>OY992522.1:28366793-29566793 GCA_963921215.1 Scoparia ambigualis | reverse complement strand
ACGCTGATCACATGTGCAGTTGCTATTTGGTGAAGAGTGGACTGTGGTAGACAAATGGTAGAGGACTACTTTTGCGGTCCTCATTGCCTAGACTCTTACTAACCCTTTGTGGATAATAGTCGTGATTATATGTATGTATGTTACTTTACAAAAAAAGTACAGCCTGTGGACACTGTCCCAGTGCAGAGTAAAGGCCTCCACCAATGGAATCAAGCCATCGCTACAAGTGGGCATTGGCGTGGCCAATCGGCCATCGCGGCGTTTCATTTTTCTTGATGGACTGAAAGAGGTTACGTTACCGGTATTAAATAAGAGTACCTTAATAAAATAGAGGTAAAGCGATACCGTTAATTAACCTTTATGCGATATCGGTACCGAAAAACGTTGCATTGACAGTTGCGGGGCGCGGGGTGAGAAGCAAACTAATGCAAATTCATGAGAAAAACCACGATATTAGTCGTTTATGCTTGAAATGGTTGTTAGCCGTCTCTTTCATACCGAAATATACCTTTATTATTTATAAACCCAACATTCCGGTACTTACCGAAATAAATATTCCTGTAACCGTTATTTTGGGGTATGACGTTATACCGCAATATAAAGATACCATATTTTTGTGTTATTCAGTCCCTGTTTTTCTTTAAGAAAAGATAACTAATGAATTACTTTTTATACTAACTAAACTTGAACAGCAAAGGTAGTGCGACTCGAATTGTTTCTCCATCTCGTCTCTGGAGACAAGCTCATTACCGTTTGGAAGTCGGCAACTCGGCACAAACAGCTAGCAACTCGACAACAACCTGGCAACTAAACAATTATCGCTGCACGGGACTTATCAAGTTGCATTCCGAAACTTTGTAACGAGGCGTGCCGTCGCAGATCCCGGGACGATATTACCAGAGAGCCGGGACAAAGGAAGCCCGCGTTTTGTCCCGGGCGTCGCGGCGTCGTATGCATTATGAGACCTTTTCAATGTTCCAGAATGTCTCTTTGCAAAACAAAATAATGTTCATTAAAACTTGTCATGTTCGTTAGAGGGTTTCGTTTCTCTGTGATATCAGATTCTTCATGATTTGTATATTTATTTATTCCTTATAACACCAACTGATGTTACACCATGACAAAAGAAGTTACCTACTCAAACTTTGCAGATATCTGCAATAACATTATCAGTTATGATACCAATCCGACTATTGGAATCCTTGGCGTCGATATTTCGAGTGACGTTCAGTTTCGTGGTCATTTGGATGGTAAAGCTAAATTAGCTTCGAAAAAACTGGGTGTGCTTAATAGAGCGGGTCAGTATTTCACGCCGGCCCACCGCTTACAACTGTATAAAGCACAGGTCAGGCCGCATATGGAATACTGCTCCCATCTTTGGGCTGGAGCACCCCAATACCAACTCCTTCCATTTGACCGCATCCAACGCAGAGCTGCTCGAATTATCGACGACGTGGATATTTCAGTTCGGCTCGATCCACTGGCTCTTCGGAGAGACGTTGCGTCTTTTTGTATATTGTACCGTATATATCATGGGGAGTGTTCTGAGGAATTGTTCGGCTTGATCCCTGCCGCTGATTTCCTTCACCGCACTACACGCAATCGACTGTCATTCCATCCACATCACCTTGATGGATGGCGGTCTACTACTGTGCGTTTTTCAAGAAATTTCTTGCCTCGATCTACAGTGTTGTGGAATCAGCTCTCGGCGGCGGTATTTCCGGACCGTTACGACTTAGTGATCTTCAAGAAACGAGCCTATTCCTTCCTTAAAGGCCGGCAACGCGTCTGCGATTCCTCTGGTTTTGCGGGTGTCCATGGGCGACGGTGATTACTTTCCATCAGGTGACCCGCTTGTTCGTTTGCCTCCTTCTGCTATAAAAAAAATATATATCAGTGCTTAAATAAAACTCGCGTTTACGTATTACTTTATCGGTGATGTTTTGTCCCCGTTCGGGTGAGTAGTTTTGTGGTAAAAAAGTGAAGTTTTGAGTTTTACGTTAGTTTGCCGTGAAAGTTCCGTGGTCTGCCTACAACGAACAAGCGAATCTCCTGCTAGCCACTTTCCGTCAGACAGGCCGTATGTTCGTTTACCATCACAGCAGCATACAAATAGCCATGATGAGGTCAGTGAACCGGTGTCGTTTACTAACTACTTGGACATAAACAATCCGTTACAATCGTGATAACAAAACTAGCGCTGATTACCTATTTATTGACCCCAGAATTATTTATAGCTGCCTACTGTGAGATTTTCTTTTTCTATAACAAACCGAAGTCACGCAACGAGTGACTTTCGCCGTGCCCAGTCATGCCCAGCCGTGCCCAGCCGTGCCCAGCCGTGGCCAGCAGTAGCCTGCTGATAACTTCATCGCATCGCCTTACGAGTGAATGCCCTGATTCATATAATATTTAGTTCTGTTACAACTTTATCGTGTTATCTTCCGAATAGGTCAATAGTAACAAGTTATAGGCTACGCGTGGGAGTGTGTACCAGAAGTGACTTAAAAAGTTAGTAATAGTGTTTCATGCTTAGAAATTATTAACATATCTAAATTGCGAAAAAGATTTCTAAAGAACACTATTTAAGAACATCCGAACGAGTTTAGTGTGTTTTGTTGGAACAAGCTAAAGTAGGTAATTTATAACTTTATAATTTTTTGAATTATAATATAATATAATAATTTCATAAGTTGGATACAGAAGACCGCGGGTTCGACTTCCGCTGTGAAAAAAAAATGTCTTTATAACAATTTCCTTTAAGAATTGGTCTTTTTAAGAAATAGGTATTTTCAGAACTAGGTATTTAGCGAATTAGTCCTTTTTTAAGCTGTAGGGCATTTTAAGAATTAGGGTTCAGTGGCATGCACTGGGAGAGGCCCATGTCCAGCAGTGGGCTCGCACGGGCTGATCATGATGACGATGATGATGATAATATTTCTATTTCTTTTACCATTTTTACTAACTTACCGTATACCTACTCAGAATATCTTCACAACTAAACAGAGTAAAATGCCTTTGAACCTTATATTATTTGTAATCTTCATATTTAGGCGAATAAAGAATCTGAATCTATAAATGTTTATTTCGTTATTCTACACCGATTATTTCGTAGTAATTTAGAATGTATAGCCGTAATACTCACGCTTTCAAATGACCAATACATTTATAGAGCAGCATTAACCGGCGGTTCGGCGTTAATAATTCCGCAATGATAGAGTTGTTATTACCGTCGGTCGGTGAAAGCAATTTATTCGGGTGTAAGTGAGAACGCGAAATGCTCGTTTTTTATAGAGCCTTTAAATAAGGCCGCCGAGGCCTAATTGTGTATATGCGATTTTACTACCACACTTAAAAGAAAAACAAATAATCACTGATGACTATTCCGATAAAAAGTGGTTTATAATATATAAGTACATACATACATAACTAGGTAGGTACATAATAATAATATATACTTCGCATGTTTGCCGTACGGGTAGGCGGAGATCACAGCTGCTTTCCATGTGTCACAATGAATCCTGGCACATTTCCTATGATTCTTCCTCTGAGTAAGTTAAGTAGGTATATCTGTTTTTGGCATTGCAGGACCATTTCAAGAATTCGAAAATTCATTCCTGAACGTAGCGCGATACATCCTAAAAAATTGGCAACAAGCAAGTTGTAAAGTGAAATTTATATCTATTTAAGCGGCTCACTGTTATTTATCATGAATACGCGTTGGGAGCGTTTCAATAAGGAGGTCGGTGAGCCATAAGCCCGCCTCGGTGCCAAGCGGCGCCATCTGGCGGCACAGACACGCCTACGTATACGTTTCAGTTCTATGACCTGTGTATTTACTGGATCTAGTACCCTTCAAAGTGGAATGAGAAATCTGCCAGGCGTAGTTTGCAATAAAGTTGTGCAAAATTACTACCTTTCATTCATGTAAAATCTACACACGTGCTTTCTCTCTATTGAGGTCGCCGCGCCATTTTAGCACACATGTGATCTTAGTGAGTAAGGTACTGTAAGGTACTACCTACATAGTACGTCGTTGTGGTTACGTAGCGAGTAGCAATCGACTACGTTATCGTTGCAGTCGTAGCAAGCGCTACGATATTTTATTGTAGCTGTTTCAAAGGTCTAATGAATTTTTTTGTTGTGTTCTTAATTGTCAGGGCAAGGTTTGTGTGAAAGAAATTATTTGGAAATTAGTCCCGTGTGGCGGGGTGCGGGATGCGGGTGCGGGTGCGGGTGCGGGTGCGGGTGCGGGTGCGGGTGCGGGTGCGGGTGCGGGTGCGGGTGCGGGTGCGGGTGCGGGTGCGGGTGCAGATGTAGTCACGGGCGGGCCGCTAGTAGGTAATAGATTTGTTTTTGAAAGTAGCACTTGAAAGAAATTTCTCAGGTGAAACTGGAAAAGACCTTTTGACTTCCGAAATGTAGGATTATGTGAATCATTAGTAGAACCACAATAATAGTATAGTGTATTAGAAGAGCATTAATTGCTAACATTGATATAAGAACTTTGGTATTGACTTAAAAGAAAGCAATAAGTTTTGGGGGTTAAAGTTACTCGCGTCCGTAGGTTTACCATTGAGACCCTACACGTGACCCCTGGGTGGTACTAAATGAATGACACTGACTGAGAGAGAGAGAGAGAGAGAGAAAGAGAGAGAGAGAGAGCGTAGAGCCACGCTGCGTTGCAGCACGCATTGGGCCGGCTCGCCTGGGGCAAAACCACCCTCTCACGAATATCCGGCGTGAAATAATGGCACTTGGTGCTATTGTGTTTCGTCCGGCCAGTGAGAGTTCCCCCCCCCCCCCCCTCACAATTCCTATTCCTTCTTTAACCCTATTCCTTTCTTAAAGGTCGGCAACGCATCTGCGTCTCCTCTGCTTTTGCGGGTGTCCATGGGCGGCGGTGATTGCTCTCCATCAGGTGACCCGCATGCTCGTTTGCCTCCTTAGTATATTAAAAAAAAGATCGTTTATCTTTTGGATGACTGATATCTTCTGATTAATATCTTCATTTCGGCACTATAGGTCTAAACTACTAAGTAAAATAGTTAATAAGCACTACACTGTATAAATGACTGTTTGTTGCCAAAATAATAAATAAATAAAAATAAAAATTACCTAAGTATAAGTTTTTCTTTGTTATAAAATGAGCTGGACACGCGTAGAGGTACTATATAATTCAATTTAGTATTCCTACATATCTAACCTTTTCTTAAAGCTAATGCTGCAGAAATAAATTTAACAAGGAAAGTTTGCATATCCTTGTGCAAAGAGATTTCTACGAGCAAGATTAAAATCAGTTTTCGGATTAAGCCGTCGTCGTCGTGGGCGAACAATCTTCGAATTAAAACATTTTGTCCCGACCGGTGTTATCCGGCACTTGCCTGAAGGAAGGCGACAGGGATTGAGCGTTTTCCACGTTTTCCACGTAAAATATACGAGCCGTTTTGCCTGATGTTTGTATTTTCAAAGGTAACACAAAGTTGCATCGCTGAGGCAACCATTTATATTCAGGTAAACAAACTTAAATGCTATTCGCTTTTTATCCCAGTGATATCCGTAATAAAAATAACATTTTTATTTATCAGTTCGTAGACAAGATATACAGCGAAACTTGATAATATTATGCAATACAAAACGCTCGAAAACCGGAGTCAGGCTCCATTCTACCCTGTGATTGGACCTGACAAAATGCTGAATTGGCTGCTTTTTTAGCTGCGGCCATGAGACACTAATGTGCTATTATAATAATTGTTTTTATAGTATATAGATCTGTTCTTTTTTAATCTAAGTTGTTATACTGTTATTTTTGTAACTGACATTTAACATTTTCATTTCAACGGGGACCGCATAAGCAGTCACACTCCACGGCTCAGCGTGACAGGTGGCGAGTCCATCGCCGCTCTAAGCTGTTGGATGTATGTGCAATATACAGTCCGTTAGTCGCCTTTTACGACGCCCAAATAGATGGGTTGGTAGTAATACTTAATGAGGCGCCGCACCGCCACGCATACAGTATTTCGATTTCTAAAGTAACAAAGACACAAAGATCTACAGTGATAATTAAAAGTGAAACTATGAGGATTCCGAGTTCACTATTAAAACTACTGCCAGTTAGTTGAGCCTCTAATTCGTGGAAGCAACTTAAAAGTTGTCTCGTCTGCGGCGAGCGGCGAGCTCTCGGAGTAGGTATATCTTATAAGCCACACGCCATCTGATTACCAGCTCCGTTCAGATTAATTTCAGCATTAAGCTATCGGAGACTGCTCTTAGCGGGTTTAAGTTTTCACCAGCAGTAGGGGCTCTGCACTAACCGATGTGGTCTTAGTCAACCCTTATATTTAATTTCTGTAGTTGGCTACAGAAATTTTCCGGTTTCAAGAGTTTTTCAAATCCAGTCAAACATTAGTTCAACGGGAGAATTATATCTACAAGTAGTTTTACAAGCATTAATAGACGAGAAAGTGAATGAAGTGAGTTGTACAGCGTTTGTCGGCTCATTCAAACGTGATACTATATAATCCTCCCTTAGATTCTAATCGTTGTCTGATAATTGACTGTAATAGCATCCGCTATAGGGATTAACTAACGCTCTGATGTGGCGCCGAGCACACGCGAACAACGATTCTCCTCATTACGCATTCTGCATTAGACCTTAATACAGCGTTACTGCAAAACCGATAAACTTAATGTCAGTTATTAAATCTCATTTGAGCCGCGTCGAGATTAATGTGTCGCACGTAGCCTGAATAACTATGACGTGTCCGACAGAGAAGGTTGCACGAATGCCTAGAGAGTGACAGAGACGACTATACAGCGATGAGAAAGAAGACGATCGTATTGTCATAAAGGAGGACGTTTGTCACCCAGTTCCTTGGGGAGTTCAGGCTGATCCACTTTCGGTTAGACGTGCTTCCTAACTTTTATTGGTACCTGTATCTGCGAATAAGCTGTGCTTTGGGCCGGTACGTGGTGTATGGCCTAATCACTGAACGTTATTATGCGATTTTATAGAAACAAGATCCTCTAAAATGTTGAGTTTTTGGATGAGACTCCTGATAAAATTGTTTCAGTATAAACTACTAGCGGTAACATCTGCATCTTTATAATATTCTTTCTCAGTTGATGCTTACAAACAGACTGTAAGGAAGCTACCTGCTAACCTGCCCAATTTTTATTTTGTAGGCTTAGTAGTTCCTGATAGTTGGTTTCATGATTGATCATTCTGCCATTTAATTGTATTAAACTTTTTCAGATATACATATGGATAGATATCTCAATTTATGATATGCCATATGCTGCGGACCTTAGGTATTCCCCTGTCTGTCTCGAAGATTCCCAGAGGTTGCTAACAATAGAATTTGTATTGTGTCTAGTATGTGATTTGGTATTACAATTACGCTGAGCTTATTACGGGGATACGCAACGCACGACAATAACAATTCATACAAAACAATAAAATATGCTAAGTAATACACGCGCATCAAATCTCTAAATCAAATTTCAATGTTAACGTAAACATCATAATAAGCTAACAACACTTTTAAGGGAATATAAAAATGAAATCCGAATATCGCAACGCGCTATTGCGATGCGACACGTACCAAATATGTTCGCAACAATGTGAGAAATGATGCGAAACCATTCCGGGGCGCGCGGCCCGCCTAATGTTACTATTTGTAGAAGAAATGTAGCATTACGGTAATACATATTCCACATTCCGGCTGCGGTGGTCAAAGGAGCCTTTATTTGGGTACTATTTGTAGGAGTCTCATTTCGCTCACCCGTATACATCACGCAACTGTTTTGCTTAAATTATACTCGCAACATTCTCTTACCTATTTATTGAAGATGATGTGGTATTGATCAACAAAACCTCTTAATGGGGCGCATATATGGGGCGACATTTTTTATCCTCTACATTTTGCTAATCCAATCTAAGGTACCTTAAAACTTACAACTGTCTTATGATATGTGTCAGGTTTAAGGTGCTGAGGGCGGCTGTGACAAATGGCACACATGCGACTACGGCAAACAGAGATGAGAGAAGAAAGTGTAAAACTGTCAAGATGAGTAATGAATGATTCGAGTTGGCAACTGCTGCGGCAGCGTCTGCAACCGGACCCGTCAGCGAGTCAGCGATGCTCGTTTGTCAACTTAAAACCAGGATGCAACCGCGAATCGCGACTGTACCAAATGTTATATATTCATTCTAGATTTCAATGTATGGGTAAAACGGCAGAAATTATAATTTTAATTTATTGCTGCTGTGTTATACCTATATACGAGTACATTAAAATACACGACACATAAAAAAGTACATTAAAATGTATAACCAGCAAATAATCTCGTCTTGTCTCTGGAATATGCATATCCGTCGTGCTCAGAGCAAAGTAGTGTTTAAAGGACTGGTGCGTGAGCACTACCTAAACCCTGTTTAGAAGTCACACTATCTGATTTTTATTTTTATTTTTTTGTTATGTATGTATTTATTTATGTATGTGTTTATGTACGAGTATGTAATGTATGTATATTAGTATTTTGCAGTATTTATGTAAGTATTTATTTATGTAAGCCCTGTATATTTATTTGTTATGCTGTTTGTAATTGTTGTTATTAATCTAATTGTATTTAATATCGCCCAACTTCAAGTCTCCCACATCCTTACCAGTTGACTGGTAGAGAATGCGTTCTGGCGTTAAGTCCGCCTTTTGCTGTTTAATTAGTAAAAAATATTAAATAAATATAAAATAATCACAATTTAAATACCCGCGCGGTAATTCCGTTCGTTCGTTCGGTTCGTTTCTTTTTATCACCCATGTATACCACAAGGTCACCAGCTCCACAGTTGATACTGAAAACAGTATCATGCAGGTGCAAAAAAGGCTGCAGAAAAAGATGTAGATGTGTCAAAGCTGGATTGCGTTGTTCCACCATGTGCAACCATTGCCAGGGCCTTAGTTGCTTCAACAAATCTTTAGAAGATAACGATACTGATTTGTTCTAGATAATAAGTACTACTTAAAGCATTTCTTGTAAAAAATAATAAATATTATTGTTTCTTGTGTATTAAATGTTTTATTTCTGCTAAGCGCAAATTTTTTGTAATATTTGATGCACCATAGCTAGCCAAATATAAATCGTATCAAAATGGAGGCAAGTACATAATTGTAGGTAATTTATTGACAAATTATTCAGTCTTTGACCATTTTGTCTTAGCTTGTATAGTTTTCCTGAAAATTTAGAAAATCTGTAAAACGGGACACTTTTCAAGGTATTTTAATGTACTCGTATATAGGTATATAACAGCAGCTGTTTAAAAAGTTATAAATCTAAAAAATCTAGAATGAATATATTAAATTAATACAAATATTAAAAGAATTTAGGCACTGTAGGTCTGTATTGTTATTATTGTTTTTATTATTCTGTTTGTACATTGACTGTTTGTTGCCAAAATAAAAGAAAAAAAATATTAAAATAAAACACTTTTTTACGGATTAACTCGCGTTTAATTTACTATTTACATAGTTTTTTTATATTATCCTAACGTTTCAAACCCTTTACAGGGTCCGTGGTCATAGGGAGACTGAGGTGTTGTCGTCTCATAGATAGAAGTTATTTGCCTACCGTCAATCATTTTTATATTTAACTGGGTGCGTTCAAGTTTACACAATACGAGCTAACAATATTTTTAGGTCTGGCAATGTGTTGCTGTTGGGGCTGGAATTTGATGACTTGTATGATGGGGTCCCAGGCAGGTGGTAAATTCCAACCATCCTCTCTATTGAAACTTCGATGTTTTTTTAATTTCAATAGCCTCGCGTATCATCCTAAAGATTAATCGTTGTTCCTTGGCGAGTATTTGAGGTTTGTCAAATCTGATGTGGGAATTACATCAGATTTGACAAAACTCATGATTCCTCTGATTAAGATCCCCCGAGAGCATGTTCACACACTGCACACTGCAAAAAAAATGTGAGAACGTGTGGTTGGGGACATTGTGTGATCACACCTAGAGCATTGGTTTAATGCTCTAAGGCTCACCTATTAAGTCACACAAAATAATTACTTAATAAAAAGTACATACTTTTGAACTTCTTTACTTTTGACTTCTTTACATGAATTATGAGATTATTTATCGTGCAACCTTTTGGCAGATGGGCAAAGGAAGCAAGCTCATTCATAGTCCTCGCAATAATAAAAATAGAGTACCTGCGCACAATTTTGATATAAATTCAGTGAAGTGAAATAAAAACAGCCAAACAAACATGGAAGTTTCATATAGTATTTTAATGTAAGTACCATTCACAATATTAGTATGAATTCAAAACATATCTCGTAAGATATGTGCACAGATTTGCTGCGAGTTTGTAAGTGTCCGTGGGGCGGTTATGCAAATACCATCCGGGATTAGCCTGCCCCGGCTGCGGCGTGGCACTTAAGCCTGTTAACTCTGTATGCAGACACTCATTCATTTAATATTTTGACTGTAAACGTACTTTAGTGATGTCGCTTTGATATGAAATATTTTAAACAGATGTATGTGTATGTCTCCCTAACCTTGTCTTGGCAATTACAAATACAAAAAAATATTTGCTCCATAGGTGCAGCTGTTCTGAAGTGATGTGAGAATATACAATTGATGTATTATTTATTGTTTAATATAACTGTGCATTTACTTTTATTGTAATCCATAGTGCTCCGATGCGACGACAAAACGACTTTTAATCTAAAACCTATACTATAGACCGCACTTTTTTTTTAATGATGCCGGGCAAGCATTTGACTACCAGCCTGCTTGGTGAGCAGGATGTAGTCTAGGGTGTCGCATGCTTACCTATTCACTCTTGCCTTGAAAATACCAAGGTTGTAGTGATCGGGAAACACATGAGCAGGCAGCGCGATCTATTCTTTGGCGGTTCGCATTAGAAACGAACTAGCAAAACGCTTGGTACGAACGGAATGTAGCTATTAAGGGTGGTAGGCAAGCCTGCGTCTGTGTACCGATGGTGGAATGGGGCTGGAGGAACAAAATCGTGTAGTTCCTTCACACACTCTCCAAAGTGTATTCTGTAAAACACCGATAAATTAGCAACTTTACGCCGATGACTGAGGCTCTGAAGTTCAGTCGTAGCTAGTTTCGAGTCTCCGATGAGCCTCTAGCACGGTTTTCGACTGAGTCCAAAACTACTAGCTCGTATTTAGCACAACCATCCCAAAGGCGACAGCAGTACTCCATGAACGGTAGGACCTGCGCTTTATAAAGCAAAAGTATGTACATCTACTTTTTAAATGTTATCATTATATCATCAAAAATGTTTTGGTGGATAACTTTTTTATCTGTAAATCTAAGTGGCGTCTTTAGCATGCTTCGATCATCTAAGGCAGCATGCACCAAATTAGTACTAATCAAGACGGCTGTTACCTCAGTATCCCTGTGTCACAGGCTTATCTATCTAGCTTAAGGGCTAGGCTCTTAACGGTGGAGTGATCGCCGTTCTAGCCTCCTTCCGCCATCGGTAGAACCTTTCTCTATGGTACATAATACCTTCTTTATATGTTTTATCTGATCAAAGTAATAACGAATAAGTCGTCTCCTCTCTCTTTGATCTATTCTATTTTATAAGATTTTTAGTAAATATTTAATTTCTTTATAAGTAACTGTTGTGTTCTATCTTCTATCATTTAGTGTTCTATCATCATTCCGTTTCGTTATCTATGGTGTCGAGCTGACTGATCGTTCCCTATTTCCTTGTTATCGGTCTTCTTTTGTATCGGTCATCGTTAACCAATCAGACTTCCTAAATAATTCAAGCCCGTTCTTGTTATATTGATGTATCATTCAGTTTGATTGGGCTATCTATTATGTATTATGATTGTTGCCTGTATGAGTTATTTATAAATACAGAACAAAATATATTTATATATTGTGTCAGTCTATATAATATTTATTAAGTGATATATTTATTAAAAACTTTAATCAAAATCAAAAAGTCAAAAGTCAAGATTTTTGCTACCAAAACTTAGGCTAAATCAATATGATGATGTAATAAACGCGATTCAATTTGTGTTAAGTGAATCTGTGTTAAGTGTTAAAACAAATTTCCAAACATAGGTACACGTGTCCCACTAAAACGGTTCTAACTACTGTGTGCTTCTCAGGAAGCACACACACATAAGAGCGTAGCGTTCCCCGTAATTATCCCGCTATGGTCTCCGCTCCGCTCTATAAATTATTCGGCGTGCGTCGGGCGCGGCCTCAGTAATCGGCTTTGTCCTCATTTTTAGACCGGCTTTGATTGTGAAAGTTACATTGAAACTTTTATACGGATTTATAATAAAAAAATCATGAAGCTACCTATTTTATTAGGTATAAGTTAGGTACTCGACTCACAGTCTAGCATTGCAAATGTTATGCATGTTTGAAAGCTTTTTACTGCTTCGTTCAAGCATTCTAGTATCATTAAACTCGTAACCATTCGAGATAATGTTTGTACATGTACAAGCAGCCTTTGATACCTAGAAAAACTTAGGTATGTTATATTAAATACCATAAGTTTGAAACAGATAATAATAGAGGTTTTTCTCAAGTCGGCAACCCAAAAGCAACACCTCTGATGTTGCTGATGTACATGGGCGGCGGTGACCGCTCCCATCAGGCGGCCCGCCTGCTCGTTTGCTGACTTGTATTATAAAAGTTATAGAAATATAAGTAAGTGGCAACAAAAGTTGGAACAAAAAATATACCTTTTTCATTCTTTTTTATTAAAACACAAATAATTCTAAGAGACAAAACACAGTAAAGACGGACTAATGCAAAATCGTTGCTTATTCCAGAATGAATTTCATCTAGCGGGCAAAAGTAATTTACCGTAAGCTTTTGCGATATACGGAGAACTTTAAAATAACTCAACAAAATTTCATACACAAGCTTTATACAAGAAATTCCCTTATCTAATAATAAGTCGCCCCTCGTCGCTGCATTGGCAATATTTTTTATTAAAAACACTACAGGGTGCTCTTGAGCTGCTGTCCGGACGAACTTCGCCACGTCGAACCGGACGCGTGACCGGAATAAAGATGAATTTCTTTTAATTTTAAACTTGGCTAAGTCTTTCGCCTTTGATCCGGCAACAAATTAACTTATTAAACTCATTAAGTTACAACAATGTAAGTAAGTAATAACTAAAAGCAAAACAACAACACTAATGTTATCTGTAAAGCTAAAACACTCGACTGAATACTGCACAGAAAACTTTATTTCACGCAATCTAGTTCATTCATTAGATAAATAATATATGAAAGGAAACTATTACTGATTTACTGACGAATCGTAACGAACCCAGTTGCCATATAGCCTACAGCTTCAGATTGGCAAAACATCATCATCATCAGCCTAATATAAACATCCCACAACCTGGGCACAGCTCTTCTCACAGTACCTACAGTAGTTTGAGCCACAACCACCCCACGCTAACCCAATGCGGGTTCGTGGGTTTGGCGGAACGTTACCTCAGTGGACATTTTTAAATTGCCTTGAGATCTAAGATACGCGAGTCCACGGTGATAGTTATATTTACTAAAATTGTTAAATGTTAATTATAAAAGGTGTGTCAGGATTGTCGCAAATGGAAAGCTATGGTGTCTATGCCCATCCATGATAAATTCGAAAGATGTATGTTGGTACCATAGACAGTATGTGTACTTTTACTTACTTAGTACTTAAGTGCTTTTGTACAGGATTTTTCATAAAAATTTACATATCGCGTAGATGTAGCGGAGTGGATAGAACTTCCTTAATCCCAGGCGTCTGATAAAGTTGGCGTTTCAATTACCACTAAATCTCCGTGCGCATGGTTAAATGGAATTATGGAGCAACCCGCTGCCGTTCATTTAATTTTAGCATATTGCTTCAGCGTAGCATCCCCATTTCCCGCTTTTGTCCGACAAAGAAAACAATACGGCTGATTCGAGCAGCAATTTTTTCATCAAAGTCCGATAGAAGGTGATTATCTGATTATCCCGCATGAGCAAATTGGCCAGTAGCTATTTTAAAAATTGGGTACCTAATAGGCGTTCAATCAGCATATTCACTGTATACAGCACCTTTACGACATGGTGCGAATTCGGCTACATACCTAAACGCAAACAATGTTACAACTTACATTAATGAGTAAAACTTTTGCGTACAGAATCATTATAACCATAGGAAGTAGAATAGCGATTTAAAAAAATACACGACGAATGCTGGTTTTCCTCGTATACCTATGCATGAAGCAATGCGTAACTAACTACTATCATACTTAAATAAGTAAGTCCCCCCACCAACCATTGGCCCAGCTGAAGGGCTAAGCTCCCCACACGCTGATGTCCTGTCGGAGGCCTGTGCCCAGCAGTGGGACGTTTATAAGCTGATGATGATGTAAATGTTTTCGTTTTGCGTTCATTCGTTAAAATAATGATGATGTAAAGCCCATTTGCATATGTACCTTACCTACTCGATTTATTTACAAACGTAATTTAAAACGGCCATTTTCACGGACAATTTATGAGGCAACCGCCAGATTTAAAATCTTCAGAAGCCTTATTACGGCCTGTTGGCCAGATTAATTATTATGAATTACGAGTGGGGCCGCGACCGTTCGATTACGAACTGAAATTGGATTACACGCGGATTAAGCGGAGCGGGATTCGGATTTGATGATTTATAACATTAGCAGCACTTAAACATGTTAAAGCCGCCAGATGCTGCTATGAGTTGGTTTAAGTTTTGCCACCCTGCTGTATTTTGCGTAACTTGAGCTGTATAATCGTTACGCTTACTAAAGGCGGATTAGTGATCATAAAGTCATGATATGCATCGAAAAATCCGAAAACAATGCCTGACCTGGGAACTCAGGAGCACGACCCCTAGATATTAAGCCGAGCTATTTGCGACTCGCCCACCAAGGCACACAGAAGTAATTCGTAGTAGTCCTCAAACCTCGGTATTAATTCAAAAATAAAAAACCAATATAACTGAGCTTGATCTGTCATATTAAGCAATTGGTTCTGATTATTATAATAAAGTAATGGCAAGCAACGTGACTCATGTAGACTGCCCCCTTTTCGGACCACACCACCAAGAGGCCTATAATATGATACTAATTTAAGGGTCAAATTGGAGTTAAAACGAATGGTTCCTGCGTTAATTGCAAAGGGTAAAAATGTTAGATTTTTACTGGTACCACAGGAAAATATTGCAGCCTCCTTTCGCTCTGTGTGTACAGATTTCAGCGCCATTGTTTTAGAACTGATTTATTATCTATCAAAGCTGAGATATTAGAACGCCTCTGTAGTGTAAAAGTAATAAATAAGCCTAATATTTTTATTTGACGTACCTAGTACTAACATAGTTCATTGTATCTAACAAGATGTCAGAAATCTTTCTCTACAAGTTTTTTTAAAATAATTATTTGACGCCTCAGTGGCTGCTTGCCCGAGAGCTCGGTCAGGCATGCGGATGTCGCGGGTTCAATTCCAAGTCGTGTGTGTATCGAATTAGTCGGACGATCACCTACCCGCATTTGGAAAGCATGGTTAATAAGCCAATACCACAGAGTTTAATGTCAAAGTCTAAATATATTTATTCAATAAACTCAATTAATAAGTACTTTGTATCGTCCAAATCTTTTTTAACCTACCACCCATTCAAGACATAATTTTTTAACTGTGGCAAAGAATGGGCGCAAGAAACCACAGCGCACAAAAGCAACGACATTTACAAACAACAAAAAAAGAATATGTCGTTACCAGGTCAATGCAAAATATGAATTTAAAAAATAATAAATGATGCAATACAAAACTACAATACAATGTAGTATCAATTAAATAAAGACAATAAGAAATATCTGTTGGAGTGCTTGCAATAAATAGTTACTACGACCAGTAACCATCAGTTGATAGCGAGGACATGATTTTAACAAAGATGAAGGCTTTTGCCCAGCAGTAAAACAATATACCCATAGGCACAAGATAACAGATGTGTGCCTTTTGTTATAAAAGGAACCCGCAATCCCTCACTGGTTTTTTTAGTTAAAACTATCGCAATATACGCTACTGCTCCGCAAAAACTGCTGAAGAATTGCTGAAAGCAGCAAATGGCCCTTTTTATATGATTACCATAACACCGCGGCGCCGGCGCGTAATGACCCGAGCAAATGTATTGCCTTCGTAATCTGTGGTGGCGAACGAATATTTCTTCTTGAAATATGCGTTTAATCTGTGGAGCACTCGACGGAAACTCTCGAACATTCTTAATAGTTGGAAACTTTTGGTACTCGAAGATACCAAGCGAAGAATAGTTCTAAAACCATATGAAGTTTACAAACTTCATAATTTTGGGATTCCAACATACTCGTAATTAATTAGTCTTAATTAGCGGTGGGAGGTTGGAGTGTCTGTGCGAGTGTTATTTACGATTGTTGTTTGCCACAAACATACAATGGTGCCATGTGGCAACTAAAAACGTTTATCTTTCTTTCTTCGTTTATTCCTTTCGGTTGCATTGAGAGGCGTAGTGAGCGCATGTTTTATGTTTGTAAATCATTAAATGTCGCCGTTTCCCTGTGTCTGTGGCACCGCACTATTCTTCTAAACCACACAATGGATTTTATGCGGTTTTCACTAAAAGATAGAGCGTTAACTGATGATGGTTTTTGTTTATATTTTATGGTTTTTTTAAATGGCTGAACTATGCCGTCATAGTTCAGCCATTTAGTTCTTTTTAAGTTAGCGTGGACGAAGGCGCGGGCGGGCCGCTAATGTGTTAATAAAACATAATTCTAAATCAAACATTTGTGTATGATCTTGAAGCATTCTGATGACAAAAGAGTTGGTTACTATTTTCCATACAAATTCTCAATTTCGTTAACGTGATCGAACGACGAATAAAACTCTCAGTAGGCATTCCGATCCTATTTGGCCTTGGCTCGGCCTCGTATACATTTTATTGGTACTTTCGCCTTTGTTCAATAAAAGTTATTGTAGTGATTAAACAGTGGTAAGAACAGACGGGCACGTGCTACATCAAAGCGAGCCACATAAACGTTTATATTCGTCTGCCCTTACACGTAACGGTGGAAACTAACTCGATTCTGTTCTCGCACAAGGCAGTAGCGAAACACGCGAAACTCTCATCGATAAGCCGCCGATTATGAGTTTAATCCACTTAGCTATCAGCCACTTGGCCACCATAACAATAAGTTTGCGGTGAAAGTGCATTGCATTGGTTCGAAAAAAGTTGTGGCGTTACGCATTTGCTGCCCGCCAAATGTAAAAAAGCTCTTTTTCAGGGAAGTTAAGAAGGTAAGTTTTTTTTATTAATTTACACATTTAGCCTGTTTCAATTAATGAAGATACAGTAAAAAATCATCAAAATTAAGATAAAATGAACAGGTAAATGACCACGAGCACTCTTGAGTATCGTAACGATGATCCATCACATGGACACCTTGAGGGAATTTGGAAAGAAACGTTGCATTGTTTTGATTCATTCGCCAACATTTATGGATGTTCACTACATAAGTCCATGGACTTTAAGTTAAGTTAAGTGTTCGTGAATATCATGATATTCACGAACACTTAACGATTAATAATGTAGCATTGCTTCACATTAATGGACAGGCTCAGAGTTCATTATTAAAGTAACACTACCTACCTATCACTTCCTGTGTTATTAGGCGTGGAGCGCGGCAGTTCGCTGCTTTCGCGGTCCATTGCCTAGTCTCTGACTAACTCCTTGGGTATAATAGACGTGAGTGTACCTATGTACGTAAAACAAAACTGCGGACATGACGCTTCACTTTCCCGCCGAGAAGTCAGTCGAGCTCTTAAGTCTACTCCTTACGTTCCAGTCCTACAGACTTCAGTTAAAAAGTTAACCAACAAATGACTATCGGTGGTTTTTAAAAAGACGTCGACAGTTGAGACTTTTCACAAGTTACCATTGTAGGCACACAATCTAAAGGAACGTCTTAGCGCGAACAAGGAGCAGCTAAACGCAAAACCGCAGTCAGTTCAGAAGTTAACTGGAATTGCACTGCGCAATGCGACTTGGGAAAAAGTGTGGAGAGAATACGACCCGGCAATATAAAGTAGGAACACTATTTGCGCTGTAACAAGAAACTAGCGAGTGGGGATTGCTTTTTTATAATTATATATGCAATTCCTTTGTTACTTTGCCGAAAATGTCGTCATATTATCGCTTGTGCGCCGAGGAGTAACAATGAAGTAGTATATCATTTGGTGGCCAATGCAGAAATATAAACTGTAGAAGGTTAGTTTAAAAATTGTTTTGTACATCATCATCGTCAGCCTATAATCGTCCCACTGCTGGGCTCAGGCCTCTCACGTGGACAATAGCACGTGGGGATATGTCTGTACGTATATACACAGAACAAAAACTCTCTTTTTTTTCTTTCTTTCAAAGGGTGTTAATTTTTTATATTAAATACCTATTTATCAATCTGTTTGCATGTTCCTAAGAAAAATAATGAAGTTAGTTCGTTGACTATTAATGGCTAGCGAACTGCCCACGACTTCGTTAGTTAGTATCATTTATAGCCTTTATTACTCACAAATCGTCTAGCTTTGCTATGAGCGAAACAAGTTTTGTAATTAGTTCAAGTTTCAGATATTACTTCATTATAATACTACGAGTATTATTAGGTACTCTGTAGATTAATATGCTTAGCTTACAGTTAGATATGTACTAATACACTTCAGTTTCGTTATCGACTAACAATTGCATTGTGTCATCGTATCAATATGGAAATTGGATGCGTCAAACGCTCAGGCGCATAATACTCGTACTATTGAAACCTATTCATCTTTGCATATCTACAGCTCACGTACCTACGGCAATAGATGTTTCAGATAGTAATGTTGTAACCCTTTTTTGTGCCAAATCTTTCTGTTGGGCATCCAACCCATGCAGAGTAACCGGCCATTGTGTTGGGATCAACAACGGCGAGACGTTATTATAAACCCTGACGAAAGGATGTCTGGGAAAACACAAAGAAAGCGAAGTCAGTCTATTTAATAATTCAAGAAAGTTATCTTAACTACAACAAAGATGTTAGGAACTGACATGTAATTAGTCTGAGAAGGCGCAGACCACATTTTTACATTTGCTACGATCCAATTTAACATCAACAAAATATAAATGCTCCAAACCAACTAAACAATATCGGTTCCATTTCAACAACACATGTCGGCCTAAACCTATAAGCGATTCGATTAATCTCTACAAATCCATGACGTTTGAAACACAGCCGTAATAGTAACATCATACACAAACCGCCTGTAGGAACAATTATGGCAGCGCACTCCGCCCGCCTCGGACCGCCCCGGGCGCGCTCAAACGAGCATTCGGACCGATTGAGCCTTGTATCTGCGGCGACATAAATAATTTGATGTATGTACACCCATTGGCAGGGTACATAGGAGATGGATACACAAATGGCCAACACATAAAAGGCTTTATTAAAATGGGAGAACGTGCAAAATCTGTTAGCGATGCTGTGATATAGACGGTGTCATGAGGATGTTAGGATCAAACAGAAAAAGCTTAAAACGACCACACTGAGACGAGTTCTTTCAATGTCCACACAACACGAAAGCGTTTGGACCATTTGCAAAAGGGTCACAAAATATAAATGAAAGAAATAAGTTAGAACAAATATAGTTACAATTGACCGGTGTTATACAGATGCCTTCCAGAGAACCAGACAGAGCATGGTATTTCTTTATCAATGTAAAAGAACGTTAGCTAATTTAGCTCACGGAGTTTCAGAAAAACCTCGACAAAAAATAAAAGGAAACTCTTAGATAATAACGATAGACACAAGATGGAAAACAGTCAGGCGTACTCCTAAGAAAATTAACTAAACAGCGAGCGAGCAATATGAGCCAACGCAATATGACAAAAGCTTTTGCCAAAACACTGCCCTTGGTAATTTTCTGGATCATTGAAATGTTAGGCACAAAGCGGGAATTATGTCTAAATATTATCATGTAGCTTGCTTGTACTTGAAGTAAATTCTCATTTAAAGGTTGTCAGGGAATAGTTGAAATGGACAAACTAGATAATGAGTTTTCAGGTTTAAAGACAATATAATGAATAAGGAATTTTGCGTCGAATCCTAAGGCAGATGTTTAAGAGAGAACACATTTTTCGAATTTATATTAGAAGTGCTTTTCGGAAATCAACATTATCCCAAAATACCGCCATATAAATCTAGGCCTGCGGCCTTAAGCGGAGGCTAAGATATAGGTTTGAGCTAGCTCATCACTGAACAAAAGCGGACCTGTGTTAAGGTTGCCGCATTGCAGCGAGCAAGGTGCCAGGAGCTGGCTCCTTGACGATCAATCATGACAGACTTCATGCATTGCATTACATAATACATCATATTCACGAAAAGACATTTGACTAAAAGTACTATGTGAAAATCGACTTGCTTACCCAAAAACACTGTGCCATTTGTACAAAAGAACAGTATGGCCTAGAAATGGCCCCCTGGCAGGTTACTTTTATTGAATTCATGTCATCGCTACAATATGACTTATTGGCATTATAAAAACGCTTGCTAAAATGCTGATGCGGTGATTACAATCCTCCCTGCCTGAATGTGTAATTTGTAAATTGATTATTTCTGACCTATACAGTCTATAATAATGATCATTTATTTCAGATAAAAAATCCATATAAGTAACACAATAATACACTCTAACAAAATAATAATTAATTGGAATTAAATAAATGTATTAACATTGATCCATAAAATTTTGTTAGTAGAGTAGTTAGTAACAATTTTACTTAAACTATGTTAATACTGTTAGTACTCATAAAATTACACATTAATCATTATTTTTATTTCAGACTTATCACTAACTCCACAACAATAATTTACATCAGAGTCCCTAATAGGTCGGCCAAGCGAGAATGCCTTTTCTCGGTTCTCTTTAGGTAACAATAACTTTTCTTTCCATAACACCATATTTAGGATGTGCCGGTAGTACAACGGGTTACCATATTTATACTGTGGCGTTACTGAATTGGACTGACGGAGTACCTGACATCTGCCAACTATCGATCAGTAGTTGGAAGTAATTTGTGAAAAGTACTATTTAAAAAAACCGGACAAGCGCGAGTCGGACTCGCCCACCGAGAGATCATTCAGGCTCCATACATTTTCGGGCCTTTTCTGAAAGTGCCGGCCAACAAAAAAAATAGTACGTATTGGTAGAACTAGCCATTTGGAGTAATAGTTAATATGGCACAAAAGTTGTAGGATTGCTCTGAGCCAAGTTATACAAGTTCGATGATTCATCATTTTCACACATTTATTGATTTCTGAAAGTGCTGGGACTGGGAAACATAAAATAATGATAGATATTGCTAGAACTATGTATTTAAATCAATTGTCATTGCAGCGCAAAAGCTGTACGGTCATCTTCTGTTCTGTTTATACAAAAAAATGTTAGGAATCAATAAATGTATGACAATGATGAATCTTCGAACTTGTATAACTTGGCTCGGAGCAATCCTACAACTTTTGTGCCATATTAACTACTAGCGGCCGCTCGCAGTTTCACCCGCGTGGTTCCAGTTCCCGTGGGAATATCGGGATAAAAAGTATCCTATGTGTTAATCCAGGTTATAAAGTATCTGTATGCCGAATTTCATCCAAATCCATTCAGTAGTTTTTACGTGAAAGAGTAACAAACATACACACTCACAAACTTTCGCCTTTATAATATTAGTGTGATTCCTCCAAATGGCTAGAGTTCTAACAATACGTACCACTTATTTTGTTGGCCGTTTCCTTACCTTTTAGAAAAGGCCCAAAAAAATGATTCTTCGTCATAAATCGAAAACTATACATCATAAAAATTATAAAAAATCAGTTTAAGCTAGTGGCAATGAAGCCCTTTCATACGATACCCCACACGACACGGTCAACTCAATTCAAAATTTGGACCGGCCCCGTTCCTGGCATAGAGACCCTGTTTTTAATGATTTCGTTACAAATTGTAGTTATCAGATTTTTACCTATACTCGTAGTTTAAGACGGTAATACTTGCCAAATTTCATAGTTCTAAGTCAACGGACAATATCCTATAAATTTTGATTCCCTTGAAATATACGTTTTTTGCGGCATAAGCGGCCGTATCTTTTTTTACGTTAACTTAGGAGTTTGATTTTTTCACAGCTTCAAGAGACTGTAGACAACAGTATATCGTTTTAACTTCAACTCGATACCTCCACGTGTTCCCGAGATAAAGGGTCTTGACAGACAGACGGACGGACGGACATATATAGGATCACTTTGTTGGTATAAGGGTTTGTTGTTTGGTAAGGGTTTCGTTTTTTCCTTTTGAGGTACGGAACCATATGTATAAACAATGTTCACGTGTATGCAGTTATTTGATGTGTTGTTTGTTAGCGTTGTTCGTGTAATTTATTGTTTTGATGATTTTTATTTTTATTAATTTCATTTATATTTCTATTTATTAACAAATAAATTTTGATTGTATTAGAGTATTTTGCAATGTTTTTTTAATTAAATTGATTTATACTTTTTTTTTTTAAACAAATGTTATTATTAGTTTTTTTTATTATTATGCATACCGTTTGCACAAACTAGTGGAGATCCAGCATAGCTATGTTAGATAATGCGGCTATTGCTATTTTTAATTTTAGTTGAGACTTTGTGTTTAAATAAAATAAAAAATATAAGTTAACAAAATTGTACGTAGGTACAAGTATATACCTTGACCAATATAACAACATAAAATGAAAGTTTACAAATGTACTGAAATAAGCAAATGTAAAGTACGTAGGTAAGAAAGTTTATATATTTATACGCGTGTGAATACTTCCACCCCCTAATTTGCCCGGACAAAGACTTCCTATAAAGGCTTGTCATTTTCCTTTACCTATTTCTTGGACATTTTGTATAGCTCACGGAAAATAAATTGATGTTATTTATAATACTAGGCCATAAACATACAATAGGCTACTTGCTTTATGATTGTTATTGGCGTATCGTAAATATTGGAAGCTTCACTTTTAATTACTATGGTTTTAAGATAATTGTTTACATTAATTAATACACGTAGCATGCCGCGGCTGAAAACTGTATTTAAAAAAAGAAATAAGTAAACTTCTAAATAAATCCCTCACTTATGTAATCTATACAACCGTCTTATTGATTATTCTCATTATTAGTGTTCGCGTAAACTTTAGATAACAATATATTTAGTAAAATAACCTTAAACTAAGACATACGGTAAGGGCATCTTCAAGTTGAAACAAGGCCGCGTTACTCCGGATGTTCACAGGGTGCCCGTAGAGAGGTAATTAAGTTAAACAACTCTATTATGCGCTGAGCCTGCACAGTGCGGCTTAGCTGGAGACTACCTAGATGCTATCTACAGTCTAGACTATTATCAGCTACTATCAGCCGGCGCTGTTAGCCGTGATTTAATTCAAAGCTCATCTAATAGCTACAACGAAACTCGCGACACTTTATCACATACACACACGCATCATCACGCCCGCTTCCTGCCCGCACTGCCCGCACTGCCCGCACTGCCCGCACTGCCCGCACTGCCCGCACTGCGGGGCAGGCAGGCACAACAGCTTTCCTTTTGCTAAGATACTAACACACATCTTTTGCTTCATATATTCTCAACATTGTTCATACGTTATCGTCTGTAGACTTAGAGCAGTCGGGACAGTATTGACAGTAGCTCTACTGAACTTTCACGAGGTCGTCTCAGATCTGGTAGATATTTAAGTAGGTATATTATTAAGTTGACATAACCGTGTCGCATATTACCACCCCCTCTCTTCCCTTGGGTGTCGTAAAAGAGGACTAACGGACTAAAGTCCAACAGAATAGAGCGGGGATGGGCTCGTCACGCTGACCTGTGCAGTCGCTATTTGGTAAAAAATGGACTATGAGGAGTGCTTTTGCGGTCCTCATTGCCTAGTCTCGGACTAACCCTTCGGGGATTATAGTCGTGATTTTATGTGTATGTATGTATTTTGCATAGCTAGTAAGAAAATAATACTGCCGTTAGAGTGACAGTAGGCCTACAGACCTTTCGCGAGGCCGTGTCCGATTTGGTCGATTAACAAACCCGAAGCTTTTTAGTTTAATCACCTTGACCCGGTCCTGCGATAGTTGCTTAATTTGTAAAATCGCAACCCTAAAGTGCTAGGGCACCTCCGGCTTAGTATTTTAACAAAGATACTGATCGTCCGCGAAGTAGGTAACTATATGTGCACGCCAACGTCACAGTATCCAACGTAAATGATAAGAAAATAGTTATTTGAAGTAGTTAGTACCAATTGTAGTAGTCCAATAAACTTGTAGTGTCGTCGCCATTCCAAAATATTTGCAGTCCGTCGTTATGGGCCAGTCGCGCCATCGTCCCAGCTTTTATTGGCTAACTAAACACATCGTGGCGGTGTCGTCGTAAAATGACAACAAACCCTGCTCCAGATAAGATTTTCATGAGAGTTGTTTAGATGGACATGTAGATGTATTGTCTCGCTATTTTTGTAATATGTAAATATATTTTAGATGATTTGAGTAACTAGACGAAATGTAGACAGACGCATGTAGAGATTTAGTTACGTAAATTGTAGCATTTGTAGGAAGAATTATCTAAAAACATGTCATGCTGAGTCAAGCCCTTACTTGTTGTGGATTCCATTTTAAATAATAGTCATATTTACTTTATGTCGTAAAGCGTCGTCATTGTCTCGAATGGTTTTGCCTTTAATGTGTGCTGAATTAAATTATTCTATTGAAGAACCAGAGGACTTTTCATTACCTAGCTTCCAAGTAAGACCATCAGCCCAGCCTATACGAACCCTTAAACAAAAATAGAACATGGTTTGGCAAGTCGTTCCTCTGTAAGACCATTCGGCTTTGGAATTCTCTGCCGGCGCATGTGTTTCCCAGTTCCTATAATCCCGGGTCTTTTAAACGGGGCGTGAAACGGCATTTATGCAGGCCATCATGAATGGGTGCGCTTGTTACCGTGCTTGTTCCACGGTGGGGAGCGCTCTCATTAATTTGGACTACATCGGCTGCTTACCATCAGGCAGGATGTAGTCACTATGACGTGTCACATTAAAAAAAATGTACATACTTAGTTCGTCACCAGGGATACGCCACCTAGCAGTAGAAGTCAAATTATCCTATCTCCTCAAAGGTTTATTCTTCTTAATATACGAGTACGACTTACGTAGCCAAAGTACACGACACACTGAGTACATCAACGCAACGATAAGGTAAGTATCACACGGCGAGGACAAAGTCAATAAAGGTCAAGCAATGGATCATAAAAGTGCATTAGTGTACATTCCAGAACACAAAGGCATTCGGCCGGGACAAGTGCCTCCCCACCTCAGTTACGGGTTATAGCCCATCTTAGTTGACTCCGGGGACTTTGTAAACTGAGATATCTTAAATGGTGTGCAAGAAATAAGTAGTACCTATAGGAGTTTTGACATACACCTGCCGTGGTGTGCGCATGTCGCTCAAATCTCATAATTTTTTTTTTTAGTAATGCCGAATTAAAAATTACACCTCTTAAGGTGCATTTAGAACAAATAAACGTAGAACTAGAGCTAGAACAAGAGCATAATTTCTTGACCTTTTAGTAAAAACGAAAGCGCGATAACAGCGTTTACACCAAAATATTAACGAGCAATTAAATGAGAACTAACAACTAGAATGCTGTAGACGCTAGCTAGACGTTTAGATCAGCCGAATGCTCATTGCTCATTTTTGTCAACAAATGAAAATTTAGAACATATTAAAAAACATGTTAATGTAAACAATGCAACGTGAGTGACTAGATCGTGACGAATAATCAAACCAGCTGTGCGCTTATTTAAATTATTTACCTGTAATTATATGCACCACTATACATTAATGTAACAATGTATTCTTAGAATGTAAACAATCATTGTTTGTTAACTTAAGTAATGATACTTTTGTAAGACTATATCGTATAGTTTAGTTTTAGAATATAAGTAAAGAAAAATTTGCCAAGAAGTTACAGATTCTCAATGTTTGTTTCGACAAAAAGAAAGGAGAAAGGTGTGGTGGAGCGTGCCACGTCATCATGACGCAATAAGATACAACTGTTATGTTATAAAGTAAATACCTACATGCTAAACATGTGAACAGGGGAACCGTATGATCGAATAAGTCAGAACTAGCAGTTAATACTTTCCTTTGTTCTATGGGACTATAAAAACCCTGTTTTCCACTCAATAAGGATCACTTAAGAATCGACATCCATTGTGTTATTACATCGCCCGACGCCCCACATTGCATTATAAAATCATATAATTTTAGAAACTTTAGCCTCTAACAAAAACATAATGATAAATAACTATAAAAGTCTTATGGCATTACTTATAAACACGATCTGTATTATTAAGTTTAGCATTGTTTTTATGATCGAAGGCTAGGCTCAAATATAACATGCTAATAGGATCAAAGGTTTTTATGCTCAAATTCGAAATGACGTTTCTGTGACTTGACAAAACAATAGGCGAGTCACCGGTAAATGCGGGCAAAACTGTTTTGCTAGATCAAAATTTGTTACGCGATTAAATGTAATTTACTCGATTATAAAAAATCCCGAACACCGGCCAAATAAAAGTCTACATTTTTTTTAAATTTTCAACATAATTTTTACATGTAAATATTTATTTTGAAGTACTACAGAGAACCTGCTTATTCATTAAATCCTATAAAGTCCAAAGGCCATATAGGCAAATAACCTATAAAAACCTATAAAACGCGCCTATTTGCGCCGCTTCGCTGTTATACCCGTCCCGTACCGTCGAGAGAGCGAGAGAGAAGCGCTCGAAAGGACTTGCCTTAAATGCTTAAAAAATGTACAAGTTACGACGTAAATCACTAAGCAACTACACGGCACTCTCCAAAGCGAAGGGATCAAAGCTCTAATGAAAAAAGACTAATAAGTATCTGAAGCTTAGCCTCGCTAGGCTATCCGGGCCGTATCCGCATCCGTGCCGGAACCGGCTAATCCGGCGCCGGACGGGGGCCACTTTCAGCTCGAAAAGCACAGATTGCCGGCTGTGCCTGAGGCTGTGCTTGAAGCTGGCCTTTTAGGATTAACCTGCTACTTTGAAGCTGAGCACAGGCACATCATGACTTAGGCCGCTGCAATACTTAGGCGATCTGTTGTTCGTAGGTCTCATTAGAACTTTTGAAGGAAAATAATGTTTATTTTAGGAATGTAGGCAAATGACTCCGTCCTATATCTGATGTTAAAAGTGGGAAAAGAAGCCACAGAATTGTGCTGCGCTATTCGCGACCGTTGTGCGACTTTAAATAAGGTCACATTTGCTGTGCTGTTTTTTTATTGAAATGAAAAACAAAGTTAAACTCGATACACCCGAAGCTCCCACGGATAAACTGCTAACCTAACCTTTGCACCAAAGTTTGTTCTGTATTCTGAAATCAGAAGCAATCAGCTTATATTCAGTATGTTAAGTGAATAATTATGTTTCGTCAATAATTTTAAGTTTTTTGCAAATTTAGTGTGGGTTATGGGCCAATGTTTCCATGTGCTGCCCAGCAGTGGGACGTTTGTAGGCTGGGAATGGATGTTGTAACGCTACAATTATGTGCGAAGATCATAACTTGCCAATGCACAACGTTGAAATTACAAATTTTTCAAATCCATTTATTAAGTTTGGCTATAATGACAGCTTAGTATGTCTACGATGAGAGTTGAGAAAATAAGCACGAAACTCAGCAAGGGCTCCTCTTTACTTACTTATTAAACAACGTCGTATTGAGGAGACATCTCATAACGTGTCAAGTGGGCAGAGCTCCACAGAAGCTTTCACCACAAGGTAAAGCCTCTGAGATACATCAATTATCCGAGATAAGAAACTACTATGATAACCGCAAACAAAAACGAAATAAAACCTATGCCTCATACATTGCGCAGAACGGTTCCAACAACATGCAATAAACAAGCAACAAAGCCATCGATATACGACAATCATTAACGTTTCGTTACGGAACGCCGGGTGAAGAGGCTTGTAGAGATTTTGTTTTAGTCTGATAGGCTCTAGACAAGAGTGGTGCTTCGCGACGACTTTGCGGTTGGCGTAAATATGAAAGGAAATCGATAAGTACTATGTTAGGATGAGAAATGAGAAAATAAGACAGGCTAATAATTCCTGGAAATATGGGGTGTTAATCGGGATATAAACGGAACTGAGCATTCCTATTTAAGAGCCAACCACTATTTATATGCAAGAACTTTGAAATTTAGAAAAAAAAACAAGCTGCTGTGTACTTGTAGATACTTTTTTGAGAAAATAAGCGTTACACGCAGCGTATTCCTTAATGGATTATCTACTGATTGAAGTAAATTGAATCAGATACATCATACAAAGTACACGAAAGCTAATCAAAATGTAACATCGAAAGCACATTAAAAGTCAACTTGAAATGTGCTAGTCAGAGAAGGTTATTTCCAAAAGAATCTAAACTGTATTTTTTTTGCTTTCGTTCACACCAATTTATTATCTAAGGTCTAGACCAAGATGAGTATTCTTTTGAAAATCGTTATGGTAAGATATAGGTAACGGATAAATTTATTTTATAATCATATAAAAACACCCACACCCGAAATCAATTTAGAAAAACAGTTTTTCATTTCAATCTTTCGCTTCGAACATTGGAATTGTAAATGTCGGGCGATGCATAAGTGGGCTGGTGCAGCCCGTCTAACTTCGTAGCTGATAGTTGTTTAACCCAGATGCATGTTAATAGTTGGGCCGCAGTCCGGCAGAGCCACAGCGCTGCACAACAGTAATACGGCGCCACAGCATAGCAAACATGATACGGTAGCTCGCTTCGAGCTTTGATGACTTTACATTGCATATTAGAGCATCATTTACATCTAAACCAGCAGTGCTCTTGTTCTTATGCTTTTGGTTGAGAGTACCTATCATCGCAAGTATTTAGTTTTGTGGTCATTGTACATACGCATCAGCCCTGTGATCATATAAATTCCATACAAAAACATTGCCCCGTGCTTGCCTATCGATTTAAGAAAGAGTTCGAAACAAATTGTTTAGAATATTAACAAATATCTAGATAAATAAAAATCAATTGCCAATAATGTAAGTTCGCACATCACTTCAGAACGGCAGCACCAATTTGGATAATTCTTTTTGTATTTGTCATGGTCAGAACAAGGTATGAAAAAAAATCGTCATACGGAGTGTTCACGCGGCCGAAGTCGCGGGCGTATTGATATTATAATTACATTATTGCGACAGTGAAATAATAGGTATTGCAATTTAAGGTCTAAAACGCACCCATTTTGCATAATCAATTTGACGCTTTACACTATAAAAATTGTTCATAAAGTTTATAACATCGTTGGTGTGAGATTGAAGCGTCCGAATGTTTTCCTTCCATTAGCAGCTGAATGCGAGCTGGATCGCTACAAAATCTGAACACTTTGCAGATTCAAAAGCAATAAAACGGCGAATAACAAAATCACTCTTTTCATACCGTCCGTGCACGTTTTAAATGTAAACTCCACGCTCGGAAGGAATATTACACTTAATTTTATTTACAGTGTACGTCTTTGTACTTACTACACAATAAGGTCAGCGCTTTCGGATGAAAATCACAAAACAAAAGACAACTCTGTAGAGGACGACAGGATGGGAAGGCCGCATTTATGGCAGTCAGTTTCTCGGTACAGTGACAGTAACAGTAAAACAAGGTTTTAAATTAAGTATAACAATAATCACAATTCTTGTTCAACGAGGTTGTTACTTCATGTGAATCTACGGTAGGCAGGCATGTTCTGGAGGTAGCCATACAAGAGACACCTAATTTATTATACGAGTATAGTTTAGCTGCTTTTGAGGAATTAAGTATATCTGTGCTCAATGTGAACTTAATTCAATGGTAATTATTACGTTGCGGGGCCTTAAAAGCTGTCATTAGTCAGTATTAACCAATACCAACGTACGTGAGTATTCACACACAACCGTGTGTACTTGAAATGTAAAACGAAATATAAATCACGGATCGTGAACAAAAATCTGTAGTGAAAGAACCGTTGTTACCGTTTCCGTAAATTTCATCCGGAAAATCTGAATGGCGGCGCGCCGGTGGGCGCCCGACCCACCGCATCCCCGCATCCCACAAAAGATGGTATTATTTCCCAGATTTTTCTGATTTTCTTCCAGCGAGGGGAGGCGGCCCCTTCAGCCAATCCTAATGGTAACAAGATACGTCTTTATCAAATGCTTTACTTGGAATAAAGACGAAGTTTCGCTGTCAGGAAAATAATATATTTATATGGCCATTCATTCTTAAGGAAATCATGAAAGAATGTTCTTATTTATAGATAAGTAAGTAGGTACCTACATATTAACGTTGCCAAATATCTTTTACGATACATTATCAAGGATTCTCTATTACACGGAAAATGTATGCATTAAATTATGATTAAACAACAGAATTTGAATGTTGTGATAATAAAACAAGTTACAAAAAACCCTATGAAGAATTCGTTAGGATAATTTCATAATTTCTTAACAAGTAAAGGAAAACTTTAGCGGGAAACTTAAATTGTAACATTTTACGGAAACCCATTGAAAAAGTCGGGCAGCGCGTCGCGATTCATTGCCCTGCCGGTGCCGTCGGTTTTGTGTAAGAAAGCCATCGATTATGACAAACTTTCCTCGCTTTTCGCGACAATAGAGCAGTCGGCGCCGGCGGCACAACAGCAGTACCGTGCAAATCCAATACACTGTATCTTGAGATACAGTGTTTTAACTTTATAACGCTCATTCGGTTTCTTTTGGCCTATTCTATCGTGCCGCATTCACACATTTTTTATTTTGTATGGAAAATTTGAGAATACGACGATTCTAATTACACTGTATTTACTAAAAAATACAGTTCTGATATAACAATGCACGGTAACTTAGGATACCGTGTATTGCCAAAACAATCCTCGCGCGAAGAAAGATACAGTGTTTTGCCGAAATCAAGTAGCAAGCTCGCACCTTGGGAGCCCGCCAATCAGGGGGCTCGAGCATTGCGATCCCGCCAATTAGGACCGAGAACCGGCCGCGATCGGCGGGTTACTGGTTCTTAAGAACGGGTAGCCGGCAGGTCAGCGTGGTTATCGTAAAAAATTGTTGACAAAGTTATCCAAAGACAATGTGCACCATTATAATAACTCTAATTATCCTATAATGGTGTCGAAGTTAAACAGTGATAAAATGCAAAAGGACGTAGAGGAAACAATCATGTACACACCAAGCTTATGTGTACCCTATGATGACCATATGGATACAATTTTAATAGACTGCCGTGTTATCAGTTCTTTAATCTGAGTATAACTGTGTATAGTAGTATAACTGTGCCAGCTTGTGTGAAGAAATAGGTGAAGGGAACTACACAACGTCTTCAATGCCGCAGGATGTCGCACGCAACTTTCGACATCTGTCGTTTAAAAGAAATTAAGGGTGAGTTCCACCTATGAAACTGAACAACTTTCCCCAAGAAACCTATGTGCAAAAATGACAAAAAAATTTCGACCTCCCATACACTGGTATCAATAACATGGACAGCGCTCCAATATTACAAGTAAGTCATAATGATGTCCCTGTCATCAACATAGACAGCATACGCCACCACCCAGGCAAGCGCATACATCTATTAATGAGATCGATTGTCATGACGAAATAGACGTTCTACACCCAAAAAAGAAAGTAAAGAGATTTAGGAACCGTACTGGATATTCTAACATTTCAGACACAGAAGCACCTAATAATACCACCATGTAATAACTGTATTAAGTCATGTACTGAACATGTAAATGAATCAAGAAGAAAAGTAATAGATACATGAGCAATTTTGGAGCATGGATAGGCAAAGACGTCGCCAGTCGACAGGTGGATAAGTTACCAACTGCTCTCAAAACTGCTGGTTCTAACTCGAGAAGACGTAAGTAACACTTTTAGTCTGGAGACTCGATGAAAAAATTGTGTGTAAAGCTTTAGTTAAAAGTGTTTTCCTCAGCGCACTGGGATATGCAAACTGTTTTAGAAGCTAATTAAAAAGCTCAAAATTGAGATCCAAAAATAGGAGCTGCGCCAGATCCTCGTGGGCGTCACCCATCATTAACTGCATTTTCTGCGATAAACCAAGAAATAATTAAAAACTTAATTTTAAAATACAAGCCCGTCCATTCCCATTACAATATCCAACATGCCCCTAAAACAAGAATAGATTAATAATTGTATAATTTCCAATTTTGATTTTTTTAACACTAAGAAAAAGCTTATTTTGACTATGTGACTAGGATTGATTTTTTACCTTACCGCCAAGAGACGAATTTTGTTGCCATAACAGTTAAAAATTGAATTTTTGTTATTTTATGTTTTTAGAAGTTTAATATTATTGTTTAGTTTTCTACGTAATTTCAAGTTCTTACATGAAACTGTAATACTGATTGTTGTCTCAACAGTAAAATGTTTAACTTTTTGAAAAATATATATTAATTTACATACATACTAATAAACATACACACATTAATAAAAACTTCGACTGTAACTATTCATAACATAGGTACTTTCTAAGCTCTGTCTAATAAGTAAATACACTGTAATTCTAAAATACAGTGTTTTGTCGTTACAATTTCTTCCTTTGCCACTGACAACTATTGTGGCAACACAAGTTTTTCATGTTAGTTAATTGTTTGTATTGTGGTTTTATATGAAACACATTGGGCTGTATAATATATAAAATTACCTTTAAATTGATACCATACACTAAATACTTTCCGTAGTAAATTTCGGAGTAATCATCGAAAAACTGAAAAAAAAGTTTTTGCTCAATTACGCAAGATCAGTTTTTCGTAATTACAGTGTATTGGATTTGCACGGTACAGCAGCGCTTAAGGCGTTTTTCTTTTGCATAATCAACAGATTAATCTTATCGACAGCTCTGTCGCTTAGTAAGAGATCAATCAATATTTAACTATTGCGACTTTTTAGTAATAGTTAAATATTGATTTAGTGGTTCATCATTAAACTATGTATACTGACAGTGGAAGAGGCTTAAATATTTTAGCAGGATTTAGTTAAATACAGCGACCACACTATGCAATATTTTGACGTAAATTACTTTAAAATAGCGCAGTTATTTAATCCCGACCTTTTCAACCCTTTACAGGGCGCTTGGTCGCAAGGAGACTTTCTTTTAATAAGCTTAACTTTGAATTTAATATTTGGTAACTTTGAGTGTTATTGTATTTATTTGTTGTTAAATATTCTAAAGACGTACCGCGTCGCGAAGCCGCATCGCGTAGCCGCATCGCGTAGCCGCATCGCGTAGCCGCATCGCGTAGCCGCATCGCGTAGCCGCATCGCGTAGCCGCATCGCGTAGCCGCATCGCGTAGCCGCATCGCGTAGCCGCATCGCGTAGCCGCATCGCGTAGCCGCATCGCGTAGCCGCATCGCGTAGCCGCATCGCGTAGCCGCATCGCGTAGCCGCATCGCGTAGCCGCATCGCGTAGCCGCATCGCGTAGCCGCATCGCGTAGCCGCATCGCGTAGCCGTGTCGCGTACGCGTGTCGCGTAGCCGTGTCGAGTAGCGACTCACTAAAAGAATACTACCACCCCTTCTCTTCCCTTGGGTGTCGTAAAAGGCGACTAACTGACAAAGACTGCACATACATCCAACAGCATAAAGCGGCAATGGATTCACCACCTGTCACGCTAAGCACATGTGCAGTCGCAATTTGGTGAAAAGTGGACTATGTCAGAGGACTGCTTTTGCTTTCCTCATTGCCTCGCCTCTGACCAACCCTTCGGGAATAATAGTTATTATTATATGTATGTATGTATTCTAAAGACAAACTGAAGCCAAAATATCCTAAGACATAAAACTATATTTGGTTTAAAAGTAACCATCGCATCGCCAAATGAATCTTCGTTTTTAATTAGTGGACTGGCGCACTCGAGGAAGCTCAATGAATGACATCCCAAAGTAGGAGGCACGAGTCGGTAAGTGGGTCAACGGGCCGCGGCTGACACCCTGATTGGTGGCATCGCAATGCACATGTTGAAACGCAATGTTCAAACTTGTGTCGTCGTTGAGCTGATCATGTATGAAAAATATTTGATTGCATTGTGTATTTATTTATCAAGCACATTTTCATTTTTGTTATTTATTCAAAGAACGCTAAATAATCCTCGTTCATTTATATATTTCTGGCAAAGCTGTGTAGGCGAATGCGAAAGTGAGTCTGCTTTTTGTTTGTGGAATTAAGTACAGCAGTTAATTATAACATTGTGTGTTGTAAATTAGAGACGTCGGTAGCCGAGCGGATAGATGTTCGGGTTGAACGCGGCAAGTCGTGGTTTAATCCCCATAGCTCCGTTACACTACTGACGTGAACCCACTCCGGCACAGTCATAAATTAACAGCATGGGAACAGGTAGGCTACTCTTGAAACAGAATTGCATTAATCAATTTCCAATCACAAATCTAAAAAATGTCAAATGGCACTTTTGTAAGCGACAATAGCGCCACATTGGAATTAAATTGCGTGGAAATTTATTGAACAAATTATTATCGAGATGGTGTTCCGGAATTATCTTTACTTATCCCAATATCGATACATATTAATCGCATTGGAATTGTATTAAGATTGAGTTTGCGTTCGAGAGTAACCCCCCAGGTCTGTTATTAATGTGTTAAACGCACATTAATAATAATCTTTAAAAAAATGGATTTCAACATTTTCAACGACTGTCTGGACTGTCTGGTTCTACTAAGATCGATTTATAAATAAACGATTTACTTATTTGATCCAAACTCTAAACGGTTAATATTACATGTTATTATCCGACTAAAGCCTTAAGTATATTACGCTATAGCTGTTTTCAATGCAACCTTTGGACGACCTTGCGCTGTCCGCGTAAGCCGTAAACACGGTATTTTATTGAGGTATTTTAATTAGACACCGCTAAGGAAGTTTTTGCGCACTAGTTGCAGTCCATGGGTTGTAAAAGCTTGACACAAGCCCCGCCCCCTACCCTCTCGCGTTGCCCGCTGGCATCTAGCATCTAGCTGAGCTCATTTTTTCTATAGGATAGCTACTCATGTAGAGAGGATACAAAAAAGATGCAAGAGGCGAGAGGGAATGGAATAGTTGGAAGGAAAAGACCTCGGCGAACGTACTTGGATCAGATCATTGACGTTCTCTTTATTATTGAAATTTTGCATTCACAATGCTATATAGATAACGGATAAAATGTTTACTAGAAAAAAATCAACCAGTCTCAGGAAGCTCGAGTGGGATTCGAACCCACGACCTTTGGATTGCCGGTCCACTGCTCTAACCGCTGAGCTACCGAGACCCCAGAAGACTCGCTGAATTTTTCCTAGTAGTTTGATTACGCTGCAAGCCAGCGGTATTACGTCACTGTGAAGTCTACCCTCACATTCGAAAGAAATACTATTGCAAGTATTTAACAATCGATAAAGACGTAATTGCTTATTTAATATCTTTATTAACGAATGCATTGACTGTGGTGTTTTTCCTGACCTAATGAAACATAGTAAATTAATTCCATTGTTTAAATCAGGTAGCACTTCTGACCCCTCTAATTTTAGACCTATTTCTGTGCTACCCACATATAGTAAAATTTTTGAAAAGTTGATGCTAGACCAAATTCAAATTCATTTTCATAGAAATAAACTTTTACATTGTAAACAGTATGGTTTTACTAGGGGTCGCTCAACAACTGACGCCGGTGTTGAGCTTTTAATCCAAATATTTGATACCTGGGAGGAATTACAGGATGCCCTAGGGGTATTTTGTGATTTATCCAAGGCTTTCGATTGTGTTTTACATGAAACTTTGGTCAGGAAGCTTAACCACTATGAAATTAGGGATGCTTCTTTGAGCCTTCTAATCTTATACTTGAGTAACAGGATTCAGAAGGTCGACATTAACGGTAAAAGATCTCCGGGATCAGTGGTTACAATGGGAGTTCCGCAGGATTCAATACTTGGTCCATTCTTGTTTTTGGTTTATATTAATGACTTACCTTATTTTGTAAAAGACAGTCATGAGATAGTATTGTTTGCTGATGATACTTCACTTTTATTCAAAGTGAAACGACGACACCCAAATTATGACGATGTGAATAATGCGATCTCAAAGATTGTTCACTGGTTTAGTGTAAATAACTTGCTATTAAACGAGGGAAAAACCAAATGTGTAAGATTTGTATTGCCTAATGTTAAGCAAGTAACAACTAGTGTACAAAGTGTGAATCCTGTGGACACCACTGAGTTTCTAGGCTTAACGTTAGATGCCAAGCTTCAGTGGTGTGTGTATGGATGGATAGCTGCTCTAATTATACAGGGTATCAAGCCGATTTGTAGCGATAGGGAACTACCATACCTATCTATTGAACCCCCATGTATGTTCAGTGATTTTTGGTAGTTTTCCAGCTATATTTTTTTTTGCGTAGACATTTCTATACACTTTTTTCCATAACTAAGTAATCATCTTACTAATATCAATACAAGTTACAAAAAAATAATTTAAATTGATGTCGTAATAAAATACTTAAAAGAAAAAAAGTTATAGCTCGAAAACTATCAAAAATCGCTGAACATACATGGGGAGATCAATAGATAGGTTTGGTAGTTCCCTACACATCGACTTGACACCTTACAAGAAACACCCTGTATATACCTCAATGCCCGATCCCCGCCAGTCCCGCGCCGACACGCAATAGCCCCAGTGCAGTGTATGTTATTAGTTAAGTAAGTGTATGCCGCCGTATGTTACAGAGTACGAAGGTACGCGACAAATGGTCCGGCGTGGGGGGAGATTTTAGGGGAGGTTGCGCGACTCCTGAATGCTCGTGTGTTTAAAGGATGTGTTATGAAACGTTTAGGGAGATATAAAACATTTATATTAACGAAACATTTAAGGACATACGTAAGACACTTATGTTAGCGTTTGACTGTAAGTTTAATAAATGTAAAAAAAATATAATAATACATGACTATTATTTATTCGTATTTGGAAGGAGTAGGTACACACTAGAATCTCCATGAGCCGTTATACGAGTTTAAGGGCATGGCGCGTGTGGCTCTTTCGGGAATCTTACTCCACTTCACGACACAGATCTAGCATCCATAATACCCTACAAAATAATACACAGCAATGCAATACAACGCCGTTTGATGGCACAAAAAGGCATTAAGGTAGACGCCGTTCATATAGATTACGATTGGCACGAAACATCCCGATTGGTCAGAGTGCTACTAAAAGAGAAACTTCGACTACCAAGATTTTTCTACGTACCACAAGTTTAAATAAAAACGCAATAAATAACTGAAGTACGGTATCGGGAGGCGCAAACACTTGAGATATTACCATCGCAGATATAACAGCGGCGAGGAGGCCATTTGTATCCCATCGCTGGTTTATCGGTACGCCATCGCGACAAATTGCTCGGAGGCATGTCGCTGTAGGCTGCGGAGTTGCGGACCTTACACGCATAGTGAAAACCACAACAATATAACAGTAAAAGACTGAGAAACAAGACATACCTACAAATTCAAATAGTTCGACGATGTCAACGACTGAATTTTGTTAATATTACACGCTCATAGTAGGTATTACTGGCATTAGCCAATATTCCACGTTATTAATTATTATTATGTCTTAACGCCGACAATCGAGCTCTAGTCTCAAACCAATTTTTGTCACCTAAGTACAACTCTTTTGTACAACTCCTAGCACGCACTTTTTTTTATGTAGGTATGCTTAAAATTGCCCTCTCAGATAAGTAACTCCAAACGAGTTGTTCCACCGCTGTTCGTCTACTGTGGCGGGCGTCGTTAGTCAAACGTCCTTCCGAGATATCGCGGCGATAACGCCGAGATGAATCATTAGCCGAGCCTTATCACTAATTTGTTTGTTGCTGAGGACCTACTTACCTCGTGCGCTCGGGTCGGCAGTGTGACAAATACGGTCATTACCTGAAAACAAAATGAAAGAAGGTTAGAATTACAAACAGGTATTGGAGATTTGGTGTTATGTTTAACGGTAACAGATCATTTTAAAAATAATGTGTATTTTGTGAAATAAAGAATCATTGATATCTTTGATGTTTATTGGCGTTAATAAACAAATCAAATCATGTTTCAAATCGTAACAATTAAATATACCTCAAGATAATGAAACGCTAAAAAATAATTATCAAAACCTAAGATAATCAATATTTTTACTATCACTGACACACACCAACTTAACTTGATTTATATAACTCATTTTTGTTACAAAAATGCACGCTTGGACTAAACCCCAGATGTTTAGTGTAGTGACTGATGACGGCTGATCAGTACCGATACATCCAAAAACATCTAATTAAATAATTTCATTAGAATATACGTATTCTATTCTACATACACAAGACTATGGTCTTGTCAAAAAAAACAAAGTCGTTTATTTTTAATATAAAAATTTACTAAGACATTTGTATCGAATTGATGAAATCTACGCTTTAAATGTTGCATCTTAAACTTTTCATATACTGATAGTAAAAAACAAAATGCGGCCGTGAACGATGATCTACCCTAGCAGGCTTCGCTGACGGTTGAGACCTAGACCGAGCCAGGAACTAGATGCGTAGCGCGGCTAGATTAGCACTTATCTTGTTATGCGCTGAGACGGAATGTTCCGTGCAAGTTGGCACTGCACTCAGCTTTTGATGTGCATGTTAGTTGTACTAAGCGGCACGTATGAGCTAAGTGGATCTTAGAACATTTTTCTTACATACATTCCTTATTCTTCGTCTTCAACTTAAAAGAGCTGGCAAGAAACTCAGGATGTTCGGGAGAAGAATTGTGTGAAATTAGTGGAATACGAGACCAATGATTGCTAACTGATTTTGCGAAACGTGGAGTCTGGCAGTGGACTGTTTTTGCTGACCTCATTGCCTAGTCTCTGAATAACCCTTCGGGATAATAGGTATGTATGGTAACTTGACCAGATAAATACGAAAATAGTTTCAGCCGCAACGATATCATAACGGTTTTATTTAAAACTAGTGGCCGCTCGAGGTTTCACCCGCGTGGTTCCCGTTCTCGTGGGAATATCGGGATAAAAAGTATCCTATATGTTAATCCAGGTTATAAACTATCTGTATGCCGAATTTCATCCAAATCTATTCAGTAGTTTTTACGTGAAAGAGTAACAAACATCCATCCTTACTTACAAACTTTCGCGTTTATAATATTAGTAAGAAGTAGGATGCGTTTAGGACCGTCTCTGTACATTCATAATTTCGGAAATAAGTCTCCTGTATTAAGCTTTACTCAAATAAATACAATTATTCGTTGTACACACAATATTAGACCTTCTTGAAACCTATGAGTAAGTACTTAGTTGTAAATTATAAGATAAAACGGCCCGCCAAAGCACTTGGCAGCAGCAGCCAGAGATAATTGGCGCCATTATTTGGCCCAATCTAATTGCCGCAGTTTTAGCGGTAAATGCGACCGCTATTTTGTTGCGCTGCCACGGGAACGAATCTCAGAACAGCCTGATTTAAAGTGGGACTTACGAGTAAAATTAAGGAAAGGGTCGAAGAGTAGATGATTTGGTAAAATAACTGCGAAGAGAATCTTCGTAGCAGTCATATTCGTAGGCTCGTAGGCTTTATCGTAGCACTATACCATTTTGGTAGCATGCTACTTCGTAGCACGATACTACGGCTTCAATGCTACGAGACAAAGAAAATGGAAAGTAATTTCAGGAAAATACTAGCTTAGCCTTTATGATAACAGAAAAAGAAATGGGTTCTACAATAAGTTTATGCAGTTTCGAGACACTTTAATTCAGAGATTTTATGTTAAGTAAATAGGGTAAGTGCACCAGTGAATGAACCAATCCAATGAATGAACAAAACGTCGATTTTTCTAAATAGGTACCACCTGAAAAGGTATTCCATCACAGAACCTTGCTTTATCAGTTTGGCGTAAATCAAATAAGTTATAGCTAAACGTGTAGCCGAAACATTGTTTTAGATACTTATTTACCTAAGTAAAAAGTACCTAAGGTACTACCTACTAACTTAGTTGCTTTTTATAGTAGGTAGGTTTTTTTTATAAATGGGCTTTGCTCTTGGCAACATATAAAAGGGTAAGTTTATTAGGTATATAAACTTTGTTGGCTCAACGATTCTAGTTAAAAGTTGGTGGTACAGAAATAAGGGGATGGTTGCAACTTAAGCGCCGGCTGGCAAGGAGCCGACAGATAATTGCTTGCACTACAACCCGGGACGCCCGCGCCATACCGGGACACGTAAAATCAATGTCTGTATAGAACTAGCGCTCCTTTACAGCACGGCCACGACTGCGAGCGTTTTGCGGCGGCGCGGCAAGCAGTTCTCTAAGCCGATGCGCGTTAAACTTCAGCAGTCTCAGTCAACCGTAACAGAAAGAACGTAAAAAAGGACGATCCGCTCGCAAGACTCCCACGGTCGTGACAGGCCGTCAAGCGTTGAATCGCGATATTATGCACTCCTGCTATTAAGACTATCATGTGCACCGACTCATGATAAGACAAGTTCATACTGACTCAGAGTCAGTAACATTCAGGGACCAAATTAATGATGTCCTCAAAAAAGCTGGGGTTTGCAGCAACAAGAATAAAAGGGCGTGCTTGAAAAGGTCGATGGATGTAAGAGAAGCAAGCGAGGTGTGTTAGGACCACGCAAAGTGGAGATCCATCGTCTCTGCCTACACCTGTAAGGACTAGGCGTGAGCAGTATGTATGTATAAGTCAGTAACGTTAAGGTGTAACATTATACGGTACCCCTTTACCCCTAACACAAGATGCCATCATTTTTTTACGCTGTTCATTTGGATTATGTTAACTTAATCAATAATAAACTTAAACTTAATAATTTTGATAATGAAGTAATTAATATCGGAGTTAGTTTACAATATCTGTAATGAATCAATTTACAGTGAGCTATATTAAAAAGATTGCGTAGCGCATCATGTTGTTGATGAATGAAGGCAAGCAAGCACATGCAGGCTGTTTCCCTTCTATAGCTTTGCTATCTTTGTTAGATTACAATATTTGAACTAAGTACATACATTGTTTCAGCTTTTACATTCTTAAACTTGACAGAAGCAGCTGATTCAAAACATATCATGTTCAAAAGCTTATCGAAACACGATGATCTATAGATTATTCGCGCTTGCTTGAGTTAAGCAGTACGTTACACAGACATGACCCTCTCTTCCTTTGGGTGTCGTAAAAGGCGACTAACGGACTAAAGACTACACATACATCCAACAGCTTAGAGCGGCGATAGGCTCACCACCTCTCACGCTAAGCACATGTGCAGTCGCTATTTGGTGAAAAGTGGACTATAGCAGAGGACTACTTTTGCGGTCATCATTGCCTAGTCTCTGACTAACCCTTCGGGGATAATAGTCTTGATTATATGTATGTATGTATGTTCAAAAAATATCGACAGTTTGACCGCGATCTTGAGTAAGTATTACTTGGGAAAGTCCGCTGGGGTAGTGGAAAAACTACCCTTTGTCAATAAAAGAGCTGTTGTAATACCCCAGGCACAATAGAAATTCAATGGTCAGCAACTCTTTGTGACAGACAAGGGAATAAGAAACCAATAAACGACTACCAGTAAATTGAAGGTTACCTACAAAAATGATTGGGAGTTATTTCACTGCGCTATGCTGGAAGGTAAAGAAACTTGCAGGCAATGGACTCCCATTGCCCAGCATTAAGCACACTCGTGCTTAATGTTGCACACGCTTCGCTTAGTTAGTTAGCAGTTGGACACCGATTCAGCTTAACGTCAAGTAAAATAGTTTCATTATCTAATACACATATCTATAAAATACTATGCATGACAGTAACCATACTATTTTCCTAGTTCTAGCTTAGCCTATCATGTTTCAAAAAATGCTTAGTTTTTTGTTATATACGCATGACGTGACTAAAAATGGTATCAGAATAATTACACTCCCAACAACGAACAGATGTTAACAAAAGGAAACAGATACCTACCGACAAATGTCTCCCGCATTTCGGCCACCGCCACCGCCCGCCCCAGAGATGGCGGCGAAAATGAAACAAACATTTGGTCAGTCACCGAGCAAACGGCGGCGTGCGCTCATGCGTAAATCAAATATTAGATGTGTGGAGATCTGCCCTACTGCAAACAAACATTTTTAATTTCGAACAATAGTTGGATGCTAGCTAGACTTTTTACTTTTGGAGCGAGCTTTAGGACAATTTTTTTATGGTATTGAATATTTCCTCGGCCGAGTGGTCAAGGGCTTAATGAAGTGAGTCTGTCATATGATATGAATACCAAACCTTTCCTTCAGATTAAGCGTTCACGGCATAACATAAAAAAAACATCGCCGCCATGTTTTGCGCGCTTTAGCTTGCATGACGCTGATGCGCGTCATTATCTCCCGCGCATTTACAAACGGCGCCGATGACGTCACTTCATGGAAACGCAGCGACATGAACCGACGATCGCTTTCATTACGCATATTGTTGCATGAAATTATTATTCAGTTAGCCGTTTTTTTCTGCCCAACCGTGACACAAAGCCCGCAGAGTTCTTGTTCTCTTTATTAAAAGAATAGGCCTGTATAGCTATATCTCGTGCTGCAACTTATGGATCACTAATGGGTTATTTTTATTCTGAAAGTAGCATGTATCGTCTTGTTTGCTTTGCAATGTAATGCCAATGAAAGTGAACTCTCCAAAATAAAAACATTATTAACTTTATCACATTATTATTTACTTATCTTCGTACAACAATTTTAACAAAAATGCTGAATTCAATACATGTTCTGTTCGATTCGGAAACACATTCACAAACCAGCTAACAACAGAAACATTTCCGAATGCAACAGTCAAACGGCTAAGAGACACGAAGCATAATATGGTGACATGTTAATGGAGACATATTCGATATTGAGTCCAACGTAGCACGAACACGCGAAATACATATCACGATAGTATCACTGATACGGTAGGTAGCGACTAGACTTATCATTTGGAACTTAGGTATCACTAGGAACTTTGGGAGGAACAATTTATGAAACCTTCATACAGTCTGGCGAATTATATAAAAACTTTATAACCGAACACGGGGCCTCTGACTTTTTAGACCAAATTGTTTTCCACTAAACATTAGAGGAGGTTAAAATTACGGCCGACTCTATATTGGTTACTTTAGTGCAATGGATTTACCTAGTATTCTTTAACCCCTTGAGCACCGTAAAACCATACACAATTGAAATTATATTGTTTTGCGACAGCCGGCGGTTGAATGATCCTTGACCGGTTAAGACTAAAATGCTGATATGTTCTGCATCGATCGGTTATATCGTTGTTTACGAGGTAGTTAAAAAATATTAGCCTATTTCTAAATGTAACTATATCCCTTTAGGTCACGTTATTAACATTGAAACATTGCCCATACAGATTAATATTATAAAGTACTCTCATAACAGGTCATTACGCACAAAAGATCCGGATGGGTCGTCGTGGTACTGCGAGATGGAAATCTCAGCAGGCCCTACTCAGATAGTATTGACAATAGACTATACATTCGTTCCGCCTGCTAACCACTTAACAAAAGCAAATGAGACATGCGTGACCAAACCATGTCATTAACCCTAGAAAGATAACCATACTACATATTACGTAAAGGATAACCATACGCTTCAGAGGCGCACACTTTTCTAACGCATGTATTTATTCCAAAAATTTATATTTATTTTAGCTAATTTAAAAACGTGAAAGGTTTGTAAGAGTTTTAAAAATAAAAAGCATTTAATTACGAAACCTCTATGAAAAATAACAAAAGTTATCAGTCTTCTGTTTATAATTATTTGTAATTATAAATTATTACAAATCAACTGGTTTTTTTCTTATTAATTATTAAATATAAATAGACTATAGAGTATTCAGTCTAAAAAACAATAAAACCTTGGTATAATTGGCTTTAGAGGCAGTCAGAACAAACGTCATTTTTGAGTTCGCCACAAACAGGTTTTAAACATTTCGCGCAGCTCCTTTTTGACTCATAATCTTCTACCTCGATATCACTTTCTTGAGTATCACCATTCTTATCTTCCCGGTCCAATAATAGGCATATTTCGTCTTCCGCAAGTGCCCTTCTACTTGCCATGGTCTACGCTAGTAATGTTTCCTAAAAAAAAACAAAAACATGTATAAATAACACTTTATATCAATAAATCAAAAGAATCAAGCAACACTAAAAGTTACATAAAAGATAACCATACGCCTCGCGAGCGCATAAAAACTCATAACTTCAAATATATGGTACTCACCGTTTAGCAACAGCCGTCCCGCGATAGGTCTGGCCAACGACTGATTTGGCTGAAAAGAACAAGTTAATATTCGCGCTGAATAAAAAGAGACAACAATATGTTTGCTGCGCGGGCGCCTTGGCGGCGTAGGTTATCTTTCTAGGGTTGATTCAATAGTTTGTAGAATATCTCACTGAAGTAACTCACTTAAAGATAATTCGATCCAATCGCTCACTCAAAAATGCTGCCGATAAAATACCGCTTCTCCCCATCTTTTTCCAGATCAACCATCGTAAATTTACATAAGACGAATTGCACAATGGGCCGATGTGTCGGGTAAGACAATAAAGGCCTGCGGCCTTGGGTTGATAAGGCCAAGGCCCGATGCCTCCTCGGGGAGCCTTTGCGGATGCCTCGCAAATATGATTTGTGCGGATGGGAACAGGGCTGCCGCAGATAATAAATAACGAATCAAGTAAGAAGTTAAAACTTTTTTAAGATTTATGGAACATTGTATCATTATCTGATCACGGTGACTATGGTGATCAGTAGGTTTCTTTTGTTGTTAGTAAAGACCTACATATATACATAGGTAAAATAATCACGACTATTATAGTCCCGAAGGGTTAGTCAGAGACTAGGCAATGAGAACAGCAAAAGCAGTCCTCCACCATAGTTCACTTTTCATCAAATAGCGACTGTACATGTGCTCAGCTCAGCGTGACAGGTGGAGAGTCCATCACCGCTCTGTGCTGTTGGATTCATGTGCAGTCTTTAGTCCGTTAGTCGCCTTTTAAGAAACTCAAGGGAAGTGATAGGTTGGTAGTACTCTATTAAAGAGTCGGCACCACACAGCTCATACATGACATTACGACTTTTCTTAAAAAGAATAATAATATAAATAAGTTCTTAAACACAGAAGACATCCCTGAACAACACTTGCGATACTCGGCTCCATAAACCGCGACCTCAAAATAGAAATCCATGCCGCGCCAGGGCCTGACTTCGTTTCATACCTTAAAGAAGGTATGAATTTAATATTCTGAACTTATGAACTTACATGGTAACTAACTTTTTGTTAGCAGTAGTAGCTACTTCTGTATTTTGTAACAATAACATACTAACAGCGACTGAGTCTAGAGAGAGTAAGATATCTTCCATAATAAACGCGAAAAAGAACCACACAGAACTTCACACAAAAACTAGTTGACAAGTGACATGAGCCAGCGCGACTCTGCATGATTAATTCGACCATAAGGCACTCGCGTCACGTCTCATTTTCAATTTGCCAGGAGTCGCTCATGAGGCTTTACCATTAATGAGCGCTCCCCTAACCCATAAATATCCGGGGCGTTCTGGCGCCAAATGAGAGCATTCTTTAGCGATAGCGTCAATGTGGAACGACTCACGAGTCTCACGACTATCATATGGCGGTGACATGTTTTAGATAGTAGTTATGTATTATTCATAACTACTATCTTGACATATCTTATTACGAGTAAGTACCCGACGACGTTAAAAGGTATTATAGGACTGGCTTTTAAACTATGCAAATTAACATTTTATTAAGTTGCATTAAAAGTCCTTTGATAAAATAAATCGTTGATAGTGAATACGAATATAAATATAGGTTTATGTAACGCAGCGTTTGTTGTTAAGCTGAGCTTTTCTAGAATATTTTAATTATTAACAACAGTACGTACATACTAATCTTCCTTTTTATAGTTTAATCTAGATCTATTGTGTTTATGGTGACTCTACTCAAAGATGACTCAAAGAGGCAGCGGTAGGCCGGTAAACAACAAAACTCTCTGATATTTGGCAAGTGGCCGCTATTTACGCGGCAAATGTTCTCTGCAGCAAAACAAAATTGTTTTCTTAATTTCGCAACGGTCCGCTTAGCGCGGGCTCGTGAATTAAAGCCGCCATTACTGAAACAATTTTTCCAGTTGCGGATGTTACGTCCCGGACCGCGGCAGCGGCGGCCGTGCTGCTTACGATGACAAATACCAGTCCTTCGCTCCCGCCATTTTCCAACGTCCGTTGCACACTAAAATAATTGTTGTTGTATGTAATAAGATAATTGTTTGGTCAGATGTTTTTTTTTATTTAATCCCATCGAAATGAAACATTTTTTTCTCGGATTAACTCGCATTTATATCTACGCTACCGAGGTCACAGTTTCTAAGAACTAATAGAAATATCGCCTGATTAGTCAATAGAGAAACTTATTATCATCTGTTAAAACCTTCAATCAACAATATGTTCATCGAAGGTTAAAACGATTATATCTCAGGAAAGTCACAGAACAGAAGAGTTCTGCGGTATGGAAATGTAGGTACATTCCATCCAGAATGTGTTTATTAACCACTATTAAAGTCACAGACATTCGTGTTTAGTTAAATCGTAAATTAAGTAAGTTTCCAGATTGTTCTGGTAATAAATGGTACTAGGATGTAAACATCTCAGTACTCTCAACATATTTTCAATCAATTCAATATAACGCAGCAGCGGAAGCAACACAAACGTAAAGGCCTCGTTAAAAATCAAGTTCACCGAATAAAAAGATCCCCGAAACCGGTCGGAAAATCTTAAAGCATTTTTACAAACATTTCGGAGGGAAACGTAATGTGCTTCACCCACGCACGCCGCCAATGAATAAGGGAATAAAACCTCCAATGATACAGGCGAATAAAGACTGTTGCGGTTTTACGAGAGCACATCGGCGCACGCCGTCTAATAACAAACGGTATGGAGCGCGCCAATTTGCTCGCACAAGCCCGATTTTACGACGCAAAAGTTGCTCAACAGCCTCCCCCAATCTCGATGCGATAAACAAATCGAAATACGTACACATAATAAATAGTACAAGCTAACAAATATGTTTCAGTTAAAATGTTAACAAATTAATTTAATTTACGGTTCGATCACATTGGAACAGCGTTTCTGGTGACAAACAACTTTCTATTTTGCAATCACAGACCACAAGTCTTCTTTCTTAATAAATCGCGTAGAGATTTCAATAGAAAACTCATAGAATCATCCTATAAACACAAAAGGAAACTATGGGAAACCATCAAAACAGTCACGAATTGCAAGAAAGCGCCGGATCACTCAGTTGCCCTAATTAAACCTTCGCACCCGCAAGAGAGCATCAACAAGGTTAATCAGTTCTTTGCCAACGTTGGTAAAACTCTCGCTGAGAAAAACCCCATGTCCTCCACACTACCTACAACACCTCCGAATAACATAGCGAACTCCCCATGTAAGTCTTTTGCCTTACTTCCTACTGATGAGACAGAAATCATCCAAATTATACGTGGACTAAAAACCAACTGTGCAGTGGGTATCGACCGGATTTCTACTGAGATACTGAAAAATAACTTTCTTCCTTTGGCATCCCCGATAACCCACATTTGCAACTTGGCAATATCGTCAGGAGTATTTCCACAAGCCTTCAAAACAGCCCTGATAAAACCTATCCACAAGGGAGGGGAGAAAAACTGTGTCAATAACTTTAGGCCTATCGCTATCTTACCTGTCCTCTCTAAAATACTAGAACGCCTTATGAATACACAACTAATGAACTTCCTGGAAAACAACAATCTTTTGTCTGTATCACAATTTGGTTTTAGGCCAGGGAAATCCACGAATGACGCTGTTCATAACCTGACCAATCTTCTTATAAACAGTCTGGACCAGAAAAAGAAATCAATAACAATATTTCTCGACCTAGCGAAGGCATTCGACACAGTCTCGACCCCCCACCTCCTATACAAACTGGAAGCGATTGGAGTGAGAGGTACTCCATTAAAACTTTTCGAAGACTACTTGTCGAACCGTAAACAAAGAGTCAGAATCGATAATCTCCTTAGCGAGGAAGAGAGTGTGACCTACGGTATACCGCAGGGCAGCATAAATGGTCCAACGCTGTTCCTTATCTACGTCAACGACCTCTGTAATCTCCAGCTCAACAATGGCTCTATCATTACCTTCGCCGATGACACGGCGTTATTCTTCACAGGGAATAGCTGGGATGATGTCTTCAACACCGCTCAGCAGGGAATGGTAAGGGTTAGCAGATGGCTTCAGAATAACATCTTAACGCTGAACGTCTCTAAAACTAAATACGTAGCATTCGCACATCGATCCCACCTTCTTCCGCCTTCTGCACTTAGCATCACCGTACATTCCTGTCCCTCAAGTTCGTTGAGCTGCTCTTGCCCCTCACTGGAGAGAACAGACATGATCAGGTACCTTGGAGTGGCCTTGGATCAAACTCTTACCTTCAGACCTCACATTCAACTACTAACCTCAAGGATGCGAAAGCTTATACACATTTTTAGAACCCTCAAGCAAGTGGCCGATAAGAAAACCATAAAGATCGTCTACTACGCCTTTTGTCAATCGATCATAGATTATTGCATCACATCATGGGGTGGTTCAGCCAAAACCCATCTCATCCAGCTCGAAAGAGCCCAGAGATGCATCTTAAAAGTGAGTGCTGGTTACCCTTACCTGTTTCCCACCAAAACCTTATACAAGGAATGGGAAGTGTTGACAGTTAGGCAATCTTTTATCTTGCAAACGGTTCTCAAAAAACATTCACAACTTCACTACGACCCCGACATCAAAGTCGGCAAACGTCGCAAAGGGAACGTCTGCAAGGCTGAATCATTCCACTCACGCCACTCCCAACACTTCTTCTGTTTTTTGGGTGCTTACCTATACAACAAAATTAATAAGGCTCTAGATGTGTATCACCTCACGAAGGCCTCCTGTAAAAATAAAGTCACAGACTGGCTCAAAAATCAAGACTACACTGAAACAGAAAGCTTATTATTTCAACCTATATAAACTAAACCACTAAACAATTAGTACAATTTCTCATGAGCAAAAATAAAAAAATAAAAATATATATATATTTAACAAGTAAATAATAAATAAATAAATGAATATAAATAATAATGAATACATACAAGCAACAAATCTAGTAATATTAATACATACACTACACTTTACCATACACACACTTTACCATTGTTATAATTTATTTAATGTTGAATCTATATATTATTGAATCATCTCCGCAACATTATAATGTTAAAATATTATTTTTAAATTATTTATTTATAATAATTAGTCACAAATACTAAACTATAAAATAATAATAATAAATGAACAATAAACTAATTTCATTATTAGTAATATAGCTTATTTAATGTGGAGTATGGAACTACCGAAGCAACATTTTATACTATTATTATAAAACACTTGCTTGGGTGCTTTCCCCATTGATTTCTTATTTTCCTTTTAGCATGGCGTTATGGTTTATTACCTACAAAAATAAATGCAAGCATGAATATTTTTAAATTACCTACTTAATAATACTAACACACGTTTATCTTCTCTAGCCTAAGTTGCAAACCTTTATGAATTTTAACGATTTTTTTTTTTTTCTATACATTGCACTTTTCAACACAATATACACAACTCACTATCTGTAAAGAACGTTGTACACCAAATATGCAATTTACTTGGGGGTGGGCTCTGGAGACCTGTACTTCGGGTTTCTCTTAGAAACCTATCCCAGGCTCCAGTCTCTCACACACGGGTCAATTCCAAAAAAAAAAAAATTATGTATAACTACCATAGTATAAGTTATTTGCTATGTAACCTATTTGTGAGAGAGAATAAATAAAGATCATTCATTCATTCATTCATTCACAAGCAACATATCGTTTTTTTTAGCGTGATGTAACGAAGAATTATAATTTGCACTCAGCATACTTTATGTTGCATGATTTATAATTTGGATATAAATTGATTTTGGAATAAGGTGTAAAGTCAACACGTTTCCGTCCCTTGTCAAGTCTTATTTACCGGGGGCCTCACCATCGACTCTTACAGCCGTACTCAGAGACGTTAACTAAGTCTCTTGCTGTCACTTTCTTATGTATAGTGCTAAATAGAGAAGAAAATACATTTAATTGTCATTATAACATAATTGACGTCTCTGAGTACGGCAGTTAGGATCGTATCCTAAAACTAAACTCACACTCAAATCTCTGCTCGTGAGTGTGAGTTTGATTTTCAAATCCATGTTTGAATACAGCTAGAAAGGATATATGCGATGAATAGCACCAGCCCATTCTAACTGTACTCAAGCTGAGGTTTGAGTTTTGTTTTAGAATACGGTATTACTTTATTTACTTATAGTTTTACTTTAGCAAATTCTCATACGAATTTTGCATAGTAAGATTAAAGTAATACTGCTGTAAGAGGTGACGTGCAGGTAGAGCCCCAGACCGGCGTCGGACAAGGACAATAGTATGAACTCAAAAGAAAACTTTTTTTCTTTCAAACTTTCACTACATAAGAGTAGATACAACGTAACATTTTAAAAATTACTTTTAAAAGCCATCTAAAAGACTCGGTCAAATAAATAACCCTTCAGAATAAAACGAAAAAAGGGAAGCGGCTAAGAACAACTCGGCCCGGATTAAAACTAAAGTTGGTTCAAAACCAGGAAATATGGACGAGACGGGCAGCGGAACACATTTAATAGTCTTGTGCTGCTTTTATTTTGCGGGAAAACTGGACTGTGTAGGTACGTTTAGAAAACATTAGAAAATGTTTTTGCACTAAACTGGTTTATCTTTAAAGCTTATCACCTAGTTAGATGTAGGTACCTAGCTAGAATGGAAGCGTTAGAGATATGGATAATAAATACTACGAGTACGACTTTCAGGTAAGTAATACTTCAATATTTTTCTCAGATAAGTAAGCATTCTTTGCCTTTGTGAAATCCTTTGAACCTGAGAATTCCACATAAGATTACCTCGTAAATATCACAGCGATTGTTGCCACAATAACAATATGTCTGTACCGCGAGGGATATTCGTTTTCGCGCGTAAAAATGATCATGAACGGATTCAATCAATCCATCGCAAGATGGCGCCAGCGTTTACTGCTACGCGATATATTACTAATACAATGACGTCATCATTATGAATCAAACTATCCGCAATACTGCTTGATTTTGTAAGTGCCAGTTCTATACTATAGGCATGTTATATAACGCTAGCAAGCTGGCTCAATATGTTTTGTGTAATTATTTAAATTTTGCAACAGCAATTAGGACTAATGGACCATTGTGTTTATAAAGTATGTATAGGCGCTCAGGATTATTATAACCATAGAAAAAAAGAAGAGGTCTTCTGTACCCCAAGCACGAGCCATTAGGTACTAGTTAAGGTTATCGTATTATTTTCTATGAAAAAGGTATAGTAACTTTATGGTTTTCATACAAAATAATACGATTACGATTACCTTAACTAGTACCATAATGGTTCGTGCTTGGGGTACTGTTATGTTACTGTTTCCCATCGCAACCATGGTCTTCATTTAATTTGCTTAGCCGTCATGTAATGACATTTCCCAAGCAATATAACTTAACTCTGACCGAAAATTATAACACGCTAACTAACCTGTCATGGATAGATAGGCTCTACTGGAGAGGTACTTACCTAGATACAAGGTATAGATAGGTATAGGTATCAAAGGCAAAGTAAACATGTATTATTCCCAAGCATCATAACCTGTGCCATACTTAGTTCTCAACGCATGCTAATCATAGAATACATCCATTAGCAGATTTCATTTATATCAATGTAAATGTAACCAATAAAAGTACGCAAGCGTGAACTTCCTAATTAAATTACATCAAATGCGTATAATTGTCAGCGAGATGCCGCGCGTGGGCGGTCACCAATCACGGGGCACGCATCGCTTTACGAGCGACCTTGCGCGCGTGCCGCAAACCACGGGCGGCTAGCGGGAAATACCACCGATTTTACATGTCTATAACAAAACACATAAAGTGACATATTTTATTTCAGTTACATGTTTTATTAAAGTCCAACTTAGTTTAAAATATACTTAGTACCTTGTAAATATTGTTTTCTAAAGTTTACGCGAAAATTACACATTAAATCAAAAGGTTTTTTACGAATTAAATCGCCTTTAATTATTACTAATATTTATACATTATTTAATCCCGAAGTTTCAAACCTTTTACAGGGTCTGTGGTTACATGAACACTTGTAAATATTTAAATTGAGCAGATACATAAAAATATACACACTAATATAATACAATTCTTATACTGTGTGTACAAGTGTATAGTATACACCTGTAAATTTCCATTTAACAAGTCTATATTGCATGGATACACAAATCACAACAAATGGTGCCTACGTAAGATTTGACGCAAACAAAATATTGAGTGAGCGTTACCGACACAAGCGCGTAAACATCAAGCAGTAATTTGCGGCGGCGGGGGCCATAAATTATAAAGCATCGTCATTATCGCGGGCGGGCGTAATATCACGAGCGATGTGGGGCACGCGTGACAACGCGCCGGCTCCAATCGCGGGTCAGAGAACACTTTATGGCTTGCGCGGCCGCCGCCCGCGGTGCGAGTCACAAGCGGTAGGCGTGTGCCACGAGCGTGACTGCGTGAGCGACTTGCGACGCGACAAGTAAAGGACATCAGGCACATTTGACCCAAAAATGTATAAACTTATCTCTATTATCTGTATGCACTATGTGTCATTATATACCTAAATCAGTATCTACTTTATTTTTAAACTCCTTTATTTGGCTAAAATTAATTAATTAGAAAACAAAACTACGACTATGAAACAGTCATTCTGTGGCCGCCATCACTATTTTTTTGCGTAAGAACAAGGCGCATTGCATCAGTCATGCATCAGATGACAATGACATTGACAGAAGTTGGCTGGATTGGATTACTCGGAGAAATAGTTCTGAAGTTAGAGAAAACTAACTTTTAGATTTTTATTGTTACTAAAGCATAGGCAAATACTTGAAAATGGGTATCGCTTTGATTTGAATGCCATGCCATTTTTGATCTGTCAGCCAGCCTATTGGCTGTCACTGATATTGTCAATCACTGTCATCTGAAGCGTTTGGTTACAACCACACTTAGATTAAAACACTTTTTATTTTAATCTAAGCAACTACATGATGAAATGAACAGAATAGAATTCCACACGCTCCATCCGTATCATGTTTGATATTTATGATCTTGGTGTTTAACAAGAAAGCATAATAAATAATTTTAATTTGAATCGGTACGCCCACTTTTACTCAATTTTTTCGAGAACACTATGTTCATTTAGCATATTATAACGAAACGTTTCATTTGAGTTACAAGTGTAGCTATACTAGTGTCAGTGTTACCAACGAAAAAAATATTTCAAACGTGAATATCTCTTCCAATAAAAATCTTTATTAAACTCTGAATAGTTTCCACGATCCACTATTTACATACCTATATTGTGGTACAAACAGAAATGCTATACATTTTTGGGTCTATTGTCAAAGGAATTTGCCTGATGTCCTTTAGGCTGATTTCACAGTCACGCGTTTGATCAGCGCCGGCCACGCGCGCGCTTATAATTATTATTACACTACATAGTAGTTGCGCGTTTGAACTGCGTGCGTTACTGTGATAAGCAACTACTATCTAGTGTAATTGTAAGCGCGCGCGTGTGGCCGGCGCTGATCAAACGCGTGACTGTGAAATCAGCCTTATTGTTGTATTATCGCGCATAACTGCTACAGAAGTCTTAGGGTTTGCGTAGGTAAAAGCCAGTTCTTGGCGTAAAATTAAATCCCTTACATTTAAATACAGACTAGACAATCAGTCCGCCCAAGTAGTCAATCTGTGTTAAATGAGCGAGACAGGCAGTTTGGCGATTAGCCACTCCTCGGCATTATACTTAAAACAAGCTATACAGATGCGATTTTATCATAATAATATGTAAATTTTTAAGATATTACGCAGAAGTTTGTAGTATTGATAGACATCCGTCGTTAGAAATTAAAATATGAATAATGTCTCTATCGCATTGCTATAAAATAACAGAAAAACGAATAAGACAACGCATAAAGATAATTTAAAGGATATATCACTGAAATGTCATAAGTTCATGGCAAACACCACAGAGGAGGTGACGTAATCTTTAGCACTGCCGCTAGCGCCTCACGAAACCATCCACTCCTAGTAAACTTCCAAAGAATGCGTCATCCATCGTTAGGGCTTGTGGCTGAGATAAGACTAAGAGGCCAGGCAGACAGGCAGTTACCATTTAATGTGACAGAAGCAGCAACTTTCACACTAAACAAGTTTCAGTAGAAAAGTGTACGTAAGAGAGAGATTATACAAATAATGAGAAAGAATATCTATATCTATGGTTTCTTAGGTTTTGCTCAGAACAACTTTTCCCAAGTAACTTTTGCCAAAATATGACAAAAATCTCTTTTTTTTAATTGAATTGTGCATGATTTTGTATTTGATACCTAGAATATTTTGTTCTATAAATTGTTATGAATCACCACCCAATCCAAACCTTTTATGAATCACCAGAATCAAACAACGGAATGTCACTAAATAAATGAAACATTGTTTTTATATGTTGAAAAAACAATCAATCAAATGAAAATTACAAAAAATTTACAGATTTTCTTTGTAGCCCTGGCTTGATGACAGCAACGAAACCATCATATCATTAGTATCATTTTAATGCAGGAACAAAGATGGCTCTGGAAATAATCTTCATTTCGCTTTAAGTTTAAGTAAAACTTAATGCGTAAATGCATTTTTAGCATCTCTCCAAATTACCGAGCTTAATTGCGCCGGCCCGATAAAACACGTTATGGTCCTTCGAGTCGGATTTTATGGAGGCCTCGGGCTAGTGACGACACGAGGACGCAACGATAATCGTTTGGTGTAAACGCTGAGGTCACGCGACAGAGCCGATCGATGACTTCAACTCTAACCGCAAGTTTTCTTCTAGTACAGAAAGATCCTTTTTGACACTTCTGGTCGTAGAATCAGAACTTCGTGTTGAATTATGCAAAGCGGCACTATAAGTTATACGACGTATCGACTTTCAGCATTGGCGCTTAAACTGCCGACCGGTCAACGTCAAGCTTTACGACGATTTTTATTATACAGGGCAAGGTTTACATTTTGAATAGGCAATTCGTCGAATGGCGCCTTGTTTCTACTAAAATTTGTATCTTTTTTACTTCAGTTTTGGATTGCGAGCATAAATCGCCAAAATCAAATACACGCAATACTTCTTGCCGCTTGTACATCCGCTAGTCCACACACAAACACAAAATGGGGCTCCGCCAATTTAGCGTTGTACCTAGGTGATGTTCATCCTGCATGTGCGCTGAACTGATGAGTATCGTCATTTTCGGTGTTACTCTCTTTTTATTTAATTTTATTGCCTTTTACTTTGCATCGCATGTAGGTACTTAAAAACGTAGTAATTAAATCATTAATCTTTTGAATATTCTTTACACTTGTGACTGATTTGATTTATGACAGAATTATCTGTATTACTCGTAAACCGAATTCGCATCACGAATGGCCACCGCCGTAAAAACGTTTTTCCGTATAATCGCCTGAAAATATGTTTACGTTAAGAGGGTTTACCGCTCCTATATTCTTCAATACCCTTCAATATCCTTTAGTCGAATAAGCCATTTCTAATAAATCTTTCAAGCTAAAGGAAGCTCTTCTTTTAAGCTACGGCATAAGCTAAAGGAAAAAACTCAATCGATTTGAAACTCAATGTAGCAGATAGATTTCAAATAAAACTAATGTAGTCGACTACCGCTTCTTAAAAATGTTTTATGGAACGTAGGGACCTTACAAGGGCAGCGGCAAGGCAAGCATCAGTGAACAACTAGTCTTCTGGACAATCTGGGATATACCAGCTAGCGCCAATCCGATTTGTGGATACTCTTCACTCACACGCATGTCTTACATAATATAGAAAGGGTTTCGGAAGCATGATATTGTTTCCATAACCATATATGGTTTATAGCTTAAATCAGTCTCGCTCCACTGACCCACAGGACAGTATAAATGAGTGCCACCGACGCCGCCGGCCCTCGGATTCCACCATCTCCCTAACGATAAATCTTTGGCGCGACGAATGAATACTAAACAGTATATCAATCCGTGGCCAGAGTTATTATTGTATTAAGGCCTTCTATTATGTGTTGGTCTTGACTGGATTAATGTTGTACCTATTTATTTATGGATAACCAAGAAATCTCTCCACCATTGACAGGGAAACAGATCCATTAAAAATGGTTGCCTTAATGGAAACTGGCTAAAAAAGTCTTACTTTTTTTTTTTAAATAATCTTAAAGTTAACACAATTTTGTATGATTATTGAGGCTATTGTTCACGGGGGAGGCCTGTGATGTTTATAGGCCGATGATGATGATGATGATTGAGACATAGTGTGCAAAGGCTGGGTCTTTTTCTTAATTTCATTGAGCACTTGTCACCTTCATGGATGGTGAAAGCGCAATTCCCCCAGGTGACGCACTCTGGCCTCAACTACTGAAGAGCTGGCTATCTTATCTCTAACTGTCGGAACACTACAATGTGTAACATTGATTTTAAGGCGGCATATTTAGACAAGATGGTGGTAGCTAGTCAGGCGGAGTTAAAAAGGCTATACCTACCGCTAACCAAACCGAGTAGAAAAAACCGCGCGGGGTTTCGAACCCGGGAGCTCTGGGTCTGAGACTGGTGGTCTAGTGACCACATAGGTATTTGAAAATGTAATTACTAGCATTTAGGCAAATCTGGTGATTAAGCCATTAGACCTCCATAATAGCAATAACATAATTTTAATAATTAATCAAAGCGAAGAATATACAGGTTAATTACTGTTTTAGTTTCAAACAACTTATGCCTCCTTTGTAGGTTTACTAAGTTTCTCTATCAAACCACCAGAAAAGTTGTTAGAATGTTTTAAGTGAGTGTACCACATTCAAAATGGATGGCAAAACTTGTGCAATTGTAAATGGGCGGCATTCTTTATTCAGATGGGCGTTGTAGCGTGGCGCGCCATGACAAACGAATAGATTGCATTTGTTTCGGATAGCGATGTAGCGTCGGTCGGTTTCCAAATTGAGAACATAAACAAAACACGGCGAGTGTTCGAAGCATATAATATAACCTTGTTTCCTAATGTTTAAGTTACTACTAAATGAAGAAATGAAACACTTAAAGGGTTCACCTGTTGTCAATTTTATGCGTCTAAAGGACAAGAAGTTTTCCTATATTTACGGACTTATTATTATACAAGCGGCCGCTCGCGATTTCACCCGCGTAGTTCCAGTTTCCGTGGGAATATCGAGATAAAAAGTATCCTATGTGTTAATCCAGGTTATAAACTATGTTTATGCCGAATTTCATCCAAATCCATTTAGTAGTTTTTACGTCAAAGAGTAATAAACAACCATCCATATGTTCTCGTGGGAACATCGGGGTAAAAAGTATCCTATGTGTTATTCCAGGTTATAAACTATCTGGATGCCGAATTTCATCCAAATAAATTCAGTAGTTTTTACGTGGAAGAGTAACAAATATCCATACATACTTACAAACTTTCGCGTTTCTAATATTAGTAGGATAATTATTTTTACGGACTATCAAAAAAATGTCGGAATAAAAAAATAAATTGAAAATAAGGCACGTCATGTTTATTCTCGTTACAATAATGTACACGCAAGTACACGTTATGAATGATATCAATATCATAACGACACAAATTGCTTGCTTTTCCTTCCGTTCCTCAGCTTTGCATTGTACTTTGCGTTCGTCTTCCAACCTTTCCTTAGATATTCCTCAACACTCTACCGACTTCTTCTCCTATTCATTCACTGTCCATGCTGTCTGCTTGTGGAATTCACTTCCTGAGAGTATCAGAAAAGCTCAAACTCCTTGGTCTTTTGGAGATCAAGTTAGAAGATATTTTCTTTCTTCTGCTCCTAATAACTAACTGTATATATTTTCTTTCCTTATCTTCTATTTTTCCGTATTACGTATTTAGTATATAGATATCTATTTATTTTTCAATCCTTTCTTTCTTTAGATGCACCCACTCCCCCTACTATTCTATAATATTCTCTCTCTTTACCCAAGGTTGCCTGGAAGAGATTGCTTTTAAGCAATAAGGCCGCCTAATTGTACTGTCTTTTTATAATTTGTCCTGTTTTTGTAATTGCTGTTTTTTTTTTGAGAAATTATATCCGATATATTTGTCAAGTATATATAAAAGTAATTTCGTCATCGAGTGCAGCAACGGTGACCCGAATCAACACGCCGACACATGCCGCAGCGTCAGCGCAACGTGCTCCACGTGCCGCCGAGCCAGCGGCGACGTTTACGCCAGCACACAGTTTTTCTGTCACTTCGTTCCTACTTCGAACTTAGGCAACACCTTAGGCTTAGGCTATTTTAAATTGTAATTTTTATTTTATAATTAAATAAAGTTTGTTTAAAAATTCGTTTTTTTTAGATCCTCCGGCTACAGCCTACGTAATTGGCGCAGTCGATAGGATACTCGCGGTCGGTTCGCGGGGAGGTTTCTAATATCAAAATTCGGAATCGCGGGTCGCCCGGGCGGCTATCAAGCCCCGGTACGAGTATCCAGAATCTACGAGCGCTGCAGCCACGCGGAGGAGAGTATCTGAAAATCGATACGACCATCGGAGACATGAGTTGGTGAGTTGCACAGAATCTTTCTTGTGTTGCTATCCTTGTGTCCTTATTAGACTAGTTTCCTTTTATCCTTAAACATTTTCCGTCCTAGTTCTACGGGACCCAGCGAGTCTGCGCTATTGCAATCTCGCCGGCAAAGACAAATAGATCATAGTAGAAATTTTATAGCTTTAGATTTAAACAGTACATTTGATAGTGATAGTATAATGTCTCACGAGCCAGACACTATTTTTAAGGCTTTGCGCCCGGTGCCAGACTTCGATGGCAACCCGAACGTGCTCACCAGATTTATTATTATATGTGATCAAATTGTTTCTACGTATCTTAGTGCTCAGCCTGGCAGTGAATTATCCAACTTGTGCTTATTAAATGGTATTCTAAATAAAATTACTGGACCTGCCGCCAGTATTATAAACTCAAACGGCATTCCTGATAATTGGTTAGCTATAAGAAATACTTTATTTAATAACTTTGCCGATCAGAGAGACGAAACTGCTCTCTATAACGACCTCTCTTTGGCCACTCAGGGGGGAAGGTCTCCACAGGAATTCTATGATCACTGTCAAACACTATTTAGCACTATCATGACATACATCAGCCTTCATGAGTCTTTAACGACCACGATAGAAGCCAAACGTGTATTATAATAAACATACCAAGCAAGCATTTGTTAGAGGGCTGCAAGAGCCACTTGGCTCCCGGATACGATGCATGCGACCCGACACATTAGAGAAACCTTTAGAATTTGTACAAGAGGAGCTAAATATAATGTACTTGCAACAGCGTAATGACTCAGTAGCTAGGCCCCAGTCGGCCCCTAAGATTCAACCACACAGGTAAAAAGGATTTCTTTGAATAAGACAAAGCACTTTCTCAGGATATTTCGTAATTTCGATAAAATATTTTCTAGGACCAAAAATATATTGTTGTTATGAAAAAACTGCTTATCTCTTTCTGATACAACTTTGCTCTCAAAGTTTTTGTTTTATTAAGAGAAATATTTTTGTTTCAAGATTCATGTATAATTTGATTGATATACTAAACTTTACTTGAATGAAGAACTTTAAATGCACTTGAATCAATAAATAACATCTTTGGTTAAGATGTAAGTATTCTCAATTAATGATTCAAGTCTTTTATCTTGAAATAAGAATTGTGTAGTACAGTAAGAAGAAAAAATATTTTCTGTCTAAGAAAATATGGCTTTCTGAAATGTAAAAATGTTTCATTCAGTTCCAGAATATTTTAATTATTGTTTATTAAATATTTTCTTAAGTCAAAATATGCATTATTAATGTTTAGAAATATTTTACGTTGGTCCAAAATAACATTTTATTTATGTTTGTGTCATAAATTTCTAGTTTTTAAAGACGTACAATATTACTATGAAATATTTTTTCTCATTTTGTTTTTTGTCTTGTTGGATTTAGAGAATTTAACTTATTATTATACAAAAATATCGGAGTCTTATATCAACACGAATTAACTTTGTTTTAACCAAAATACTTTGTTTTGAGATTTAAGATTTTTTTCGCAATCTGTTTATTTTTTTCACTTTTGTTCGAGGTGTTCTGTACTTACAAGTAGTCAAATTGAACACAGAGCTTTGTTTTAACATAATATGTTATTGGAGTTAAAGTATAATCTGTCAAAAGGAAACGTGGATTCTGTTGTTGTTATGCTTACTTTGTGGGGAGGGAATACGTGAATATGTAATAAATTTTATTTTGGGTAAGTATTCGCTCATCTATCTAGTGCCCCGTTACGCCGCACCGGCGCCGAGGATTAATTATTGTATTTTATTTATTAATTTACTGTACACTGTATTGGCAGTAAATTAAATTCAATATTCTAATCGATTTTATTTATTTAGGTTAATACTGGCTGAATAATAAAACATTTTTTTTCTTTCAGTCGAATAATTTATGAAAAATACAATGTGATTGCAGCAAAAATAATAACATTGTTCCCAAAGGAGACTTACAGGCAAATACTTTTCAAAGCCAATAAGAAAAAATAATTTTGTAAATGGACGATGCACAAGGAAAATTAGAAGAGACAATGCGACTGCGAAAATTAATCACCAGCAATTAGATGAAAAACGACTCAGGAATTGCAAAGTAATTTAGAATGTTTTTATTTTTTTATATTTTAATACTATGGTCTATTTAACCATCCTATGGCCTATGTCCAGTACAGTACTATCTAAGGTTGTCGATGAAGTCTATGTTGCACTAAAAGTTAACAAAGTTCTTTTTTTTAAGATATTATACAATTTCGAGATAAACTGTGGCTGAACTTCCAATTCGGAACCATGGACCATGTGCAACAAAAATAAAAGGCCGCATATAGCCTCAGAAGGGAAGGGGAAAGTAAAGTCTTTGAGTTGAGTTTCTACATAATGTCGAAGACAGGATTGGAAAATTTTGTCAAACTCACGGAATGACGTATTGGTAAGAAACCTTAAATTAGAAAATGTTAAATGCTGCCTGTTTTTAAAGTTATCTTTTAGAGTATCAATTATAATTTCTGCTGAAGTTAATTTTGATTCCTATGTTTAATTGAATTCTTATTGTTTATTTTAATCCCAAATATTAGATTGTGATTCCAAAGAGTTGAATATCTACTTGTGAACTAAATTTTTATTGTAATATGCATTATCAATTATAATATGAACATAGGACATTATATTAAAATAAAGATATTATACGTTTAGGTTAGGGAGTTGATGTTTGTCCATTTTCGTTTTATAATAATAAAATAACTAAATAATACATATGATGTAAATCTTATTATAAATAAATTAACATTATGTGTAATTAAGAATTTGTCTATTTCTATGAAAATATATTACATATTATTTGAAAATTTGCTTTTTATTACATAAAGTATATACATCTCGTGTTACTCTTATAGTCACCTTTCCACGGAATGTGGCTTTTCTTCATGGGCTGTGAGGACGTAACAGAATTAATACTTTGAGACAAGGATTTAAAAAATATATATTATTACGATTATGTTATTAAAGTTCGATTTTACTGTCTTAGGTAAAGCGTTGGGTTTATTTAATTCATTTCATGTCAATTCTTTGAAATAAGTACTTATTATTTGGGTGTAACAGGAATGTGCATTATTTTAGGAGGTGAATGTACTCATCTATACGAACTACTTTTACTAACTTAAACATTTCTTGTTTCGTACTTACATTTTTTTTTGATTTTTATATATTTTGGCAGAGCTCAGTGACCAAATTGTACGAAAGTGATGTTCATAATAGGTAAATGTGTACATTCACTCCAAAAAGTGATGCACATTCCTGTTATTTACACCCGTATAATAAGTACTTATTTCAAAGAAATGACATGACTTGAATTAAATTAACCCAACGCTTTACCTAAGACAGTAAAATCTTACTTTAATAACATAATCATAATAATTTAAAAAAACCCTTGTCTCAAAGAAAATATATAACTTGAATTAAGTAAACTCCATGCTGTAACTAAGACAGTAAAATCTTATTTTAATTTTATAGTCTTGTTAATTTTAAGTAAAAAAAATCTTGGTTTAAGACATAACCATCTAAGCATAATGAAATTTACAACAACTTATTAAGAAATTCCGTTTCAGTGTAAATAAATATTATCTTAGTTTTAGATTCTCAATTATTGAGTCAAGAGAAAATAAATATAAATCCAATAAATGATCTCTTCGTTTAACATTGCGCATTCTCAACCTTAGTCAATAAATGCAAGTAACAATGAAATATTTTCTTGAAACAAGAATAATATATTTTATTTTAAGTAATTTGTGTCTTTAAGGTTACAAATACATTCACTTGAAGAATTTATTTTATTGGCTCTCAATATAACTGTAATTCTTGAGTGAATAAATTTTTTATTGCTTTAAAAAATATTGTCTGGTTACAAATAAACAATTTTAAGATATTTTTTTGCTGCTAACAAGTAAATATTCTCTAGCGTGTATAGGGAGGAAACCGTTTTCTTGGAGTTAATAAATTTGCTTTGATGCAAAGCAATTGGTCTTATTCAAAGAAAACTGTTTTTTCTGTGCAGCACCTGTACAGATCCTAAAACCTTCACAAGCACCATTCTGGCCCGCACCAGCTATGCAGAGGCCACTGCCACCAGCTCCTCAGCCATTTAGGCGCGCCGCAGCCTCACCAAGGCTTTAGAGGCCCTATGCAGAGCTACCATCAGCAACAGGTACGTGCCGGTTCTTCACGAACTCAGCAGATGCTAAGCGCTAGGCCGCCTAACTATAATCCGCAAAGTAATTTGTTCCGCCTTCCGCCTAGGAACCAGCCCGGTCAATATTTTACGCCAAAGCCGATGAGCGGTATCCAGCACTTCACGCCCAAACCTTTGCCTCCATCGGGTGGAGGAATTCGAGGTCACGATTGGCGCATACACGGTAACCCGCCGCCAAATAACTATTTTAAAACGCGCGTAATGAATATGAATGAATGTTACGACGCGAGCTCTCATTACAACGATAACTACTATTATAATGACTCCGATTAAACGTTGCCACAGTATAGCGATAATTCAGAAAGTTATGATTCTTCCGACCAGCCGTACTATGATAGTCAAATTGATCCAGCGTTTCACTATGACAACTCTCAGAGCTGTACGGCCGCTATTGATGCTGAGGACTACCAAGTCACAGATGATAGCCAAAATTTTCGGAGAGATCAAGTATTAAAAAGCCAATATAGAGATAAATTTACAGAGTCAGAGGCAATTACCATATATTCAAATCAGTAATCCGCCTCTCAAACTATTAATAGATACTGGTGCTAACCAGTCCTTTTTAAGCCCACAGGCAGTTCAAAAATATTTTTCTAATGTACCATTAAATTACGATCCTTTCGAGGTCACCAATGTTCACGCCACTAGCAGAAATAATTATTCCATAACGTTGCCTTGTTTTTCTGAGTTCAACGATATAGAGGATTTACGTTTCTTTGTCTACAAATTCCATGACTATTTCGACGGACTGATTGGATTAGACTTACTCACTAAGTGGGAAGCTAAGATCGACTTGAAAGATAGGACATTGACTACTCGTTCTATGGTTAATGAAATAAAAATGTTTAACTCTCATCAATCAATCTTTACGAAGATATTATCCCGGCACAGAGCTCAAAGCTAGTTAGACTTCCTATTAATGCCCCGGATGGCGACGTATTCATTCCAGAGCAAATAACATGTAACTGTATAATCGGTTTTAAGTATATAAATAAGTATAAAGGGGAATAAAATATTAAGAATAAAAGAAGGGAGAACGTACAATATAATGCATTAATTAAAATAGGTAATAAAGAGAGCAAATAAAATAAATGTAACTATAATATTAAATAAAGTATATATATTGAGACAGATATATAAGGGGATAATATGCGTAGTAATAGGAAAAGAAATGTAATAGTATATAAGAAAATAAATGTAATAGTATATAAGAAAATAAATGTAAATAGAATAGGAAATATATATAAATAAGAAGAAAATGGAATAGTATATAAGAAAAGGAATGTAAAGTAATAAAGAAAAGCATGTTATACTAGTAAATAAAAATGGATAGTCAAATTTGGACAAAGAGATGTATCATATTAAGAAAAATATCAAGTAGAAGAAAACAAATGTATAGAGTAAAATACTAGGATAATATATACTGTATAAGACATTGTAAAAATATGAAAAGAATGCATTAGAAAATAAAAGAGAAAAGTTGTACAAAAGAGAAAGATACAAAAAAAAGGAAAAAAGAAAAGAAAGAAAATAAATTAGAGTCGAGCCCATAAAGCTCAAGTTTATTAACCCCCCCTCCAAAAAAGAAAACAAAAACAAAAACAGAAAAAAAAGGCCTGCAAAAAAGCGGGGAGCAAAGCCTAAAAAAAAAAAAAAAAAAAAAAAACTGTATAATCTGTAAAAACCAAGGCGATGGTTTTAACCAGAAAGCTCAAGTTTGACACACCGCGTCTGGAGATGGGAGGGACGGCAATTGAGATTGTAGAAGATATAAAAATTTTAGGGGTAATTGTAGACAATAAGCTTTTATTTAACAAACATATTAAATACGTGTGCAATAAATCCATAGGGATATACAAGGGAGTGTGCAGAGCGGCGAGGGCTACCTGGGGACTACATCCTGAAATAATCAGGACAATATACAAGGCAGTAATCGAACCTGTGATCTTGTACGCAGCAAGCGTCTGGTCCGCGGAAGCGAAAAAGATAGGAACAGGAAAGCCCTCGATGTAGTATTGAGAGGCTTCGCGCAGAAGATAATTAGATGTAATAGGACAGTTTCCCTCAACGCTGCTTTAATACTGTCGGGGCTGCTTCCGCTGGATCTTCGGATCCAAGAAGCATCCCGGCTTTTTGAAGCAAAGCGCGGGAAACCCCAGGCAGTATTGAGTGGCAGGAGGGTTGAGCAGCGCGTACCCTTCATCGAGAACACCCACCCCAGTAGGATACTAAATTCAAAATTTACCTGTTTGGAAAACGCGGAAGAGGATAGCGAGGTGGCAGAAGGCTTGCCTAAGATCTACACTGACGGTAGTAAGCTGGAGGGGAAAGTCGGAGCAGCCCTGACCTGTTGGGAGGGGTCTGTTGAGACGTGTACCCGAAAATTCAGACTGGAACCGTACTGTACGGTCTTTCAAGCCGAGCTATACGCTATCCTCCAAGCGACTGAAATTATTATTGGCAAAAAATTTGAAAAAGCGGCTATCCTGAGCGACTCGAGGTCGGCTCTCCAGACGCTGATGGATCCAGACTCCTCGCACCCAATCACAAAGGCGATACAGGGTAACCTAGAATTCCTGAGAGACAACCACCAACTAGTCTCTCTCTATTGGATACGGGCCCACGTCGGAGTGAAAGGGAACGAGAGAGCGGATGAATTAGCGAAGGAAGCCGCCCTCAAACTGAAGACCAGAGCGGACTATGACTGCAGCCCCATCTCGTTCGTTAAACGTCATTTACGGGCGGAAACGATCGAGCAGTGGGACTGCAGGTATAGGACCGAAGCCACAGCCGCGACCACCAAGGTCTTCTTTCCGAATGGGGTGGACGCACACAACACGGTGAGGAAGATGTCCATCGACCGAACGGCGTCGCAAATCCTAACAGGGCACGGGGGATTCTGTGCATACCTGCACAGGTTTAAGCGCAGGGACAGCCCCTCGTGTGCCTGTGACCCGACCATGGACGAGGACATCTTTCACATCCTACTCGATTGCCCAATACACACCAACACTAGGTACACTCTGCAACAAAAACTAGATACACACCTAAGCAAAGATACCCTGAAGGAGATCATTAGCAATAAGAAAGAAAGGAAAGTTTTTATGGAGTATGCCGGAAAAATCGTAGGTATTGTAAACAAAAGAAATAAGGACGTATAGACAGTAATAAGAAGTATTAAAAGCAAGACCACATTGTGGCAGGTGTAAAGAAAGGGATAGAAGAAATGTAATAGATTAATTGGATTAAGATACTATTTAAAATAGTAATATAAATACATATATGTACATTGATAAAAGAAATGGAAAAGGAAACAATTTTAATTGTAATGATATAGATAATTAGGAATTAATCATTAGAAATTAAGCTAATAGATAGTATAATTTAAGAAAAGAAAACTGTATTAGCATGTAAGGATAAATTGTAAAATAACATAAGAAAATAATGTATAATAGTATTAAGAAATCCATGTATAAAAATAATAAAAGAGAGAAAAAAGAGAGAAATAAAAAAGAAAAGATAAGAAAAGATAAAAGAAAGTAAAGAAAAAAGAGTCGAGCTCTTCAAGCTCTAGTTTTATTAAAAAAAGCCTAAAAAAGCCCAAAAACAAACGAAACTGAAACCAAATACCTGCCAAAAAGCGGGAGCAGCTAGAATAAAAAAATAAAAAAAAAATAAAAACTGTATAATCTTGGAATGCGTAACGACTGTAATCAATAACCGCGCTCTTTTAGAGGTTCAAAACTTAACCAATAACGACGCAATACTATCTTTAGACTATTTTGTTGAAGCAGAAATCTTTAATATTGAGTGCACGCGTACTGAACAACAGTCACGCGCGCATGACGTAGTATCACGTTTGCGTACCGACCATCTAAACGAGGAGGAAAGAATTAATTTAAAATCACTTTTTTCGCGATACGCAGATGTTTTTTATATCGACAATGAAACCTTGACATTTACTAACAAGGTCAAACATCGAATCAACACCTCCGATGAAATCCCGGTTTACACAAAGAGCTATAGATACCCTTTTGTTCATCGACAAGAGGTTAAAGATCAGATTGAAAAGATGTTTTCTCAAGGTATTATACGACCTTCGGAGTCTGCATGGAGTTCGCCAATTTGGGTGGTGCCAAAAAAGGCAGACGCCTCAGGCAAACCTAAGTGGCGTATTGTAATTGATTTTCGGAAGTTAAACGAAAAAACCATAGATGACAAATACACAATTCCCAACATTACCGACGTATTGGACAAGTTAGGCAAGTGTCAATACTTTACGACCTTGGACCTTGCTAGGATTTCATCAGATTGAAATGGACCCTAGTGATATTCAGAAGACTGCCTTCAGTGTCGAACACGGGCACTTCGAATTTCTTCGAATGCCCATGGGTTTGAAAAATTCTCCATCCACGTTCCAACGTGTGATGGATAACGTCCTCAGCGGCTTGCAAAACGAGATATGTCTAGTTTACTTAGATTACATCATAGTATACAGTACCAGCCTCCAGGAGCACATGATTAACCTGGAAAAGGTCTTCCAACGACTTCGCGAGTCTAACTTTAAGATCCAGATGGATGAATCCGAATTTCTCAAGCTTGAAACGGCTTATCTCGGCCATGTAATAAGTGGTGAAGGTGTAAAACCTAACCCAGACAAGATTTCCTCTATTGAGAAGTATCCGTTACCAAAAACTCCCAAAGAAATAAAACAGTTCCTTGGTCTATTAGGTTATTATAGGAAGTTTATTCCAGACTTCGCTAGAATTACTAAACCCATGACAACTTGCTTGAAAAAGAATAGGAAAGTTACGTTAGACGACACGTACATAGACTGTTTCGAAAAGTGCAAATAACTTTTGACCAATGACCCAATATTACAGTACCCCGACTTTACTAGGGAGTTCATACTAACGACCGAAGCATCTAACTTTGCAATAGGAGCCATTCTATCCCAGGGATCTGTAGGATCGGATAAACCGATTTCGTATGCCTCTCGCACTCTTAACGAGAGCGAGATTAACTATAGTACTATTGAGAAAGAATTGCTCGCAATAGTGTGGGCAACGAAATATTTTAGGCCGTATCTATTTGGTAGAAAATTTAAAATTCTAACCGATCATAAACCACTTCAGTGGATTATGAGCCTTAAGGAGCCTAACTCCAGACTTACCAGGTGGAGACAAAAACTCAGTGAATATGACTTTACAGTCATATACAAGAAAGGCAAAAGCAACACCAATGCTGATGCCCTTTCCAGAGTAGAAATTCATAACGAAGAAGTTAGCCCCGTAGTTGCCAATCCTTCTGAAAGGCAATTCACTATAGACAACTCGGATACTAGTACAGCACACACAAGTAAAGAAAATCCTATCTTAGAGGTTCCTATTACAGACGAACCCATTAACAAATTTCATCGACAACTATCTATGACACTTGTAGACGACATCAAACGAAGACCTGTTGTAACTAAACCTTTCGATACTGATACGCGAGTGACAGTACAAATTACCGAATCAGACTTAGAAAATGACGTAGTGAATGCTATTAAAGAGTACATTAATCCCAAAGTAAAAACCGCACTTTTAATAAATCCACCTTTAGCTATGTTTCGCATAATCCCTATAATCCAGGAAAAATTTAGAAGTTCATCGATGAACCTTGTTTTATGTAAGGTAGAGCTGGAAAACGTAAAACAGTACCTTAAAGAACAAGATATTATTAGACATTACCATGATGGCAAAACGAACCATAGGGGAATAAATGAGTGTTACCTCGCCCTATCTCGTAGATACTATTGGCCAAGAATGAAAGATCATATAACTAAGTACATAAATGAGTGTAGTATATGTGGCCAAAGTAAGTACGATAGGAATCCAATAAAACAACAATTCAATATCGTACCACCAGCTACCAAACCATTAGAAATAGTGCACGCTGACTTATTCACTGTACAGAGTGAAAAGTACATAACATTCATAGACGTTTTTACAAAGTACGGGCAGGCTTATCACCTTCAAGACGGTACTGCAATAAGCATACTTAGAGCCCTTCTTACCTTCTGTACTCACCATGGCCTTCCGCTGACTTTAGTGACAGACAATGGGACTGAATTTACGAACCAACTCTTTGCAGAGTTTCTCAGACTCCATAAAGTACTTCATCATAGGACATTGCCTCATTCCCCGAATGATAATGGCAATATAGAACGGTTCCACTCCACGCTGTTAGAGCATCTTCGCCTTTTAAAATTAAAACAAAAGGACGAACCAATAGTAAACCTTATGCCGTATGCTATTATAGCATACAATAGCTCGATCCACAGCTTCACTCGTTGTAGACCGTATGATATTTTAAAGGGTCATTTTGAAACACGTGACCCTATTGACATTGACTTAACTGAACGTTTACTCAAACAATACGTACAGACTCATCGCGAACAGATGAAAGTAGTCTATGATATTATAAATGAAACTTCATTAGCCAACCGAACCCACCTTATTGAGAACCGTAATAAGTCTAGAGAACCCGAGGCAGAATATGAGCCCCAGCAACAGGTATTCATAAAGAATCCGTTTGCCAGTCAACAAAAGTTAGCTCCAAGGTATACGCAAGATAAAGTTCTAGCCGACCTCGCGATCCATATCTACACCTCTAAAAAACGAGGTCCAGTAGCGAAATCACGTCTTAAACGAGCTCCTAAGAATGTAAAATTGTTGCAGGATACTTCTGTTGCTGACTGTCCACCTAACTCGAGCCCAGGAGATAAAACTTGACAACCTGGATGAAGGACCTGGACTTTTACCATTCAAGCTTGGACCGACTCGACTAACCACTCACTATCATACATTTATACAATACATAGAACTTGACAAAATAGAACACGATATTGATACACTAAAACAACAAATACGAGATTACGACGACAGACTAACTAACGAGACGTATATCCTATACGAACTCCAGATAAACTATTTAGAGAACAAAACAGATAAGATTTTAAATCATTTAAAAAGCCTCGAGCCTAGTAGGACAAAAAGAGGTCTATTAGATGGATTAGGTTCGATAGTAAAAAGCATTACGGGAAATTTAGATTATCAGGATGCCTTGAGATATAATGACGCGTTAAAAATTTTACAAGTTAATCAGAACAAAATTTCTGCAGAATATAGTAATCGTGTCAGTTTAAATAATGAATGGATGCTGGAACATAATAAAGTAGTAAACCAGCTCTTGGATAATCAAAGAAAAATCGACTCAACCTTACAGTTATTGCTAGACAATAACGCGCATCAGGAAAGTAGTCCCATTAAATACGGTAAATTTGCACAGTTACTAGCAATCATCTCAGAAAACACAGATGACTTACTAGATGAACTAATAAGAATAGAGAACATTTTAGCTTTTGCTCGTACTACGACCTCCCATCATTCAATGTTAAGTTTAGGCGTCCTTAGGAAAATGTTAGAACGATTAAGATTAATCTATGGCAAAGATCAGGTCATAGATTTAGAATTAAGAGACTATTATAATATTATAAAATCTGGCTCATATTATGTTAGGAAACAGATTGTTATAGTTTTTAGATTCCCCATAGTTTTAGCTAGTACGTATGATCTATATAGGTTGTCTATAGCCCCAAATAAATTCCACCAGGTCCTAATACCTCCCTTTCCTCTTATAGCAACTAATAGAAAAGAATTTGTGTACATAGATGCTGAATGACCGAAGTTTGAAGGTCAATATCTCTGCAAAGGGAGCCCACACCAAAAGCTCCGCACCCAGCCGGACTGCGTACAAGAAATCATCTTACATCAGACCATCGACTCAACATGTAATTTATCAACGGTACATATGTCAAGAGAAGCAATGGAGCAGCTCGATGATCGAAGTTACGTCGTTACATTCCCGCGACCTACCAAAGTTCAACTGCACTGTGGTACTGAAGATTACAATTTACTAGATGGCAGTTTTCTTGCGACGCTACCTGTACACTGTTCTCTACGCACTACAGAATTCACTATAGCAAATATTGAAGATATAGTAGAAGGTCAACCTATCAAAATTATGAAGATCACATTTCCAAATGACACCAAGATTGCAGCATCACCGCCGATCAACTTGAACACCATAGATCTGAAACAACTACATTATATCCAAGATAAAATGATGGTTCAGTCTCAGCTACAACTTACGCCTATCTCTGAAACACTTTATCACACGACAATACCATTCTACACAGTACTGTCCAGTGCAGCCGCACTCGTAGCGATAATAATTACTCGCCGATATGGACTGCAAATGCAACCGCAAGAAACAAGATACATCTGAAGTTGAGGAATGCAACCAGTAAGATGAAGACGTCGAAGATCCTGCCAATCATATCTACACGAAACCATCTCAACCAGCAATTTTTTCGCTCAAGATTAAAAAATAATTGCTGTTCTGAGGGAGGAGGAATTATATACGATATATTTGTTAAGTATATATAAAAGTAATTTCGTCATCGAGTGCAGCAACGATGACCCGAATCAATACACCGACACATGCCGCAGCGTCAGCGCAACGTGCTCCACGTGCCGCCGAGCCAGCGGCGACGTTTACGCCAGCACACAGTTTTTCTGTCACTTCGTTCCTACTTCGAACTTAGGCAACACCTTAGGCTTAGGCTATTTTAAATTGTAATTTTTATTTTATAATTAAATAAAGTTTGTTTAAAAATTCGTTTTTTTTAGATCCTCCGGCTACAGCCTACGTAATTTGAAAATAAAGTGTTTATTATTATTATTATTATTAAATTCTATAAAAATATAAAATTAATAAAAAAAAATATTTACGGTACTTTTACTAAAAATACCCACGGTGGTGTATTGAGCTGTATGTAAACTATTTATACAGCAAACCCGTTTAATATACTTACTCATATTAAAATAAATTACTTTACGCTCACACCAATTATAGTATAGACCAAGATGGGTATTATTATGAAACTCGTTAATTTGGTAAGATAACGGATAAATATACATGAACATAGAAAAAACACCCAGCCCGAAATCAATTAAAAAAAACTGTTTATCTCTAAACTGACCCGACCGGGAATTGAACCCGGGACCTCAGAGATGGCGCGACGCCAGATCCGGCGTGGTAACCACACTACCACGGAGGTCGTCACATCACTGTCACATATGTATGCATGTTACGTTTGAAGTTATACGTTATGACGACCTCCTTGGTCGAGTGGTTTGTACACCGGTTTTCATGGTGTCGCCATCTCTGAGGTCCCGGGTTCGATCCCCGGTCGGGTCAATTTAGAAATTATTGTTTTTCTAAATTGTCTCGGGTCTGGGTGATTTCTATGAATAATAAGTATGTATTTAAGTATTTTAAGTATGTTTATCCGTTGTCTAGTAACCATTTAACGATTTTCTTTGAAGCTTCTCTTGGGCTAGACAATTGGTGTGATTGTAGGAAAATTAAAAAAAAAAAAAAAAAAAAAAAGTCTGCAGGCTTTGCGGATAGTAAGTACATAACAACCATGTCGCGTATAGCGGTGAAAGAATACTACCACCCCCTCTCTTTCCTTGTCGTAAAAGGGGACTAACGGACTAAAGACTGCACATACTTCCAACAGCATGGAGAAGCGATGGGCTCACCACCTGTCACGCTGAGCAAATGTGCAGTCGCTATTTGGTGAAAAGTGGACTATGGTAGAGCTTTGGCTGTCCTCATCACAGTGTACTTTTTTATAATACTTAAAGTCCTCATTGCCTATTAGTCTCTGACTAACCCTTCGGGGATAGTAGTCGTGATTATATATATGTATTATAATATATGATATTATGTTTGAATTCAAATTAAACTCACATTAATTTTCATGTCGAAAACCGCAAAGTGCTTCATAATATCCATTTAACCGGACACAACCACTCTGACCCATGCCACTACTCGGATTAAATAATAAATGTTTTACAATCATCTACAACTTAAAATTACATCGACTCGATAAAAATAATCAGCTAATTAAACAGTTAAAACTGGATGTTATTAAATTAAATTGGTAAAAATGTAAAACTTACGTACCTAGGAGATAAAGCTGCTAATTGTTAACCTTATCGGTATTCATTAATATAATGTGAATTTTATTTAACATGTTTCCTACGGATGATACTTTGGACTTCATATTGTTTATGGTTATTAGAGGGTCGTGGGTCGTTTTATAACAAAAAATAGATTATGATTAGTATTTCCTTATTTCTTTCTGCAGGGCAAAAGCCTTCTTACCACACTTTACCTTATTCCGCGGCTCGCAGACATTATTATGATTTGTTCCAGATTCGTCATATTCCTGACTCGTCGTATTCCAGATTCGACGTATTCCAGATTCGTCGTAATACAGTCCACCTTAGTACCTATCATATTTGTTACAAAATAAAAAACCAAATTCAAATTGTTACTTATTTAAGTAAACAAATATAAGAACTGTAACAAAAAACTCTCCTCGATAGAACCAAAAACAGTTTGTTACTAATTCAATAAATTCATAAAATGAAACAATTAAACTCATAATTCATAAAGTCTAGAAAGGCACTCAATATAATTTGTAAGATTTATTTTCTTAAGATAGTACAGTCAAGGTGTAAATATGAATCAATTATGGGACTTATTTGTTTTCGTCTGAGTCGGCAAACACAGCAACTTGTGTGATGGTAATACAGACAGATTCTATAACTTATATTAGGTACTATGTTTTTCCACTTTGGCTAATAATTACGCTTTGTGGGTACAGCCTTAGAGTAAAGAGGGTACAGCAGTGATTGTGAATTTGTGAGTAATTTCGCTTTCTAGATCGACTCTTGAATAATAATTTCTGCCTTTACTATGAAAACATTGAAAACACGTTATTTTTCACACATTATTCTTCCTGTACTCACTGTCATATATAGCATGTATATTTTGACGTGACAACGTCTTATAAATTGGTTTGCCGGGTGACACTTCAAGAAACTGCGTTACGCTCCGCTCACGTTATGCGCTCACAATGAGAGCGAGTGAGAGGCACGCGTCCCTTCCACTCGGGCATGGTTAGCCCGCCTAAGAGCGAGAGAGACAGACATAAAAAGTGAAAGGCACGCGTCCCTTCCATATTATTTCATCCTTCTTCCTACTATACGAATGAATATTCACATTAAAATTATTTTACCACTCAAAGTCGTTGTCACGTAAAACTTTCGCCCGTATACCGACTTTACAGGCAACCAATTTTTTTTGGATTTATTATTGGCATGATTGTAGGTACTTATTTGCCTTCTTGATAAAAAGGCGACTTAAGTGGAGGTAGAAAATGTTCTATGTGACATCTTTCGTCTTTGTTTCTGCTACCTAGCACACATATTTACGTTTGTAATAAATAGATTATGAATATGTTCTATGTGACATCTTTCGTCTTTGTTTCTGCTACCTAGCACATAACACATATTTACGTTTGTAATAAATAGATTACGAATTAAACAGTTTTTTATATACATAATATTCACAAACAAAGCAAAGCTTTTGAGAATTAATGACATGTTTTGTAAAATTCAATCATGTGTTTGCCTATGAAAGAAATGCATGTTTTAATAAAGTGTTTAATTTACTGGAGTGGTAGTATAAAAATTACTTACTTCAAATATGATTGTTAGCGAAAAGCAATTAACCTTAGGGAGTCTCAGAATAATCACGTTGTATAATCAGAATTTTCAATAATTAATTTCTAGCGTAACGTTTGGATCGTTTGTAATTTACTTTTCTTTTGTATAGAAATAACATAAAAAGGTCTTTGTTATTAATCTAATATTATAAATAAAAATATAATGTTACTCAGTATTTTTCTTTAAAAGTAAACGTAAAAAGTAAAGAACGTCGTTTTCGTCGAAAGTCGTGAGTAGGGTTGGGCAACAAGCTGTATGGCAGCTTTGTCAAATACTAGTACTTACAAACTTTTCGACACGTGTTTAGAACACTTTTGTGACCATTTTATTTTCCTTTAGTAAAAGTTTTCCATCTTTTATTGTTTTAGGAATAATTCAGTTTGCTTAATTTAGTTTTCTTCCTTATAATGTTAAAGTCTATTGCATCTCATTGCCTCTCTGACTAATCCTTAGCGGATAATAGTCGAGTGTTAGTTTATTTTTTTAACTGTTTCACCAATTTCACCATGATTAAGAGCCCTGCATCAGATAAAACTGTCTTTATTGATCTGGTCAGGTCGTCTCGCCAGCGCCGTCGCCATCTCGAATAGTAGGTACCTGCAACAAAGCACCATCATTAAAGTCCCGATTGTCATCGTCAAATGGTTGTCGTTAACACCCCGACCCAAATTATAGGTTTATGGCAACATCTCAAATTGTGACCGAACCTAAGTACAGGGCGGGATGGGTGGGCGGGTGAATGATTACTCTGTTTGCTTTCAATTAGAACAGGCGTGTTTGTTACTCGTTTCTAAACCTACTAGAAATTGCTTTTAACACCTTTTAACGATGAGAAATGATAGCCGGATCGACTCGATTGAAACGTCGGCCTAGAATACATATTGTAATTAGTTTGCGCTAGCCTAAATAAGCTCTTAAATACGTCCCAACTAACAAAATTGTCATATAATATGAAGCCTAAAAATAACATTTGGTCATATAGAGGTCATATAGATGTAACTCAAATTCCCATGAATCGTGTTACAATATATACGAGTAATACGAACGATTATTCGTATAATATTTTAGTCATTTAATTGAGTCCTGTAAACGTTTACACAACCAAATTACATGACCATCTTATAAAGATCGTAGCTGTGACCTTTAAAATACATTCACTCGTTTATTAGTCTCGTTTACGACCACTTTACGCCTTCTTGATGTAGTATAAAAGTAATTTATATGACAATCATAATCTGGTTATAATGACGACCATAACACTGTTTTTTGTCAGTAATAAGATTTCTACATGACAATCATATAAAGTCCATAAATTTAACTCTTATAAAACTTACAGCTGTATACACGTCTCTTATAGGATTATTTGACTTTCTTCACACGACTTTTATATAATGTTTAAAAGCCCAATAGTCAGATTTATATGTCTTATATAACTTATGGGTTTAAAATGCTTATATAAGTTACTTATATAAACATTTTGACTATTTAATGGTTTTACGTGGTACTCTTTTACGAACTGAACTTGTATATTTTCCGTTGTTGTGACTTTGACTATACAAGCTTTTTATATGATAGCTATGATAGTGTCAAAGGATCAAAAGATGGTTCCGTAGTAAGAAATAGTATTTGTGAAAAAGGATGCATATGTACATATGCAAAATGAACTCAATACAATATTAAATAGGTAGCTTATCGTAATAATATCTAACACCTGTCAATTATCATATCTTTTTTTTTCTTAAAATTTAGTAAGTTCAAGAAGTAATCCTCAAATAATCATCGCAGATTTGCAAAATGATGATTATTCGTTTGAAACCCAAGACGATGATGATGAAAACAGTAACGAAAATGAGAATTTTAAAACATCTTTAATTATCACTATATTGTGATTTCAATAAAATGTTTATCCCACGGGTTTTCACTTCTTTACGGTATCATAAAAATGGCGGACGACAAAAGAATTAAAATCGTAGTATATGACTTACAGTCCTAAGATATCATATAATAGGTATCATCACTACCTAAAGTCGTATAATAGTAAGAGTACTAGAAATCTTAAATAAAATGGGATTAATTATTGTTATTTTGCAATAATTCGACGAGAGCATTAAAAATTTGTGAAAAATTGTATATACAATCGTCATGAAATGTAATTTCCCTTAGAAAAGTAGATATTGTTATCTACTAACACCAACTACAATATAGTTAATAACATTCAGTAATAAATATGGCAGACATAAGATGGTGACACTTTGTAAACAGTTATTTTGTTTTTCGTTTGTTTTTTGTTGTCTCAAAAAACAAACGAAAAACAAAGGCTATGCTAATGACTACTTCCCAATGTTTATTAAGTTATACGACGTCTATTGGATCACTACACGACAAGATGGTTATAATATTAATCACTTTCACGACTGCTATACGAATATTTATTGTATATCTGATATTAATATGACTATTACCTTCCTAGTAGCCACTAATACGACCTTGACACGATCGCTATACGAATAAAAGTTTTATTATTTCCGCCTATTTCGCGTCATATATACGTCAATACGACAGCTATATAACCAAAACAGTCTGACCTTAAGTTGTGACGAAAACGTTGTCCCGAAAACTATACGACCAAATTTTGTTAGTTGGGGTTTTACATGAAAAGTGAAAATTGAAAAGAGTATAGACTCGAGTACCTAGATATTATGATAGATATACCTATCTATATGTATAACGCCTCGTTCAAACGATCTCAATATTACCTAGGTACAAACTTTACTATTTATTGTAATCTTGGTGTTGGTGTTCGCACCATTAGTTGTATTTAGAAATAAATAAATAAGGAGCTCGATTGCGCATTGCCCGCTAAGCAACTTCCGCAATGCCGGGTCGCTGGATGTCGTCTTTTTTCAGTGTTTAAAATTTTACTTTAGAGGCCTATTACATCTCGACTGAGATTTTTGCGTTAAATGGCCAATTTTGGCGTTATGGATCTCAGAAACAAAAATACATCAACAATTATGACTTATTGAATAGTGTAGAATAGCTATTGGAATAGTGAGTAGCGGCCTCGCTTTTTGTTAATTTTGCTTAACTTTTTAATTGAACTCAAAATTGCAGAGAAAGATTTTCATAAAGTGCGCGAAGGCACTTTTTTGAGCTCATCGATTGAACTACTGTTCAAAACAAGTGAAATAAAAAAAATATAATGTTATCTCTTATATAGTCAAATAGTGCGTAGCGGCCTCGGAATTTTTAGGTGTCATTGATTTTATATAGGAAAAAAATCTAATTCTAAACCAAAAAACTTCGAAAATCGCTATAAGTTAACTGTGAATATCTCCTATCTACGATAATATTATTGAGCAAAATTTATACCAGAGTAATTGTTACTTCATGAGGAATAAAGATTTTATAATGAATTTATTATCCTATTTCGATAAAAACGATAAATACAACTGCAAAATTACTACAAAATGCGATGCGCCGGCCGTCCGAATTCAACTTATGCTCACAGAATAGAGATATGTAATATTATGCACAAATTTATTATCCTATTTCGATAAAAACGATAAATACAACTGCAAAATTACTACAAAATGCGAAAATGGGCATTTTACGCAAAAATCACATTCGAGATGTAATAGGCCTCTTAGGTATATTCAAGCGTTAATATAAAAAACAAGTAGTAACTAGTATAGGTAAGCATTTTAAGTTTAGGTAGTCAAAAGAAATGCAGTAAGCTGTTACACCAATAAAAAGTAACATAAAAAACAAAAATGTCTGCTCCAACGTTTACGGCAAACTGCCATGGACAGCCAGGATCCGCGCAGGGGTTTATTTGACAATAGCGTCGTCCGATATTTGATGGAGCCATTATCATAAACGGCGATAGGCGTAAGTTATTAGTTACTAAAAGTTATTAATATTGCTTTCATCATCATCAACCTGTATTATGTGCCGCCGGTACATAATCTGTATATAAACTAGTACATAGACTCTAGTCCATAGCTCTTATATGTATCGGTAAGCTTAAATGTCTTGCCATCATTAGTGCCTAAAGCACGAAGGAGTTTGAGATTTTTCTAACAGCTGTGGTTAAGTTAGACCTCAGTCAGACTCAGTGGTTCGAGTACCAGAGGAGGTACGTGCTTGTATTCGATTTGGTTAGTAATAAGGTTCGTTTTAAGTCCTCCGGGTTGGCTACTTATCTCAACAGGTTCACTGTCCAAAAATTATAACAATCAATTGTTATGGCCCACATGTGGGCTGCGGGACTTGAACTGGTTAATATGTCGCCATAATATTTACGTCAGTAGCATTAAGTAACATTTTTTAAACACTGAAAAAAGACGACAACTTCAGGCGGGAATCGAACCACGCACCTTCCGCATTCCGGGCGGCTGCCTTAACCACTTGGCTACCGAGGTCTGGCTTTCAACCGTCGAAATTTGTCAGTGCTTGATGCTTATGTTTTTATTCAACATTGCTTCATCAAATCTTAGAAGTTTTCACCTTTGAGATCCGAAAGAAATATTTTTACAAATATTTAACATTCGGTTAAGATGAAGCTGCGTTTACAGATTAATGTTTTTTTTTAAATATATATTTTAGCGTTTTATTAACGCTTAAATATACTTAAGTAAAATTTTAAACACTGAAAAAAGACTACAACCTCAGGTGGGAATCGAACCACGCACCTTTCGCATTCCGGGCGGCTGCCTTAACCACATGGCTACCGAGGTCTGGCTTTCAACCGTCGAAATTTGTCAGTGCTTGATGCTTATGTTTTTATTCAACATTGCTTCATCAAATCTTAAAAGTTTTCACCTCTGAGATCCGAAAGAAATATTTAACATTCGGTTAAGATGAAGCTGCGTTTATAGATTAATGTTTTTTTTTATATTTTAGCGTTTTATTAATTTTACTTAAGTATATTTAAGCGTTAATAAAACGCTAAAATATAAAAAAAAACATAATCTATAAACGCAGCTTCATCTTAACCGAATGTTAAATATTTGTAAAAATATTTCTTACGGATCTCAGAGGTGAAAACTTCTAAGATTTGATGAAGCAATGTTGAATAAAAACATAAGCATCAAGCACTGACAAATTTCGACGGCTGAAAGCCAGACCTCGGTAGCCAAGTGGTTAAGGCAGCCGCCCGGAATGCGGAAGGTGCGTGGTTCGATTCCCGCCTGAGGTTGTCGTCTTTTTTCAGTGTTTAAAATTTTGCTTAAGTATATTTAAGCGTTAATAAAACGCTAAAATATATTTAAAAAAACATTAGTCAGTAGCATTGTCGCGCCGGACAGTTTTTTTTTATTTTTTTTATTGGCAACGGGTAAGCGCTTGGCCTTCATCTCACCTGATGGTAAGTAACGATAAGGCCGAAGGTGGAAGCGCGCTTCACCCGGAATCCTCAACTACTGAGGAACTGGCTATCTTGTGCTCAAACTGCCGGAACACAGGGACCGGGACCTCTGGGTCTGAAACAGGTAACTTAGCCACTCAAAAAATCAAAATCAAAATAACTTTATTCAGTAAGCTTAGAATCGTCATTTTTTTTTTTTATATGGATGGATGGATAGGCACAGGAACCCACCCACCCACCCCACACCCCACTAGACCACAGAGGCGGTTACAGATAAGATAACCAGTAGTTGAAGATTTTGTGTAAAATGTGGTTTAGATTAGACCTTCAGCTTGATTATCCTGGTAAAATCAAAATGCTTATAAAACTTGAATTTGGTCACGCAATGGTGACCTACCATAGTGAATATTGCGTAACTTGCACAAGAAGCCGTGTGATACAGCGGCTTGCTAAAAGGATATCAACCCCTCTTTTCCCTTGGGTGTCGTAAAAGGCGAGTAACGGACTTAAGACTGCACATACATCCAACAGCATAGAGCGGCGATGTGCTCACCACCTATCACGCTGAGCACATGTGCTGTTGTAATTCCATGTATGTATGGATGTATCCTAAAGAAAGCCTAAGCCCCCGCGCCTGCGAGCGTCACAAAGAGAATTGTTTTCATAACAGCATCAAAGTTATGAAGGCAACGTCAAAACAATATAACACAATTACCAAAGACGCGAAGTTGTTAGTTCCAGGCGCAGATAGTACCTTATGAAGCGGATAACTCAGATTTACTGCCTCTGGGAGTTAGGGCTGGTACTTGGGACTCATGGGTAACATGATGTGTGCGAGTACGTTGCGCCATAAAGCTTGGCTTAACTAGGTTTAAAATCGGCTTTTAGCTGAATAGTTTTATGAACAATTTTTATTTCGGAAAATGTGTTGTGAAAAGTGAAGCTGGGACAGGTGTACCATGCTATCGCGCGTGACTTCGATTTTTAAATAAAAAAATTCTGTGTCTTTTAATTAATAGAGACATGTTTTGAATTAGAAAAGCGGCGCAGCGCCGCCCGTGGTTCTTTGCGACTTTAGCAAAGTCAAGCTAGCGTTGCTAACCCTGGGATGGGTGACCAAAGGAAGGTACACCAAATCCATAGGTACTTACTGGATACTATCAAAAAACTATTTAATCCTGAAAACGGTATGATTAACTCACTTTAGGATTGATCACTGGGTAAAAAGTATTTTATTTTCAATGAAAGCACTCGACAACATTTGATAGCATAATCTTGGTGCGCAGTATTTCAAAAACTTCGCCCAACTTTGTAAAACGAATCAATTACTACATCTTATCGATCTAAAGCGTAGAAAGTTGCTAACAAGAAGATATTAATTATGAAGGCAACCCCTACCACGCTCATCGATTTTATGCAAATACCGACAAAGTTCAGAACAAATTGTAACCAATAACATGGCAACATCGAAAGTGGGTTCGAGTTGTTCTCGTTTAAGGAAACCAGGGTCATAGCTTTGGCCGTTCAGGACGTTGAGCGAGTAAAAAGTGGAATCATAATCGTAACTCACTTATAAAATGTAAAAGTCAAAATTAAAACCAAAAAAAATAGTTTAGGCTACAATGAGCTCTTTTGTCATCGCAAGCCCTCGATTCATAAGATTACGAGGCGGCGACGCGGCGGCCGGCGGAGTGACAGGTGACCACGTATTGAGAACCACCGCCAAGAAACTCAGTAAGGGTCTTACTTGTTATGGCGTTTACCCAGCCCCACTTACTTTCCGTAACTTCAGAATTAATATAAAGCGAGTACAATATGTTCAGCAGTGGACTAACACGGCTGATTATGGTGATAATGATGAGTACGATATGTAAACGAAAACTACGTTCGTGGTATCCTAGCTCACTGTGGGTAACAACCCAATTGTAATGGGCCTTAAGAAAATGAACAACCTACGGCTTCTGGGCAACAACGACAACTCGACTAAGTTAGTGCCTTACATTTGCCTGTGCCGTACATTTTCAAACAAGTTCGCACACGAAGCGTTGCTGCTGCAGCAAATCGTAGGAGACACCGCTTCGTATGCGGACTTGTTTGAAAATGTACGTGCTCGTATTGCTCTCGTCCTCTGCGCGTATTACGATACGCTTACGATACGACGCCGTGTGCGAAGGCACTACTGTTCTTTCACGGACCTTTCGGGCGATAACAAAATCGATTGGCAACATAATTATTCCGTAAAAATACGGTTTCAGTGTAAAATACGGCTCCCTGAGCGACATCAAAACGGATTGACAACGTCACTATTCCGTGCAGAGTGAGTAAACCGGTGAACTTTCGCAGAATACATGTCGCCAGCACGCCACCGCCGCCGATGCGTGCCCTTGACCGCACTTGGAACGTCTCCAAACGATAGCGTTGCGTGCATCACTGTTGCCAAACTTTCGCCTTTCGGCTAAGGCGTTGCGCACCAAGGCCTAGAGTTCACTTGCCGAGCGACTTCGACTGTCAATGAAAGTTATTTAATGCCGTGGAATCGTGTAAAGTTGTTTTTAGCTGCATAGGACTTAGTAACACAATTTTATTATAGACACTCTTTTCTTGGGTGTCGTAAAAAGCTATTAACTACTAAAGAATGCACATACATCCAACAGCCTAAAATGGCGGCGGCGATGGGCTCAACACCAATCATGTTGAGCACATGTGGCGGTGCACTGCGTTTGCGGCCGTCATTACCTTGTCTCTGACTAAAACTTTGTGGATAAATAATGTATGTATGATGTTATACATAGACTATTTGTGTTCGTTATTGTAGCTGTATTATCTTATTTAACATAAACATGTTTTAAAGTAAATCAAATAAACTAAAGCATAATCTTTTCAGCTAAGGATACGTTTCCTCACCCTTATCGATATTTTCTGTATTGGGGAGACGTCTCGCTTTGTTTATATTCGTGTCTTACTCTTTTTCTCTTAGAGAACAGCCAAATAACTAAATAAACTTGCCATACTAAGTCGATCAGCTGATCGGGTCAGTCAGTAGCAAGTCGGGTTCGGGTGGTTTTATTACTTGTGGAGATGACTGACTCTATCCCAAGACATTATACAAGACAAACAATATTAGATTAACGACCAAGTTCTCACTCACCAAGTTATCACTTTCATAATACAATAAAGTTGTATAAGTAAAGCCTTGTCTCCTGCGACACTGTTTTGTGTTTTCTAACACCTAAGCCTAAGGTTCGCCTGCGTGAAGTAGGGCCAAATTCGATAAAGATTGTTTATAAACAAATTGTTTACAATTCTTGGTGCAAATGTCTCGTGCCGCTCGGATTTTTACTTTATCATGAGAAAGGTTGACAAGAAAACCAATGGTGGCTTTCTTTAAAAAAACCTTTGTTTACAAACATTCTTCATCGAATTTGGCCATAGCATATAGTTCACGGCATAAAAAAAACCTATCCGGTATAATAGAAGACGCTTTAAGTATGTAGTAGGTAAGTTTTGCACAGATCTTTTCAACGCCCAGCGTCATCGAAAAACAAACAAACATCGATCCATGTTATTGCAAATGCATAACAATAGATACTGTGAGTATTCATCGCAATCTACATAAAAATGCATAGTACATATTCTAAACATTGAAATAGCATTTGATGTCGTCACTGCGGCCGCGCTGTATCGCACCGATATACAACATTAAAGCCAGCCTTATCTCATTGTTATCCGAAGCGGTGCGCGGTTAGTGATGGGCACGGCGCGGATACAGTAACAGTATCCGTTCATATTTCAGCACTGCATTGTATGTGGATTTTTTTTGTCTATTGGCATTTTGATTTGTGTTCGTTTTTGGAAGCGGAGCGTTCGAATGTGTTCTGTTTAAACAAAGAATCTGATAACTTTTATTTTAAAGTACAAAGTGCTAGCAAGTGTTTTTCATTATAAAGGAAACATACAACTTTATTATTACACATATTATTATAAGCAATTAACTAGTAGTTATCTAGCATTTAAAGTTTCCAATGATAATTGGTAACAACAACAATATTTTTAAAAACAAGACAATTTTAAAATACCTTTTAGTTTCAATTATTTAATTTAAATAAAATTAAACACGTAAGCGAATTCACAAAGACAATTAACGCAAAAAAACCAGTGGATACAAACACTTTTGCTATTGAATGCCTACTTCTAATAATTTTATGCACTCCTTACAACAAGTTAGCAGACATCACGTAAGATTCAGACCACAATGTTTTCAGTTGGTGCCAGCCAGCCGACTAACGACACTGTCACAGGAACCGTCTCCTATTCCCTTTTCGATTGAAAAACTATAACAATAGCCTCAAAACGAATTCACTGCAGCGATGTGCAGTTATTGCTGTTCACGAAGTATTCGCGAGTTTATTCCGAATTCAGCGCGGTGTACTCAAAGGGAAGTTTAACAAGCACTTCGGGCACTTTGGAGTTCTGAAAGTGAACAGTCTCTTTACATTGGATATAAGTTTTAACTTTGACAAGTTAATGAATGCAGCGCTGTTGAAATTAACTATTTTACTATGTATTTCTATATAAATTATGTTATTATCACGGAATACAGTTTGAATAACCGAAAAACCGCTTATTATTAGAGGACTTTTTGATAACAGTAGTTTATATTTTAGGATGTTGTCTTTAATACAAAATCAGTCTATTGACGATCGTATCCGCAATTGTGTATAAAGCAAACCTAACAGTGTTCGTATATTAAAAGTAGATCTCTCTCATCACTGTTGTAAGTATAAACAGGGAACCCTTACTATAAAATCTGAAAGATAATATTTAGTACCTACTCATTGTTCGGTCAGCGGATTGTTGTCAAAGAAAAAGTTATTCAACCTTTTATAACCCCTTGCGTTGATAAGCTCGTTAAAATGTCCTTTATGACAGTCCGCACTTCATCCAACAATAAAAGGCGAGACGTAACTATTAGCAGCTGATTTTAGAGCTGATTGAATATAAATATGTTTCCTATATTTAGATGGCTTTACGCGGAAAGTACTAATCCTTGAAAAAAAAAGTAACTGCCCCTTTATTTTAAAAAATCTTAAAAACTTCAACTATTTGTTTAATTGGCAATTTGGCATGCAATTGACCAATGAGAGAGATAGGTCAAAAAAAATAAAAAATCAAATTGTTAGCAAAGATAGTAAAATTCTCTTGTTGTTTTTTATCTCTACTTTTTCTTACCAGCCACAAAATAGAAGAAAGTTCTTCTGTTCTGTGATGCTAGCTGCCAGCACGTAATATTCTAAAAAGTTAATTTACGGTGTAAGTATCATATTTTTTTTTATAAATTGTACGATATCTTGTCCGAATTTGCAACTTAATAAGCGTTGTGCGCGAGTTCCCTCGTTCAATGCATGATAGCAAGCTTTGACTAAATATACAATCAAAGGATAGCAAGTAGTGACCAACGCAGGCTGGCTTTGACATGCACGGGCGACATGGAGTTACGCAACGCGCACAATGCGTTCGTGAATGGCGCGCATTATACGCTTTGCCGTCTGTTTGTATTGCCAGAATGCTGAGCGTAGCTTTTTTTCATTACTTAACTGGAAATAAACCATTGTGTTCTGATTCCGAACGCTCTTCGATTACTAGCAAACGTTTTCACTAACAAACCATTTTCAAACTGGCTATGTAGTATTTACTGTACTCGTTCGTTAAATAGCGTAAGTAAACATAACCACACTCAACCACACAACACCATACAATACATAATAGTAACAACTAATGGTAGGTAGGTTGGTAGGTAAATATTGTACGTAAGCAGCGGTGACACTCCGTGGACGTGTGAGCTCGAGCGCCGGTGACCTTGAGCGGAATGTGTAAACGCTAGGGTTGTTAACGAAATGGAATTTAGACTTGTGCCAAAGAAGACGTACCTATATGTTACATAGTATGTTATGTAATATAAACCTGTGCAAGGACAATTATGTAGGAAACTGAAAGATAGGTTCAATTTAAAATCAAATTTTAATATACCTAAGTATTTACAAGATGCTAAATTTAATATTTTTTTGTTTTTTCTATGTTTTTTATAATTTTTATTATTATTTTTACTACTACTACCTACCTATACTTCTTACGATTTTATATTATATTTTCGTAGTAGTATTAGCAGTTACTCCATTAAGTAAGTACCTACCTATATCTACCAACCAAAATTCAATTCAAATTCAATTTGATTACGCTCACACCAAGATGAGTATTCTTTTGAAACTCGTTAATATGGTAAGACAACGGATAAATATACATAACCATAGAAAAAATACCCAGACCAGAAATAAGTTTAGAAAAACAATCTTTCTCTAAATTGACCCGACAGGGAATTGAACCCGGGACCTGAGATGGCGCGACGCCAGACCCGGCGCGCTAATTACTTGACCACGGAGGTCGTCAACCTACTCAGGTGCAAGCACAAGTTTGGTGCACTAGTAAATTGTAATAATATAGGTAAGTACCTAAGTACTTAATAATTGTAGGTGACTAGTAGAATTGATATTAGCTATAATAGGTACTTAAGACTTAACTAAGTAAGTAATTTACCAATCACATTAATTAACAAAAAATACATTGATTATAATCAATACAATTCATAATAATAAAAAAAAAACAAAGCAAATTAAATACTTTAAAAAAAAATATTAATATAATAAAATAAATAAATTCAAATTATACAATAAACAGTTGTTGCGTTTGTTTTGTCACATGCCATACCTACCTCGGAACTAAGGAAGGACGCGTGCGCGCACCGAGCGTAACGTGATCGTATTATGTATCAGGTATATATAAACGTCAGCAATCGTCAGCAGTCATTTCATGACTACATTACTTATCCGAAACACCATCATCGTCATTAGGCCTCTGCTGAGCACAGAGCCTCCACATGGACACATGGGGAAATTGGGCTTTAAAACATAACCTATCACGCTGGCCTAAGAGGCAGATGGGTGAGTTGGCGGTGCCGTTGGGCCGAAACTACTTCAGCAACCGTAAAACAGAGTTCTTTTGACACAACTATAACATTGAACACAGCTATAGATCCTTAAGGAGCTGCTAAAATGGGTATCCATTACTATGGATAAACTTTACAAATCACCACGTCAGAATAATATCGTAGCAGATTAAGATGTAGCGATAGCAAAGAACCGAGCTGTGATGATAATTGGTTCAAACGTAAAGACAACCTCGTTTAACCGTACATTAAAGATATAATATATTCTATGTACAGCAGTTGTTAGGCTCTGTTAAACATTTTGTTTCATACATAAACGCGTCGAAAACATTCTGTATTTCCTTGTCGTCGACATCGACGCAACTTTATTTGACGAGTGTCTACAGAATGCTTATTATTTACTCGAAACGCGCACCCGTTATCAAAGTTAGTAATTAATTAAATTCCCCCAAACTGGCCGACCCACAGATAAGTTTTAATGAAACAAATCGTTAACGTGAGCCGCGTTGCGAATATAGTCTCGTTATTTTTAATCACTGACCCGATTACAGGATCCCATTTTAATGTGTATGTAAAAGTTTGATAAAAAAGAGGTTATCGCATTCCGCGTAGGTAGTCAATATTTCCTGGTATTCAACAATGCTAGTGCATTGTAAACAGATCGTTTCTGATGACAATATAGTTTTAAAGTTGACCATTATCATCTATCTAATAATTACACGTCTTTAGATGTCGGTCCTGATCAAATTTGTTATTGCAAATTATAATTTGTGCCTTGGCAGAGTTTTATATTTAATTTATTTTTTGAATGCCATTTTCTCCCTCCCATAGCTCAGAACTACGAGTAATATCAGGTTAGGTAGAGTACCAACATTGAAATACAGAATTCAACTATTGTAATCCCTCTCGGACGTCAGAAGTATGGGAGTTCTGAGTACTGCAAGGATTTCTGTATACGCGTCGCTACGCATCGGCCTTGAGGCGTCCCGCGCGACAATCGCGCGATAACCGCGCCGCAGCCGCGCGGACGCCGCGTGGCCCGCTGGCGCATCGCCGCGATCGATACGCCGCAATGCAACTCTCCCAAAGTGCGATTTGTCCACAAACAAACTCGGCCACGTCTCGAACTTGTTGCTTAGCTCACAGAACTCTAGTAGGTATTTAATTTGGCGTTTCAAACTAGAGCGGAATCAATGAAAACTGGTTAATCTGTTGCTTTGAAAGCCTGATTTTAGCCCGTAATACCCACTGCCCACAAGTCGTCCTTGTTAACAGGTCAACTTAGTTGGTCCAGATAATGTCATCCATAACCTTTCAGTTACCTGTGCCCTCCCTGACTATATCGTCATCCTATCTTGCAGTGGTGGGCTACTTCGAAGCAATATCGCATCTCTGGGCTTAATTCAAGAGAATCCCCTAACAACATGATCTGGGGTTGCATGATTATTCTGTTCATGAAATGCAAGTTTAAACTAGGCACATAAATACCGTTCGTATTAGGTAACTAAAATAATTAACAAAAACATTCTATGAATAGCACAAGTAAGATATCTTTTTACATCCAAATGTGGTGTGACAATGCGGTAATTCGTAGCAACCCGAACGGCGGTTGTCTGCAAAATGTAGTCCGCAATTTGCGCCGCGTTCAAAAACTCAAAACGGATGGAGCCATAAATCCCCAAGTGTAGAAACGCCTTGACACAGGGCCGGGATTTATTGGGGACAAACGTACATATGTCATACGGGGAGGGGTCTTATTGCCACTCGCGCCGCGCTGCGGACTTATCAGCCTCTTACGCCGCGTTATTGAAATCGATTGGTAGATTACCTCTCCTAAGCCGGGAGCCGTAAACAACTTTAGGATATCTAGTTTTATCGTACAGAATTAAATTAAACAATTTCAAAATGAAAAGCCTTTTTATCAATCTATAAATTCATAACAAAACTGTAAATATCTATCCTGGTTTATTTATTTATTTCCAACACAGCAATATAAATTTTGTAATGTTAATGACTCGGCGCAATGGAATGATGTATGCACGCTTTATGGTTTAACCTTTTAAATAAACGGCTCTTCCATCTGCAAATTCATTAAAAACTTTCATGGTACCTACATTTTTTCACAAAAAAAAACATAACTTTCTGCGATTTTAGGTGGTTCGCCGGAATGGAATGATGTACATTTGATATAGTTTTAGATGTACAATGATCAATAAAATACATTGTACTGTCTGTATAGCATTAAGAAAGACATGCGTGTGTTACGGTGCACAGACACAACAAGCACATATGCCAGCTCGCGACTTTCTTTTGCCGATTGCCGCTTGTCTTAGCGAAACATGTTGATCACTTTTTTATTTCTCTACAACACCATGTGCGTATTTGTGTGTGTGTGTATCTTAATTATTATATAACATGACAAACACTTGTTTATGCAAATAAAAGTATTCTATTCTATAAAGATTCTATTATTATACTACCTACTAATATTTCACTTCAAAATGTATTAGTTTTGCCTATTTAAATGTAGGTAACTGTATATGACTTGCTATTGTTTTGGAAGAGCAATTCTGTAAGCTTGCAGAATGTAGATAGTGAAGTAAGTAAATAAATACAGTTATGTGTACGTTTTGTTTGATAAATGAATGAGAGATTACACTTTACAGTGCGCACCGAAATAGAGCGACTCAAAATAACGGGCTGACACATAGATAGGGAATCTTGGTCGAAAAGATCGAGTGACGCGGCGGCGGGTTCGACGCCCGCGTGACGCCCGCCATTAGCAACACTACAACAATGAGTGAAGTAGTCGTTCACATGCCATTCATTACAACTGTACGCAGTCACCGCCCATTAATGCGTTATTAACATAGTCTGATGTATTATACTCTGGTTTTAAAATCACATATATACGTACATACGTCTTAAAATCAGGACTATTATCCCCGGAGGGTAGGCAGAGACTAGGCAATGAGGACAGAAATAGCAGTCCTCTACCATAATAGTCCACTTTTCACCAAATAGCGATTGCACATGTGCTCAGCGTGACAGGTGGTGACCCCATCGCCGCTCTATGCTGCTGAACGTATGTGCAGTCTTTAGTCCGTTAGGCGACTTTTACGACAACCAAGGGAAGAGAGGCGGTGGTAATATTCTTTCAACGCTACGTGACATGGTTATTATCATATGTATAATTATTTATATAAAATACACTATGTAATTATTGCTCGAGAGATACATACATGGAAAGACTCGGCCTTTGCCCAGCAGTGGGACATCGTGGACTAAGGCAAAAATATTACTATAGCGTCATTAAAATCTGAGCCGTGATTATATATTTTAATAATCTAAATTTGATCAATGAAAATATTGAAGTAAGTACCTACGTTTATTTTTTTTATATTTGAAAATAAGTTTTGAATTAGGATGTTGAATCCACATAGGTATATCAAGTTTCCACATCTACATAGTTTTTGCTAAAAGTAAAGTAAAATAGTATATGTATAATAATGTAAAGTAAAAAGTTTTTATTATCTACGTTTGTATTTTTAGTGTACAATAAAGAATATTCTATTCTATTCTAAGGTATTCATCTAAGTAAAAGATAGAAAGTATTTTTTTATTGAACTCAATCTTATAACCATTCACGATTCGATTACCAGTTAGCAAGAAGGTTCAATTAATTACCTATCTATAAACCAAGTACAAGTACCTATATGGAATACTAGTGTTACTAGGAATACTATTACAAGTGCAGCGAGCAATCTGGCACGATCACTAATTCGCTGTTATTAACGGTGCATCCCCCCCATTGCCCCCCTTTTCGGGTGCTGACCGGGTGAAGGTCGGGTCACCTGCCGCTGCGGCACTTTGCACGCCTCCACGGTCCTAGGTTCCATTTCACGGTGGCGAAACTGGGCTAGCCTGACCTTGCAAGCATGACTGATTTACAACTTACAAGTGATAGTAAGTACCTCATAAGAAAAGATGCATATCTGACTTACAACTTATTTTTTATTTACAATCTGATTGACAAAAGGAAGAATCGCAGCGCAGACACAGTATAAGTTATACATTTATTCGTTAATCTGTAGATACACGTGCTGTGCTGATAGAGGTTCATTAATAGAGTACGAAGGCGACTAACGGACCAAAGACTGCACTGCACACACATACATCCAACAGCATAGAGCGGCGATGGGCTCACCACCTGTCACGCTGAGCATGGGCAGTTCATTTGGTGAAACGTGGCAGTGGACTCTTTTGCGGTCCTCATTGCCTGGTCTCTGACTAACCCTTCGGAGCACATGTATGTATGGTTAAACTAACAAACACTATTTTATAAATTAACTTTGTAAGCACTTTGCCTTCATCTCTCACCTGATGGTGAGTGACGATGTAGCCGAAGGTGGTTGTGCGCTTCTCCCGAATTCCTCAACCACTGAGGGACTAGCTATCTTATCTCTTAGCTGTCGGAACTCGGAACTACTCGGACCACAACAACGCTATTACCAAAAATGATCGAATTATTTAAATATGATTCGCTATAAGTACTACAAGTTGCATGGATGGCATAAATTAATAATACGATTAAGAAGACATTAGGAAACCACAGCGCACAGCATTACGTACATCATATCATAACATCATGATAGGCCTATTAACATCCCACAACAGCACAAGAGGAGACCGGACCAGGCCACGCTGGCCCAATCACTTGCATTGGGGTTGGTTATGCACAGTACAAAAAAACACAATTTACTACATCAATTACGTATCAATTGAAAATGATATTTGTTTTCCTTCGCTCGGTCCGTTCATACGTCAGATGTTCTGCTATATACGTTCGTAGTCAAAACATAGTCGAAACGAAAGCGCGTATATGTTGTCATTTTTATATCATTACTAGCGGCCGCTCGCGGTTTCACCCGCGTGTTTCCCGTTCCCCTGGGAATATCGGGATAAAAAGTATCCTATGTGTTAATCCAGGTTATAAATTATCTGTATGCCGGATGTCATCCAAATCCATTCAGTAGTTTTTACGTGAAAGAGTAACAAACATCTATCCATACGTTCCCGTGGGAATATCGGGATAAAAAGTAGCCTATGTGTTAATCCAGGTTATAAAATCTGTTTGCCGGAGTTCATCCTAATCCATGTAGTAGTTTTTACGTGAAAGAGTAACAAATATCCATACATAGAAACTTTTGCGTTTATAATATTAGTAGGATGTAGCTTTATTTATATTTATTATTTATGTGAAATTATAAGGTAAATTTTTATATGAATATTTTATTCTAAAATGGTACCTATAGGTAGGTACTTCATTTCGTTCTAAAATTAGACGCGCCGTAGTACGATATGTTTTAATTCACTAAGTTTTTCATTTTTACTCCACTTAGTTTTGTTTTAGTGTACGTATTAATTATAAATACTTACAATTTACATTACTAAAACATATTTTATACTACATTTTACACTACGCTACGCTTGTATTTAATTGATGGTTTAAGGATCTGAGGATCACTGTTTATCCATGAGCAAAAGCTTAGATTGGCCATAGTAAGCCCCTAAGTGCCTAAATAAGCCGACATCATGTCAAAGGATCAGACAATTAAACTAATGTTATTGAAAATCTACTTGAAATTCGGATCAGCCCGCGTAGTTAATAGACAGTCGAACGTAATCTATTCATTAGCGCCGTCCAATTAGACACATCTATTAGATCAGCCATGCAACTAGCTGTAACTAATGTTTTTGGGTGATAAGTAGTGGTTACGTCACCGTGCGGCGCGGTGCCAGTAGGGTTACCTTCCACCTCAGGATTCGTTCTAACAAAAGGATTTTCAGGCAGTTTTATATGCATAATCCATCACGCTGGTCTAATGCGGGTGGGTTGGAATAAAATAATATGGGAAGTAAACACGAGTAGACTTTAAATAGTTTTAGGGATAGCTGATAGCCCTAGCGCGGAAAACGCAGGCGAGGGGGAGAGAGTAGTTGCGTAGTCGATGGCAATGCTAACATTACAACACACTTGTGTCAAGTGCAATCGACACATGTTTCAAAGAGTACGCCGAAAAATTTAAAGGTTCATCATTTTAGATGGCACTCTGGTCTGGTGGTGTTAAGCTTTACCTATGAATACGTTGCACCAGACAACGCCAGTGGAACAAATTAATAATATCGACAAACGCTATCATAACTGATATCGAAACATTGCAAAGGGAGGGGAAGACCTGGGTAACCTGAGAGGAAATGAAGCAAAAGAATTTGTTTCAGGATCGTAGCAAATGGCCCGAAAGCTGTTACCTCTCATGGAACAGGCGTGACGTGATGTACGTGTGTTTGCATTAACTACTTCACGTCTGTTTCATGCCTGTTTCCCAGAAACGTATGCACACACTTCTGATTGTCACTCGCAACTTCGCAAGTAAACAAGTAACAAATTCACTCTCCCGTCCAAATCGGCCCGGTTTAGTTCCTTTGTCTTCTGACCAAACCAGCCTATACCGACAATCTTTTGCGAGCCATTTTTCTCGTTTATTAATAACTGGAGACTTTGAAGCTTTACTGTAAGCCGCGGAGGCCTCCACTCTCCGGACCCTCTCCCCCGCGCCAATAACGAGGCTGTAATTTCAGAGCTGTCCGTTTTTTTACTGTTATTAATTAAAAAGTATTAATCAGGTCTTCAATACTCCTTCCATTTGTTTACAGCAAACATTTTTTGTGGTGGAATAAAGCGGTATGCCACAGAGTATAGCTGAGGCTCGGATGAATGATGAGTTCTCCTACAAAAAGTATTTTTTAATTTACTAAAAAATATAATTACTTTAATATTTTCGTTCTAATACTATGCCCATTTTCACAGGCTAGTTTAAAAAAATTCCAAAGCTATGATAGGTGATGGTTTACAAAGTAATTACGTCACCTAACAGCTTTAGAGGTCACCTATAGGTAAACAGTATAAAGAGTGCCTGAAACTTAGGTGTCGTTGACGTTGGTGAAAACGGGCAGTGTCACTTTACATTATCTAACCTTATAAGTTTCGTAATGTGTTAGGCTTCCGTAGCTAAATGGCAAAAAAACGGAACCCTTATGGATTCGTCATGTCTGTCTGTCCGTCCGTATGTCACAGCCACTTTTTTCCGAAATTATAAGAACTATATACTGTTGAAACTTGGTAAGTAAATGTATTCTGTGAACCGCATTAAGATTTTCTCACAAAAATAGAAAAAAAAACAATAAATTTTAGGGGTTCCCCATACTTAAAACTGAAAATCAAAATTTTTTTTTCATGTAACCCATCCGTGTGGGGTATCTGTGGATAGGTCTTCAAAAATGATATTGAGGTTTTTTAATATCATTTTTTTTAAACTGAATAGTTTGCGCGAGAGACACTTCCAAAGTGTTAAAATGTGTGTCCCCCTCCCCCCTGTAACTTCTAAAATAAGAGAATGATAAAACTAAAAAAAACATATGATGTACATTAACCATGTAAACTTCCACCGAAAATTGGTTTGAACGAAATCTAGTAAGTAGTTTATTTAATACGTCATAAGTTAATTAATTTTAAAAAATACACTATTATTAAAACATCGATCAAAGTTACAACGAACTACAAGAACTTTTATATGATGTTACTTGCTGCTACGGAACCCTTCATGGGCGAGTCCGACTCGCACTTGGCCGGTTTTTAAACAATTTATTCCGCAATTCGATGCTGAATTGCTGACTGTACAGAGCAGTGTGCGTTCGTGTAGAATACGTGCTCATCTGCTTACCGCTCGATCAGAGCTATTAATTCCCAACAATTTCCAATACTTTACACAACTGAAGGGACACCAGCATTGTGGACGTAGCTTTACAACACAATAGTGCGCGGTTATTATGAATGATGAATATACTTGTATACTTTAAAATCATAATACGTGAATTGTAAAACAGAATCGGAGAAAGAAATTAAAGTCTGTGTCAAGTATCTTGTGTAACGTCTTCAAAAATTCACGACTGACGCTCGAGTAAATAAGTGTGTAAAGTTTATTTCGAATCACGGCTCATTAGTGACAATGAACCGTTGGATTCATATTTGGTAACTATAGATTAATTATTAGTAACTGGGCTGCTTTGAATCCACGGGAATTGTGTCAAAGGCAGGCGCCGCGCCGTCTCTCTAAAGTTTTAATTGAACTCAATCGGAAATAAAACACCTCATTATGGAGCTACTAGTTTGTATTTTACACTTCTTGGTTGCGATAATACGAGTAAATGTGTATTATTTTTATGAGTAAGTCGTTTTTTTTCACTTTCTTTTTTAAACTTTGAATAAAGTAAAGTGGACTCTCACTTTGTTTATATTTCTTAAATTACTGCAATTACCTGTTAATTTATAGTTGACTAGCGGCCCGCCCGCAACTTCGTCTGCGTGAACACCCTGTAAGTATCCCGTGACGAATTTCCAAAAAAAATATTTTACATAAACCTAGTTCTGATCATTACAAACACAACAAAAAAAGATTATGTAGCCAATAGAGTAGGTAATAGAGAAATAGATAGAGTATAACAAACTTTTGATGATGAATTAATTTATTTTTATAGATTTTAACACCGTTGTGTTGCAGATAAATAAGTTTGGAAAATTTTGACCAAAACTCCACGAGCAGGATTAGAATCTGGATTAGGTGCACTACTAATGACAAAATTAGGTGCAGGTTCAAATCCTGCTCGAGGACATTCTTTCAACATTTATACTTAGGTAATAACATGGACGTTACACTGCAAACCGCCAACGGAAGGCTCGTTGAGCCGTCAGCGCAGGGCGCAGGCTTCGCGGCCGCGGATCGCGTGCCGCGCTGGCCTACTTCGCCCAAAGATAGTGTTGGCTTATATAAATTAACATCTGCTTGTGCTTTAAATCATGCCCATTTTTGTTCGGAAAGGTGCTTATTTAGCGGTCGCTATTTTTTCTGTCTAATTTAATCGGGAACCCAACCCGCATTGGGCTAAAACGTGACGGTTAAGCCCATCATATTTGAGCAAGACATGATTTCAATGATGGTGGCCTTTGCCCAGCAGTGGGACACTATAATTATAGGCTTTACAATACTTTTTTTATAAAGAAGAAGTACTTATAAGGTCTTTTATGGGATTTAGGAAAGAGTTGTACGTAGCAAAGAACCATACAGTCCGCTACAACCACTTTATGAAAGAAGTTAGTCCACTTTTCACGTTTACTTTTTACTTACTTTTTAATGGATGATCGTCAGTCCAACTCTTGGATATTAAGATCATTTTCTGCAAGATTTTTTAAGGAGGGATAAAGTCAGTTATTAAAATCTAAGGGGTACCAAGATTAAAAAGGTAAGGAACCACTGTTGTAGCCAATGATATTTTATGTTTGTAGCCGGTCATTTTTCTATTGTTGCCGTTGATGTGGGTTTGGTTAATGGGATGAAGTTGTAATTTAATATTTCATAAAAAAATCTTTATTGTAAGTAAAAATCGTAACTAATAGCTCAAAAAATTAAAATCAATAATTGTTTAAATAATTGATTTTACATCGGACTGTCAGGTGGTGACTATTTTGTGACGGCTGTCAGGTCAGCCTGCCTACTGGCCATTCGTTGTCATGACGACCCAGAATTATTAATAGCTCTAAATGTCAAAAATATGTCAATTAACGTGGAGTTCATTCAAAACTCATTCTTTTTTACTTTTAAGCTAAATATTAGAGTTGCCATTGAAAACACGTTAATCCATACGTAAGGAATGACTTGTTAGTCCAACCTTACTCCATGTTTATTAATAAAGATACTAAACTAAATTTACTACTTGCCTAATCTGAATTTAACTAGTCCAAACGAAAGTTCGGATTAAGACAGGAATAGGCTATTTTATTAATGAGACGGTGCGAAATATTAACAAGTGCGTAAGTATATATTATTATTAAAAAATGCTTAATTAACACATCGATCACTGAAATACAATTTAAATAAGTTGAACCTAAACTCTCTTAACGGCAATGAAAGTACTGTTCGGCTATACCTACTACAAGGCTACATTTCATTAGTACTGTTCGGCTATAAGTCTACATTTCATTGTTTCTTTACAATCGAATGCTTCCGAAAAACGTTTAATTTCCAAGAGAGCTTTCAGGAAAAGCCGCTTTTCTTGCTTGGATAGTATAATCCACCTCTATTTATTCCACCTTTTCACAACATTTTATTTAAAAATAACAAGCATGCCTGCGTGATAATAAATTATGTGACCGTTTAAGATAATTAAAAAAAGTAAATTGCAAAAATTAATTGGTTTATGACATCGGTACGGCTGTGAGCTTGGCTATGTGTAAAAAGTCTATGAAAGTAATTAAAAAATTCCCACAAGCACGTTAGTCAGCATATAAAAATGCTTAGACCATGTTCTTTAAACGATTTTTGTAATGAGTTCGCCAAGAAAAGTGCAGCGCCGCATTTTAGTATCACAATTCACAACATTAATTTAAAACAACGCTCCGCGCTAAAAAGTTTTGTCGTATCATAACATGGTCATAACATTTCTTTTCATATTTTGCCAAATTGCAAACGTAACGAGATTGCTAGACACAGCATGAATCCGAGAGCCATCTTGTTTCCCGGCACCGTACAATCCTTTCGGCATTACGTCACACGATAGGTACAACATAAACCAGGTACAACTGGATTTGCCGCCGAAACATATATCACGAGTAAAATAAAATAACATGACTGGCGGATAATCCCCAAAACCGGGACCACGATAGCATCAGGAGCCTTTTCCGATTCCATCGCATCGGAGCAACGGGTTAGAGGGAGCCGGAGGCACTGCACATCTCCCTCTCTCTTTTTGGGGGAAGGTAATATAGGTCGAAGCGAATTTCGCCCACAACTCAATTGTGTTTGCAATGTCCTTATCGTACGGCATCGGATCTTAATGAAGGCGGAGAAGGCAGTGCAGCTGCACACACTAGAAAATTTGAGTAATTTCGTGATCGTAGGTCTGTATCTGCATATTAGGTGAAATTGGGCATGCATGACTGACTCATTAGCACACGTAGTGAGTCACGCTATAACCTGAGATAGCAATAATTAATTACTCTCTGAAATGATAAATCAGAATAATTGCATAAATTTTGGTTTACTAATAAGCAGACCGCGATCGTAAAGGTTCGTTTTACTTTGATTTCGTTAACATATAAATACAGATGAATGGTACAAAGTAAGCCCTTGTTGGCCTGAATACATGTAATTTTTCTATAGCCATTTTGTTTATTCGGAAACCAATTTATTTTTTCTAATCTAATCTAATCTATATTTTCGTAACCCCTCAATAATATGAAATCCCGTTTTATTACTACTATGAGGAATAATAAGGAATACTCATTGTGTTCAGTGTCAATCTATCTCGCTGTTGTAGTACCGTTTCAATCAAGAACTTAATAAGCCTTGCGAGGTATATTACCTTTATGTTATCAATCGTTATAACATGACATGACAAGCCAGATGATCAAATGTTTCAAATAGTAAAGTAAATAGTAGTAAAGTGTTATAGTAAATAGTAGATTCGTGATAATTGGACATTCTCCGGGACACATTTAAAGGTCTAACCACACACAGGAAATAAAATGGAATACTTTATTACACAAAATACAGACACGCTATAACAAATAAGGATCTATTTAAATAATCTCTTCACCATGATTCGATGTTAGAGAAATCCAAGGACACAGTAAATTAGAATTCAAACTCAGACAGCTTTATCGACAGACCTTTTTTTCAACCTATGACATGTTCACCACTTTGCGCGAAATAAGCTTTGAAGCAGCTAAATTGATCCTGATAACACTTTCAGATATCACAGACGGTTCCTAACTTGAATAGACTTCAAATAAGATATTTATATTCCAAGCCGTGTCGGTCGCAAGCATAGAATATTGACCTCGGCCAAAGGGTACCGGCGAGCGAGTACATTGAAAAAGCGAGAAAGAAAAGCAAAGTACGAAACAGGGTTATGAAGCGAAAAGGAAGTTATTAAAGCATTTTGCGATGCAAATGTGTGCGTGCCGGGCATAACCGGGCAAATGGCCCGGGCAGCCACGGCATGCAACGTGCACAATCGGCATTACTAGAATAATATTATCGTACACGGTGGCATAAACTGAAGGGGACCTACACCCATGTAGTTGAGAAAGGCTAAGAAGAAGAAAAATGTGGCATTGTAATAATTTTGAAAGTTTCAATTATAGTCGGTCCCTATTAATATAATTTGCTAAGAATCTAACAGAAAATCATGATTGGTTAATGACTCCCACAGTCACACGACATCATCATAAGATGTGACTCTGAAAGTCGGGATATAAAATCCGACACTGATGTGATTGATGACAATGAAACATTCGCTAGACTCTAGAAAATAATACGAATTGTTCCAGCTTATTAGATTGCTATCGCAATTAGAGATGGCGAGTACCAGTGCAGAAGGGTTATGCTTATGGCCCAGTATCTACAAAAGCGGAGATGAGCGGAGAGATGCGTCGTAAATCCACATTTTAATAAACCGTATAACATTTAAGGTTATAAGAGAAATACCAGACGTCCCTGTGCAAGCATCATTCCATCCCATATGAGATCAGAACGCCAGATTAGAATCCGACGAAGCACATTATTTACCAAGTAGATACTCATGTGACTACTCGTAGTGTCATGGGTTAGTCGTTTATTGACATTAGACACATTATTAACTAAGAGCAGATTAAAAAACGACATGATGTCGGATGCCAGGCCTAGATCGCTCTCGTTCACCGATCATAGCACGCGATGCACACCATCCGAAGTTATTAGCAAAACTCTTGCATAACTTTACAATGACGATTCTGTTCGCACATCAATCTCCTATTTACAAACAATGCGTTTGAGAACTTTTAAAATACGTGACTTGCATGCTAATGGGTCGCCGTGATGTCATTCTGGAACTGGCAGAACAGCAGACTCTTTTTCTCTTGTGAATTCTGTTTGAGCACTGCTGGCACAGAAGCTTTATAAATGTCTCTTCGTTTATTCCGGCATGACAATAAAACTCATTACCTTAGACCCAGCTATTTATCAATGTTATTAAAATCTAACATTTATTGAGGAAAATATACTGTCAAAGCTGTTGGTTTGAAATGTGTTACACAACATCACATAAATTACGTTATTCCGTCCTCTATACTATATTGCAGAAATGTTATTTGCTTATTTTAGTAACAGTTAACGAATTTTCCTTGACCTATTTTAAGTTATTTACATTATTAAATACATTATACCCAACCATTGGAATAAGCCTTAGTATATTACCCTGGCCTTAGGTTTAATAAAACTCATTCAGTACATTTAAACCATTTAGTTTGTGTATGTCTGTCTATCTAGAAATCGAATTTCTACAGCCTACTTAAATAAAAATTGTCAAATTTAAATTTGTAGGGTTTGTGATTGAGTAAGTGAAGTATTTCACAGATTTATACAAGTCAATCATTAATTTCAAGTATTAACTTTAACCACTAGTTAGATAAAATATTTAAACAAAAAAAAAAAAAAAACTGATGAATGACTCGCAACAATGAAATTGCTTTTTCACGCAACGGTTAACTCCTAAACTGCTGGTGCCAACAGCTCTTCAGTCTAATCCCGAACGAAATTAATGAAACTATCACACAATATTGATTGATTTGATTTTGATTGAATGTTGTTAACACCCGGACACAAGCACCTGGACCCGGCTCTAGACCTTTCAATTTACAACTGTCAACCGTACAGCTTGCAATTTATGTGTCCTCTAATCCAACATAGGACGTCCGCCGTCCGAAATCCAGATTAATTTCAATAACACTAACCTATTTAATGTTTCCATCAAATAGACAGAATCACGGACTGAGAAGTCCCATAGCGCCGGCTACGCCCCGAATGATAAGAAAATCTAAGTTAGCTGTAATTTCATAAAATCAAATGTGTTTCGATTAAACTGGAACGATATTGAATTTTTCCGCACGCACCGTTTCGCCGTATTCTTCGGAGGGCGTTATTTAGTTTATTCGTATTCTAATTTAATAAATTACGTTTTTTTTAAATTGAATGCTTCGATGACCTGTGTGGCAGAGCGCTCGGCCCGATCGCCGAAAGTCAATTCCCAGGACGAGCAAAGTGTGTTTCAATGGAAGAGAAGGGTTGGTAGAATTCTAGTCAGCTAGATACCAAACCACACAGCTGTATGTGTTTGTACTGTAGGTATCAAAACTACAGCACGAATATTTTACATCAATGATGGATGATGTAAATACGGCTTAAAAGATAATTACTTACATGATTTAGATGACAACAGCAGAAGTGTCTCTCTTTCTTTTGAAAGTAAATTTAAACCAGTTATGAATAACAATTTAGTGAAAATTAAAAATGACTTAAGAAGTAAAGCGTAGATATTCAATTTTGTCTTCAATTCCGTTCGAGTTGAACGACTTTATAATAGACATTATGTAATTAAATGATGTTAACAAGTTCAGAGACGAAGGCGCACTCGCCTTCTGGCCAGTGTCGTCAAATTGTCGCTTAATTGTCTGAATCAAAATCACAAGGCCATTGCAGGGGACTGATGCGATTCAGCTCGTTCGTTAAGATGATTCAATCGGTGTACGTCAGTATAATGTAATGTAATAATTACATTATGCTGTATACGCTTTATGTTAAATATCATAATCACCTTTGGATTTAAGCGTATCACTGCTCACTGCAGTAGTAAAATGCACCATCACCGACCAATGCACCCGGCACCCCATATGAACAATCTGAAGATCGCACTATAACCACCACGCTGCTTATTGTGGGTTTGCGGGGTTTAACTAGTGCCAGCTCACGACTCCAGCGGTATGACGAGCTTTCCGAAGGAGCAGCGCAAAGGAGTTAAGAAACTTATGGTCAGTCATCCGATGACCCGGTATTAAGAAAGTTGCAAGATCGCAACCCGCACGCCCCACTAGCCGCTGCGTCAAAGAGCTCCTCATAAACGTAATGGCAATGCTAATATTTTCGTCACAGTCGAATTTTATTCTCACTCTATCATTAAAGTCGACTACTATCAAAACACAAACAGAAATGGGAGCATAATACAGCAATACAATAAACAAAACATGATCGTAAGAATACAAAAGGCACTTTTATAGTGCTTCAGGGAGAGAGCTAAAACAAGGAGTGTAATTTTATGCAAATAAGACACAATATGAATATTTTAACGGGTATCCTAGCGGAGGCCCGAGTTTGCTGACGCCCATAGTTACTGTGTAGTGCCCGGCTTATATTTGCGACACTTCTAATAAAATAACACAGTGTTGTTGTATTTTATGGACGCAGACAAACGTTTACCCGCCCATTGAAATGGTGTTGTCCAAAATGTAATTTTATATTAGTTAAGTTACTTAGACACTCTTATCTGCTTAATTTAGTTAGTGCACGATATTCTCACTTATTTTTCTGTCACTAGATAGTAAAATAATATAATAGAAATAACAGATACATCTCAAAATATAAGAAAAAGTAAAGTAAGCCCCCAAATCCATAGCAAGAACGTTTCACCAAAAACTAATTTCCTTTTCCCTCCCAAATTGTGGGAGCCGACCGTTAGATCCTCATTAAATGCTGGACGCTCAAAAGACCTTCCACCTAGAAACTAATTTCTAGAAAACCCGAAAGTATTCGGTGAAATTGGAAGAAATTTCCACAAAGCTTTCTTTGGCCAATTTCGTGTTGAATAGGAGAATATGCAGTCTCGTCGGAAAATCTAAAACTTATTTCCCATGAGTCCAAAAATGTTTACATACTTACTTATACTTGTACGTATTTTTTTCTATTAAGGTTTATTGAAAAACTTAGCACAAGGTTGCTCTCTAATTACCTTACTTGTAAAAATAATCCAGAAAGTCAGAAATTTTTACGATGAAAATGTTTAAATGATATGATCTAGAAACGATACATTTCAATTTTGTTTGTCATTCATTGTCATTCTCAAGTTTGTTTTTCAGACAAGTCTTGCATATTCATTTATGATGCCAAACCAAACATGTTCATTAAGAATTTTCAGTTAATCTTGGACGAAATAAAATTGATAGCTAAACCGGTTTACTATATTATGTTCAGATCTTCAATAAGAATTCATGGTCCTGTGTAGCTATTCGCTTTTTATGACATAACGGAGAAACTAGCTATGAGCTTGGAACTTAGAACCGACTTATTGGAGACACTTTGAGTCTTTATGACTAGTATGAGTGTGAAAAACAGGCTTTTATTGTGCCTTTTTGTATAAATTCTTAATCGACTTTTCGAGCACAGAACCCATCTAGATGGCTACCATTCTCGTACCTATTTCTGCCGCATAGCAGCAGTGTCTTACATTGCTATGTTCCAGTCTGACGGAAACGATGATCTAGTATGAGTATTTGGGCGTAGAAGCATTAAGGGTCTTACCTTCGTTATTTTATACGCTGATGATGACGGTGACCGCTCACCATCAAGCCGTATACTTATATGCTGAATCAGTCGGATGAAGAAACTAAGTAAGGGTGTTATTATTTTGGGGTTTAAATATTAATTTTTGAACTGAAATTATGTAATTATTAAAATAATGAAGCCAATTATTTTTTACGTGAATTAACACAGTCTTGTGTCTATTATTATGGTAGAGAGAATAATAAATTGGAGTTAGCAGGCGGACCAACTTTCGTCGGTGACGATAGTTTGTATAAAGTTAGAGCTATTTTTTTACTCTATGATTAGCTAAACTAGCTCCATTCCAGTATCGTAAAATAATATTTTGGTGTATCTAGAAAGGCTAAGGTTAATCCTCAGAACAGGGAAACACCCCGAAACGAAACGGAATGTCAAGAATAGAGGAAGACAGACTCTATGAAGTGCGGACTTTCGTGGAAGGTTTTATTTTACAAATTTATTAACAAGAAAGCTTTGATCACAGTTTTTATAAGTGATCGAAGCAACAAAGCCACAATATAGTGTGCAACCAAAAAGAGGAAAATATACTACGTAGTTACTGTATTGTAGCTAGAGGAAAAATGTTGTAAAAGCATGGGTTATGGCTATTTCAGAATAACAAATACAAGGAGGTGTTTTACATGATCCTTTTTAACTCTTTATTTTATTTTGGCGATTAATAGTTTTTATGTAAACGCAAATGAAATTGGCGTTTTGTCGTATTGGCCCCTTTAATCTCAAATATCTCCTCTTTGGTTAGGACTTCTAATTTCAAATTTATACAGCTATTTATTCATGCTTTTGTGTTTTGAAAACCGTAATTCATTTTTTTTTTGCGTCACTCAGTTTCAGGTCCGTGCACACAGTTTACAGAATGGAAAACTTGAAATATCGCGTTATTTACGAGTACGAGTTCCATCGTGACACCAGTGCTGCTAAAACGGCTCGAAGGATTAATGATATGTGTGGCGGCGGTGTCGCAAAAGAAAACACAGTGCGTTTTTGGTTCCAACGTTTTCGTTCTGGTTTCAAGCTGCAGAACAAGCCCCGTGGACGGCCGGAGACCAAAGTTGTTATCGAAGAATTTAAAGCTATTGTGGAAGCCGATCCATCGCAAACCACGTCCGAGTTAGCTGAGGCTGCGGTGTTAGTGATAAAATTGTTTTAATCCATTTGAAGCAAATGGGGAAGGTGAAAAAGCTTGAAAGGTGGGTAGGTACCTCATGAATTGAGTGCAGAAAACCGACAAACGCGCGTCGACTGCTGCGTTACTGTACTCAACCGGCACAATAATTAAGGGATTTTAAATCGAATCTTTACGTGTGATGAAAAGTGGATCCTGAACGATAATCGGAAACGCTCATCGCAATGGCTAAATCCTAGCGAACCAGCCAAATCCTGCCCCAAGCGAAAATTGACTAAAAACAAATTACTTGTGAGCGTTTGGTGGACTAGTGCCGGTGTCGTTCACTACAGCTTTCTTAAATCTGGCCACACGATTACGGCAGATGTCGGCAGGTTGTCAGCAATTGCCACAGCCACTGCTGCTTCAGGACAACGCTAGACCACACACTGCACAGCACAACAGAAGGCTACCAAATTAGAGGAGCTTCAATGGGAATGTGTAAGACATCCACCGTACTACCCGGACTTTGCTCTAACAGATTACCTTTTTTTTTAAATTTGGATAACTTCTTGCAAGGGAAAAAATTCAACTCCGATGGGGCAGTCCAAAGCGCCTTCAAAGATTTTATTGATTCCCATCCGAATGGATCTTTTAGTAAAGGGATCAATGAACTACCTATGAGATGGCAAAAGTGCATAGATAGCAATGGTACATACTTTGATGAAATAAAAATATTATATTTAAAAAAAATCGACTTTATATTCCTCCCTTACAAAACGTCAATTTCATATAGTAAGGACCTAATATAAGTAAGCTCTCCTGCTCCAAATCCGCAATGTCCGTTGTTTTCAAATCGGAGGATATAAAGAAACTTTTATGGTGGTTTTTATAATGAGAAACCCTTTCATGTCTAAAGTCTTAGCTTAACTCAGGTTTAGCTGAATACATTTATACTCATGCTTTTTTATAGTTTTCTTTGTGATAAGTAGGTACATAGGCCATGTAATTAAATTCTATAAAAGTCACACAAATGTGTTTTGTGAATGATCCCCGTTCGCGTTTTTGACTAGACGACGAATTTTTAGAGCGTTATTACCGCCAAATATACGTTACTTAGCATTGTAAATAAATAAATAAATTGTTATATGGTCGTTTAATTTTCGCAGCCTAACGATACATTGTCTCTATCAAAAATTACTCCACAAAAAGTTCTAGGCATTATTAAGTGCACCCTTATCTTATCTGCTATCAGTCCAATATGATCGGTATTCTGCCGCCTACACAGGTGCACGATATTGTATTCAATACGAGGTACCTACTCGCTCGCCCGTCATACGCTCACGAGAAAATCGTGCCATCGAGTGCGTTCCCACCAACAAAGCTGGCAGCCGTGGCGGGCCTAATCGGATTACGGCGTGAGTGCATATTCCATTACGCCGTTACGCGGCGGATGGTCAAGGTTAAGCACTGACGTAGGCGCGGCGGCGCTCGCTCGCCGTCTCACCGCGAAAGCCTCCGCTCACGCACCACACCACTCCAGCACGCGGCGGGGCGCTGCGGTGGCGCCGCGCGCTGCCGGTTGTTTTGGTGCGTTGTGGACGATGCGGCGCGCACCGCACGCGTGCCGCCGCCGCCAGGTGGGCCTGGGCTTAAGCCATAACACGGCACTCTGCTCGTGCGTGGCGGGCCCGCTCCCTCCTCCTCGCCATTATCTGTGGGGCCTCGGCCGCGCGCGCGATAAAACAAACAACTCACCTTTTTAATCTGGAAGTGGTCCGGGCGCAGCGTCTCCTGGATCTCCTGCTCCACGCCGCCGCGCGGCGCCTGCTGCACCGAGCTGCGGAACCCGTCCAGCACCCCCTTGAACGTGAACTTCTTCATCGCGGAACACCAATACGCGGGTCCTTTGTCCGAGGGCCGCTCGCGCCGGCCGCGGCTACATTACAGCCGTCCGCGGCGGACAGCGAGCCGGTTTTGGCGGAAGGAAGGTCGCTCGCTCCCGCGCCACGCGCGCCGCTACTGCGCAGGGCTCCCGGGCCGCCGCCGACGCCGACTCGCGCCCGTCACGCCGACGATCGACGAAAACTAGGCGAGGCACCGCCTCCGGAATGTACGGCAATGCGGCTCCGTGGCCGATCGATAGCTGGGATAACACACACCGCGCTACACACGCGCACCGCGCACTGCCGACGAGACACGTCGTCGCGAGGTCGCCGTGGAGTGCCGCTGCCGCGGACTGGCGAAAGAGCGCGCCGCGCCCGATCGATGCGGCCGCCCCTGCGCGAGAAAGAGACGAACACATTTGCGCTTGTACTGTAGGCGCGTCTTGCAGAGGAAAAATTACAGCTGATAGCTAGTTCCCATCGCGGCCGGCAGGCAGCGCCCTTATCAAAACAACGCATGTGATGTACCTACGTCGCGAGCTGTCAATGTCAAAGCGTCAGCTGGGTGCTGCTCGAACTGTCACACACAATAAACATACAAACCGTGCATCAAACCGATTTTTGTTGATTTTTTATTAAACATGACGTTCAAAATAGTGGCAAGAACCTTCCAAACGTTAAGTTATATTGGTAGCTATAAGAAATTCAGAGATCGGCCTTACAGGTGAGTCGCTGATGAACATGTATGAAGTGTTATGTTTACGTTCAATTTCAATGGAATTTCTTATAGGAATGAATGTTTCATGAGCCTCTATTAAGTCCTCGTTAAAATCGCGGACTAAAGCAGTTCATCAGTTCCATAGGTACTCATAATGTACATACATTATAAAAAAATTAGGTTACCTATATTGTTAAAATAAGCCTTTATCGATGATTAGGGTATCTTGCAATTAGATTTGTTAATTAAGTAGCTCATTAGGTACCTACCTACTTAAACAGTTCATGAAACTCGATTTTTCCTTGAAGTTGTTAATTAATGCTAATCATAATTTTCCTATCCTCCAAAGTAGTTTCAATTTATTTTTAACTAACACAACTCTTCAGGTGTTTATAAATATGATGATAGTACCTAGGTACCTAGCTGTTTATTTTTCGCAAATACTTCCTGGGATTTCTTAGATATTTACCTACTTAGTTTAAGTACTATTTTCGTATCTAAATAAAAATATTTTTTGTCATCATAATATTTGATCTAAAATTTGATTGAAGATCATCATAAGTGAAATGAAACACTTTTTTACAGACTAACTCGCGTTTAATTTACTATTTACATAGTTTTTTAAAATTATCCTGACGTTTCTAACCCTTTACAGGGTCCGTCGTCACAGGGAGACTGAGGTGTTGGTCGTCTCATAGTTAGAAGTTATTTGCCTACCGTTAATCATTTTTATATTTAACCGGGTGCTTTCAGGTTTACACAATACGAGCTAACAATATTTTTAGGTCTGGCAATGTGTTGCTGTTAGGGCAACACATGCCTCGCGTATCATCCTAGAAATGAATCGTTTTTCTTCAGCGAGTATTTGAGATTTGTCAAATCTGATGTAATGGTTGGGTACGTCGTGAGCATGTTCACACACTGCAGACTTATTTTCATCATAAAGCCGGGTCCGCTGCGCCTGATTTTTGAACAGAACATTGTTCGAAAACATAAATAAGGGGCGTGGCCCATTGAGTAATAATGGGGTCCATTGAGTAATTTATGTTTTCAAACAATGTTCTGTTCAAAATCTTTCGCAGCGGACCCAGCTTCAGTGTTTAAATTACCTAGCTATAACTACTTGACCTTGCTCATTAACTTTTTTACCTAGGTTCTTAGAAAAGCAAAATCTTATCAAAATAACACTAATGGAGTATAATTATGACAATTTACTAACAAGAAGAATCTTGAAGAATTATTTTAGTAAAAGTAAAAGTGTATAAAAGCCTTATAGTCTGTCTCACTGCAGGGCAAAGTTCTTCAATGATTCTCGAATATTTAAAAACGGGGGCTTAGTGTAAGTATGTATCACTTTAATATCCATCGCAATACCTTTCAAATACAAATACAAATTATTTATTTCTCAGAACTTTGTTACATAACAACTAAATAAAAATAAGGAATTTTCACTTACTTTTCTTACATTATGCAACAATACAGGAGATGTGGGAACCCACTAGTTTTACAGTTTGCGTGCGACAGATGAAAACTTAAGAATATTTATTAACTATACAAAAATAAAAAGATGGATACTAGAGGTAGGTAGTGAAATGTTGGTTGTTTATGTATGTATGTATGTGTGTGTGGGGTTGTGTCTGTGTGTGTATAAAAGTGTGTGCTCCTGTTTTTTTTTTTTTGTTTTTTTGTTTTATGTAAAAGAACACTGCTTTGCTAGTTTGTTAATTTTAAAATTAGTTTTATTATTTATTAGCAAAAAAGCTACAAAACAAATAACTACCATAAATACAATAACATATCGTCATTGAATTGACAATACCTCCTAACTGTATATGCTTTTTATAGTTTACATCGGAAGGTATTTCCATAAAATAATTTGTAGAAAGTTACTATTTATTAAAGTAATTCCACAAACCTATAGTAGATAATGATTTACAATTTTACAATAAGAAGAAGTTGGTTAATTTTAATAAGTTACTTCATTGTATGTTTTTACTCAACTTAAGTTTATCGATGTAGTTGTGTTTACTTATGTTTACTGTTAGGTTTATGTATATTTGATATAATAATAATAATAATAAAAGCCTTTACTCAGAAAAAGTTTGTAAATACATTTTTAAAATAACAATTTAGTAATGAAAATCTGTTTGCCCTTTTTTGATAAAGGCCTCCTACTCCTATGGCTAGCCTACTCCATTCATTTCTATCTTTCACTATCCTTGTCCACTCTGATCCTGCCATCTCTTTCAACTCATCCTTCCATCTTTATAAGGTCTCCATCCCTTCCTCTTATTGTAAATTGGGAACCAGCTTATTAGGATTTTGTTCCATTTATTTTTGCCTCCCACAGCGTGACCTGCTATAATATATGCTATATCTTAATGGCAATAAACGAGGTTAGTTAGGAGGTATTGTCAAGGACGATATACAATTTACATAATGAAACTATTGTCCGGCAACTTCGTGCGCGACCGTCCCGCGGGGTGACAGACGTTGGTGGGGACGAGGTACCCAAGATGTCAGCGGGTAGCGGGTGGTGTAGCGGGGAAGGGCAACGCGTGCGACTGTGTGTAGTCGTGTTCTAAAATGACGTGCTAACTTTTCCCAGCCAACGTCTGTACCCCGCAGGACGGTCGCGCACGAAGTTGCCGGACTTATAGTAAATCACCATACTTGAAAAGTATTGCGAAACATAGAATAGTTACAAATTGAAATAAAACAGTTTCGAAAACATTACCACAAGCAGGATTCGAACCCGCACCTCTAATGGTAATCCGGGCCAGGTGCTGTTTCCAGTTGAGCTACCTTAATATTAAGTAGCTCAACTAGAAATTGACCTAATATTTGTAAAAATATTAGGATCGGATGTTGATAACGTAGTTTGTTGACATTGAATGGCCGCCTTTGGCTTACAAAGTTAAAAATGAAGATGGTGTTGATTAATTTCTTCGGGCTGGATAAGTTGCACGGTAGCTCAACTGGAGAGAGCACCTGGCCCTGATTGCCAGAAGGGTGCGAGTTCGAATCCTGCTTGTGGAAAAAAAATTTTCAACACTGTCTTTTTCAATTTGTAATTTGTTCGCAACAAAATTTGCATTAAAATTATATAAACAATAACATTTTAGGATTAGAATTAGCCCCCAGGTCTAAATTTCCAGGGTATTTGAAAAAGTCATAATTAATGTTATACTTACCTACTAGCTTTTTAAATAAAAGTACTTACTTATAACAATATTGAAATAGCAAATTACATGTATTCCTAACTTTGCAGACTGTACTGTGCAGCACTGGTAGGTGCTGGTTACATGGCATACAGTCAGCACAAACAGAGCAAAGCCGACATGAAGGAGATCATGCAGCTGAGGAACTACATGGCCGAGCCCATCACACCAATCGCACAGCTTGAGAGGACGCAAGATGACATGAAGACGCAGATGGAACTGCTCATCATGAGGATACAAGCGGAGTTCTGTAGAGCACTGGAGTCGGAAGAAGACAAAGTATGTATTTAACACAGGTATTACAAATGAAGTGTTGATGTGATAGTTTTTACAGGAAAGCGATCACAATGCTCAATCTAGATGTGCAGATTTAGTTAAGCTTTTTTTTATTAACATTATTTGTTTTGAACAACAAAACTACTTAACAAGTTTAGTCCTTTGGTGGTAGGTTATAGCGTAACAAAAATACTTTGTTTTTTATAATAGATGGGCTTGCTCTTGGCCACATTCTTATCCGTAGGATTAAGAAGAGGCCGACGATGGAGCGAGCTTGCCCAGAAGCAGCCTATTCACTCGGGCTTTAAAGAATACGTCAATACTAAGTAAAGCTAATTCAGAGTATACTTTTTTTAAAGTAGGTATACTTACAAATATAGAATTAACTTTTATTAACTAGGTATTATTTTTAACACTTAAGTAGGTACCTACTTCACTTTTGTCATATATGTTTTATCGCAGACATTTTCTTGTAGGCATGGCAAGACGAAAAATCTGTTGATGAATACGACTTTGATGAGGACATTTATATGACACACCCGGTATGCATTAATTGCCTACACTAACATAGTTATCCAGTAGCTTTAACTCTTTGAAGCATGTGGTATCAAAATTCGACCACCAAGTTTTTATTAAATTACGCAAAAACTCCATCTCTGGTGCTGCTAGTGAACTATTATAGTAAAGACAACAAGAGAAAATCTTGTGCTTCAAAGAGTTAGACTTAACCCTTTTTTTTAGCATTGAACTTGAGTGGCATGCATTACATACTATCAATAAGTCTGGCTACTTTCAATAATACCACTATAATAATACTTGAACTGAACCACATCGGATTGTACGCCAGCAGAGATCAGCTTTCCACAAAATGTCAAATTTCTACAAACAATTTTGAACTTTATGTTATGGCTGTAAGATTACACAACAATATCGATTGTTGAAATTTTATAGTTTTGGATAGGTTTATCTGCTGGTGTGTCGTGTATTAAAGGAGTACTTAAAATGACATTTATTCACAGGAGGCAAAGTTCAAAGTAGACCGTTGGACGCGCAAAGAAGGCGGCGGGGGCATCACGTGCGTGCTGCAAGACGGCAGAGTTTTTGAAAAGGCCGGCGTCAACATATCAGTCGTTTCGGGAACTTTGCCGCCCGCCGCTGTGCAGCAGATGCGCAGCAGGTTTGTTACTGTCTGTTACTTTAAAAATACTGATTATGCTACTGCAATGAACTGCTGCAAATTTGATAACGATTGTGGGTTTGATGCAGCAATGTCCACGTTACACTAGATAGGGCGTTCCGAACACGCACTATGTTGTACTCATCTGCGGAGTCGACTCGGCACCATGCTTTAGTGTGGCTTCGACATTCACACGGCTTAGGCGCATGCGGACCGGCGTAAATAATTATTTATTTATTATCAAAGTGTACACATAGATGTTTACTACAATTCAGTTGTCAAGTAAGTGCAATTAATTGTTATTCAAGTCATTATTAGGTAACGAAACGAAAAAATGTCTACTTCAGGCGGGAATCGAACCCGCGTCCTCCGCAATCCGGGCGGCTGCGTTGACCACCCCGCCACCGAGGTATTGGTTAGACCGACGTAATTTTTCAACGTTTTTGACTTAATGTTTTTATTGCAACAACAGTGTCTTATCAAACCTCTTAGAATTTACATTGTTAGAGATCTGAATGAAAATATTTTACAATATTTTAAACATCTAGTTAAGATTTGACTATTTGCGTTAAAAAACGCTCAAATAAACTCAAAGATAAAAAAATGTAAAACAAAAATTGTCTACCTCAGGCGGGAATCGAACCCGGCAATCCGGGCAGCTGCGTTGACCACTCCGCCACCGAGGTTTTGGGTATTTCTTTCAACGTTTCGTTATCTTTGAGTTTATTTGAGCGTTTTTTAACGCAAATAATCAAATATTACGAATCGTTATTAGGTACTTAGTTATATCGTATTAATAGAATTCTATGATATCATTTCTATGATAATTTTTCATTTCTGTGCACGGCTTCTACAATCATAGACGCCATCTTGATACACACTACGTTGTCTTTGACTGATGGGCGATCTGGCGTCTGTCTGTTGATTAGACGACAGAAATGTTTAAGCGCTGCCGGCTGCAGCGAACTTTATTTATGGTCTCTCATTCCAGAATTTGAACAAAACAAATTGTCTGTATGAACGTTCTTGTCTATCTCTTCTAGGTCAATTGTTTGATGTTAGATATATTGAGTTTTGCTTATTCACAGTGGCAGGCTCTCTGTCATTGGTCATGTTGATTTGTCAGCGTCTATGTATGTCAGCCTGATGAAAGAGACACAGGGGAGTACTCTGAAGCTATCTAACTCGGACCGTGAATCGCCAGCGGCAGCAAACAGACTAAAAAAAATCGGACGCTAAAAGTCTGGGTCTGAGATTAGTGGTCTAACCGCTAGAACGCAGAAGTGATAAATTATACTTCTTATGCTTAAGTTTCAGGTTACGTATTAGTACCGTAATGAATAACCAAGGTCTCCAAACGGCGTGTAGAACTCATTCGTCAGGAACTGCATTCGTTTAACGACAAACACCCCTCTGTGGTCTAGTGGCTAAGCCACCGGTCTCAGACCCAGAGGACCCGGGTTCGATTCCCAGCGAGGGGTACATATTTGTGTACTTGGTTTGGTTAGTGGTAGGGCTGTTAAGTCCGACTGGCTAGCTACCACCATCCTATCTAAGTCTGTCGCCATAACAACAATGTTTATAGCATTGTTGTGTTCCGACAGCTGTTGAGAGATAAGATAGCGAGTTCCTCAATGGTTGAGGATTCCTGGTTTGCGCGCTTTCACCTTCGGCCTTATCGTCACTTACCATCAGGTGAGATGAAGGCCAAGCGCTTAGCCTTCGTAGAATTAAAAAAACACACTTAGGGGAGGTCAGCTCAGAGCGGCCACCTTAACTTTGACTTAAAAAAAAATGCCACTATAGAAACGATATATAAAAAAAATATTATATCAAATGAAAGGGAACTTAATAAGCTTTCATAAAATGGAAGCATATTTTGCAAAAACTTGAACAGTTTATTTTAATTTGTAAATTACGAGGACTAGTCAAAAAACCGCTTTGCCCCTGTTGGCGCCTAAAGCGGCCATGGGGGTAAGGGCAAAGTGGTCATGCCTAAATATACAAGAAATTCATTTTTAAAAAACAAAAACACCTATAATAAATTTAAAAATATATATTTAAGATAAAATTAAATACCTAGTAACCAATAAAGTTTCAAATGGAACAATCATTTCAGTCTTAATGTTTTTTTACTTAAATCTATGTACCAAAAGTTTCCCCTGCCTAGTTTTTCTTTTGTAGTTGTTGACCATCTAAAAAAATAATAGTTAAATAAAACATTCTAATCTTAATAATACAAAAATGTATATTTTTATAAGCGGCTAACTGCCCGATTTGCCATCATCGCGGTTCACTTATTGAATACGGGCAAAGTGGTCACTTGGCCACTTTGCCCGGACATCTTGCCTTTTTCCACAATTTTATTTTAAAAATAAACACAGCTCACATTATTTATCTCATGTCGGAACAAATGTTACACATTCAAAGCCAATTAGATATGTAACAAAAGACGTGTAATAAAAAGATTGAATTCTAAAGAGGTTTGATCAAAACAGGTTGAATTTACCCTGGATTTTTTTAATAAAATGCATAAATCCCTTGTACATGTCGCCGCGGCCACACGTTTGCTCCGATCGCAACCAAACGACTGCCTGCGGTGTGGGGCGGGAGGTTAGCCATATGGCAGAAGGGCAACGTCGTGCTATCGTTTTTAGTTACCGAGAAATTGGGTGTGGCCGCTTTGCCTCCTATGGCCGCATTGAGCTGACTTCCCCTACGTAACTCTCCCACGGCCACGACACGATCAACAGCGCCAAGGTTTTTAATTAGGCCAAGATCTTTAAAGGGAAAGGAGTGTTTGCAGTGGGACAAATAAGGTTAATAACATACTTAAAATCACGACTATTATCCCCGAAGGGTTAGACAGAGACTAGGCAATGAGGACCGCAAAAGCAGTCCTCTGCCGTAATCCACTTTTCACTAAATAGCGACTGCACATGTCCTCAGCGTGACAGGTGGTGAGCCCATCGCCGCTCTATGCCGTTGAATGTATGTGCAGCCTTAGTCCGTTAGTCGCCTTTTACGGCACCCAAAGAAAGAGAGGGGGTGGTAGTATTCTTTTGCCGCTACGCGGCACGGTTATGGTTAATAATATAATAATAATAAAAATAATTAAAAAATAAGGCCTTTTAAAGGGCAAACGGGTTCTCCGTTTTTGGCACAGGGACTAATTTTTTTATAATTTTCTACGCTCACAAACTTCTCTACTGCCACTCTCTCTGAAACTTGTTTAAATGAATTAAAAAAACACCCAGATTCGATTTAAATTTAGACAAACAGTTTTTTCTAAATTGACCCGGCCGGGAATTGAACTCCTGACCTCAGACATGGCGACGCCAGGACCAGCGTGCTCACCACTCGACCACAGAGGTCGTCTAAATTAACTCGTTAGCGAGATGCCAATCCTCCGCAGAAATCCTTCGATGATCGTTGAGTCACTCGCTTAACTCACTTCACGCGCCAAATCATAAGTAATCTTATGATTTGGCGCCCCTTAAATTCTTTTACATACGCTTATGATGATCATATCTTTCTCTGCCTCTTCCGACAACCTCATTTACATGTATTGCTATGATTGTATATTCTATAATACAGAGGCAAGAACCTCCAAAACGCCGAGCTGCCCTTCTTCGCGGCCGGCGTGAGCGCGGTGATCCACCCGCGCAACCCCATGGTGCCCACCATACACTTCAACTACAGATACTTCGAGGTCAAAGACAAGGATGGTGAGATGCGCTGCTCTTCTTTTTATATAGCACTACCGGTACCCGGCATGCCTTGCAATGCCACAATTTTTTTCGCTTTGAAACTGACGCAGTTTTGTACAAACTTACTCCCCCTTTTTTACCCTCTAAGGGCTAATTTTCAAAAATCCTTTCTTAGTGCTCACTGGCACATAGGAAGCATCATGGTGCAACATTTAAGTTTGTAATCCTAGTAGTTTGGGATGTGCGTTGATATGTCCGTCAGTCAGTCATTTCCTTTTTATATATTTAGATTTTTGGTTTTCAACCTAATTAGGTGACACAATATAAAGCTGTGCAGTTGCTTGCGCCCATTCTTCTCCAAAGTTAACGTCCTAAATAATATAGTCTATACGGTAAATTGGACCATTCAAAATCAATAAGTTCACTTGAATAAAGCTATACGAAAATGAGTCTACTTTAGTCCTAATATTTTTATACATTTCTATTTCGATTTGAACTAAACTGTTTCGTCTCCGCGTCTTTCACAAACGAAAATTTACTAAGAAATCAAGTGTACCTACATAAGTAAGTGTACTTACTTCAGCTTTTTTAACCGACTCAAAGAAAGGAAGAGTTTCTTAATACGTCATCTTTGTTTCGTATTCGTCCGTCGTTTTTTTTGGTTATTTAATAGTGTTCATCTATAAAATCGAAGAAACAGCAGGATGCCATTTTGAGATGTTGGTTCAGTTTTCGCAAACAGCATTGCTTTCGCAGGAGTGCAGTGGTGGTTCGGCGGCGGCACGGACCTGACTCCTTACTACCTCAACGAGGACGACGCGACGCACTTCCACCTGACCCTGAAGCACGCGTGTGACTCGCACGACGAAACCTACTACTCCAAGTGAGTACATTTTCATTTTATAGGTACCATAGATATAATCAAAATAGGAAGATTCGCTACCCGCGTACAGCGCGCGTCCCTATAAATTGAGTACAATGTACCGAATACCGTGACTGAGTGTCATTTTGTCGCGCGTCATTGTCGTCGTGGAACTTCGCGGAGCTTGCTGACCCGCTCGTGTAACGTTGTAATTAATCGCTGTCTCGCTCGCTTGATTGACACTAGCTGTCACACCACAATACGTGTATGTAGTTGAGTAGGACATGTTTTGATTCATACTATTATGGGCATGCCGTATCTTCCTCTTTTGCTTATATCCAGTTTCTTTTGTTTCTCGGCAACTTTCGTAGCGTCACAGATGTGTGACCAAATTAAAACATCTCGAGCACGTGAAGCCGTTGGTCCCGGTTGCTGTCGTAAGATGGCCGTTATTTAAACCTACCGACCCAATTTCCACATCATGTACTGTTTGCCATGTGCCCAAAACTAAGACGTTTTCTAGTAACGTGGCAGTGACATTCGTCGTCCCCAACACAGATTCAAGAAGTGGTGCGATGACTACTTCTCGATCCCGCACCGCGGCGAGCGGCGCGGCGTCGGCGGCATCTTCTTCGACGACGTGGACTCCCCCAGCCCGTGGGCCGCCTTCAACTTCGTCACCTCGTGCGCCGAGGCCGTCATACCCAGCTACATGCCGATTGGTGAGTCATACGTATAACAATTGGCTATTTGACAGCTGTAACAATAAAATATGAATTTGTCGGATATGGTAGTTTATATTATAATTTAACAATAATTATCCATTAGTTTTTTTATTATGATAATATTAATATTTTATTTTTACAAAATAAATTAGCGAATTTTTGTCTGTGGATTACAAGGCCTGAAACACGGGCGGCCATGATTGAGCTTCGTGTGACGTCACATTTCACAAAATAAACAATAACTATCTGTCAGGTTTCAAGATAAAATTTGTTTGTTTATTGAAGTGTGACATCGCAGGAAAAAATGTCACGTGACCAACCGTTTTCGCGCAAAATTTTAAAATAATTAATAAAAATATGTTTTTTTTCTAATAAATAAAGCTTTTTTTGAGAAAAAAATATCGTAAGAGGTATAAAATAAGCGTTTGTAATTTTTAAAATACTTTTCCGAGAACTGCCAAGTAGCCAAATGGTGAGTTAGTATTTATGTTCGTAGGTGAGTTATACATACGTAGGTACGTCGATAACTATCGAGTAGCCAAATGGTGAGTTAGTATTTATGTTCGTAGGTGAGTTATACATACGTAGGTACGCCGATATGTGAGTTAAACATAGTTCACAGGTAAGCGTGAGTTTAGCGTGCGTATACCTTTTGGTGAGTTCTACATATTATAAGTATTATTATGACAATAGGTTAGTGATACTTAACTATAGGACATGTCTAAGTGATACATATCATTAATGTTTTATATTTTAGCGTTTTTATTAACGCTTAAATATACTAAAGTAAAATTTTAAACACTGAAAAACTCAACTTTCGACGGTTGAAAGCCAGACCTCGGTAGCCAAATGGTTAAGGCAGCCGCCCGGAATGCGGAAGGTGCGTGGTTCGATTCCCGCCTGAGGTGATACATAGCAGATAGTTGGGTATGCACGCCAGCACTTCAACCTACAAAAAAACTCAAAATGTCTTCATTTCACTTCACTTCATTACGTTTTAAACTGTATCACTTGGCACAGTGTGTGATTAGGCTTGAGTTGCGGCCATGCTTTTTTTATGTTTTCAACAGATAGCCTGGGCAAATAAAAGCTTCTAGTAGAACTCTCATTAATTTACTATCTTTAGATTTCGAGATATTTTGTTTTTCTGAAAACCCGTGAAAAACGTTTTTGCGTGTTTATGTGTATGTATTAACTAAGTTAAAAGTTATATATAGGTGGGGAATGAACAAAGGCATAGTTTTAATTTAGAAAAAATGACAAAAAGTCATAGAAAATGTTCAAAATAATTAATGTTTTTTTTTAATTTTTTTTTCTCGAGTTACCTACAATATACGGATTTTATTTTTAGATGAAAAGTAACTTTTCATTTCAATTTATAAATGTACTAAATAATAAATCAAGAAAGAGCAGGACGGACGGCCGACATCGAATGTTGAACTTGTTGCTTAGGGTTGTCACCAATAACTCGGCCGTCCTGCCTTATTAAAGTTTAAAAAAACACAAATTAATTATTTTGAACGTTTTCTATGAATTTTTGTCATCTTTTCTAAATTAAAACTATGCCTTTGTTCAATCTTCAATTTAATTAATCATAGTTTTTTTATTACTCAATTAAAGTTTGTATGGACAATTATCTTTTTTTCTGCAACAAGGGTGACATTGATCTTTCTTTGATGCAGCCATACAATTGTTTTTTGAGTCCCTTGTGCGATGATCTTTTTTAGCGTTTTTCATTAAAAGAGCCAAAAAGCTATTGTAATTTTGCAATAAATGGCATTATTACCTCAATTTGAGTGAAAAGTTGACAATGATCCCTTTTCCCCTGTACCCTTCACAAGGTATTTACCTTTTCGATTTCTTAACTGATTTGGATTTCCAAAAAAATAAACATTTTTATTAAAATTTCAATAAAAACGTGAATGGCGCTTACGAATTACCGCGGACCCCGCACCGCGGAACACCCGCGAGCGCCCGGACTTTTCGCTGATTTTCACTGAACGCCCAACCCCCCCAACAGTGCAGAAGCACAAGGACGCGGCGTACGGCTACCACGAGCGGCAGTGGCAGCTGCTGCGGCGCGGCCGCTACGTGGAGTTCAACCTCATCTACGACCGCGGCACCAAGTTCGGCCTGCACACGCCCGAGGCGCGCTACGAGTCCATACTCATGTCGCTGCCTCTCAACGCTGTAAGTGCATACCGTGTGTACCGAACAATAACGTCATATCTGCGATCCTCGCGGTTTTACCCGCGTGGTACCCGTTCCCGTGGGATTATCGGAATAAAATATAGCCTATATCACTTGGGAAGAATGTAGCTTTCTAATGGTCAAAGAATTTTCTAAATCGGTCTAGTAGTTTCGGAGTCTATTCGATTCAAACAAACAAACAAATCTTTATAATATTAGTATAGATTTGGACAGTCAACAAAAACAGATACTTGACAAAAACAATGATACTGTTACAAACTAAATGTACATTTATCTAGACTACTTACTTACTAAATGTATCATTGTTTTTAACAACAATAATGTTAACTGCACATGTGGTCAGCGTGACAGGTGGTGAGCTCATCGCCGCTCTATGCTGTTGGATGTATGTGCAGTCATTAGTCCGTTAGTCGCCTTTGACGACACCCAAGGGAAGAGATGGAAAGACTGCACGTACCTACTATCCAACAGCATAGAGCGGCGATGGGCTCATCAAAATAATACTACCAACCATTCTCTTCCCTTGGGTGTCGTTAAAGCAACTAACGGGTTAATTTTTAATAAAATAAACCAATTTATATTGTATTGGATTGTTTTATTTTCTCGCATTCGTAGTGAAAATAAGAGTGTAACACACGGCGCTAAAAACTCATTAAAACTCGGTTTCTATTTACTCCCTCGCTAAAGCTCGGGAGTTAAACTACCTCGTATACAATGGGTCATTTTAGGCCCTTGTATAACAATCTACTATTTCGTATTCTCGTAAAATCTGCTTATTTTGTAAGGTATTAGGGCGCCTTCAAATTAGCCGCAAAGTGCCGCGCGCTGCTGCCGCGCTGCTGTCGCTAGGTTCGAGAATCGTAGTGTTGTACATTTAGTTTAAAGATGGACTCTGACGAAGAAACACTGCTCTTAATGTTATTATTACAACGAAAAAGGATTTTGGATAAAGAAAAAAAAGGAAACCTAAGAAAACGTTGCCGTTATTTTGTATAAGTGAACGAACTGACTCTTATAAAGTAAAAGGCTATACTGACAAAAGATTTCTGAATTACAGAAGATTGTCAAGACAACAATTCTACGAATTACCTACTTTCCCGTTTAGAAAATTATATTGCAAAACAAAATACAACCTTCAAAAATACTATTTATACTGAAGAGAGACTCTTTATAACACTCAGGTAAGTAAAAAAATTGCCATGAAATACATAAAACGTTTTATTTTCTAAAGTAAGTCATATTACACAGTATTAACATTATTATTTAATTTTTTTTATTGTTATTACTTTCCGTAAACAAATTCTCATAAATACCTAGACGACATTTCAGTTAATTGTGAATTTTGCGTTAGTGAATAGGTTGGGCTGTAAATACCTTTTCATAGCTAAGTAAATTAATAGAAATGTATCCATATATTGTATAAGTGCTGTTGGTGTTCTGAACATAATAAAATAAATGTTTTGACTGGAGCAAAAAATACGTGCGCACCGTCACTAGTCGATCGATAAACTGATGCGCGCGACACTTTGCGGCTTATTTGAAGGCGCCCTTAGACTTATTAACTTATTCCCCATACATAGTGCTCAAACCAGTGAAAACATTGTTTATTTTAATTCTTAAAAATCAGTTTTTCAGTGTAAGTGTAAATGTCTAAATTGATTTAAGAGTAATTTTAGATGGTTTTTGAAATATGGTTATGCTTTTTTTCTTAAAATCTTATTAATCTTATTATTCATAATGTAATTAACTTATCAACATGTTCACCGATGACCCACACCCACCACCCACATACCTATACTTATCAACTTATTCACCATAGAATTGGGTATCAATAATACACATTTATCGTTTCATTATCTCGTTTTGTCAATGTACGTACACTATAAAGTATAAGTTGATAAATGGATATATTACGATATTATAAATTTTTGTGACTTATCGCATAGATATCTCGTTTTGTTAAATAAAATACGCAAAATATGGATATATTCATATACTGTCACAGGCAATATCTCTAAAAGTAATGTAGATATGAGTTGTCCATTTTTACCCTACAAAATCAATGGCGTAGGAAGCCATTGCGACGATAAAAATAATCGTGTAACTAAGTCGAGTTATCAAGTTCTGCACGCCAGGCACGGTATAATCACGGCTATTATCCCCTAAGGTTTAGTCAGAGACTAGGCAAAGAGGACATAATCAGTATTTAACTAAGTTCACAATGGTTTTTATATGCTTTAGCGTTTTATTAACGCTTAAATATACTTAAGTAAAATTTTAAACACTGAGAAAAGACGACAACCTCAGGCGGGAATCGAACCACGCACCTTCCGCATTTCGGGCGGCTGCCTTAACCACTTGGCTACCGAGGTCTGGTTTTCACCCGTCGAAATTTGTCAGTGCTTGATGCTTATGTTTTTAGTCAACATTGCTTCATCAAATCTTAGAAGTTTCCACCTCTGAGATCCGAAAGAAAATATTTTTACAAATATTTGAACATTCCGTTAAGATGAAGCTGCGTTTATAGATTAATGGTTTTTATATATTTTAGCGTTTTATTAACGCTATATATATTATTATATATATATAATATCAATATATATAATATAATATGCTGTTAGGAAAATTAGGCATTTTACAGACGTGGAAACTGCTCGATTAGTCTATTTTAGTTACTTTCACAGTGTTATGTCCTATGGTATACTACTTTGGGGTAAAGCAGCAGATATAGAAACCATTTTCATTTTACAGAAAAGAGCAATAAGGTCCATATATAACCTAGGATCAAGTGACTCCCTTAAGGAGCTGTTTAAAGAAATAAATATTCTTACAGTTGCATCACAATTTATTTATAACTGTATTGTTTACGTGCGTCAAAACATTACTCATTTCAAAAAAAATTGCGATATACACAAACTAAATACTAGAAATAAGTATAAACTTGTAATTCCTAAATTTCGACTTCAGAAAGTTTATGGATCATTTACGGGACAAAGTGTCATAATTTACAATAAAATCCCGAACGATGTTATAATTTTGCCCTTTGACAAATTTAAGACACATGTTAAGGACAGACTTTTAGAAAAGGGCTATTACACTGTAAGCGATTACATCAATGACAAAAATGCATGGAATTAACATTCCTCTAGTTTCGCATTCATTGTTCTAATGCGTTCATAGTGCCCGAGTAAAACTTATAGATTCACTTTTGTTTTTATCTTTTATTTTATATAATTGTTTTATAACTATTGACTGTATAATTTGGTAACGACATATTGTTTTGTAAATGTCGTTACCTCTATATTATTTTAAAGCTGTGGAGTTTGTTGTGCCCGTTCTTCTCCACAGCTAAAAGACTTCCTGAATGGGTGGGGTGGGTGGGTGGGTTCCTGTGCCTATCCATCCATCCATATAAAAAAAAAATTGACGATTCAAAACGCTTAATTTAAGCTTACTGAATAAAGTTATTTTGATTTTGATTTTTGATTTTGAATATATTATTATATATAAATAATAATATTAATATATATTACTATTTAAATATTAATTCATCTTATCTTCTTCTTATCAATCACTGACAAATTTCGACGGGTGAAAACCAGACCTCGGTAGCCAAGTGGTTAAAGCAGCCGCCCGGAATGCGGAAGGTGCGTGGTTCGATTCCCGCCTGAGGTTGTCGTCTTTTTTCAGTGTTTAAAATTTTAAATAAGTTCACAACTTAGTTGAATATTATGTTAGATCAGTATTTTAGTAAGAGAACGATTTTTGTTTTCTGTTGTTCTCTCTGTATCTGAAAAGAGTATCTTTTGTGGTTTTTTTTGCTGAGTTGTTGAACATTTTATGCTGAGTGGATACCGTTTCTGTGTTACATCTATTATTTTTATTTTTGTTTAAAATAATTCGAACATAAATCTTCTTCTTGTCGCCAACAACAAAATTATTTACAATAGTTTTCAAGTTCATTCGCTAAATTTCTAATAGTAAAACATTAATTTGTAATATGGCAACACTAAAACTCGCCTTTGTTCACAGAAATGGGAGTACATGCACGAACCGAAACCCGATTCAGCTGAAGAAAGACTAATGAAGGTCCTCAAAGAGCCCCGAGATTGGCTCAACTTGGAAAAATCGAAGAGGGCGACAGCATAACAAGCTTATTGATCCTTGATAAGCTTGAAAATCTGTTGATTAGACTCCTGCAATTGGTTGTGGGCTCATATGTTTATCAAATTTGATTTGACAAATCAAAGTATAATTAGCAATACCAACCGACACTGTAATGTTTATTATACATAATTTATTTTTTATATAAACCATATTATTGTTTGTTTATTATTATTTTATTTTTTGTTTTAGTTGTCAAGTTCTCAGCCTCTTACCCTCCCAACTGCGGCCGCACTGATCAGTGTTCGAATAGAATTTCTTTTGTGTCTAGTGGCGCCGCGTTCTAAGTGTTAATCACGAATTCTCAAATGTAGTAACTAGTACGTATTTAAAAATTTGATATTTATTTAATAAATTGATGTCTGTTACATTTTGAGTCGAAATATTTTTTTATGACAATTAAAATACTCGAACGGTATAGGTACTTACACCTAACGATACAAATTAGAAATATATAAGTGAAAATTTTATTGATGATCAAAAGAATATCATCTCAGGTGAGTTAGACAATATGACATTATATAATCAAAGAATATGACATAGGTGAGTTAAATAAATGCCCATAGATTGATTGTACATAACGATGTGTAACTTAAGAGTGATTATCGAAAAAGATATAGGATCCCAAGCAAGGAGTGACTAAATATCATTTTCACTCCTCTTGCTCAAAAAGACCGTCATTGTCAACTTAAAGCAATAAAACATCGTCTTTGGAAAGTGACTAAGACCCGGGCTGCGTATGAGGAGTTTGTTCTGCTAAAAACAGAGATCAAGCTTCGAATATCTCAGGCTTATGACAGGTACATAAACTTTGTCCAGGCTCATTTAAGGAGCAATCCACGTGCCTTTTGGCAACATGTTGGGAGCTTAAAATCTAAAGGAGGCTTCGAATCACGTGTTTTTCTTGAAGGTGAAGAGTGTGTCGGCAGTAAAGCAGCCAAGGTTTTGCTAGTTATTTCTCTGAAGTTTTTTTGACAAACATCCCGCTACTCGATCACCTTTCCGTTGAAGCTCAGAACGACAGTAATTCTGCGAACTACGTGCATGTTAGTGAAATTACGCTTAAAGAGGTAGACATGGCGATTAAACGTCTAAAGCCAACAAGCTCTCCGGGACCAGACAACTGTCCTGCGTTTATTTTGAAGGGTTGCAAAGATTACCTAATAGAACCTATCTGCTTCATCATAAATCTTGCGCTGTCTACCGGTGACTACCCACGCCAGTGGAAAATCACAAGAGTTAGACCAATTCCTTAAGCTAAAGATACTACCAAAGTAGATAATTATCGTCCAATTGCCATTCTTTCTGCGCTTGTTATGATTTTTGAATCAATATTGCATAATTTAATATCTCCTCAAATACAACCTTTTCTATGCGACTCGCAACATGGATTTAGAGTCAATCGCTCTGTTAATACTAATCTGTTAACCTTCACTAATTACATTTCGCAATTCCTAGACAAAGGTAAGCAGGTCGATGTGGTTTACTTAGATTTTAGTAAGGCGTTCGATAGAGTGGAAAACGATGTATTGTTGAGAAAGCTTTGTAGCATTGGTTTCTCAACAAAATTGCTCAGGCTTTTTGCTAGTTACTTGCGAGACCGACAGCAGTTTGTGCAACATGGATGCTTTGTTTCAGCTCCATATGATACAAGGTCAGGAGTCAGCCAGGGCTTTATATTAGGCCCGCTTTTGTTCGGCATCATGATAAATGATCTCGTAGCCGCGCTTATCCATACGAAGTGTCTCCTGTATGCTGACGACCTGAAGTTGGTTTGTGGGCTTGAACAAGTTGGTGACGCCAGATATCTGCAAGAAGACATCGATGCAGTGTTTGAATGGAGTCTTCCCAACAGGCTGCTTTTCAACATGTCTCAGTGTTGCACTATATCTTTTAGCCGCGCGCGTGTACCGTTTCATCACAGTATTTGTTAGGTACGGAGCCTGTAGTTAGAGTCAATACTGTTAGGGACCTGGGTGTCATTTTTGATGTGCGTCTCAACTTTCATGAGCACTTGAAGGCACTCGCTGCTGACTCTTATCGAAGGTTAGGCTTTGTTCTCCGGAATACCCGTGAATTCCACGATGCTAGCGCCATAAAACTAGTTTATACTGCTCTTGTAAGAAGTAGATTGAAGCGGCATCAATTGTATGGCATCCATATGAGAGTAGTTACGCTTTGCGACTAGAGAAGATCCAAAAAGCCTTCTTAAGATTTTTTTGCAAGAAACTTTATGGATATTATCCTTTTCTTTACCCCACAATATTTTTACTTGGTGCACTTGGTTTCAACTCCTTGGAAGCAAGGCGTAACTACCTACCATCTACTAACGACCGCTTGCCAGATATTGCGCGGTGTATCTGACTGCCCGGAATTAGTGGCTCAAGTAGTAAGACTATCCGTTCCTAACGTACCCAAATACTCACTAAGACCCCGTAGTCACGCCTTACTAGCTGTGCCTCGTACGCGCACTGTTGCGCACTCGAACTCGCCTCTCATTCGAGCTTTAAATTTATTAAATCAGCTTCTGGTATCTTCACCACTGTGTGAGTGATCTGTTTGCTGACAGATGGAGGGAAGTGTGCGGAGAATGTCTGAGGTATTGTGAGATTATTGATAGTGTGAGAAATAGTAGTATTTGTTAGATAAATAATAGATTTTTATATACCTACTTATATGTTATTTATTTTTTGTATTATTTTACATTACTATGTTCAGTTTTTTTTTTCTTTTTATGTTTAGCTTTTTATTTTTTGCTGTTGTTTTATATTAGTAAGCATAGATGTATGATTGGTCTCGCTGCGCTCGTCTAGATACCGCGCTACCTATAAACCACAGCTCCGTAAATGCGGCAACTCATTATTGTAGTGTGTTTGTGGCAAATGCAAGGATGCTAGTGTGCGTGAAAAATTTGTTGCCAGCTGCTCAACTGTTACCCGAGTTAATGGGAAAAATATTTTTGCTGTGATGTATTAGTTAAGTTGCTGATTATAAATGTAGCTCAGAAAATATTTAAAAATTAACAATTAAAAGCGAATATGTATCAATATAATTGTATATATTATTATGTAGTTTAGAAGTAGGTTTCTTCTGTAGAAAAATGGTAGGTATGTATAGCAATGATTAGACCTCATTTTTTAGTAGTTATTTTATTACTACCAACCCCTTTCTTCCCTTGGGTATCGTAAAAGGCGACTAACGGACTAAAGACTGCACATACATCCAACAGCATAGAGCAACTATGGGCTTATCAAAATAATACTACCAACCCCTCACTTTTCTTCGATGTCGTAAAAGGGGACTAACGGACTAAAGACTGCACATGCATCCCACAAAATAGAGCGACGATGGGCTCATTAAAATAATACTAACAAACCCTCTCTTCTCTTCAGTGTCGTAAAAGGCGACTAATGGACTAAAGACTGCACATACATCCAACAGCATAGAGCGGCGATGGGCTCATCAAAATAATACTACCAACCCCTCCCTTCCATTGGGTCTCGTAAAAGGCGACTAATGGACTAAAGACTGCACAACATACAACAGGACAGAGCGGCGATGGGCTCATCAAAATAATACTACCAACCCCTCCCTTCCATTGGGTCTCGTAAAAGAAAGGGAAAAAAGGGTTCCCTTTGGTGTCGTAAAAGTGACTAACGGGCTAAAGACTCACCACCTAAGCACATGTGCAGACTGTGCAGTTGTTTCTTGCTGAAGCGTGGACTGTGTGGGCGTGGTCTGTGTTGTCCATAGATTCAAATGATTACTTATTTTACCATAAACTTTAATAATAACTAAGTATCTCAAAAAAGTTGTTGATCTGAGTAAACAGTAATATAATAACAGTCTATTCTTATTATTATATGAATAAGTTTATTCATGATTATTTTACATAATGACTAAATACTTTTTCGTATTCACAAATATAAGTAAACATGAAATAACATAGAACTAGGTTAAGTAAATAGTAACTTTGTAAGACAAATGAAATAGATTACCTTTAAAATAAAAGACAATAACAATAAATTCACATAATAAAAGTTTCAACCACGGGGACTTTATTCTTGTATACACTCAATCAAGGTCATTGCACTCAATGGCGTTTATTGTTCATATTATTTTATGATGAAATTTCGAAATTAAACAATACTTACTGATGGTATGTGATGCCAGTGTCCTTCTTATTTTTAGAAGTATTATTTTTACACAGTTTTACTACGCAAACTGGCATTTTAGTTTGAATTAAGCCCAAAATTGAATAAAACATTCGGGACGTACAGTCACGAGCAAAAATATGTAAACAATTGTAACTCTTAATACAATGGAATAAGAGTCAAAGTGTATACATATTGGTGCTCGTGACTGTACACGTCACCCACAGCCAGCGTTGCCGATCTGGGGGGAATTCCCCTTTTTAGGGGGAATTATGCTTAAATGAGGGGCAAAAAAGGGTATTGAGAATAAAAGGGGAATTTAATAAAAAAGCTGCAATTACTTGACTGAAAAAAAATATTGACAGCATATTTGATCACATCGGGCAAGGCTGAATGGGCTATGTACGATCCTTCTGTCTGTTCCATTTAATAAAACAAACATAAAAATAATGTCATTGGTAGTAAATTAGGAAGAAGTATAGTGCGACCATGGACGTATAATATTACGTCCATGAGTGCGACAAGCATTAATTCCTTTCCGGTGATAATCTGTGGAACTAAAACATTTTGCATATAACAGTTCATTTTGACATATATATTTTGTACGCAAGTAGCTCCTTTTCATGGTTGTTACCGGAAAGAATAAGAATGTGGGTGGGTCTATGTATCTTAACCTACCTAGTTTGCCTGGAGGAGAGTTTCGGGGCACCACTTCGTTGAGGTGGTTTGGTGTTACTTTGTTATTTTGCAAGTTTCATAATAGATAATGTGGTTTAGAATTGTTGTTTCTACACATCTGGACTATAATATAGTCCAGATGCGTAGAAACAACAATATAACTATAGGTATATATTAAGTGGAATCAGCCCACAATCTGGGCTAAGTGGGAAGTGGCATTACGAAAAGTTATAATGACGAAATTGAAGATTCCAAGACAAACAATAAATAACGTTTTCGCATTTTGACATTTAGAAGTTAGTACTTACCTACTTACTTAGAAGTCACTGTTTAAAACTATAAAGAATTATACTATTTTCGATAGCTAAAACCTACTACTTACTACCTAACCTACTTTTCGTACTTCGTAAATAATTGCACATCAAAATAATCGCATTAATTTTTTTTATGTGCACTTATTTAGGAAGTACGAAAAGTATTAATCACATTTCTAACACAACAAAAATCATTTGTAAAAAATGTCAAACTGTCAAAATTGTCAACAATTATTTTTTATATAAAGGTTGTTTAATAATTTATGAAATACGAAGAGCTACAATGGATTTTATATGTAAATTCGAGGGTAATTTTATTACAAAAAGGGGAATTTTTCAACATGGCACGGGGAATTCACAAAACTACCTCTGGCAACACTGCCCACAGCTGTCAGTGTGACTGGGTCGGGTGCCGATTTCGGCGTAGTATTTGTTGCCGCATTTGACAAGTACGACGGAGGTATCTAGTCGAGCGCAGCGAGACCAATCATTATTCTAAGTTAGTAAGTATAAGTTTACTGTAATGTTGTGTTATTGTTTGAATAAATAAATAAATGACCTTTTGTTTATTGTAGCGTTCTAGAGCGAGGCTGAAATAGCTTTTCTTGCCCTAAGGGAAAAAGTAATATTTTTTTTAATTATTGCCTGTCACGACCTACAAAAACGAAAAAGTATTTAGTCATAAGTAGAATAATCATGCTTAGAGACTCGACTTAATACTGTTTACATAAATCAACAACTTTTTTTAGATAGTTATTATTAAAGTTTATGGTAAAATTAGTAATCATTTGAATCTATGGACAACACAGACTACGCCCACACAGTCCACTTCAGCAAGAAACAACTGCAGTCTGCACATGTGCTTAGGTGGTGAGTCTTTAGCCCGTTAGTCGCTTTTACGACATCAAAGAAAAGTGAGGGGTTGGTAATATTATTTTGATGAGCCCATCGCCGCTCTATGCTGATGTTGCGCATGCTAGGCCTACAGGGGGCTGACATAACTCGTACTACGCATACGCGCTTGCACGGGCGAAAAATTCTAATAAAATAATTAATAAAATATTATTTTTTACTAATAACCTAGACATAATCTTTGTTTCTTTCTATGCTCCGCAATGAGTTTAGGCCAAAATACATCTTAGATGCATGGCTATACAGATAAATTATTGGAGTAAAAGAGATAATACTGATATAATCACTACTTGCTTGGGATCCTATTTAGATTTGGATCTTTTTCGTTAATCACTCTTGAGTTACACATCGCTAGCGAAAGCGCTTTTAGAGGAAACTTTAGGGTTATTATACTTTTTGACTCTAGTTTTGACTGTATAGGAAGAATGTCTCTTTGCCTTTCTTCTAGATAAAAAGTACAGAACTTTCAAAGCAAGCACTAGAAGATAACATAATAACGGGACTAGTTTTGCCGAACTATCGATATAATATCGATAGTATCGATAGCTCAGTTTGGTATAATAGTATCGATAGCTCAGTTTGGTATAATAGTATCGGTATACTGCAATACTATCGGTAGTAGTAGTTCACTATAGTAATTTCTATTGATTGTATCGGCTATGACTATTGTAACAACAATCGATACTATCGATATGTTTTCGCTATCGATAGTAGGCTGTGACGTTAGTATCGATACTATCGATAGGATCGATACTTATTTATTGCAATAGTCAATAGCATTATTATCGATACTATCGTTAGTGCCTTTGATAATGAGCTTCGATAGTATCGATACTATCGATAGTAATGCCGTGTGTCGATAATATCGATAGGCCAATCGACACGATAAGGTTTTATAATATTAATTTTATGTATGTTATTCTATAATGCCGGCACTTCACTTGGCGTATCGTGTTCGCGTATTTGCATTATTTGTCCGAACACGGCAATGTGTTGACGGCCTATTTGAATATATTTGCTTTATTTGCACGAATAAGGCAAACAACGCAAATAGCGAATATGCGTTTCCGTCCACTTGTCGGTTTTTGATCACACATCAAAGGAATCAAATACGGCAAATATTTGCGTCGGCCGTCCACACTTGGTTCTGTTCAGAAGCGCGCGTGCGGCTGTCCTGTTCAGACTTGTTCAGTTTTTTATACGTAAATATAGTAAAATGGATTGGACAAACGAAACCGTATTGCGATTTTTTGAATTATACCAAATGAATCCTAGTATTTGGGACCCCAAAAATGCCTCTCATAAAAACAAAAACCGACAACGTTGCATGGATCGATATTCAAAATAACTTAGGAGAACCCTGCACAATAAAAAAACACGTGTTGGCAAGCCGCATACAGGTAAATGTAATAAACTGCTGCCACTGACACGTGACGTGCGTGACGTGTCACACGTCCATCACTGTTGCATTTAATTTGTTTGTGAACAAGCAAATATTGTTAATATTTGCGTTGTTTGCGCGTATAGTCCATGTGTGGATGGCTTGTTTGACGGCAAGTGATGTGCCAGATTATTTAGGCAAACACAACGATATCGCCACACGAACACGATACGCCATGTGAAGTGCCGCCATAAGGTATTTATCTATGGGCCTGGGTTGCCTGAATATAAATAAATAAATACTTAAATAAAAAATAAATAAATAAAAAGATACTATTGCTTTTGCTCAACTATCGATAGTCTATCGATAGACTATCGATAGTGGACTATCGAGCGGCAACACTAAAAGGGATATCTTGGCGGGAAAGTGAAGCGTCATGTCTGCAGTTTTTTTTTCTATAATTTGTGTTTAGACGTATATTTATGTGAAATAATAGTGGATTATTATAATAAATAAAACAAAACAGTGCAACATCACTTTTCAAATTCTCTCAAGAATAAGTCCGTGTCCTAAGTCCGTGTGAGATCTCAATAAAGTACCACAGCTTTATTGAGTCTCAAGGGGTTTGGGGTTTTCCATTAAACGTTAAAATATCACTCTCATTATTATCTAAGAAGCTTCGATCAACAATATTAACTAGATAACGCGACACGTACAAAATCAAAGCTAAATTCTGTCCACGTGAAAAAAACTTTTTCATAGCAATGGGCGATTTTCTGACAGCCCAAATTAAAAAGTAAAAATTAGTTCAAAAACACTCGATAGATGTCGTTTTATGAAAGCTGGGCTACTTATGGGCTGTAATAAATTCTACACTTTTACTTGTCTACCAAAAGAATAAAAAAATAGTATTTACTTACCTATTTATATTCAGGACATCCAGAACCTATTTCTATTTTGGAATAGAATAAATATTACGCAGCCATACACGTGCTCTTCATGAACCCGCCTTTTACTAAGCGCCATACTAATCTATGCTAAGCGCCATCTATGAAGTCATTTACGAACCAATTTCTTTTTTTTTTTTGATCTCGGAAAATCGCCCATTAATTACTCCTGTCCTTAGACTATAAACATTTAATCTAAACTCCTGTCACTTAAAAAAGAAAATACGTCATTTAACATTTAGCGGTGAAATCAACCTTAAATGACAACAAATAAAGTACTTTATCCTGTTATGCCTTGCGAGAAAATAAGAGCTTACTTCTCAAGTGCGCTCTTATTTACCGAGACGTGACCGAGACACATTTTTAGCGCCGACCTGACATCTAGTTATATTGTTGATCGAAGACTATAAGCAAAGAAAATATTCAGTTTCATATCTTACTTTACACTGGCTAAATGTGCTGACCGCACGAAGCCATTATTTAAGAAAAAAAACAATAACATTCTGTTGTGTTGACTGTTGTCACCCACCACTTAATAAATAACCTAAAAACTAGAATAAAAATAAATCGCACGATTCGTTCGCACGTGACGTCCAGAGTGTAAGCTATAAAAATACAACTCTATTATTTATAATGTAGGTAGCTTCAATGCTAGAAATACAATAAAATGCCAAATATTCACATCGACGAGGTGTATCCGAAAAACGATGTATATCCTATTATAGTGAATTTCCTAAATGGATATACAACGGACCAGTTCAAGTCAACAAAATGTGTTTTGCTCAATGATAAAGATAATGGTGTTAAAACGGTGGCTACCGAGATATCCGGTCTCATTTACACGGGCATGGAGACAAACGAACCTTTGGGCAAGACTCTATTGCTTGCGAGGAACAAGACAACTGGTAAAGTCCGTCTCATCGAAGTTGGTAACGCCGACCTAAAACCAGTGCTTAAAATTGATAACTTGAAGTCTAATTCAGAACTAGACACGAGTTACTTAGAATTAAGTAGGAAATTCGGTTCTAAAAAGCAAAAACAGCAAGTTGAGCAAAAAGAAAAGCTCAAAGTAAACATTGAAACGGTGACCAAGCAAATGCATAGTGTCACGGCCAATGTTACTGCAGACCAACTAGACATAACGTCGTACATCAAAACAGACTCTGATGATTTCTACATCCCCCCAATCAACAGAGAAGCGGACAAAGCGGAACATGTTTACGATTTGCACAAAATTTTGAGTAAAAACCAGTATGACAAGATATTCGCTGAAATTGATGACAAAGATTACAAGTCTGAGCTGCAGCCATGGATTAAAGAAATGATTGCCAAGAAAACATTGTCTGAAGAGCACACGGTGCTTGCTCTGTACTCTAGTAGCTTGCTGAAATTGTTCTCAATCCTCACAAGAGAAATAATGAAAAAGAACTTTGTTGTTTGCACTTCTTCGGCTACGTTGAACGAGATTGTACTAAACAACTTCACAACAAATATGAACGGGAAACGCAACAGGCCTTTGCAGTACAAAGACAAAGCATTTTGCCACGCATTAGTATTCTTACTGCTTATAAATAATTTGAAATGCGAAATAGAAGAGATTAGTAAAAATGTTAAGTTTAGTTCTAAGACGCTGTTGACTAAGTTTAAGGTGATCGGAGCGAGTATTGTAACATCTGGCAACAAAAAAGTGGCCCAATTAAAGTTGCCATTAAGTACTGTTAACAGTGGGAGACGGAAAAGTGCCAAGTTTTAAACAAGTATTTATTTGTAATAAAACTTAAAATAGTTATACCTTGTCTTTTTTCATTGCCTTCTTTAATCGTGTCACATAGTGGTGAAAGATACTACTAACGGACTAGAGGCACATACATTTACGTTTATGTCAACTGCCTCTGTGGTCTAGTTGGTAAGCCACTGGTTTCAGACCCAGAGGTCCGGGGTTCGATTCCCAGCGGGGGGTACATCTTTGTGCTCGGTTTGGTTGGTGGTAGGGCTGTTAAGTCCGCCTGCCTAGCTACCACCATCTTATCTAAGTCTGTCGCCATAACAACAATGTTTATAGCGTTGTTGTGTTCCGATAGTTTGAGATAAAATAGCCTGTTCCTCAGTGGTTGAGGATTCCGGGTTTGCGCGATTCCACCTTGGCCTTATCGTTCCTTACCATCAGGTGAGATGAAGGGCAAGCGCTTACCCGTAACAGAATTTTAAAAAATCTGACCGCATAGAGCGGTGATGGGCTTACCACCTGTCATGCTGAGCACATGTGCAGTCGCTATTTGGTGAAAAGTAAACTATGACAGAGGATTGCTTTTGCAGTCCTCATTGGCTAGTCTCTGACTCACCCTTCCGTTGTAAACGAGCTTCCACTTGGTTGCCATTCTTAGCAGGATCCTGCTTTATTAGTATTTTTAAGAGTATTTAGGCTACAGTAGGATGTTAAGCATTGGGCTGGCCTCACACAGCCAGAATGGCTTGCTGAATTAAGAATCTGAATTCAGAAAGGCCGGAATACCATACAATATCAGGCTGGCCTCACACAGCCGGAATCGCTTTCTGAATTAAGAATCTGAATTCAGAAAGGCCGGAATATACAATATCAGTATGCTCCACACACATGCTGATTTTTTCAGAATCTGAATTTCTTAGATCGATCTGGAAGAATGAGCTGACGAGCACACCATGCTGGAATTCAGATTTAGACACAGAACACAATATGATTTAGAATTATTTCAGTGTATCCATTTTTATAGGATCCTGCTTTTTTAGCATTTTTAAAAGTAAATTTTAGATATTTAGTTTGAATGTTATCTTATTGATACCTTGCTTTAATAGTGTTTAATTTTCGATGTACTTCAATTCTTAAAAATTATAAAGGTAAATAAAAAGTTTTGGTGCATTTTTATAAACAACGCTTAGCAGTTTTAGCAGGATTTACCATACATTTTTATTTTTATATTTTATTTTTATAAAATTTGATAGCAATTTAAGCTTCTATTGAAACTCGTTAATATGGTTAAACTAGATAACGGATAAATATACATAAACATAGAAAAACACCCAGACCCGAAATCAATTAAGAAAAACAGTTTTCTCTAAATTGACTCGCCGACCGGGAATTGAACCCGGGACCTCAGAGATGGCGCGACGCCTGACCCGGCGCGCTAACCACTTGACCACGGAGGACGTCAATTGGTAGGAACAGCGAAAAAAAATAGTAACCCTGGTTGAAACAGCAAGCGGCTGTTAACGTCTCGGAGACGTTTGCATATGCCGATAGTCACAAGACTACTGATCAATCTGAATTTTTAAGAATGTGTTCAGAAAGCGATTCCGGCTGTGTCAGCTGTGTGAGGCCAGCCTCAGTATGCTCCACACATGCTGAATTTTTCAGAATCTGAATTTCTCAGATCGATCTGGAAGAATGATGCGTACGAGCGTCTGGAATTCTCTCAGGGGAGGGAAACTCCTATAGTAGGAGCAATGACACGTTACGAGTAGTGCCATCTAGGAGTGTTATTCCGCAATATTTAAAAAAAATGTTTAAGTGTCTCGCTAGATGGCGGTTACTCGAAGCGCAGCAATCGAAAATAAAAATCGATTAAACATAACTTTAGTTAACATAATCAGAATATTACTTAGGAACATCATGACTGTAAGCTTGTAGCATTTATTACAATAAATCGACTAAACTTAACATTATTTAACTTAATCAAAACATAACCTAAGAAAATCATGTATGCTTGTATTATTTAACTTGTATAATAATCGATGAATTGGATTTTAATCAACTTGTATATCGATCGATCGACACTTGACTTGAATGAACTGCATTTTTTTAATTGCATATGGCCGCTGTTTGTTTTGTTGTTTGCTTTTGTGCGAATTTTTGAAGTATTGTAGTTCTTCGCTGTAATTAGGTACTAATTACGTTGAGACTTGAGTTATGTGCTTAATCCTTCTCCGGACCCAGAGTTACAAGATGAATTTAACTGTGAAACACTACAGTAGTGACCCTGCGTCTTACTTAATTTGCATTGTTGTGATGTGAATTGTGATATTTGGACACTGGATAACTGGAAAAACTGGACGCTTTAATTAATTTTTGTGACATTGTACATGCATTGGACGCTATTACTACGTACGTACTATTATGTCTAGTTAAGTCAAGCAGACCTATCTTCAAATATAACAATATTATCACCACAAAGTACAGGTACCTATAATTAATAATATTATTGATTTATAATTTAGTAACATACTTATTGACTATATACATGTGTACAATCAAAGATGCCTACTTACTGCTGGTAGAATTTTGCACAAATTGTGCCGCTTGTGACTTGGCGGGAGTATTAAGTTAATAGTATCATTTAAGTATTGTATTAGGATTTTCTGTGTACAATATTTATGACTTTTTTATCAAATGCATTTACCTAAGTTATGCTGTTTTGTTTTTCAGATATATAGGTAAAATACCATACCTATTGTCGCAAACCAGCTGATCAGTCATCACAAACTAAAGGTATTTATACTATTATTATTCTCTTTATGTAATCTGTACAATCTTAAGATAAATGTTTACAATATTTCATAAAAAAAAAAAAACATATTTACAGTATAAAATATTCTACAAAACTTAACCTAGGCTGCCACCGGCAGTGGGGATAGACCAAAGCTATCGTTTGGTAGGGCTGCAGAATGAGGAACCTCCTGACAATACGTGCCTTGTCACGGAGTACTGCTTTTTGTATCTGACCCTTGATCAAGCCTTTCAGCGAGAGGCTCTTTGCTATAAGACCGTTTGTCAAAACGATTATCGGTACAATAATGATTGAATCCACATCCCACATATTATTATTAGTTCACTTGCATGTCATGTTGTAATAAGTTTTTTATTTGCAGATACAAGGAGACAACCGCAAGGTTTTAGCCTATTTGAAATAATTCAGAAAGAAATAAAAAAACCTTAAGAGTGAAATATACAGGTTAAGAAATCGCAGCAAGAACTAGATTAGCTAGTGCCATTAAAATGTCTGATAAATAAAGGTTTACAGAAAGTTACAGTAAAAATGAGTTTACCAGCAAAACTATTTACAGAAATTCAACATAGAGAAACTATGAAAAAAGCAAAGGGTTGTTGCTTCACAAATGAAGAAAAAATGTTGTCACTCTCATTCTATAATATGCTCTTCTTTCGAAATGTTTCACATTGCCTTCTGCAAAATCCTTAAAAAACATTCTATGAAAATTTTTAATATTACCTGCTGGAATACACAAAAAAGTAATTTTTGTAATATTATAGCACACTTCTGAGCAAATCAACAAAGATGAATGTTATAAATCGAATTTTGTGCGGAGAATTAAAATATGATGGGGATGATTATTCTAAAATGTAAGCTAAATTGTATTATGCGAAACATAAACATAATAAAAATAGAAAATGAATTGTCGTTTTATTTCTGAGTTCCCAAACTGGCTATTGCATGCAAAACCTTGTAAATCAAGCTGGTTTGATTTCATAAATTTAATGCTGAGTGAATTTCACTTATATTAAATTTATGAAATCATATCAGCCTGATTTACAAGGTTTTGCATGCTTTAAAATTAAAATTTAGCTCCTATTATACCTATATGTATGTATATTGGTCAAAAGTTGTGGAATAACACCACGAGAGGGAGCCAGGTTCAAACATGTTGGCAAAAAAAATCCGCGAGATGGCCATCTAGTTCCGACAGTATTACCTTTATCTATGAATTCTCTGAATTCAGAACGCGTGTATTCCCATACATTTTAAATAGAGCGGCACACACATGCTGGAATTCAGATTCTGAATTATTTTAGTTGACAGCCAATGTTGCCATTTTTAGTAGGATCCTGCTTTTAAAGCATTTTTAAAAGTTTAAGATATTTATTTTGTATTTTATTTTATTGATACCTTGCTTTAATAGTGTTTAATGTTCCTTTTTTACAACTCATGTACTTATTTCTTATAGGATGTAGGTACTTAAATTCTTAAAAATTGTAAAGGCAGTTTCTGTGCATTTTTTTGGATTTAGCAGGATTTACCATAAATTTTTATTTTTATATATTTTTTTACTATAGAAGAAAAGGTGTTTTTTTATGTAAGTTTCCAAATGGTAAGTTTCGAAATAAATAGTGTATTTTGTTGTAAGGAGAGCAAATATGAACGAGCGAATGAATTATTGAAAAAAAAAGAAAAAAAAGTGAAAATGAAAAAAAAATGAAAATTGAGGGTGTATAGTTAAATTTCAAGAAAAAATCTTGACGTCAATTTTATATTATCGTTATTAATGTTAGTGTTATTATGTTACAATAAAAGTATGAGAGTCAGAGTAACATAGTGTCGGAGTGCAGTCATGTCGGTATCACGTACTGTCGAAGAAACGTAGTGTCTGAGTAACATCTTGTCGGTTTAACATAGTGTCGGAGTAAAATAGCTTCTGTCTTAAAGTCATGTCGTAGTAAAGTACTGTCAGAGTAACATAGTGTCGGAGTTGCGTATTGTCGAAGAAACGTTTGTCGGAGTTCAGTTTTTGAGTCCTCGATGGACATCTTTTCATGTGTCGTTTCTGAACGTCTTTAAATCTGAGAAGTTGTCCGCCATGTTTCCGCTTACCTACTTCTAGCTCAGAATAAAAGATGCGCTTCGCCACTCTCTCTTCCGTCCGTCCGCCATACGCGAACGCGATACGTGACCGCACTACCGAACGAAGCTGCCGACGCATCAGATAATTCATATACGCATACGCCTCAACTCCACCGACCTAGGCTCGTCGCAGAACTTCGGTATTTCGTACTCGATCAGACCATTTTATGTTCATGATTTTACGTAGATAAACATTTGAGGTGAAACCGGTCTATGCTGGATTTACACGTAGCCAATACTTGAGACAATCCAATATGCCAGTCCATTAAGCCAATGGTAATGCTATGCAGAACCGGTTGAGGACAATCCAATGTAGTCTCTATTTACACGATGCCAATATTGGACTGGCTTCGTTACAAAGACGAACCGTTTTACGTTTCAAAGCAGTCTCGTCGCGCAACTGGTCCTCGGATTGTTTGTAGCGAATTTGTACTTAAAATTGATGTAGATAGATAGATAGATAGATAGATAAATTCTTTATTGCACATACATGTAGAACAATTTTACAATATAAAACTTAAATCTAGTATGTTGGGCGGTCTTATCGCTGAAAGCGATCTCTTCCAGACAACCTTTGGTTTTAGGACCCAAGAAAGAGAAAGAGGAAGTGCGCTAGTACAATTAAACAGAATTACACGATAGTTAATTAATAAAAACAGGTATTATAATTATATACTTATAAATATATTTAAAATTAGACGTACAAATATATATACAACGATATAAGTATCATATATACTCACATACATACATATATATTAAATAAACTATTACATGTTACTAGCAGATGACTTAGCTAATAGATGCTTGTGTAGCATAGATTTGAAGATAGAAAGTGTCTTGGAGTGTCGGATTTCGTAGGGTAAGTTATTCCAAAGAAAAGTAGACTGGACTGTGAACGAATCCTTAAAATAACCTGACCGGGTAAAGGGAGCCTTTAGTACATTATCCGATTTTGACCTGAGACCACGGTTGTGATCCTCCCCTAGAAACCGGAAACATCCTTTAAGGTAGGAAGGAGTACGAGGATCATACAGTACGTTAAAAACGAGAGTGAGGATATGCTCCTCACGGCGCAACCTAATAGGTAGCCATTCAAGCCTATGCCTGTATTCAGACACATGGTCGAACTTACGCAAACCGAAGATAAACCTGACGCAGAGATTTTGAAGGCGTTGTAGCTTATTAAGCAAGTCCTCATTAAGATCAACAAGGCAGACATCGGCGTAGTCTAAGATCGGTAGAAGGAGAGATTGCGCAAGCTCGACCTTGGTCCCCACAGGAAGCAAGTTCCTCCACTTCCTAAGCGAACCAGAGGCAGCAAACACCTTACGACTCATCTCTGCTACTTGTGGAGCCCAGCAGAGGGTACAGTCGAAAAGGACCCCTAGATTCTTTACAACATCGCAGTAGTTTATTGAGATACCGTCAAAGAAGAGCGAAGGGACAGATAAATTGTTTAACTTGGCTGTTTGTTTTGAGCCCCCGATGATGATAGCTTGCGATTTATTAGGATTGACCGTTAAGCCATGGGTTCGACTCCATTCAAGAATAGTCGCAAGGTCAGCGTTAAGGCTGGCGATCAACCTCTCAATATCATCAACGGGGGCCTGAGAATAAATTTGCAGGTCGTCGGCATACAAGTGGAATTGACAGGATAGGAGTGGTGTGAGAAAGTTAATAAAAATCGAAAACAGGAAAGGAGAAAGGACGCCGCCCTGGGGCACACCGGCAGTGACGTCGCTAGCACTAGAAAGTTTGTCATCGGCGCGGACGAATTGCCGTCTGCCGAAAAGGTAACTACGAAACCAATTAAGCGCCGTATCCGAGACTAGGAGAGATTTCAGCATAGCCAGAAGGATGTCGAAGTCAACAGTGCCGAAAGCATTTGAAAAGTCCAATAGTACCAACACCGTCAACCGCTGATCGGACATTCCCAGGCGTATGTCATCGGATACTTTGGTCAGAGCTGAGGTAGTACTATGTCCCGGGCGGAATCCAGATTGGAAAGGACTAAGGAAGTTAATTGAGTTTACAAAGACACTGATTATTGACACTGATGATGTAGATAGAGCTTAGAACGTAATGAGATCATTGCAACGTCGTCGCTCGATCCGTTCGTTTTGGTCTTTGATATAATAAAATAATATTTATTACTACCATAATGCAGTCGAGTATCGTGAAAGGTAACTTATTTTTTTGGATATTTCGTTCGTCTCGTTCGCAACGCGGTAGTCATTGCTGTTGTATCTTAACGTCGTTTGTATAGTGTGTAAGGTTGTTTGGCAAAAATGTAATAGGTATAATAAATGGCAACGAGTCGCGACGCTCGCTCACGCGGCTCGCGTGGATGACAGTTTTTGTTTACAGTTAAATAGTTTGCAATAATATTTCAATACGCGCGCATTAAGTTCGCGTTCCCATTTTTTTGACAATTTTTGACAGGAAGGTTACTTGAGCAACCTACCACGCAGGGGACTCCACTATCCCGGGCAATCAAGGAAATCGACGTGTATTTGTCTGATAAGAGATTGCCTTGCAAAAATTCTGCTGATGGCTGGAATTGTCCTTTAGAGTGGTGGAAGAACCATCATGCAGTTGAACCCAAATTTGACAAATTATATGTCCGCCAGTGTTACAAATTGTGGCAACATCAGTCCCCTGCGAATGTTTTCAAAATCGGGGTAAATAATTAAACACCCCGGACAAGATTAGCAACTAAAAAAGTAGAGAAGCTTAAGTTTCTCAATGTCAACATGTCAGAGGAACGCTTAAAAATGTAAATATGTACCTACTAATTATTCTAAAAAAAAAGTACAAAAAACAAAAAAAAATACAAAAAAAACTATAAATATCTAAATGTCATTATGTAAATGTGTAAGTACAAATAAATACAAATTATGTAAGTACATAAAATGAAATGAACTTTTATATACGCCTGGTATAAAAATCTATACCAGCCAGGCCTAAGCCTGGATAAGTAAGTATGAAGGAAAGTTCATTCATTTAAATTAAAAAAAAATCTATTATAATCAAACGAAAAACGTTAAGTAACCGCAAGTTCTCATTCCGCAACCATTTCACTCGTCTTCGAGATGAGTTTACGTTTCTCTCATTCGACCGCGTCGAGGCCAATTCTCATTTTTCGAGATGTAGTCTCGAATCGAGTTTTGATTTCGATCTTTATCTCGACCATAAAATCTCGTTATTAACATTTTGTTCACGAATCTCCTATTCTTAGCGCTAATCGACTTCGAGTTTGATTCGAATTCGAACTTTATCGAGTGGCGTACCTAATCCAATTTAGTTATTCTGAACATCTCGAACTCAACATTTCTCGAAGGACAGCCGCTCGAATTGCTTCGAGTGGTCGGCAGTGGTCGAGACGTAATTTCGACTACGAGAAGCTAATGAAACGTCAAATAGCGGCGAAATTACGGTGGATATGGAGGAGTTAATTTCCAATTTTGTCGTGGAAGTGATTAAAAATATTGAGAAAGCTCGCTCTCTTTTTTTTAAAAGGTGGAAGAAAACTTTCCTCTCCTTAACTGTATATCGGCTTCCAACATTTTTAGAAGAAGCTGCTTCTGCTGTGGCGTTGGGTATTTTTTGTTGACATTGTGACATTGTGTGTGTCTTGTGAATACTAAAATGATCGTTTCGTCACCAAACAAGCACACAACCACAAACAAAAAACATAAAATTTATCGACGATACGTCACGTTTTAAACAATACAAGTTGTTCAAGGAAATTAAATTTGATCACAACACATTAAATATAATGATTTTTCGATACTTATTAAAAATTTACTTCTTTAATTAAAAAGCAAGTTCAATACATTTAAATACCTTTACAGTAAAAATATTTGAGGTACACAGTTGCAACCGGTTTAAAACCGGATGAAACGTGTCAAACGGAACGCATCCCGAGTTGATTGCATTAAAAAGAATGGCAATATTTATATAAAAAAAAAAATTCCAAGTCTATTTCGATTAGCGCTGAGAATAGGAGATTAGTGAACAAAATGTCGATTATCGAGATAGAGATCGAAATCAAAACTCGATTCGAGACTACATCTCGAAAAATGAGAATTGGGGCCCTGGGCCCTGATTCTGTATCGCAATGTATAGATTCCACACCTAAACCTTACCGCGCACAAACGTCAAACGCATACGTTTTTGGGAAGATATCGTAACTTTTTAAGGAATTGACGTGGTTTCGAAACAAGGAATCGTTACAGAATAAGGGCCATCCGTTGCCCGTCCCCATACAATGAAACCAGTTGCGAACCAAGACCGTTTCAAGGACTAATTTTCGTTCTAGAAAAAACGGTTGCGTTTCGTCGTCAAAAAATTCTACAACGACCTTAGAGCATAATGCTCTAAGACAACGACCCACGCACGACTAACTGGCTTAGTGGATTGTCTCATGTATTGGCTCCGTGTAAATCCAGCATTTTTTTTTAAATGTCTTCAACTCTTCACTACTTAAGTAAATATATCAAGGAGTATATCATCACATTCGTTAAGAATAAGAATAAGGTTTTTATTATAAATTAGGTACTATGTGATGATATACTCCTTGATATCGGTACATAAGTAGTGAAGACAATTTGAACAACTTAGGTACAAAATTTTGATCAATTTGCTGAAAAAAAAACGCGATTAACGCGCATTAATATATAAATAATAATATTAATATATACATTAATTTAAACGAACTTGGCTTTTTCCAGTACCTAACCACGTTGTATGTAGATTGTAGGTTGAAGATAGCGGTTTGTGTGTAATGGTGTTTAAGGCAGTGGCAACATAGCGGTTTTCAACGCGCGCCCGCAAACAAAGGTCGTGGAAAGGTCAACCGAAATTTCGTTGAAAACAACATCACACTGTTGTAAACGGCTGTTGTAAACAAGCCTTTCCCACCTGGGGCTCAAGTCTGCTAATTTACGAATGGCTTAATTGAATCGTAATTGTATCGCAATTGTATCGCATTGTAATTGTTTGACACATTTGGTATTCTTATATGAGTAAGAGAATACCAAATGTGTCAAACAATTACAATACGATCCAATTGCGATTCAATTATGCCATTCGTAAACTAACAGACTTGGGCCCCAGGTCACCTTGGCGGGAGGCTTGTTGTAAACGAGTTTCCACTTTGTTTACAACCGCCGTCGGAAGCAGTGTTGCCATTTTTAGCAGGATCCTGCTTTTTTAGTATTTTTAAGAGTAAATGTTTAGCAATAACGTAAAATTTAGCATATTTGACATATTTCTGTAAAACTAAATTATGTCCACACAATGTGATTGCTTAGTTAAAAGTTATGTCGAATCGAGTAACAGTAGTAGATACAGTGCAACATAAAAGAGTACAAAATAAATGAGGGCGCTGTTGTCGTTAACATAGCAACCCTGATAGGTCGAGCAAATTGGTCTTGATACTTGTTTTTATTTAATATTTTCATATAGGTAATTGGAAAACATCACTTACACATTGCTCTGATATAAAGGAAGTAGCTAAGGCACTTGTGTTATAGAAATCAGAAACAACTACGGTACCACAACACCAGATCCGAGACAATATAGAAAAGTTGTTTTTCTACATTAACCCAACCGGGAATCGAACCCAGGACCTCAGAGATGGCGACGCTAAGTCCGGAGTGCTCGCCTCTCGGCTACGGAGGTCGTCAAAATAATTAATTCGAGTACTTTGTATGTAGTAATGAAAACAGCCATTGTACTTATAACTTATCTTTATTTAGATATAAAACTAATAAATTAAAGTCCAGATACTCTTCAAGTTTTCGCAAATGCTCGCGGCTTCCATCATAGCCAATAGTTGCCTTAATTGAGCTATTAATTTGCATATTGTTGGTACTTCTTTTTTTACAGTGTAAAAATAATCATTTTCTGACAGATTGCACACATATCAAAGTCATCGAGTTCCTTTGCAAGTCGACCCTTTCTGTGTTTAGCCGGAGTCGAAAATTTTCCTCCATTTTCGGAGCCTTGTTTAGCTATTCTCCGCACAGTACTTTCAGACACATCTAGAACAATAAAAACACATATGCATAAAAAAAACAAAATTGTTCAGTCCTATGGACTGAGTTATAAAATTAATTGGTAAAACTTTTGAATCGAGTAGGGGAAAGGAAGGGGAGGAGAGAGGAGTACCCCGTCCCCACATACCCCTCCTGCCGCAGACAAGTAATTTTTAAGTTGTTATTTTTTTTTAAATATGACAATTTACTAAAACGTCGTTTCTGGCGCTTCGCCGGCCGCTCCCGCGGCACGCTCGGTTCGCTCGCTCTGCTTGCGTGTTTTTGGTCAACATACTTACTATCCTAACCTAACTTAATTAACTCTTTAGATTTTTATCATGGCGGGGGCTTCGCCCCCTCGTCCCCCCGTCACCCCGTGAGTGAGTTTCCGTGAGTTTTTGTGATTACAGCCGATTTTGACAAAACTTTCAAGTGGTTTTTTTAAATGGTTTAACGCAACAGCGGCAGCTAAAATGTTAATAAACCTTTATTTAAGAACCCCTTACTATGGGGAGGCCCACAGTGTTAGTTTCTTCAAATTCAGGCGACTCAATTCAAAAGCCAACCCACATAATTTACTATACCACATTCTACCCCTTAACACTTGATAAAATGTCCCAATAAATTAAAAAGTTCGGGATTACCCAGTCGAACTATAATAACCAACATTTTTGTTTTTATCATAACCCCAAAACTTTTAAAAATATTCAAAAATACTGATTGTTTCACGGAATTTAGCCGATTGCGTATAGGCATATTTTAGATAATTATACTTTCAACATCTTTTATAACTTTCTTACCAGTATAATCTGCTGTACGTTGGTAAATATCCTCCAAATTACGTAACAAAGTTTAGTCTTGAAATTCTGCCAAACTTTGCAATAAAAACCGTATATATTATGATATGAGAACCGCCACAGATGGTCATAATTATGTTATCAGTGTTTTAACCCCTCAAATCCAGGAATGTAGAAATATCATTAGACAACAATTTTTAATGTAACCACGGACAGAGTTGAACAACCACTTGACATTAATGACAGATAATCAATGTTGCCAAAAAATGAGTGAATTTAGTTCTGGATTATTTAATTTCTACTCTTTTAAGTCGCACCATAGTAGCAGTCATAGAGTACTTTGTATATATACTGAAAGTAGCAGTAGTAGCAGTGTCCGTAATTTGACAGTTGACAAATTTTGGGGCCATGTGATGTGCTTAAGTTGGTTTAATGCTCTATGGCCATGTGGGAAACATTACAGATGGCTTTATTATAATGGCTTTGTGCGATCAGCACATTTAGCCAGTGTCAAGTAAGTAAAAATAGTAATTATTTTCTTTGCGTTCAAGTTTATAATTTAGTGATAATTAACGTTTCCCCTTACCGCACTGACTGCCGTACTCAGAGACGTCAATTAAGTTTTAATGACAATTAAGTCTCTTGCTGTCACTTTCTTATTGTATAGTGCTAAAAGGAGAAGGAAAGACATTTAATTGTCATTAAAACTTAATTGACATCTCTGAGTACGGGGGTGTGTCCCTTAATTGCACACTTAGGTTTTCTGACAAAAATTTAAATTTTTAACAAGTTTGAGTGATGGTAACTTTAAAATCCATAGACTAGATAAATACTTTGACGTTTAGTAGCTGCATAATGTTGGCAGACTTGCTAGAAAAAGATAAAAGTCAGTTTGTATTCCGCTATACTTCGAAGGTGAATAGCTCTGTGTTTACACCTGAATTTCTCAGAATCCTACAAATATTTTTGCTTGTATATTTTTCTATGCATAAAATCATCTCATCTGACTCTAAAAATAAAATAACCTGCCCTAGATTATTATTGATTGTAAAATTATTCAGCAATATTGTCGTGTGCATATGTGGGACGATATGCAGACTTGGCTCAGTATGCAGATAGCGGTAAAACTGCTACTGTTCATATATGACTCGTCATGCAGTACGAACGCGTAGGTTGAATTTTTTGAGCACATATGCCTATGTTGGTAATATAATAAAGGACATAATTTTTTTACTATGGGGCTTGGTACTAAATTCCAAAGTCTTTTAACTTGACGCCAATGTATAAATACTTGAAGAATACATTATTATCGACATAATTATGACCGTATTATTAATTTAAAGACCTCCGTTTTTTATATAAATTAAAAATAAACATTGATTTCTACTCGAAAATGGCAACATTATAGTAGGATTGTGACACTCTAAGTTATTAAAAATGAAAAAGTGACGCTTGTCTGACGTTTTATATGTCAATACCATGTCAATACGCATCGTAGACAGATGTCAGACTGTCAGCCGCCAGACGATTCCCGGACGCGCTTTCGTTGTGTTAGTTGTGTATATCGTTGCTAAAATACTTTAAGTGCGAAAAAGATAACTGTGTTAACGATATCGTTTCTACATTACCATAGACCTCATAGACTTACCTACTTAATAACCCTGCGTTCGTTAACATTAAAAAAACCAAAACTTTCGTTCAGAAACGTACAAAACTTATCAAAATACAGTATTCTTTAGCGGAGGTAATTAAAAATCTCAGAAATATACAGAATGATAGCATTTAGTCTCTTGGACAAGGAAGTATACGAATTGTTGCAGTTAATTTTTCTTTTATTTTAGTACCAAAAAAAATTATGTCCTTTATTCTGCCCATGAATTCTTGAACTTTTTTCTTTCGCAGTATAGTCTAGTCATGGGTTTAATCCCCATGGAGTTATACAAAACCAGACTTAGGTAACTGGTTCGTTTTTTGATTTTTTTATTAAAGTTCTTCATGTTCGGTTACTTTCTCGCTAAAATAGCTCACCTAGCTTAAAATAGTAAACATACAATGCTAAAACAAGTACATTATATACAATATTGTAGTATAGTTTTGAACCTCAAACTTGCATTAGGTACACCAAGTTGCTTGTCGTCCCATATTTAGTATAAACAGTTTCATTCTATTTAATTCATAACGTACCATTCATGCACATTTTGCTTTTATTGAAATAATAAATTAAACAGCACTGCTACATTTTTTAATACATTTTTTATGGGTTCAATACACTAAAAACTATAAGATATATTTTTCCTGCAATGATATGAAAGTCCATGCAGTAAGGGGTTAATGGTAAATGATATTCCCCCAAACCCCTCGAGACTCAATAAAGCTGTGGGACTTTATTAAGATCTCACACGGACTTCTTGAGAGTATTTGAAAAGTGATGTTGCACAGTTTTGTTTTATTTGCTTATTTAAATAGCGCTATTGGCATCCTTTCCTTGGTAAACCTAAGTAATGTAAGTAATTTTAAATAAAATTTGTTCAATTTGCTGGAAAAAAAACGCGATTAAATTAGCTAGATATGCGTAGATATAGCTAGTTATAAAAATACCGCGCTGTACGTACATTAATATATATGAACTTGGCTTTTTCTAGTACCTAACCACGTTGTATTTAAGTTGGAGGTTGAAGATAGCGGTTTGTGTGTAATGGTGTGTAAGGCAATGGCAACACATCGGACCGCAGCAAGTTTTCAACGCGCAACCCGCAAACCAAGGTCGTGGAAAGGTCAACCAAAACTTCGTTGCAAACAACTTACCACACAGCGGATTACAAAAGTAAACCGCTGTTGTAAACGTCGCTTTACAACAGTCTGGTAGCCTCTTATCTCACATTGAAACAAATGAACAAACACATGCTTGCGAGCGGAAAGGATTACATTGTCAACATTGCAAACCAAAAAAAATCGTGTCGTGCCCCCACCGTGATTCTGCAATACCCCATTGCTGAGAAGAGGCCCGGGCAAGGATATAATGGTTAATAAGGCCTAGAGACTGAGGATGAGGACGGTAAAAAACAAACAAAAATTTTATGAGCAGGCAACAAAAGCGCTGTCGTAATTTCTGTGGTAACAACTTTCATCCTTATGTCAATCATCGGAGACTTCTTGGCGGGAAAATGAAGCGTCATGTCTGTAGTTTTGCTTAATTTCAAAAAATATGTGTTTTGTCAAATATTAATGTGAAATAATGGTGGATTATTAACCGTTAAGTGTTCGTGAACGTGCATGAGTGTTGGCAAATAAAACAAAACAGTGCAACATCACTTTTCAAATTCTCTCAAGAAGTCTGTGTGAGATTCAGTAAAGTCTCACATCTTTACTGGAACTCAAGAGATTTGGGGGGAATATCATTTAGCTTATTATCATCACTCATTATCATATTTTATAAGAATATAATAAATGAACTCTATTATTTTGACTGAAGGACTAGTATCGATGGTCAAGAAACAAATAATAAAAAAAATCTGTCAATCATCAAACGTCAATCAATTGTCATTTACGATGGCCGTGTTGTGAATGTGTGGTTTTGTATTTTATTGTTTACCTGGCATTTTTTATTACTCTGCGCTTCTATTTATACGTCATTGCCTTTATTTCAAATAATCGATATAGCAATAAATTCACAAACCCCATTTCTTATTGGAAATGTGTTAGTATGTGTCGCGCGTAACCCAAGCATCGTTTCCTTTAATCCTATACCATAAATGTAACGTAACGTTTGTTTCCTATGTGATGTTATTGCAAATCGGGGCTGGGTAACGTATGAAGATGCCTTTCAAGCTGAAACTAAAGAAGACGCGGCAATACAATGTAGCGTCCAAGAGTTTGTTTGTGATTAGTGTGGAGTTGCTGGACGGAGGCGTTGCAGACTGTACGCTGTCTGTGGACAGTTCCGGGCAGGAATGTCTCGATAACGTGTGCCAGCGGCAGGCGATCAACCAGCCAGAGTTTTTCGGGCTCCGCTACATCGACAGAAACCAGCAACCGCGATGGGTTCAGCTGGATCGACCCTTGAAGCGTCAGTTAGACAAAAATGCCTCGTCCCATCAACTGTACCTGCGGGTGATGTACTACGTGATATCCGGGACGAGCTTGATCACCGACGAAGTGACCCGCTACCATTATTTCTTACAACTGAAGAATGATTTAGTAGAGGGTCGTATAATATGTGATTGTCAGCAGGCAGTTCTGTTAGCATCATACAGTAGGCAAGCGGAATATGGCAATCATGACAGGGAGAGACACACAGTGGAGTATTTAAAGAATTTGCTGACATTTCCAAAGCAGATTCTGGATGGTGGTCAGATCATTGATGGCAGTAATTTGGCGGAGAGTGGAAAGCTTGAATATTTGACAGCAGCAGTAATTCAACACCACATGGCCCTACACAACATGTCACAGGTAAAGATTAAGTGAATATTCTAAAAACCATCATCATCATGACTTATTTTATATTATTAGTAGGTAATTAATTTAATTACCTATTTAGTAATTTAATTAGATACAGACTGATTGTTCTTTTTTATTTAATGGGTGTGAAGAACTCTATTTCAAGAATTACATGTGAGACAAAGTAATGGAGATAAATTATTAGCAAAATCTGTTACAGTATTAGGTACACACTTTTTACATTCTTGTTCATTGATCATATTTATTATATTTATTAATATAATTATTATTACATTGTTGTTGTTAGAGAATGTGCTGAGACTAATCCCGCTTTCTACCACTGTAAAGTTGTTTCACTGAGTGTGTACATTTGTAACTGGCTCATAAGTCTTTAACATGCCTGACACACCTAGCAAGCTTAAAAGAGTGATTCATATTATTTTATTTGTATTGATTCACTTAACACTCATGGTAAGGAAAAATTATTGAAACATTTTGATGGACCTATTGAAAGCTCTCCCAGATCAGTAAAACGCCTTATTTTATACCTAAATGGATTTGGAAACTATTTGATTATTATTTGTACCAACAATATAACAACATTTGTTTGTTTAATGTATGGGGGCGGTTTGATAAGTCCATGACTTTGGAAAGAAGAAACACACTTTTTACGGTAATCGGACATATATATTTTTTCATTTTTCTACATTAATTTCCTTTCAACTCTATGCACTTAGTCCAGCGATGTTCCAACTTCTTCCACCCATCAAAACATATTTTTTGTCAAACCCTGAAAAATAGGCCTCAGTTTCAGCTACCACCTCTTTGTTTGACGAAAATCTTTGCCCTCCACGCCATTTCTTCATGTTTGGGATGAGGAAAAAGTCACAGGGGGCTAAATCTGGCGAATATGGAAGGTGTGGCAATAATTCGTATCCAAATTCGACAATTTTTGATGTCGCGATTGCAGACGAGTGGGCCGGTGCATTATCCTGATGAAATAGATTTTTTTTCTTTGCTAGATGTGGTAGTTTCTTGATCAACTTTTTATTGAATCTATCTAACAATGCAGCATAGTAAGCTCCAGTTATTGTCTTGCCTTTATCCAAAAATCAATGTAAATAACCCCTTGGCTGTCCCAAAAGACTGTGGCCATCACTTTACCAGCCGAGCAAACAGTTTTTGCCTTCTTTGGGGCATGTTCCCCGGTAGAAGTCCATTGCTTCGACTGTTGCTTAGTCTCTGGTGTATAATGATGGACCCACGTTTCGTCTGTTATGTACTGACGATTGCGATTATGCATGGCTAGGCTCAGAAGCTGTTACACGATTTCGTTTCTGATTGACTGTTAGTAAACGCGGCACCCATCTTGCAGAAAGCTTTTTTATGCCCGGAATATCATGCAAAATATAAAAAACTCGTTCAGTCGAGATGTACACAGCATCACTTATTTTGCGTATCTTCACTTGACGGTCTGCCAAAACAATATCATGTGTTTTATTAACCATGCCCTCCGTAGTGACCTCAATCGGCCTTCCTGGGCGCTCCGCGTCATTAGTGATAGTACGTCCACAACGAAATTGTTGAAAAAAAACTGAACCACTCATGTACCATCCCATGAGAAGACGCAGAATCTTCTCTCTCTCAATCTCAAATACTTTTTCAATTTATCTTCGGTCTGCTTAATAGTTTTACCACGTAAATAATAGTGTTTAATTAGCACTCGAAACTCGCTTTTCTCCATTTTCAAAGAATACTTAGAAGTTGCCTAACTTTTCTTGTTTGTAAAAAGCTTGTTATCGCGCCAAATTTTAAAAAAGAACGGCATGCGCTTCGTAGTGAGTTTCCAAATATGAGACAAAAAAAATATTAAAAAAGTTTTTATTCACCTTAAAGTCATTGAGTTTGAGTATCTGGCGGTATAACCAGACAACGCTTATAACTGGATTAAAATCCCTGTTTGATGGATACAATCAACTTATCCATGGGTATCCCTATCGTGAAAGGGTAGGTTTTGGTGCGTCAGACGGCAGTCGGCACCGGACTAATAAACCCAAATACGCCACCTTATTTAGAAAAGAACATGGAAAGTCAAGGTCTATCAATGAGAACATGTATAGCGGATAGGGCGCCGCCGCAAAACGGCGCGCAGATACATCGCCCTACATCTGCGACAAGTGTGCAAGGACTACCGAGTCACGGACGGACTCGGTTAAAGAAGCTAGTTCCAGACCAAAACTTGAAAATCCGCTTTGCAACTCTAAACGTTGGTTCACTAACTGGAAAGACGAAAGAACTTGCAGAACTATTTTACAGACGGAGGGTAGACTTCGCATGTTTACAGGAAACGAAATGGCGCGGCTCTAAAGCGCGAAACATCGGCGAGGGTTATAAGATGATGTATACTGGAGCCACTAATGGTCGAAATGGCGTAGCGGTTGTAGTAAATCAAGAACATCTCGACAACATCGTTGAAGTAAAACGGATAAGCGATCGCATTATGTATGTCAAAGCACTAGTTCAGGGCGAAACGGTAAATATAATATCCGTTTATGCGCCTCAAACGGGTTGCAGAGACAGCGAGAAAGAAACGTTTTGGGCGACTTTTGAAGACGTACTGCAGCAAATACCGAGTAGAGAAACACTAATTGTTGGCGGAGATCTAAATAGCCACATAGGAGAAAAGTGTAATCCATTCGAACGCGTTCATGGCGGATACGGCTATGGATCCCTAAACGAAGCTGGTAAAACAATACTAAGAACTGCTATGGCTCACGACCTAGCTATAACCAACAGCTTCTTTAGCAAGAAACCAGAACATCTCATAACCTACAAAAGTGGTAAAAATAGCACCCAGATTGACTACATCTTAACTAACAGAGCAAACATGGGTCGAATTAAGAACTGTAAGGTGATACCGGGTGAATGCGTTATCTCGCAGCATCGACTAGTAGTGATGGACATGGTCTTTCTGAGAAAACACATCAGTAAGCCCGAAAGAATACCAGAGATCACAAAATGGTGGTTGCTGAAGGGTGTACGGGCAGAAGAGTTTAAACAACAGCTGGCAGAGTTGACCGTCGATATGAAAGATGATCTAAACACCATGTGGAAACAGTTGTCGGGCAGTATCTTGAAAGCGGCAAATAAGACCTTGGGACGCACAAAGCCAGGAAAGAGGACGAACAGGGAGACATGGTGGTGGAACACCACAGTACAGTAAGCCCTCAAGGAAAAGAAAATGGCTTATAAGTTGTGGCAGACTACCAAGACCCAGGAAGATAGAGATGCATATAAAACGGTCAAAAGGAAAGCTAAGAAAGCTGTAGCCACTGAAATGAAGAATGCTGTGGGATCGCTATACGCTACACTAGAGAAAAAAGAGGGACAGAAGGAAATTTACAAGCTTGCAAAGGCTCGAGGTAAGGCTGCACAAGATCCCGTCAAGACAAAAGTAATCAAGGGCATCGACGGGGAGCTTTTGTACCAAGATAGGGACATACTGGCAGCGTGGTATACATACTACAACCAACTCCTAAATACAACAACGAGATCTGTTGAGCTTCCTGAGGTTGACAAAAATGCTGGTCTTGTGTCACCAATAAATCCGCAGGAAGTAGAGGCCGCGTTAAAGAAAATGGCTAACAAAAAATCCACAGGTCCCGACGGCATCCCAATAGAGGCCTGGAAATGTCTTGGAAGCAAGGGAATCTGCTTACTCGCCTGTTCCTTAAAGCCTGGGAATCTTTATGTATACCGGACGCGTGGAGAATAAGTACCATAATACCTCTCTATAAAGGCAAAGGCAGTAGGTACGAGTGCAACAACTACAGTGCAATCAAGTTAATGTGCCATACGATGAAGTTGTATGAAAGGGTTATTGATGCCCGGTTAAGATCGGAGAGTTCATTAACTAACAACCAATACGGTTTCGTCCCTGGCTTATCTACGATCGACCCGATGTTTGCCATAAACGTGATTGCTGAGGAATACAGAGCTAAAAACACGCCGCTTTACATTGCCTTTCTTGATATGGAAAAGGCTTTTGATCGCGTACCACGTTCTACAATCTGGTGGAGCCTTCGTAAGAAAATATCCCAGAAAAGTACGTGGATATCATTGCTGACATGTACAGGGATGTAAAGTCGGCAATTAGAAGTACGGTGGGGCAAACTCAAGCCATAGTGGTCAGGGAGGGGGTACATCAGGGCTCTGTACTCAGTCCGTACCTCTTCTGCTTAGTTATGGATGCTCTAACTGAACATGCTCAAACTCTGGCACCATGGACCTTCATTTATGCAGATGATGTAGCCATCTGTACCTCATCCCGTGAAGAGCTGAAAGAAACCCTGGGCCAATGGAAGCGACAGTAACAGGTGGGAGGCTTAAAGCTCAGCATAGAGAAGACCCAGTACATGGTGTGTAACGGACTAGATTTACATGAAGACCCTCTCATTATCGACGAAAAACAAGTTACTAAATGTGACGAATATAAATATCTATCGACCATGTTGCATTCCGCTGGAGATATAGAGGCTAACATACAGCACCGAATCGCTGCCGCTTGGCTCAAATGGCGAGAAGTGACTGGCGTTACCTGTGACCCGCACATGCCCGTGAAATTAAAGGGCCTGGTGTATAAAACCATTATCAGGCCTGTGCTCACTTACGGGAGTGAAACTTGGGCCACGACTCAGCGCCACGTTCATGCTATCCAAGTCGCTGAGATGAAAATGCTTCGGTGGATGTGCGGAGTAACGAGACTTGACAAAATGCGCAACGCATACATTCGCGGTAGTCTCGGGGTACGTGATATCGCCGACAGGCTACAAGAAAGCAGACTAAGGTGGTATGGAATGGACATGTGAAGAGAAGACCTCCCGACCACATGAGTAATACGGCAATAAGTCTGAAGTTACCTGCGCCCAGAAAGAGAGGAAGGCCGAAATCAAGATGGACAGACGTTATTGCCAAAGACCTCAGAAGCTGCAATGTATCTGACACCGATGCGTCGAACAGAGCAAAGTGGAAGAAAATGACAAGAAAAGCAGACCCCACCATCAGATGGGATTAATAAATGCTATGAAGAGAGAGAGAGAGAAAGTCATTGAGTTGCAAAACTGCCCTCGTATGTAACAGCTTTTGAGGGAAATGAACAATACAGTGATGTAATAAAAAAACTGTTAATATGAGCTCAGCTGCAGTAAAACGAGACAATACAAATTCTATCAATCCATCATAATTTCTTTATTCAATAAACTTAAAATCATCATTTTGAATTGTCTAAACTTAATTTTTGTCCTTAACACTTTGGCGGAAACTTGACTGCTATAAGTAGCAGTGATAACAATAAAACTTTTAATGTGTCTGGAATACTGTCCGCCAATTTGTTATTGTGTCTTAAATTTGTCAAAGGGTAAAATTATAACAGGTTCGGGATTTTATTGTAATATGCGACACCTTGTCCCCATGAATGATCCATAAACGTTTTGGGGGTCAAAGTTGCTCGCGTCCGTAGGTTTACCCTTGAGACCCTACACGTGATCCCTGGGTGGTGCTAAATGAGTGACACCAACTGAGTGGTAGAGCCACGCTGCGTTGCAGCACACATTGGGCCGGCTCGCCCGGCGTAATACCACCCTCTCACTAATATTCGGCGTGAAATAATGGCACTTGGTGCTGTTGTGTTTCGTCCGACCAGTGAGGGTTCCGGAGGCCCCTTCCCCCCCCCCTCCTCCCAATTCCTATTCCTTCCTTAAACCTATTCCTCCCTTAAAGGCCGGCAACGCGTCTGCGATTCCTCTGGTTTTGCGGGTGTCCATGGGCGGCGGTGATTACTGTCCATCAGGTGACCCGCCTGCTCGTTTGCCTCCCTCTTATATAAAAAAAAAATAAAAAAAAAAAACTTTCTGAAGTTGAAATTTAGGAATTACAAGTTTTTACTTATTTCTATTAATTACGAGTAGTTTGTGTATATAGCAATTTTTTTAGAAATGCGAAATGTTTTGACGCATATAATACCTATACAATACAGTTATAAATAAATAAACTGTGATGCAACTGTAAGAATATTTATTTTTTTAAATAACTCCTTAAGGGAGTCACATGATCCTAGGTTATATATAGACCTTCCAATTGTTACATTACTTTAAAAGCGAATGTGGTAGATATGGGGATATGCTTAGTATAATATGTTAACTGTAAAACGTTTGGTAACTATGTTAAATTCTCATATTATTCTAATATAAAAAACATACATATTTACATACTTTCTCTATATAAGTGCTTGGTAGTGGAAAGCCAAGATCTTTGATGATTAATTTCTGAACAGTATGTTCTTGTGAAGTGAAATGGCAAAATAACTTCCATTTTGATTCATTTTATATTTTATTACATTTTAAACTTTTGATGTTGATACTAAGGGGCCATTCAACCCCCACCTAGTGATGATTATTATTATTCTCTTTTTTCAATAAACAATCTTTAAAAGGAATAGTCCATTTATCGAGGAAGGCTATAGGCTATAATTTGTTAAGGTATACGGGTATTAACCCGTGCGAAGCCGGGGCGGGTCGCTAGTATAAAATATTATAAAAAACTTAACCTAGTCTGCCACCGGCAGCGGTAATAGACCAAAGCTATTGGTGGTTAGGGCTGCAGAGTGCGGAACCTCCTGATAATGTGCCGTGTCAAGGAGTACTGCCTTCTGTATCTGACCCTTGACACAACCTTTAGCGAGAGCCTCTCTAGTTGTTGATCGAGGCTCTTAGCTATAAGACCGTTTGCCGAAACGACTATCGGTACAATAATGGTTGAATCCACATCCCACATGGCGGCAACCTTGTGAGCCATGTCAAGGTACTTACTGAGCTTGTCCTTCTCGGCTTTCACGAGGTTCTCATCATGAGGTATGATGATATCAACCAATATTGCCCGGCGCTGAGATCGGTCGACCACCACGATATCTGGCTTATTATCGACAATAGTCCTATCCGTGATGATAGAGCGATCTCAGTAGAGCGTTGCATGACCATTTTCAAGAACCGGCGCAGGTGCGTACATATAGTACGGCACCTCTGATTCAACAAGGCCATTATTCAAGATCAAGTTGCTGGTGAATTATTGTGACTACTTGGTTTTGTCTATGCAAATACTTTCCGTTAGCAAGATGAGAACAACCGGAGATAATATGTAGGAGTGATTTTCTTTTACCGTGACATGCCCGACAGATATCGAACGTACCGTCCCTCATAATATATTTCCGGTAGTTATTTGTCTTGATAACTTCGTCTTAAATGGCACAGACTAAATCTTCCTCTGTCACCGAAACGTAGCCAGTTCACCGAGGCAGGTAAATCTACATCAATTAGACCCAATAGTAGCGCCTGTGTATTATTATTATGCAGTCCGGCTTGTCTCACTGCTGATCAAAGGCCTCCCTACCCTCCCTCCACTTTTACTATTTCAAATGAATAACATATATAGCTCTGTGTATTTAAATACTGTCTGTAGATTAGAGTTCGGCAACAAGTTGTTTCTAGCTACTGCCTTTATTAGCCCCATTCATGTGATCCCATTATTATTTATAATAACAATAAAAATAGGTATAATAATCCTACTAATATTATAAACGCGAAAGTTTGTAAGTATGTATGGATATTTGTTACTCTTTCACGTAAAAACTACTGAATGGATTTGGATGAAATTCGGCATACAGATAGTTTATAACCTGGAATAACACATAGGATACTTTTTATCCCGATATTCCCACGGGAACGTATGGATGGATGTTTGTTACTCTTTCACGTAAAAACTACTGAATGGATTTGGATGATATTCGGCATACAGATAGTTTATAACCTGGATTAACACATAGGATACTTTTTATCCCGATATTCCCACGGGAACGGAAACCACGCGGGTAAAACCGCGAGCGGCCGCTTGTCATTCATATAACAGCTTGTCTAAAACTTATTTTTTAAAGCGAGGATTTTCCATAACATACTAAAATATCTCATTTAGGGTGGATTCGACCAAACTGGAATAAGGTCTTATACCTAGATTAAACGCCGAATTTGTATAGACTAATCTCGGAGTAGGTAAGTCTTATTCCAGTTTGGTCGAATTCACCCTTAGTGTAAAACCTCTATTTACGTCTTTATTAATTTACAAAGTTTATTTTTTATTTTTGGTCTCATAATCATAATATAACAATTTGCTAACACCCAACAATCATCGAAAACTTGGCACTGTTCTCACTCGGTCGCGCTGGGATACTTTTACCGCGATACTTATCTATTTCATAACGAAAGCAGCCGGAAAACAATGCGCCGTTTATATTATTAGTCGGACGGTCGGCGCGTTATCTGGCGAGCGATCATTGCGCTGTTTTCACAGCGATAGCGCCGGCCAGCGCCGCCGTAAAAACGTGAAACTGTCTCGTTAGATTACGTTGATAACGACCGACGACGTTGCCTTGTTAAATGTCGTGCGGTGGTGTGAGAAAGTGCCTTTATTGGAACAGCGGCGTCTCATCGAGTACTTTCTCAGCCGCATGGTGCATAGTTAATTGCTATGCCTAATGCCTACCATTAGCTGGTAGTGGCGAGAACAACCGCCTTCTTACTTCTTATGAGTAAAAAGGCTATTAATTAATTTTTATATTCAATTGGACTGACACTGACAATTTCCCATTAGGTTAAAATAACCATTCCTGTGCATGGGAAGTTGGGCCACCGATCAGTAATCTTATCTTAGAATCCTAAGGACCCGCGTTATAATCTCAGCGCCGAAGCCGAATGCTTCATATAAGGCTTGTTCTAAGTTTTCCTATGTTACTTACTTGATCACTTACTCCACTGGCTCAGCAACCCGAAGTGGATTTTTAACTCGGTTAGCTACAACTATCTTTACTAAATCTGTCGTCATGTCAGCAATGTTAGTATTTTTTACAATAGTACCATTGTACCCATGGCATGACTTAATCCAGCACCAAAAGTTACGGACAAAACGTCCTCACACAAAATATAACGAGAAATACTCAGTTGCTCCGTGGTCATGGTGCATGCAACTGCGCCGAAATATCGGGGACTCAAAACCAACAACTGAGACATAGTCAAAATTCCCTTTTTTCATAAAATAATTGTAGTGACCATGACAGTTTAAAATGTTACTAAGTATGATTACTTAAAGTACGAACGTCTTTGAAACGTACATTTCTCTGGTACTACGATGGCGACAATGTCTTCTACAACGTTAATGTCCGATAGCCAACTAATCACGGTATAATCTTTTACTGGTTTTGCAACATTAAGCCACGCGTGTCTCATTGAACCATGTGTTAATTTCCTTATGGCCATATACTGCACGACAACGGCACAGCGAATCTGCCTACATTCCACTACCCTTGTTAGCATAGCGCTGTGCTGGTAGTGGTTACTACTACTACTACTACTACTAATACTACTACTACTACTACTACTACTACTACTACTACTACTACTACTAGCTAGGTTACTAACGCCGTAGTATTCTTTTAATGAGCCGTTTACTGCCGTATAAAGGCGACTAACGGAACAAGGACAGCACATACATCCAGCAGCATAGTGCGGCGAAGTGCTCACCACCTGTCACGCTGAGCACATGTGCAGTTACCATTTGGTGAAATATAGACTGCGGCAGTGGATGCTTTTTGCGGTTCTCATTGTCTGGTCTCTGACTAACCCTTCGGGGATAACAGTGAATATATATGTATGTTGAGGAGCTCAATAACGCAGCGATTAGCGCGTTCGGTTTGCTATCTTGCCCACTAGCAACTTTCGCAATGCCGGGTCGCTGGATAGATGACCAAATTGAAAACATCTCGAGTCCGTCCGTGCTTTGTAAGGAACGTAAAGCCGTTTGTCCCGCTTGTCGTCGAAAGATGGCAGTTTTTAAAACCCATCAACCCGCATTGGGCCAGCGTGGTGTGTTATGGCCCAAGCTCCCCATGTGATGGTGTCCATGTGGGAAGGCCTGTGCCCAGCAGTGGGACGTTTATAGGCTGATGACGTGTGTTGTTTGCATAGGCTCAAGCCGAGGAGGGTTTCATCACGACGTGCCAGCAGCTGCGCGGCTACGGCCAGGAGATGTTCGCGGCGCGGGACCAGCGCGACGGCGGAGACGTGACGGTGGCCATCGCGCTCACCGGAATACGGGTGCTGGCTGACAACAGTGACACGCCGCACTTCTACAGGTGAGGCAACAAAAGATCACAATGGTTCCCAACCCTGGGATCGGCACTTCTACAGGTGATGCAACAAAAGATCCCAATGGATCTCGTCCCTGGGATCGGCCTACCCGAAACCAGAAGATTTTAGGCTCTTCCGCCTATCGAAGACATTGCCAATCTTATGGCAGTCATTTTCACTGAGGGGGAGTGATAGGAAAGGGTTGCACAAAAGATCCCAATGGGTCGTCGTGCTACTGCGAGAGGGAGACCTCTGCAGGCCCCATTAGGATAAGATAAAAGGGTCGGCAACGCAACTCGTTACTCGTTCGTGCTCCCGAGCAATCCGAGCTGTAACATACTGTAGGAAATGACATACTCCTTCTTTCCTTATGGCTTCACTTAAAAGCTAGGTATTCTTGCTTACTTCTGCAGTACTGGTCCCTTCTGGTGAGGGTCGGCAACGTAACTCTGTGCTTGCCGTTCGTGCTCCCGAGCAATCCGAGCTGAAACGTACTGTAGGAAATAGCATACTCCTTCTTTCCTTATGGCTTCACTTAAAAGCTAGGTATTCTTGCTTACTTCCGGAGTACTGGTCCCTTCTGGTAAGGGTCGGCAACGCAACTCGGTGCTTGCCGACTTTATCTCAAAAGCTAGAAGATGTTCTTGCTAACTGCTGCAGCATTGATGCTTTGCTGCTGTTTCTGTCACCGAAGGTTGTAATAATAAAACGAGATAAAGGGATTGAGACTAGGTTTTTTAATATGTAAGCCCCCTTTCTCTCTTTCGAGGTTTTTTAAGTGAGTCGAGGAGGAAGAGAATCCCACATAACCCGAGGTCCTTTTTGTTTTATTGCTAAGTATTTATGTATTGTTAATTGTTGTGTTTATTTTTTATTTTTTGGTGATACATATATTGTATCGCCCATAACCCCGGTGTATGCGTAAGGCAGAATTTAAACTAGTTTAAAAAAGGGTCGGTAACGTTGAGCGATACCTCTGGTACTCTAGTGTTGCAAACGTCTGTAGGCTACCATCTTAGTGGGTCAAAAAAATCAGACTTAAGGCTGTTACATCTAAAGCCTCATGCAAAACAATATACGTAATGATTAAAAGTCAACTATATCATTATGTAATCCCTCAGGTGGATGGACATAACAAACGTCATAAACCACAAGCGCACGTTCAGCATAGAGTGCTGTCGGCAGCCGGACTCCGCCTCGTTCACGCTGGCCAGCCCCGACGACGGCAAGTACGTGTGGCGGATGTGCATCCAGCAGCACACCTTCTACATGCGCCACCAGAGGCCGCTCAACGAGCCGCCGTTCACGGAGCAGCGGCCCAAGTTCCAGGTGAGATGAGACGGAGTGTCAACATCATTGGATAACTAAACATCCAGCAGTAAAGCTTCTACATGTTCCACTAGAAGCCACTCAACGAGCTGATGTTCAAGGAGCAGCGGCCCAAGTTCCATGTGAGATAACCTGGAGTGTAGGCATTATTAGATAACTAAATATCTAGCAGTAAACCTTCTACAAAAGCCGCTGGAGCTTTTATGTTGGATCGACGGCTCAAGTTCTAGATGAGAGGACCTGGAGTTTCACCAGCGACTGATAATGTGCATCCAGCAGCGAGCCTTCTACATGCGCCACCACAGGCCGCTTAACGAGCCGCTGTTCACGGAGCAACGGCCCAAGTTTCAGGTGAGATATATGACCATGAGTGCTAACAACGACAGGCAACGCGAGGACATTGTATAAGCATCCAGATCAAGGATGGCTGACATCTTCATTCAAAGCTAGGTCTTCCAGTACCATACCGAAAGTCCTATTCGGTGCAGTTCCGATATTCGCTGATCTTTCTGCCGTCGTGAATCTATCAATGTGTGTAACACTCATAGACTCATGACTATTATCACCAAAGGGTTAGTCAGGGACTAGGCGATGAGGACCGCAGGAGCAGTCCACTGCCATAATCCACGGCACACCAAATTACAACTGCACATGTGCTCAGCGTGATAGGTGGTGAGCCCATCCCGCTCTATGTCCTGATTCACCGGATTCCTGATTCGCCGGATTCTTGTTTCGCCGGATTCTTGTTTCGTCGGATTATTTTGTTGAAGGAAAACTATAGAAATATCGTGGCTTTAACTATCTATTAAATAAAAGGCAGACATTTCGGTACATTAATAAAAATTATTATTTGTTCTTAATTTAATAACGTAACAGATAAAGAATGTTAAAACACCATAAAGAAAAATAAAAAAAAATTATCGAACCTATTTCTAAGTAGGTAATTTAAGTTATGTCCGATAGTGGCAACAAACTAGTTATTCATACAATAATAAATATAACTAAGTACACGTTTTCTTTACTTAAGTGATATAATTGTATATTAATATTTCCGACGAAACAAGAATCCGACTAAACAAGAATCCGGCGAATCAGGAACTAACCCGCTCTATGCTGATGGATGTATTGCAATGTTTAGTCCGATAGTTGCCTTTTACAACAGCCAAGGGAAGGTTTGGTAGCAGAAGAGAGGGGTTGGTAGTTGGTAGTGGTTCTTTCTGTTACTGAAGCAGTAAAGCATCGCTAGACACGCTAGTGTCATAGGTGCTTTGAGTAATCCATTGTTGAAGTCAACATTTTTAAATATTATTCAAAATAGAATTCCATATTTAGTGTTCATTCCATTACGTAACGGAATTGGCGGTCGCCTGCGCCATTACTATTCAACTCGGGCGCGGGCGGACGGCTCGCGTATGCTAATGTCAGCTTAGTTCAGCCAAGCGGACGTAGTGCGGGAGTGACGTAGCCGGTAGCTGCGGTCTCGAGGGTGACCGAGGGCGTCAGGAGTCAACTTTTACTAAGGTCGAAAACCTTAGTTTTTAGTAAAAACTAGTTTTTAACTATGGTTTTCTGTAAGGTTTTCGACGGTGGGCAAAATTTTTATTGAAATCCACTCTTTTCTTTGGACAGCGCGGTCCAGGTCTTCGTTAATAACTCATATTAAAGTATATTTTTGTGCTTCGATTCTGTTATTTTAATAAGTCTTCAATCGTGTCCCAACTAGCAAATTGGTCATATAAAAACTGTGCTATGCGACTTTCAGTTATATAACTGTTGAATTAATGTTATTAGACAACTACAACGTTGTGTAACCGTTATTCCTACAACGATTTAGTCCCGTAACTAAATGGTCTACTAAATAAGTAGAGTAAACGTTTTTACGACTACTTTATACAACGTCGTATAATGGTACAAAAATATAGGTTAAGTAAACGTTTTTACGACGGTATTATACAACGTTGTATAGTGGTGCCTGTGTATAGGTTAGGTAGACGTTTATACGACTGATTTATACAACGTCGTATAGTGGTGCCTGTGTATAGGTTAGGTAGACGTTTTTACGACTGATTCATACAGCGTCGTATAGTAGTGCCTGTGTATAGGTTAGGTAGACGTTTTTACGACTGATTTATACAACGTCGTATAGTGATGTCTGTGTATAGGTTAAGTAGACGTTTTTACGACTGATTCATACAACGTCGAATAGTGGTACCTGTGTATAGATTAGGTAGACGTTTTTACGACTGATTCCTACAACGTCGTATAGTGGTGCCTGTGTATAGGTTAGGTAGACGTTTTTACGACTGATTCATACAACGTCGAATAGTGATGTTGGAGTATAGGTTACGTGAACCTTTTTACAACTGCTTTATTATATCGTCGTATTATGAAGCCAGGTTGTAGGTCGAATAAATAAAAAAAAATATGACACCATGTATAAAGGGTTTATTTAAATTAAAGGTTATCATAAAGGGTTTATTTAAATTAAAGGTTATCTGTTCATGTTTATTATCTCACGAAACTCTGAAATAAATTCTCATGGCCGACCATCTTGGTCGCAAGAAACCGCATTATGCGACCTTTTCATTCTATAATTGATGTATAGAAGTCGTTTCTTAACTTAGACAAGATGGCTGCTATTTTAGTATGTAAACAAATTTTAAGCAATAGTCTATAATAATTTAATTTCAAGAAATTCGATGGGGACGTAAAAAATTTCACAACAACACACCTATATTTCACCACAAAACTAAACGTCCCATAAGAACTAGGCGCACTGCACACATTTATCCATACACTCTGTTCATGTATAATATTGTTAAAGTAAATATAAAAATAATTAAGTAAATTATAACTTATAAACCGTTTAAATTTTGTATTTGATAACCCGCACTTTTCCAGCAAACATCACAGGAACGAATGAATGAAATGAACTGAAGTTCATTCCATTGTGTACAATAAAAGTCAATGTTAAACACTTAACCGACATTACAGTCATCTTCTAATGTCTATGCAATTGTTATAGGACTTCAGTGGTTCGATAACAGTCGGTCGAAAACTTTTATGTAACATTTAAAAGTTGTTGACTGACGTTTATTTAACTTGTAAATAACAATAATGTTGTTTAATATGGGCCTATTTCGCGTTGTATAAACGTCTACGACACGTTAATATGACCCACTTTATAGAACCAAAAGGAAATGTAAAACGTTTTCTCAACTATTATGCAACAATAATTTGTTACTTGGGGTGTCAACGATGTATTTTTTACATGATCCATGTTTCTTGTCAAAATCGCTGGGACACGATTGAAGACTCGCGTTTAATTTGACTACAATACATAGTTTTTTAGTTTCCTGACATTTTGGAACATTTACATGGTCCGTGGTCTCCTTGCGACCACGGACCCTGTAAAGGTTCAGTAAACTATGTAATGTATTTCTTTTAAGAAGCAGCTGCGTCTATGCAACTCGGTGAAAGGTACCCCTAATCGGATTCTTTTAAGAAGTAGCCGCGCGTCTATACCCCCCTCACTCATATTTCAACCCAGTGTATGCTATGCTGCTTGATTTTAATTATTTCTGTACTGCTTTTATAGATACAGTAAATATTAAATAAGTTGAGCAGCTAAATCCATAGTTCGGAATGTTGTTTTTTTTTCTGCTGCAGCTGACAATGTTAATATCGTGTGGATAATAATATGAAATTAGTTAGCTAGCGACGGCGATATGAAAGTGCTAAGCAGAGCCACTTGACATTATCATAATTTATTTGTTGCTGCATGTTGCAAATTGCTTTTATTGATAAAGTAAGTCATGTCATAAACATGAACTGCTGCTACAGTTCCCAATTATAAATTGTACATAAATAATAAAACTATAAAAACAATTTTGTTAAGTATTAACAACCACATGACAAAGGTGATGGATGGCGCATGCATAATTCCTTAATTATGTGATAATGGCAACTCGGTGATTTTTGCTTGATTTTAATATAAACGGTATTTATATAGATTAAAAAAACTACGGTTAAAATAATTTTTATTTATCAATTATTATTTGTTTTTATTACATTTTATAGGTTTGCAAAAAATCATTTTATTGTAGTATGTCTAGTGTGTTGAGCGATCTGATATTATTTGTTGTTATAACTTCGAATCTGTTGCTCATAAAGTTCTTATGTGGGTTCTTGTGGGTAATTGGCACAATTTTAAACGTAACCATACTTTGCTTTATATTTAAACGTAGGTAACTATAGCGTTTAATAAACTCATATGTCGGTCATGGGTTGTTTTAAGAACCGTTCTTAGCTATTGTCAAACTTTGTAGTGGACGCTAAACTAATGCGCCGTATCAAATGAGTTGGTATAGGGCTTCATGTAAGTCTGCCTCGTTAGTTATCTATCAAACTTGTCACCTAGTTCGTCGTAAGGTGGGATGAATGGACACAACGTTGCGAAAGAATATTATACGTTTTATATACGACTATTATCCCCGAAGGGTTAGTCAGTGACTAGGCAATGAGGAACGCAAAAGCATTCCTCTACCATAGTCCACTTTTCACTAAATAGCGACTGCTCATGTGCTCAGCGTGTCAGGCGGTGACGCCATCGCCGCTCTATGCTGTTGGATGTATGTGCAGTCTTAAGTCCGTTAGTCGCCTTTTACGACATCCAAGGGAAGAGAGGGGGTGGTAGTACTCTGCTAATGAGCTGCTACGTGACACGGCTCCTTATAATTAGTGACATCTATAATTATTAATACCTATATTGATGACATTTTACTCAGTCATTGTACAAATTGTAAGAATCACATAGCAATTTGACCTGAATATGACTAGGATGGCTTAACATTAGTCTTATTTACTGAATTGCTATACAACGTGTAACAGAATTAATAGCTAAACCAGAAAATGGTAGATAGAGACCATCAAACTGAACAACTTTTACTAAGGGACCAACTGTGAAATTGCGAAAAAAAATCAGCTGCTACACATACGTTTGAATATTTTCTTTATTAAGTTTTGTATGAAACAACTGATTTTTTTTTCGCGATTTCAGAGTTGCTCCCATAGTAAAAGTTGTTCAGTTTGATGGTCTCTATCTACCATTTTCTGGTTTAGCTATTAATTCTATTACAAGTTGTATAATTTTACCAAAAGATTAGGTTCAAACACGCTTACCGATACGAAGAGCAGTTTAAAATTACGACCTCCCATCCCGTGACATAATAATAACATGGACGCTTCAAGTGTCCAGCAATTAAACAATGGGACCGCAAACACAGTTCCGCCGGCCACTAAATCAATGGAGCGTCGCTAATTAATGAGCGGAAACCAAACAACAAGTCAATACCGATGCGTGCAGTCGCGCGCGCCGCTGCCCGCAAGCGAAACCTAACGGATCTAGATCGGCTAAGACCTAAGACCTGAGTGCCCGAATGTGTTTGACAATTTGTGTGTGTGCAAATCAGTTGTAACATAGGAGGATGCGGCTCGTCGTCTGCTGCTTCTTTAGCAGATATGAAAGCGTATGTAGGCGGGCCGAGCTGCCACCGCCAATTGTAACTTTCTTGTAGCACAGTTTGCGATTGAGGGGGCTTAGGCGGTGAACACGGAAAAATTGGCTGTTTTCTATTAGCTAATCAAAATATTTTAAATATTTTGAATAGGATGAACGAAGCCAAAACACGATTGGAAACATTTTGCTCGATAGAAAAAAATCCTGAAGTTACCTCTAAAATTTAATATAAATGCACATAATGGCCGTGTTTTACAATAATAATTTATATAAAATCACAAGCATATAGGTATTTACCTTTTCGATTTCTTGACTGATTTGGATTTCCTAAAAACTAAATATTTAAAATGTGAATGGCGCTAACGAATTACCGCGGACCCCGCCCCGCGCAAAATCCAAATTTTCGCTGACCGCCTAACACAACACGCGGTGAAGGAATACTACCACCCCCTCTCTTCCCTTGGGTGTCGTAAAAGGCGACTAACCCATCACTTTCCGTAATACCAGACACAATAGAAAATCTATTGTCTATGGCACGAGAATATATCATGCGGTAATCAAAAGGCTAACAGACTAAAGACTGCACATACATGCATCAGCATAGAGCGGCTCACCACCTGTCGCGCTGAGCACATGTGCAGTCGCTATTTGGTGAAAAGTGACCATGGCAGAGGACTGCTTCTGCCGTCCCCATAGCCTAGTTTCAGAGTAACCCTTCGGGGAATAGCCGTGAATGTACATAGACGTATGTACAATCTTTGGTGTAATGTAGTACTATTCTGTAGGATTGCGCATTTGTGCCCACACAATGCCATGGCATCAAAAGAACTAGCTAGATCGAGATCATACAAATTAAGGATAATTAGCTCTTAGAAATTATACAGCTCATAGAGGAAAAGCAAACTTTTTAACTAAACTAGCAGTAATATTGTGTGGTAACCATTTGTCTATTTTATCTTTAAATTATTTAAATATTCTACCAGGAACCGATATGGTACAACCACAACACAACTATTTAAAAAATAATGCGAAATAGTTACTTACATAAAACTCATTTTTACGAGTACTTGTGCTGCATACACCATTATTTATTGAAATAATGAAACTGACCATTATTATGTCAATTGCTGACTGTTCATAAAATCATTGTGTTACTTTTACGTTGTTCATATGTACGTCCATAATTATATTCACGACTATCATCCCCGTTGTTAGTCAAGAGACCAGGCAATGGGGACCGCAGAAGCAGACTACAGCCGCACTCCACGGCACACCAAATGGTAACTGCACATGTGCTCAGCGTGACAGGTGGTGAGCTCATCGCTGCTTTATGCTGGATGTATGCGCAGTGTTTACGTATTGTATCAATGAGCCGCTACCAGCACATCACATTTACGTTGTTCAATTTATAGTTCAAGTCCAGAGTTATTATATCACTTACAGACCATATTGTGTCATCTGAAAAACTCAGCCCGATTTTAAGATTCCGCTCCGTTTTGAAAATTTGCTCCCATTCAATTAGTTTTTTTTGCACTTAATAGGATATGGCTCTGGCATCTGGCAACGGCACTAACTAATGGCTGAGATGGCCGGCTTCTCATGCCGCTAGCGTGTCGTATGCTCATATTCTGATATGATATGATAAGACCTTTGGTATACGCTAGTCGGTCCTGTATAAACGCTGTATACTGACAATCCCCCCAGGAGCACGGGCTATCGGAGAGCCGCGAGGAGCTGGAGTGCCGCGACCCGCGCGAGCTGGGCAGCGCCGCGCGGCTGCAGCCGCTCACGCCCGCGCACAGGGCGCACTCCACGAGCTGCCTGGAGCTCAACGACCAGCAGCCGCCCAGGAACAGGTGAGGAAACCACCGTGACAACTAAATCACCAATTTCGTCATATAAAGGAGACCTGGCGTTTTATGCTTAAGTTGTATACTTGATGGTTAAACAAACTTACCTGAAGTGAAGTTTGACCGTAATTGTACGAGACGTTGCATCCGAAGAGATTTATATTCACAAGGTAGTCCACTCTTCAATGTACCAGGCATCCAACACATATTAAGAGCTATCTAAAAGAAATTTTATTAAAAAAAAACATAAAACGTTACCCATAGTATAGACACAGGCGCCATCTAGTGAATACCAACCGAGTGCACGAGTTTGTCACCCGCGCTGTCATCGTCATTCACTGTTAGAGCTTTTTTGCAAAATTAATATATATGGGGCCAGCATGTAAGGGAAGGGAGGGATCTTTATATAAATCTCTTCGGATGCAACCTCTCGTACAATTACGGTCAAACTTCACTTCAGGTAAGTTTGTTTAACCATCAATTGTACTTCGACGTTGCATCCTCGAGATTTATATTCACAAGGTAGATGTTTAGAACACCAATTTTGCGAAATAATTTAAGTACCTATATGATTTAATTCAACTATTATAATTGAGTATTTACGAGTATAACCGATTAAATATAATTAGGTACCATATTAGTACAAACCAGTATGATATATTATAATGAATGATAAGCTTGAAATTAATCAATGTAAATAGCCGCTGCAAAAGCATTATCGTCATTCTCAATGGTAAGGGGTCGATTGTAAAACCGTGCAAACACCAGAGAATTACCAGTCCATCCTGCAGTTATTGAAAGGCCTTTTCTGTTTGCTGCCGAGGTGGACGTGGACGCGTGTCTTACACGTGTGTGCTGAGAATAAAGAAGTGTCAATACCGCTGTTAAATAGGGTGTTTTTGAACTGTAGAACTAGTTGCATTATGAATAGGCTTCAGGTGAGCAATAACCTTTCCGTTGTAGGTTTATCTCTGTAAACTTTAGTCATATCTAAGTAGGACAGTAATCTTTTTGCAGGGCAGATCTCAATCTTATTTAGAAAAAATGGTATAAATAAACAAGGCGGTCGTCGCCCTGGAGCAGATGTTTTAAATAAATCATCCCCAATGGTTTCGACGTAGTTATTATTTATTTTTAAATTAGAAATTCGAAGATAACGTCTGTACTCATTGTGCGGTTGACAATGCGAGCAGAGTTACTAATTTTTTAGTAATAAACTCCAAAACAAGTTCCTCATTTGGATATAAATTACTAAAGTGATCGATTACAATCTTTGGATCTCACGTCTCCGAATATTTCGGATGACTAGGTTTAGTCCTGTAAATACCTTTAAAAAATCGAACAACTAAATCAGCTTCACTATAACGTTTGCCCTAAATAGCTAGAGCAGAACGATGCATATTTAATGAACTACAACTAAAACAGTTGACCGTAAGAAATTTTGATAGAATTGGAAGTGGGGAGTTATAGAAATCAACTTTATAAATATCACAATAACTTCTACATTTCGTAAAAGCGACATTATATTGTTTTAGTGAGGATGTAGACAATGAGGAAATCATCACCTCGATGGTTTCATTACATAACGATTGTCTTTGAAATGATTTTCTGATAATTTGTATGCTACCAGGATAAGTTTCTTGCAAAGGGGGTGCTGGATCCTGAAAGGTGATAATAACATATCGTCACTTGGGCCGAAGTATATTGGTGGTGAGCTACTGAGCTAAGTAGGGGATACCAGGGTTGACTCGGCCAATACGATACGACTAGTACACTAGTGGCTTCGTCGTTAATTATTTTCCTGAAGCATTTTTATATGAGCGAGAAAGGGGGAAAAGCATAAAAATAAAATATATTCCAATTTAAGGTGAATGCATCTATGTCAAAAGCATAGGGGTCTCGTTGCCATGAGACGTATTTATTGCATTTATAATTTTGGTAAGTAGCAAAGAGATCTTTAAGAGGTGTCCCAAACAATTGAACAATTTTTTCGAACACAGGTACCGACATTTGCCATTCTGTATCGATATTCATACGCCGTGACTCCTTATCCGCCATGAAGTTATCTTTAGATTTTATGTAGGATGCAAAGACAAATATTTTGCGTTTCTCGCACCATTACCATAGACGACAAGTGATATTATTTAAAGGAACTTATTGTACTCCACCCATTCTATTGATATTTATTAGTTCAAGAATGTTTTCTTGAACGTTCATGTTCATGAACGTTTTCGTTTTCCTATTGGCAATTGCAAACACATATTTTCTGAATTTAATTCAAAACCGAGAAATTTTCTAGTCTTTTGTGGTTCCATGCTACTCTTTTTGAAGTTTTTATCAAAGCCTAGATTTTGTAATAAACAAACAGTTTCGAGAACAAAACTTTTACATTCTTCATAAGAATGGCCAAGGCACAAGATCTAAATATATTAGAATTAAAAAACCTCTGTTTCTAAGATAAATCCGGTAGATAGACCGGTTTCATGAGTTTCGTAAAGACATAATAAGGTGCTGAACTAAGTCCAAACGGTAGGCACTAAAATTCATACGTATTACTTTTGTGTCCCAAAAATTTGAACCTTAAATACTTTTTGTAGTTTTCATCAATAGGAACTAAAGAAAAAAATACGCGTCTTTGATATCAACATTGGCCATATAACTGTCTTGGAACAATAATTTGCTTGCTGTCCGTATGTCCTCCATTTTAAAATGGTATAAGGCGACAGCTTTATTCTATGATTTTAGGTTCAAGATAAATCTTTACGATCCATTACTTTTAGGTGTTAAGAATATGGTAGAAATAAATTGGTCTTTGACATCCTCTCATATGCATATTACTCCTGACTGGCATAAGTCAGATATAGCTGTGATTAACTTACTTATTTCAGCCGAAGAAAAGTTAGGAGTGATAGGTTCAGTAGCTTGCTTTACAGTATTATTAAATGGTATTTTGTAACCCGTAACGTACCGTCAGACTACCGGGTCATTTGCGATTGAACACCATGTGTCAACAACAAAAAAAAAATTTATACGACCTGCGTGTAAGGTTACCTTGGTTGTTATTTACGCAACATCGGTCTGTATGACGGTCTCCCTGCTGTCGTGGTGTGATAGCGGGCGGACGTCGGTGCTTGCGCTGATCGCCTCGGAGGTGGATACGGGAATCTTTGCTTGCTCCTACCCGGCCTGGCAACCCATGACCTTGTTTCTTGGATGGGTCTTGCCACTTTCCCTGCTGGGCGACGTAGTTCTTAGTGAAGTTGACGGTCCAATGTTGTTAGTATTCCGTATTTGCAAACCAGATTTTTCAGCGGCCTTAGCAGCTTCTATCTTTTCTCCCAAATTTTCTCCAAAAGAGTGTGCGTCTCTTTTAACATCTTGTGTCATTGACAAGAATTTTTTATCAAGAGTAGGCAGGTAGTGTAACCATTTTTCTATTCATGGTATTTTCATAATGTAAAGCAGCATAATTTGGCCAATTTCAAACAGGTATCAAAGTTGTTGCTAACAGTTCTTTTTTATTATCTTTGTTCATACCATCTATGAGGATTTCCCTAGCGTTTAGAGACCTCTTCTGGTATTTTGGGTCCCAATGGTACCTCCTTCACTTTAGAAACTCCAAGAACGTCAAGAAAATCCGACAATATTGGATTTACAACTGGCAACTCCTCTGCTGCGCTTGGATTATTACGACTAGGTATCGCTAGCGTCCTGGATGGTCTGGGTAAGATCCGGACTGTGTACTTGTGCTACAGTCATGACAGATCGTAAGTCTTTTTCAATATTAGATTTATATACGTCCGTTATTTATGGTTCTTTACTGAAATCGGAGTCACTAAGCCTTGTGGTAGGCGAGAGGCCTCGCGCAAACGAAGTCATTTGAAAGGAATGATCAAAGAATAGAATTGCCGTAATCGCGTCACAGCATAGGGTAGGTACCCGTAATATCGATCGTAATCGCGTCACGATACTAGATTTCATATTAGCACTGACCGTAATCACGTCACGGTACTACATAAGGGTAGGTACCCGTAATATCGATCGTAATCGCGTCACGATACTAGATTTCATACTAGCACTGACCGTAATCACTTCACGGTACTACTTATGTGTTTTTTACTTTTTATTATTATTTAAAAAAGCTAAATGTCTTATGTATTCTTGAAAATCGATAAATAGTGAAAAAGTCAAAAAATGTGAGTAACCACACAGGCACTAGCGAAAGTAGCAATCGAAATTAAGAAGGAAACGTACTATGAAATATATTTTAATAACGTTTCTACTTTGAATGTCTCATTAAGAGGTTCTGAGTCGTATATTCGCTAACGAATCACATAGTCTTTAAAAAATCGTTTGTCTTTGTAATTTAATCATAACATCGACAAAATGTAACATTTAAAACACTGACTGACCTGATTTACTTGGCGATCGTCGTTTACGCAGTTTTTCCACATGCGTATAAAATGATTATCCATGCTTCCTTTTGCACATAGTTTTTTGCTACACAAAACACTTTTAGGGTAACGATGTGCGGATGCCCGAACACGAAAAGCGAATGACGATGACAGCGCGGGTGACAAACTCGTGCACTCGGTTGGTATTCACTAGATGGCGCCTGTGTCTATACTATGGGTAACGTTTTGTTTTTTTTAATAAAATTTCTTTTAGATAGCTCTTAATATGTGTTGGATGCCTGGTACATTGAAGAGTGGACTACCTTGTGAATATAAATCTCGAGGATGCAACGTCAAAGTACAATTTTTTAATCTGAAATTCATTATCTGGCAACATCTGATTAGTAAAGTAGTAGCTAGAGTATAGCTAGCGGCTATACAGCTGTATAGCCGCTAGCTGGCAAATCAAACATGATAAAAGCAAAAAAAATATGGTTTATGCAGCCACTTTAGACATCTTTAAAGTAACATGTCTGCTTTATGAAGACTCAGTGTCTCCATATTAAAAAAATATTAATAATTAAATAACTCTTATCCGCTATTCGTTAAAAATAAGACAAAACTTGGTTTAGGTAGCAAATAATATTAGCTTTACTTTATGACCAAATTGTATTGTAAACAAGTTTAGCATTTTGAAAGTGCCGGTTCTCTTTTAAACTTGTGAACTGGTGAACATTACACCTGAGGGAAAAGATGAGTTGTTTGATATACAGGGTGATCAATCCAAATGGGTCAGTAGGGAGAAATCAAAAACTATTAGTCCAAAATGGCATTATCGTTTTGCTAAGAAAACTTGTGTAAGCACATAAAGTACACAGCTAAGATTAATAACTTAAAGCCGGTCAAGTGCGAGTCGGACTCGCGCACCGAGGGTTCCGTACAAACGTGTATGTGTATACACAATTACACACATCACGGCCGCTTTCCGGAGGGGTAGGCAGACACCATAGATTTCCATTTCTACGATTCTGATTATTTGCGTTGAAAAACGCTCAAATAAACTGAAAGATAACGAAACGTTAAAAAAATGTCTTCTTCAGTCGGGAATCGAACCCGCGTCCACTGCAATCCGGGCGGCTGCGTTGGCCACTCCGCCACCGAGGTATTGGTCAGACCGACGAAATTTTTCAACGCTTCTTTCACTTTATGTTTTTATAGCAGCATTTTTAATATTTTTTTTGTAATGGATATACAAATTTTAGCATTTTTTTCTTTGTATCTTCAGTAAAATCTTCCTTCTTGTCAAATTTCATGATTCTAGGTCGATGAGAATTTCTCTATAGGTTTTGATTCTCATGCGAAATGTTAGAAAATAAAGATCAAATGGCCATAATGGCCTTTAGATTGCGTTGAATCAGAAATTGTTTTTTTTTTATCTTGATACACTTCTGATACAATCTTGATACAACAAACAACAAGTGATCCTATAATAGTTCCATTTTTCCTTTTGTGGTACGAAACCATTTAGATGACAATTTTGTGCAATTATTATTATTATCATTATTTGTCAGGGCACTCCTGCCGCAGTACCGCGCCGCGCCCGACTACGAAACCGCCATTCAGCAAAAGTATCAACAACAAAGGGCGGAGGCCCAGGTCCGGTACCAGAGCCCCGCGCCCGCGGCGAAGCCCGCGCACGCCTCGCACCCCGACATCCACCGCCACTACGACGGCTACGCGCTCAACTACCTCAACTACCCGTGCCTCAACCGGGAACTCAACCCCCAAATGCACTACGTGAGCGTGTACAAGCCGCCGCCCCCCTACCCCTGTAATGGGTTGGCTTCCAACTCGACGCCGGATTTGGCGGTCGCCAGCCAAGCGCTCAATTATCATAGAGGTATTTCATTTATTTATGTCTAAGGGCTCTCATAAGAACCTTCTCAGGAACTTAATAGTATGAAAATACGTTATTTAGTAATTGCCAAAATTATTGAATAACGAATCTTTTTCAAATATTAAATATTATCTTAGATAATAAAACGTTGAAAAAATAATAATAAAGTACCTACCTGAGGTAGTTATTTCCTCTTTTTTAGAAACATATAATCACGACTATTATCCCCGAAGGGTTAGTCAGAGACTAGGCAATGAGGACAGCAAAAGCAATCCTCTGCCATAGTCCACTTTTCTCCAAATAGCGACTGCACATGTGCTCAGTGTGACAGATGGTAAGCCCATCGCCGTTTATACTGTTGGATGTATGTGCAGTCTTTTTTACGACACCCAAGGGAAGAGAAGGGGTGGTAGTATTCTTTCACCGCTACATGATACGGTCACTTCTTTTTTTTACTGTTCATTATGTTAGATGTAAAAAATAAATCTAAAGCCACATTTGTAAGTAAATGTCATCGTCGTCATCAGTGTATGATCATCCCCCTGCTGGGCGGAACCCTTCCACGGACTGCAGCACGGGAAGCTTGGGCTGGAACCCGCCGCGCCGATGCGGGCTGCGGGCCTAAGGGGGCTTAGGCGGTGGAAACGGAACAATTGGCTACTTGACAGTTTTCGGAAAAGTATTTTAAAAATTACAAACGCTTATTTTTTACCCCGTACTATAATTTTTTTCTCGAAAAAGCTTTATTTAATTAAAAAAAAACATATTTTTTCTTTATTCATTTCAAACTTTGTGCGAAAACGGTTGGTCACGTGACATATTGCTCTGTGACGTCACATTTCAATAAATATAGAAATGTATCGGATTGAAACCTGACAGATAGTATTTGATAATTTTGTGAAATGTGGACATCACATGAAGCTCAATCATGGCCCGTGTTTCGGGTCTTGTAATCCACAGATAAAAAAAAATTTAAAATTTATTTTGTAAAAATAAAATATTTACAAATTATCTTAATAAAAAAAACTATTGGATAATTCTCGTTAAATCATAAACTACCATTTCCGACATATTTCATATTTTATTGTAACAACAGACTGTCAAATAGCCAATTTACTGTTTTCTATTAGCTGTTATTCAAAATATTTTAGATATTTCGCACTCAAATTTTCGGGGCGCCTTAGCCGCTGCACCATCGAGCGCTTCAGAATAATAGAGTAAATATACTACCATTCGTACTATTTATATTATTATCAGTCTATTTAGTCCCACTGCTGGGAAAGGCCGCTTTTCCACTTTCTGTCGGTCAGTGGAAAGGCGGCCTTTCATTTAGTTAATATTTTTAAAAACTAATGATCTAATTTTAATGAAACTGTGCATGCAAAAGTAAAATACAGAGATCTAAATAGCTTGTTGAAAACATTTTTAAAAGACGTTCATTTAGCTGTGTAAATTCGATTTTAAACTTTCCATAGTGGACTTTAAATCGCAGTAACTTAGCTAAATAAACTTTAAATTTGGAAGTGTGTATCAATCAATCCATTTGTCCACTGCCAAGGTTACATCAACTCGCACGTGTCCGGGTCGAGTCCCGACCTGGTGTCCGCCCGCACAGCGCTCAGCCGCCCGTACCTCCCCCACCTCCCCCCCGCGCACGCGCACGGCACCTACACCAACCTGGCCGCGCCCCCCCACCCCGACATACAGAAGCTGTACGACGACAGGGGCAACATCATGTACTCCATGCCCATACACCGGCCCCCCTACCAGAGGCATATCGTGTTACCGCAGCAGCAGCTAACAAATGTCAGCGACGCCGAGCCGATATACGAGAATGTGCCTTTACCCTGGCACGGAGGACAGGTGATGAGAGATCGTGCACGAAGTCTCACTACCACAGATGAGATAGCGAGGCTTAACGAGAGAAACAGGAATTACAAACAAACGTTGAACGTACCGAACTACGCACAGAAAGACAACCCCGACGGACACTATGTCAACGCGCAGATCATCAAAGGCGTGAGAGAGTCCAGCGTACCACGTGACATTCACTCATCCGATATATCGATCAATAAGATTAATACCGACAGCGACTTCGAGAATGTGGCGTTGTCCGTCGAACGTTTGTCCGTTAAAGACGACGAAACTCCGTACCAGAGTCTCTCGACGCGCGTTTCAAATAACAACATTAGCAAAGAGCACGTGACGTCTATAACTGTCGACCAGTCGGGCGGCGGCCGCGGACTCAACATGACGGATACTACCTCCTCACTGAATATCACGGATGACACGAAAAACTCAACAACTGTCAGTAGTAAAGAGAAGAAGAGAAGGCGGTGGGGCGTGTTTATGGGCCGCGGGGCGAAGCCCGAGGTCCGCAGCGCTACGCTGGGCCGCGACAGGGCGAAGCCCGCGCCGCAGCCTGCAAACAAGCACAGGTGGTCCACCGGCCTGCCGAAGTTCCAACCGCTTCCACCCAGCATTACCAAAGAAACATTGGTGAGTTCAATTTATCAATGTTGTAGAATAAATAATATAACACTTTAAACTATCACGTTGCATTGCATTAAAACTATTTTAACGGGACCTAACACGATTAATTTTTGTAAGTAAGTACATATCTACTTACTTTAAATTAATCGTGTTAGGTCCCGTTAAAATAGTTTATATAAATAATATCTTTATTTAACATAAATTAATTGTGTCAACAGTGGCACATACAAAGAGAGGCCTATACCCAGCAGTGGGTGAAGTCAGGCAGGTGGATGATGATGGTGATGAACATAAATTAATAAAGCATACTCGAATCAAATCCAAAATATCACGAAATATATCGGGAATTTATCTAAATTAAATGCAGCATGTGTTAGACATATCTATTTCCACTCTGTAATCTGTACAGTTAATATTTTTGTAAACTAATTTATCAATTTTACATTCTCACTATGCATTATGTGTTGCGATGAGTAATCGTTTAATATTTCAAAAATTTAGATTATATTTAATAACTCACTTCTTAAGTATAATATTTATTAATAAAATGTCTCATTTGAAAGAGTTCATAAAAGTCGCGGTTTCGAGCCCCACTAACTCAAGTGCTAGGTATTTAGTTTCGATGTAAATATAGCAAAATGTCAAAATATTAATGAATCCAGCGATTTTGAGTAATTAAATTAACATTCAAAATATCAAAAACGTACGCAGAGAGTCGCCAAAACGCGATGCCAGTCGATCGCCGATCGCCGAGGCTAAAAGTATCATGTGTGCGGTGGCGCTAAAGGCGAGAGTAATCTGACACAGATATTTTAAAAATTTAAAATAATACTACGACTGTTTCATCATGGTCAGCCTACAAACGTCCCACCGCAGGCACCTACAGCACGTGGGGAGGTAGGCCCATAACCCACCACACTGGCCTAATGTGGGTTGGTAGGTTTTAACGACTGTCATCTTACGACTACAACCGGGAGCGACGGCTTGCGTAGACGGTTTACGCAACGCATTTCGGTTTCCCATACAAACTTCCAAGTCGACATTTTTAAAAACCGATAAACTAATTTTAATAAAACTTTGCATGCTAAAGTAAAACACAGAGATCTAAATAGTTTGTTGAAAACATTGTTAAAAAACGTTTATTTGGCTGTGTTATTGCGATTTTAAGTTCACTATAGAAAGATTAAAATCGCAATTACTAAGTTAAATAAACGTTTTTAAAAAATGTTTTCAACAAACTATTTAGATCCCAGTATTTTACTTAAGCATGCAAAGTTTCATTACAATTGGCTTATTGGTATTTAAAAATGTCGACTTGGAAGTTTGTATGGGAAACCGAACTGCGTAAACCCTCTTAACGGTGATCGTAAACCGCACACCTTAACGGTGCCGTGTGGAGCTCTTACCTGTTCCATATAATATAATAAACAAAATCTGACGATAATTATCCTAATCAGTATGATTTTTTTCGCTCTTCATCCGTATTATGGAATGTAATGTCGAATGTTACGTTATCGAGGGATATCTATCTGTTTGTATCGTTAACGATAATATGTTGTCATAATTGTGTCTGTGTTTATCAACAACGCCGCCCGCAATGTCAAAGTGACTAAGTAACTAACGATTGGACGTACAGTGGATACTCGTTGACACCGCTGCAAGATTTAATAACGCTATCTGGCTCCAAGGGCCATCTGTCATGTTGAAAAGTAGTAATATACATAAATACATAGAAGACTATATCCCAAAGGGTTAGTTAAATTGCAACTGCACATATGCTCAGCGTGATAGGTGGTGAGCCCATCGCCGCTCTATGCTCTTGGATGTATGTGCAATTTTTAGTCCTTTAGTCGCCTTTTAGAACACCCAAAGGAAGAGAGTTAGCAGTATTCTTACTTTAGCAAAAACTCCTGAAACAGAAAATATGAGCAAAAGAATAACAGCTCTTCCAGTTGAACCACCGATACGTGAACCAAAAATTCCTTGGTTTAATTCCCACCTGAGGCACGTGTTCTTTTTTTGCTATTTTTAGTTTCTATACAAATACAGCATTGGGAATGCAAACCAATTTAAAAATAATGTTTATCGTAGTAACGACAAAATATTTGATATGCTTCATAATCTATTATTATTATGGTGTTATAAAATACTACAGATAAAAGTGCGAGTCTGCAGAACACATTATTTGAATGTCATTTCAATCTACAACTGTGAAGATTAAATTCGGAACACTGGTTTCACAAATCGATTCCGATTGAGCTCAATTTATCACAGCGACGTAATATACGCAGATATTATTACGCAGGTCGCGATAGATGGTTACACGAAAGTTGAATGATTAAGGTGACACAAGTACTTAGTGCACTTCCTTATGTGGTATCGAATCGTCGGCGGTATCAATGTAGATCGATTCTGTGGTCTTCTGGTTAAACCACCCAGAGTCGGCTATAAAAAGGTATACTATATACCTTTAATAAGTAATCCTACTAATATTATAAACGCGAAAGTTTGTATGTATGGATATTTCTTGCTCTTTCACGCAAAAACTACTGAATGGATTTGGATGAAATTTGGCATACAGATAGTTTATAAGCTGGAATAACACATAGGATACTTTATATCCCGATATTCCCACGGTAACGTATGGATGGATGTTTGTTACTATTTCACGTAAAAACTACTGAATGGATTTGGATGAAATTCGGCATACAGATAGTTTATAACCAGGATTAACACATAGGATACTTTTTATCCCGATATTCTTACGGGAACGGGAACCACGCGGGTGAAACCGCGAGCGGCCGCTTGTTAGCGTTAATAAATAAATGTTTGTTTATAATGGTACTCGAAAGTTTAAAAGTGTATACCACCCAGAGGTGTCCAGTGTTCCATTCCCAGTGAGGGCACATAAGATTGGTAGTAATCGATGTTTTTGGTGGTAAAGCATGTTACCAGTTACCACCTTACCATTGCGGGTCCCCGTCGTCTTCCTTATTGGTATTTACCGTTAAGTTAGAGTCTAACGTTAGATGAAGGCCAAGCGTTTGCACTTAAGAAGATAAATAAAACACTAAATATTTTGATTGTAGTGCAGTAAGTACTTATACCGGAAGACAGGGAGTGTAATTAATCCACAGATATTGTACGATCTGTTGGCCGTACAACTTTAGATGATAGAAATGATAGGCAAAACTTGTTGATAAAATGATATTATATTACGTTAAAAGAAATTGATACAAAATATGAGTGAGAACTAATTAATAAATAGCCGCGCGTCGCAGGTAAAGTGCTGACACAAAACCATTGTTCAGTGCTTGCACTGTACATGCTCCGGGGGCGAGAGAAGATAAGATAAGATAAGATGTTAATACACGTACAACCTGGACATTTTCAAGGCAAGGGTGAACAGGCATTATCTAGGCAAGTACGCTACATCCTAGGCCGCATCGTCACTTACCATCAGGTGAGATCACGGTCAAATACATGCTTAACAAGAATTAAAAAAATATATATATATATATTTTAGTACGTCTACTTTATACTTTCTACAACATGTCGTCCTTCAGAAAACAGCGGTCAGTTTAAACATAGTTCTGGTCGTTGTCGCCAGTGCCAACTGCTCGAGCGCAAGATGTCGTCCGAGCAAATCTCCTTCGCCTTCGAGCGCCTCCCCAAAGGGCGGGAAAAGGGCGGGTCCGTGCACACGGCGCTGCTGGGCGCGCACGCCGCCTACAACGGGCCGCCGGGCGACGCGCTGCCCTACGACGACAACCGCGTGCGCCTGCGCCCCACGCCCGGCAACCCGCACGGGTACATCAACGCGTCGCACGTCACGGTAACTACTACTTTATTTTCTTTCTTAAATAATGGCTTCGTGCGATCAGCACATTTAGCCAGTGTCAAATAAGATTTTATAGTAATTATTTTCTTTGCTTTAAGTAGATGATGATGAGTGATAAAATGGACGTTTAATGGTAAATGATATTCCCCCATACCCCTCGAGACTCAATAAAGCTTAACACGGACTTCTTGAGAGAATGTGTAAAGTAATGTTGCACTATTTTGTTTTCTTTCACTCATGCACGTTCACGAACACTTTTAACAGTAAATAATCCACCATTATTTGAGTCTTTACCCGTGGACCCGGTGGGTCGACCCATTACCGGGTCCACGGGTAATTTTAATTCCCCGTGGTCCCATGGTACTAGGGATGGTTTCCTGGACTTATGACTGTATCGATAGATAATAAAAACCATCAGTTACACACAAAGTTTAATCAATCAAATAAAATAATTTCATCCTTAGGAACAAAACATACCTACTCATACTAGAACCAATATTGAAAATTATGAATTTATAACCGATACACTAAATTAGTGACTCATAAACTATCTTAACATTTCTAATGCGTGTCCAACTGATATTTTACCAGTAATTAATTCCATTAGTGTATCGGTTATGAATTCATCATTTTCAAATGCTATTTTTAATATTCGATAAAACACAAATTATAGAAAATAAAACAAAACTGCAGACATAACGCTTCACTTTCCCGCCAAGAAGTCTCAACGCCAACTTTATTAAATAAATAATCAACATTAAGATGAACGCAACACATTTAAAGAGTGGAGGACGGAGAAAGGAGGAGTCGCCTCACAGCGACGGAGGGAGGAGCGCGACACTTCGATCACATATAAAACTAGATGCACAGTCCTGTACCAATTGGCTACTTGACAGTTATTTTAAAAATTACAAACGCTTATTTCATACCTCTTACAGTGTTTTTTTTTTTAAAAACTACACATAAGTACTACATTAATTTCAAACTTCGCGCGAAAACGGTTGGTCACGACGTGACATTTTGCCCTGTGAGGAGTCACACTTCAATAAACAAACTTTATGACGACCTCCTTGGTCGAGTGGTTTGTACACCAGTTTTCATGGTATCGCCATCTCTGAGGTCCCGGGTTCGATCCCCGGTCGGTTTAATTTAGAAATTATTCTAAATTGTCGGGTCTGTCTGTTTTCTATGTATAATAAGTATGTGTTTAAATATTTGAAGTATGTTTATCCGTCGTCTAGTAACCATTTAACGAGTTTCATAATGAAGCTTCTCTTGGGCTAGATAATGGTGTGAGTGTAGTAAAGTTCATTATTTTATTATTTATTATCTTGAAACCTGACAGATAGTTTTTGTTTATTTTGTGAAATGTGACGTCACACGAAGCTCAATCATGGCCGCCCGTGTTTCGGGTCTTGTAAACCACAGATAAAATATAGCAAATTTATTTAGTAAAAATAAAATATTTACAAATTATCTTAATAAAAAAAACTATTGGATAATTATTGTTAAATTATAAACTACCCTAATACGAAATATTATTTCATATTTTATTGTTACAACCAGTTAGCCAATTGTAGCGGAATAGTGGCAGCTCTGACATATACATTTAATTTTGACGTATATAGGTTTTGGCAGAATAGTTATTTTTTAAGGAGCACTTTGTCAGACCCTTAAGGGCCCAACAGACGATCAGGTCGCCGGCAGGTATCGGCCTGTCAGTTAGTAGTACAACGCACGTGCAGTCGCTATTTGGTGAAAAGTGGACTATAGCAGAGTCATGACATATTTACATTACATTTTATATAGTTAATTACATTACATACAGAGTATACTCACTGACTAACTCCTTAGGGATAATAGTCGTGATTAGTTATATACAGGGAGTTTCTTGTAAGGTCGATCATCAAGCCGATGCGTGGTGATAGGGGACTACCATACCTATCTATTGAACCTCCATGTATGTTCAGCAATTTTTGGTAGTTATAGAGCTATAAATATTTTCCTTTTCTAAGTATTTTATTACATCAGTTTTTTTTTTTGTAATTTGTATTGATATTGTGACGTAGCATGGGGTTATATGATAAAATAATACAACCCACTTACGAACATACAAATTTATTTTTCTTGGTCTCAGGGCGTGGGGTACGTAATGGCCTAGCTGGGTAGTTTGCTCTCGTCCCTGACTTAGCTTGGGGAAACGCCGAGGAGTTGGGAGGCGCGTCGCTGTACAGGAGCTGCGAGCTGCGTGGTGTGTTCACAAAATGGCGGCCGCGTCGAAATGCGAAGACGGTCGCGTAGAAATTTTCTAAACTCCGGACGTAGAACTCCGAACGTAGAACGTGGAACTTCAGTCCAAGCGTAGAACGTAGAACCCTGGAACACAACGCAGCATGAGCCGGTTTGTCCAGCAGCCGCCGATTGCGATAGCCACCTCACCCCAAGCCAATCCGAAAAAGTCAGATGAGAAGAGACTGTAGTGTGAGGTGGGAAGCGATCACAATCAGAGCGGAGTGCACATAACTATAAAATCTAAAACCTATCTAAAAAGCATTGCGAGAAGCGCTAACAACTAAATCATGTTCCAGAGAAAAGAAATTAAAATTAAATTATTTAAGTGCGGGTTCGAATCCCGGTCGAGGGTACTTTTAAAACATTTGGTTCCCATCCAGTAATTTAAAATTAAACTAAATACGAGATCGATCGTAGTAGTACCGGTCTCAATAATAATTTAATAAATTAAAAGCAAAAAAAAAAGCACTGCAGCTCAGACTTATGTGATATAGACGAAATCGAGTCCTTATTTTCTTCCAAGAAGGACTTGATTAATGTGTCTTCACCCAGCGGGATCACATGTCTGGAAGTCTTATGAGTGATGCAGAGAATTAGATCTGAATTTGTTCTATGAAATATGCTGAAATCACAATTTGTTCCGTATAAACAACGGAAATATAAACTTTTGTAACCTCCAGCCAGCGGGATATTTACCAAAGGTAAATATCCCGTAAAATACAAAATAATCTCACCAGTCTGCATTAACTTACTCATATTAATATTATAAATGTGAATGTTTGTGAGGATGGATATTGATATATGTATGTATGTTTGTTACTCTTTCTAACACAAGATGTACGAATAGGTAATTTAAGTAAAATTTTAGACGTAAAGAGTTTAAATTTTATAAATTGAGTGTAAAAGTTGGAAAAATAATGTCCCTAAGAGAAAAAGTCCGCTGACTGGAGGTTTTTTTGCAGCTTGATTGTGGCTGAAGTAAGGACGTTAGAAGAATGTTTTTTGTTTTGGTGAACACAACAAATACAGATCTAAAAGTTAATACCAATGTATAGTTCATCAGGCGTAACTTTGGTAAATATCCCGCAGGCTAGAGGTCGGTTTTTAAAGTTTATATTTCCGTTGTTTATACGGAACAAATTCTGATTTCAGCATAATTCAGTAGAACAAATCAACATCAGATCTAATTCTCTGCATCACTCATAAGTCTCCCACACATGTGATCCAGCTGGGTGTAGACATATACTTGATTAATGTTTTTACTCGCACTCCTACTGTATTTTCTATTTTAAGAACAAGACCTCTCACGATACTACGGCCAATTTCAATGAAGAATGTTTATAAACATATTTACTGTCATTTCTTAGTGCAAATGTCTAGTTTCACTTGGATTTTTCGAAACTCAGATAATCGAAACTTAACTCTCCCACCCCTCCAGATGACCGTGGGCAGTTCGCAGCGGTTCTACGTGGTGATAAAGGTGGGCATGGGCAAGGCGCCCAGCCCCCACGCGCCGGGGGGGCCGGGGGGGCTCACGGGCCCACCCTTGCCGCCGGGCCAATGCAGTTGCGGCTGCAGCGGCGTGTGGGAGTGCGCCTGGCAGGTGGGCGCGAGGCTTATTGCCCTGGTGGGAGACGACCAGCATCCCCACTACTTGCCCAAGGATAATACCACCGTGGACTTGGGAGAGGTAAGTCCTTTTATACTTACTTAACTTCTGTATGTAAAATGCGTTATCTACAGTTTAAAATCCCTGCAACTAAGCTGAAATGTACATCTTCAAGTATCCATAGATCAGAAATAATTGAACTACTTTTATTTTAAACCACTTTTATTTTTAGATATTATAAAACAGCGGTTTTCTGCAGCGCGTCATTGCACGCACGAAGTGTGTTTCCTACTGTGTAAAATTTTAACAAAAAAAAATACCGACTCCAAAAAATTAGACTGTAATAAATGTACTAAAAAGTAAAAAAGTGGTACTGTAACTTTTAATGAATGGGCTACAATTGGTATTTACAAAAGTAGGAATCGCATTTATGAAGTTTATGGTAAACACAACTATAACACCAGTGACGACTTCAAATTATATGTTAAAAATTAATCAAAGTTATTCCAAAGAGTATGCCGATTAGCCAAGGCAAACTATCTGAGTTCTAACATTAAGAATAGTAATGACAAAATAAAAATGACATGGAATATTATAAATAGTGAAACAGGAAAGGCCAAAAGTCGTAATAATTAGTACAATTTAAATTGTGATAATAAAACCTTGAATTCTGATGCTTGCTGCAGCATTTGAGAGATTTTTTTACTGACATGCCAGTTTCAACTACAAAAGCCTTGATTTCCTCCCCCACTGTAGCTGAATCTGTTTTGAAGAAGAATTTTAAAGCTTGTGAAAGTAATTTTAAGTTTTCAAAAAATTTTACTAGGTGTATAATAAAAACATTTAACCATCCATCCATCCATCGCAGCCTCTATTGGGTCAGCCTTCGGACATAGGCCTCCTCTCCATTCCTCCATGCCCGACGATCCATTGCCGTCTGCATCCAGTCTTGGCCGGCTTGTTGGCAGATGTCGTCCTCTCATCTCATGGGTGGTCTGCCTCTACTACGAGTATTGGCACGGGGTCTCCATTCCAGAGTTCGTCTTGCCCAGCAACCGTACTCCATCCTGGCAAGGTGTCCTGCCCATCTCCACTTCCTGCCTTCGATCTCCTCTACCACATCTCCAACTCTGGTAACTTTTCTGATCCACTCGTTCTTTTTTCGGTGCATTAAAGTAATCCCGAGCATTGCCCTTTTCATTGCTCTCTGCGCAACGCGGAGTTTCTCAGCCGACTTTTTTGTTAAAGTGGTGGTTTCCATTCCATAGGTAAAGACAGGCAGGACACACAGGTTAAATACCTTGGTTTTGAGACGTTGGTGTATGTTTTTCGATCGGAGAACCGCTCCGTTTGCGCTGAAGGCAGCTCAAGCTTGCGCTGTCCGTCGATCCACCTCGGCAGTCTGATACTCCGAACCAAGCGTGATTTTATGCCCCAGATATACGTAATGATCGACGACGTCTACAGGTAAAATGTAGTCACGGGCCCCCGGTATATTGGTCATGATTTTAGTTTTAGTGACATTCATTTTTAAGCCTATCTTTTGTGATTTACGCTGCAGATCTTCGATCATGATCAACATGTCGTCAACATCATCCGCAATCAGTGCAATGTCCTCCGCGAAACGCAAGTGATTAAGCCTTTCTCCGTCGACACTCAAGCCCTTTCCGTTCCAGTCTAGTTCCCGAAAGATGTTTTCTAGGGCGGCATTGAAAAACTTTGGTGATAAGGTGTCACCTTGACGTACGCCCCTCTCGAGTTTAAACGGCTTAGTTAGTTTATGAAGATTGACTGAGGACGTCCCATACTTCTGAAAGTGCTTAATAAGCTCTATATATCTTCCATCAACTCTGCAATCTTCCAATGCCTTTTCAACTGCCCACGCCTTAACAGAGTCAAAGGCCTTTTCGTAATCGACGAAGGTGATGATGACTGGTTTATTGTACTCGTGGCACTTCTCGATCACGGTCTTTAAAGTTTGTAGATGGTCGTTTGTTCCAAACCCCGAACGAAAACCAGCCTGTTCTCTAGGTTGGTTACTTTCAAGCTTATTACTCAATCTATTCAGTATGACTCTGGTAAACAGTTTGAATATATGTGAGAGGAGGCTTATCGGGCGGTAGTTGTCCAGTTTTCGAATATCCCCCTTCTTGTGAAGCAGAACAATCACTGTGTTATGCCATTCGCTAGGTACTCTTCCATTAAGAATGCAGTTTGTGAACAGAAGAGCTACAGCTTTCCAGAGCGCTGTTGATCCCAGTTTAACACTCAAATCCCACTTTAAAAACATTTAACACTCTCAAAAAAAGAAAACCGCTGATCTGTGGAGTATTTCCGTGGACGTCGTTAAATCAGTAATTATGACAATAGCTCTAGTTTTAGCGAGTCTTTACCCGTGGACCCGGTGGGTCGACCCATTACCGGGTCCACGGGTAATTTTAATTCCCCGTGGTCCCATGGTACTAGGGATGGTTTTCTGGACTTATGACTGTATCGATAGATAATAAAAACCATCAGTTACACACAAAGTTTAATCAATCAAAAAAAATAATTTCATCCTTAGGAACAAAACATACCTACTCATACTAGAACCAATATTGAAAATTATGAATTTATAACCGATACACTAAATTAATGACTCATAAACTATCTTAACATTTCTAATGCGTGTCCAACTGATATTTTACCAGTAATTAATTCCATTAGTGTATATAATTTTATTTTGCTATGCCAAGACTCTGACACGTTATTGGTTCGGTGCCTTTCTCCGCAGACACTGAGCGTTTTAACAATATCATTCTTTATCAACCAATAACGTTGCAAGTAATTTAAAAATTTCTGGATTTTAATATTTTTGGTGTTGCACCGTGATTTAACATATTCCCACCCTTCCAAAAGTCGTTCACTTGGTAATAATGGCAATACTGAACATAGTGACACAACTCTGGCTTGAGGTTTACTTTTTTTAATGCCGAATATCTTTTTGCCCATTCTCCACATAGCTTGCTGCCAATGATAATAGCACCCTTTAATCTCTATGTCAGGAAAAACATTATACATGGCATTGATAGCTGCAAGTTCAAAATCACAGTGATACTTTAATGGTTCCCAGTTTGGAAACTGGGATTTTATCATACTGAAAAGGGCTATATACGTTTCGGTTTTCTTATCACTTAGTAATGCGTAAATTATCGGTTTTGTATTAGTTGTAGTAGCAGTACTGCCTAATTCAGCGTGTATAGTAAAAAACTCAAGGAATGGAGGGGGGCTACAATTGAATGTTGCGTCACCAAATATTTCCTTTGTTTGCTCAATTTTAACTCTATCTTCTTCCATACAGAACACCAAAATTGTTGTGTCGTCATAATAATATTCTGCCAAAACCAAATCTCTGTGTTGTAATGGAACCTGTACTTCATGAAATGTTTTAAAATTTATTTTAGTAACTCCAGCATATTTATTCCGTGCAGTATAAAGACAATGCTTGACACCGTTGAATTCCGGAAAGCGAGTCAATATATTGTTCCCTTTATCCAACCAGCTCTCTTTTGCCTCTTCATATAATTGTGTAATAGGTCGATCAATTGTTCGTGCCTCCGATTTTAAACTGTCTAGAGATTCGGTCAGGTCGTTTGATATAATATTCGCACATGTATGAGATATGTTTTTTATAACAATCTGTTCCTGTGAAAATAAGAATACAAACTGTTCGATTCCCGCCTGAGGTTGTCGTCTTTTTTCAGTGTTTAAAATTTTACTTAAGTATATTTAAGCGTTAATAAAACGCTAAAATATATAACATTAAGAATACAAACGTTAAAGAAAATGATAAATGTTGAATTATACTAATTTTACGACAAAAACAATTAATTTATTAGGTACTTACTTTATTAATAGTTATAGATCCTTTGCACTGATTTTTCCGTTTCAAAGAACAGTTCCAAAGAGATGATTTATTTTTATAAACAGTATGCTTGTAATACTGATGATTTTTAAACAGCAAAACACTACCTTTCTTTCTTTTAATGATTTTCATGTTATTTTCCATTGCAAGCAAATTAATTGAATATAGTCTCCACATAAAATTATTCAATTTCAATGCATAACTTGCAATTAATAATTATGTCAAAATGACGAAAGAGAACAAATGAATAAAGATCCTACTAGTCATGACAACATGACTAATACAGAAAAAAGGTTGCTCTCTTTGTAATTTGCGATCTCTTTTGAAGTACCTACCTGTTAGGCTGTTACATGGTATGGTATTTAATCTTAAGTTGAAGTTCATGGTTGTAATTAATTTAATATCGATATAATCGTAGTCGAAATATTTATCCAAATGTAATCCCTAGTGCAATGGGACCACGGGGAATTAAAATTACCCGTGGACCCGGTAATGGGTCGAGCCACCGGGTCCACGGGTAAAGACTCGTTTTAGCTTGCATATTTAATGAATGCATTGACTGGTGTTTTCCAGACCTAACGAAAAATAGCAAAATAATCCCATTAATTTAAATCAGGTAGAACTTCTGACCCCACTAATTTTAGACCTATTTCAGTGCTACCCACATTTAGTAAATTTTTTAAAAGTTGATGCTAGACCAAATTCAAATTAATTTTTATAGAAATAAACTTTTACATTGTAAACAGTATGGTTTTACTAGGGATCACTCAACAACTGATGCCGGTGTTGAGCTTTTAATTTAAATATTTGATGCCTGGGAGGATTCACAGGATGCCCTAGGGGTATTTTGTGATTTATCCAAGGCTTTCGATTGTGTTCTACATGAAACATTAGTCAGGAAGCTTCACCACTATGGAATTAGAGATACTTCTTTGATCCTTCTAATCTCATACTTGAGTAACAGGATTCAGAAGGTCGACATTAACGGTAAAAGATCTCCAGGATCAGTGGTTACAATGGGAGTTCCGCAGGGTTCAATACTTGGTCCATTCTTGTTTTTGGTTTGGTATTAAAGACTTACCTTATTTTGTAAAAGACAGTCATGATATAGTATTGTTTGCTGATGATACTTTACTTTTATTCAAAGTGAAACGACGTCACTCAAAGATTATACACAAATTTAGTGTAAATAACTTGCTGATAAACGAGGGAAAATATTTCCTAAGGAGTGATAAAAAGTGGCCTATGTTACTATTTGGTTCTTCAGCTATCTCTGTGCAAAAAACCAGGTCTCTTTTGAAGAGAAAGACGGACTAATAAACAAACTTCTTTCGCATTTACAATATTAGTTAGGAAGGATTTATGGTCGGAGTGGATCTCATTTGACTTATGACTGAAAATACTAAAATCGCTATAGATATAGGCCTACAATATTTTAGTAGTTCCCTTAATTCCTCAAGGATTCTATATCTTATCATTGCTGAAAATCCTAAAATCGCTATAGGTATGCCTACAATATATGAGGGGCCCCTAAATTCCTTAAGGATTCCATCATCATAACTGAATTTTGATAAAAATGGGACCAATCTGGAAGTATATCCTTTCAAATAAAAAAAGAATTTCCAAATCGGTGTATAAATGACGGAGTTCTGAGGTAACAAACATTTAAACAAAACGTACAACCGAATTGAGAACCTCCTATCCTCCTTTTTTTGAAGTTGGTTAAAAAGCGGACAGCTGAAGTGAAGGCCGGGTAAAGGTTTAATAAATATAAATACTGGGCTGCGGGAGACCACCCCGCTACCGAGGTATCAGTTAGCCGACCTGTCGGAATTTTTCAACGCTTTTTACGAGTACTTATGTTGTTGTCCCATCAAACCTCTTTGAATTTGCATCCTCAGAACGGTTTCGCACTACGTCCGATCCGAATCCGATCCGAACCCGTGAAAATATTATAGATCTAGAAAACACGAACCGAATTCGGATATTGCTCACGCATTAGACCGATCACTGATACATATAAATACAATTTTTTTTAAAGACATATGTTATCGGACCATTTAGACATTCAGTCATGTGAACAGCCAAGTCCCGGAAGGAAATCTTGTGACTCGGTAGCCGAGCGGATAGATGCTCGGGTTGAACGCGATAAATGTAGTTCAATCCCCATAGCTCCGTTATGGCCGGGTCCCACGGCCTGTCTGAAGACAAGCTGCGCCGAGGGAACGCTTAACTGCCACGCCTGTCGCGGCGCGTCCGCAAACGGGCCGTGGGACCGGCAATGCCTGTCGCGGCTTGTAGCGGCTTGGCGCGGAGTGCCACGGCGCGGCGCCGCGTGGTGCGGCCGATGGATCGCACAGGCGACGACACGCCGCGGCAGGCTTCATCGGATGCGTTGATTCCCACGGCCTGTTGGCGCGGTTGGGCGCGTTGAAAATCACGCCGTGGGATTGCGGCTTTACACTACTGTCGTGAACCCACTCCGACACAGTCATTCAGATTAACAGGATGGGTTAACTATTATTAATGTGTTAAACGCACATCAATAATAATCCCTTCCGGGACTTGGCTGTTCACATTCTTCTCCGTAATAGAGATTTACGGATGACGGGAATGAATTTAATTGCGTAAATTAAGAAATAGTTCTATGATTATTTCAGAACGTATTTTCACGGGTTCGGAACTGATTCGGATATTCGCGCTCATGAGCGTGTTTATTGACTACTGTTAGGTAGTATTTTCGGTAAGTTACCGGTGATAGGACGCTACCGCTTCAAGGTGGGTGGCTTAGTTTATTTTTATTTATTTATTTATTTATTTATTCATGGAAAACAAACGGCAATGGATTACACATAATGGCGTAAGAATATAAAAATAATTATGCCTTATGCAGTTTTCACAGGTAGAAATAAGTTCTATAAGCGAAAAAAAAGAATTGTGTATAACATTTATGTAAACATGCAAAAATTAACAAAAAGGAAAAAAAAAATAATAAAGAAGAAGAAAGCCATATCAAAATATTTTTAGTAAGCAGGTAGGCATTTGTTAATGAATATTATGTATCAAGAAAGAACGTTTTGTTCATTACATTCTTGAAGTAGTTTTGATTCGCACAAAACAAGTCAACATCTTTGGAGTAGTTGTTATTGAAATTTTTTGAAACTCTATTAAAATACGAATTTTGTCTATAATTAGTCGAACATAAGTCAATGTGAAGACTAAAAAAATTTCAAAATTTCAAAACAGTGGTACGAATTGGTATTTGTAATTTAACCTTGGACAGAAGCTCACTGCAATCAATTTTGCCCAGAGTTAAGTTATGCAGAAATGTTAAGTTAGCCACTTCTCTCCGCCTTGATAAGGGGAGTAAGTTATGGCGTTGGCAGTCATTTTCGTAATCAGTACAAGTGCTGAGCTCATATTTCAAATTTAAAAATCTCAGAAATTTCTTTTGAATTTTTTCGATTGTATTAGACCAACATTCATAGTTAGGGTTCCAAGCTTGGCATGCGTATTCTAATTGGCTCCTTACAAGAGAACAGTACAAGACTTTAAGTGACTTTACTGATTTGAAATCCCTAGTCGTTCTGAAGATGAACCCCAACGTCTTCATGGCTTTAGATCTGATACATTCGATGTGTTTATCGAGGAGAAGCTTTGAGTCGAGAATTACACCCAAATCTCGTGGTCAGTAACGTTGTAGTGAGTGGCAGTTGATTTTGTAGTCAAAGTGGCGTGCGTTTTGAGACCTAGTGAAAGTTATATAGTTACATTAGTTCCAGGTGTCGTGCCGCTCGTGGTCGCTGGCGGCGTGGGGCGCCACGGCGCTGGTGCGCGTGCGCAGCGGCGGCCGCGCGCGCGACCTGTGGCACGTGGCGTACCGCAACTGGCCCGCCGGCAAAGCCACGCCCAATGACGTGGCCGACTTCCTTGGTGAGTGTTAGCTTCATTGACCTACATATAGACAAGAACGTTCACACAAACCATTTGTTCCAATTCTGGAATGAGAGACATAAAGTTCGCTGCAGCCGCTTAAACATTTATGTCGTCTACTCAACAGACAGACATCGCCGCCACAGACAACGTAGTGTGCATCGAAATGGCGTCCCGAATAGATTGTCAATAACAATAATTGAAAAAATATCTTTTCTATTCTAATAATACGATATAACTACATAATAATAACTTGAATAACAATTAATTTCACTTATTGTCGCCGCTCTGCACGCACTTAAGCCGTGTGAATGTCAAAGCGACGCTACAGCAAGGTGCCGAGTCGACTCCGCAGATGAGTGGAACATAGTGCGTATTCGGAACGGCTTATCTAGTGTAACGTATAAATCGCTGGTTAGCTTAACCTCACAACATACTCACGACTATTATCCCCGTAGGGTTAGTCAGAGACCAGGCCCCGAGGACCGCCGAAGCAATCCCTGTGGCAGCCCACGTTTCACTTAAAAACCACTGCATTGTGCTCAGCGTGACAAAAGTGGTGAGCACATCGCCGTTCAATGCTGTTGGATATCTGTGAAGTCTTTAGTTTGTTAGTTGCCTATTACGACACCCAAGGGAAGAGAGGGGTTGGTGGTATTTTATGAATGAGTCGCCAACTGAACAGCTCCTCTCTCTATTCTCTCATTTTTTTAAATATTTAGCCCGGCATATGGCGCCACTCCTGATGTTAAATGGAAGTGTAGTCCAGTCGCCGGGACGAGTTGTGCAGCCTCAGAAAGACGTAGGTCCCACCGGGACCTCTTCACGCCTCGTTATATCTAGGTTCCTGGTTGCGACAGGACGGCTTATCTACCATACTGCTTCTGGGTCACTATATCATACTAGCTGCCGTAGGACAGAACAAACACTCCTTCTGCACTACCAACTCTCCCAGCGGTAAAGCCGCCCCGCAAACCGTCAGCGATTTCTCGGGAGAGCGTTAACTTATCCTCTCTCTCATCGAAAGAAGAACAACGCTCCAAAATTAGTGGCCAACAGTAATTTGCCTGAAAAATCCTCATTCCGTAATTCGGTGAGGTGACAACTAACTATAGTATTCAAATGAAGGGAACAGATAATTTTTTCAAGCATCGCAGAATATATTTTAAGGTTTTATCGTTTAGCACTTCATGTAAGAGCGAAGGTCGCCGGGCTCATTTTAAGACAATTATTTTGGCCTTGCAAGGTTCTTAGTTCTTATGCCGCCTGCTGGCATACTGCACTGCCGCCCGGCGGGATACCGCCGGCGGCGCTGGCACTAACTCGCCGGGCCGGCGGTTTAGCATCAGCGATTTAGCCGCTTTTTAGAATCTGAATGCAGCGACCACGCATTCCACACCGCACACTTAAAAACGCCAAGCGCAACGATTGAGTCGCTTTTCGGAAGCTCGACACAGCTTCCGAACGCTACACTCCGCACACATTCGGATATCCAATTCGATGCGAGAATTGGCAGTCAGTGTTGCGCTAGATTGCCGATCCAGCATCGGAGCAGTCGCTAAAACGCGCGATTCCGATACCGCGTCCAAACAACGCAGAGAGTCGCCGAAACGCGATGCTGCATCGATACAGTCGCAAAATCGCTGGTGCTAAAAGTAGCATGTGTGCGGTGGCTCTTAGATATTATGTAAAAAGACTTAGTTCGTCAATAACAGTGTCCAATAAACCGCAGGCTTCCTGTCCGAGGTGAACAGCCTCCGCCTGGCGTGCTCCACCGAGGCGGGGGCGGGGCCCGGGGGCGGGGCGGGGGCGGGGGCGGGGGCGGGGGGGCTGTGGCCGCTGTGCGTGTGCGGGCCGCTGGCGTCGCGCGCCGGCGTGGCGCTGGCGGCGGATCTGCTGCTGCACATACTGGACAACAACCAGGTCAGTGCGCCGGTATACTTTCACTTTGACTTTAGTGCGCCGTGTTGTGCAACGAGCTTTTCATACACAGTCGAATGTGTTTGGCACCTTGTTTTCTTTACAGCTTAGATTGAGCTGCGCAGATGGTTCTGCATCGTCATCTTGAGCCCATAAACTTCCCACTGCTGGATACAGGCCTTCCTTCGAGACGACAGCACATAAAGCTATAACCCACAACCCTGGTCCGATGCAATTAGGCGGTGGACATTCCGCCTTTCTTTATTCTTAGTAGATTGGAGATTTAGCTGACGATGACGACGGTGAAACATCTCTAGCTCCTTATTTAATTTAAATAAAAAGTACAGAACACAAACAAAGTCTCATGTCTGTGTAGACTTTAACCTTTAAAACTGTCAGATAATCCCACCCAAATTTGCATTTAATTCCCTTAACATAAGGTCGAAAACCAATCAGTGCTTGCCAAAGCGTTAATAAAGCGCTTATATCTCCAGGAGCTGGATATTCCCCGCACGGTGAGCATGCTGCACCAGCAGCGCGCCGGGCTGCTCGACAACGCGCAGCAGTACGCCTTCCTGCACCAGCTGCTGCTGCACTACCTGCAGCAGTCGCGGCTCATATAGCATACTGCAGCGGTCTGCTTCCAGCATAGCAGGACAGCTTATACACTACCAGCAGTCACGCCTCGTCTAAGATCCTGGTTGCAGCAGAATGGCTTTCTCTTATGATGATCTACCTCCAGTTGTGCCTTATCTAGACTCCTGTTGCTGCAGGGTGGCTTATACCATACTGTACTGCAGCGGGACAGTATCTACCATACTGCTGCCGTTCCTCCAGCATAGCAGGACAGTTTATACACTCCTTATGCTGCACTACCTACAACAGTCAAGGCTCATTATAGCACAGTTTGACAGCTATCTACTGCTGGTCTACCTCCAGCATAGCAGGACAGTTTATACACTACCGGCGGTCACGACTCGTCTAGGATCCTTTGTTCAGCAGGGTGTTTTACGCTCTTATGCTGGTCTACCTCCAGCAGTTGTGCCTCATCTAGCATCTTGGTTGCAGCACGATTGATTATACCATACTGCTGATCTACCCCCAGCATAGCAGGACAGCTCATACACTCTTTATGCTGCACTACCAGCGGTCACGTCGCGTTGCAGCAAGGTGGCTTACACTTTTTGGTCTACCTTCAGCAGTTTAGCCTCATCTAGTGTCCTGGTTACAGCTGGATGGCTTATCTACCATACTGTTGGTTTACCTCTAGCAGTCGTGTTTTATCAAAGATCCTGGTTGCAGTATAACCCAAAAGCTGCACTAGTTTTGAGGAAAATCTGACGTTTTCGTGTAGCAGTAAGTAATATACTGTATTGCAACATCAAAAAGTGCGCGCAACGTTACGTCTGTCGTGTCGCTTTCTCGATATGAACTGACTCTAAGGCGTTAGCGTTTAACGTAATAGAGTAGACAAAGAGCAGTTGCCACTTGTGTAGGGGGCTACCACTTCTCTGATATAAGCAAGTATTCATCAGCAGACTGCTACAGAAACCTCGTAGGAGGCGACCGAGGAGGCCCGCACCTATGTTCACTATCTTACTGAAAGTAGTTTTCGCTCGGAAACTAAGGTTTGACTTTTTGAATCCTTACATGACAGTGACAAAAATATATAATATCACCTTCGGAAACTTTTCTCCCGAAAAGTATTTATTGAACAAAAAAAAGTGATTCAATGTAACATATCGTGTGCCTAGAATGTTTTTTTTTACTTTTCGATCGAAATAAAGTGAACTACGATTTGTACGGAATTCGAGCAACGCCACCTAAGGACTAGTTTACCAGACTTCTCGCTAGGTGGCGGTGGGCACTCTCGATTGTCACTTGTTCCGGAACGTGAGCAACATTTAAAACATTTCTCTGTTTACTTTAATTTCACTATATTAAATGCATCACACACTAATAAAAGATATTAATTATTACTTAATTTCGTACATACGACAATAGGTGATCAACTTCATTATAAATCTTCTTAATTCTAAGCCATCTAAAGACAATGTTCAGACGTTTTCGAGTAAAAAGTACTAAACAGCAGCCGGGGCATTATAATAACAAAATTATAGTACTTATACTTTATTAAAAGTCAATTGTTATACTTAGAATATGCCAGCCACGCATCCCTTGTCTCAGAAGCATGATCAATACTTAGTCATCCAGATTAGTCATCAGCCTGCACTCCTTATTAGAAAAATCGGACCTTAGATTGCCGTACTAATTTTACATTAACTTATTAACGGTGTTGATGATAATAAATTCATACATTTTTAACAAACAGGAACAGAGTCGCAAATTTATACGATATCTATACTAATATCATAAAGAGGAAACATTTGATTGTTTGTTTGTATTGAATAGGCTCCGAAAAACATGACCGCTTTAAAAAATTCTTTCACCGTTGGGAAACTACATTATCTCCGGGTGGTTTAGGCTATATTTTATTTTCAAAAAAATTAGGGATCCTTACTAAAACTCAAAAAATTCCTTAAATCGCGTGCGCTAAGAAAAGTACTGATGATAGAATAAAATTATGTACTATGGCTTTGCAGAACACACCATTATCTACAAAAAGTGTCGCGATAGCATACGTCTAACTATTTTAGTTAAGTCACATCAAGTGTTCTTGGGAGGGGAGTCATTTTGAAAATTCGTCACGGGGTGCGGGGTCCACGTGAACGAAGTCGCCGGCCGTCTGCTAGTATTTCAATAAAGTTGTAAGTTGTAGTTGTTGTATTGCAAAGATCAGTTGCATAGCGAATAATAAATCGATTGATGCAATCAATGGCTACTGTTACGAATTGTTTTAATAAAGAAAATAATTATGAAATGGTAAAATACGCCGCTATACGTGGTTTTACTTATTTGTGTGGTGAAATCATCGCTGACAATTTCTTAAATTTGTGCAGGGAATGGCTCAATGTAATGATTTTGTTGCAGGATTGCCTTCATACAGCAATAGTATATTAAAGGGCCGATATATTACCCTAAATTTATCATAACCTGTTCGTTTGTGGGTTATCTATCACATTTAATGTATCTCCCCATTAGTAATTAATTAAAGAAAAAAATTGAGATTTTCGATTTGACTGACATGGCAATCTTCCACCTTTTGTCTAGTTTTTTTTGTGTATATTTATAACTCTTGCTTTAAGTGTAACATACTAAGATCGATAATAAATTACCATCGGATAGCCTAACTGACTCCTAGATGTAATGTAAATTATTTTAGACAAACATGTCAGAAAGTATTATCATTTAGTTAGTAAAAACGGAAAGAAACTATGTGCCTACTAAAATGCGTATGTATGTATAAATAGTGCTATTTAACTTTGCTAGTTTCAATGTTTTTATAGAATGTAAGACGAAATCATGTGCCTTATTAATCGGAGATTATTCGCGATCTGAAGATATCAATTATGCGTGCCTTCGTAGGTTAAGAGACACTTATTATTATTTATACATAAAGTTCGTTACGGACTTTGTGATTCAATTTAAGCTCACTCATAGTTTTTATACAAGAGGTTGCTCAAGGTAATTTTATAAAGTTTTATGATCTATATATATTTAATAGACTACAGAAGTTTGAAGTTCAAATACTCAAGCACTCGTTTATAAACAATAATGAACCCAAACTTTTTACTTTATCTTACTTGTGTATAGTTTTTCAGCCTTTTGATAATTGTATAGCTGAGTTTTAGTTGTACCTGTCTAATGTTTGTTATTGCAACTGGCGCGCTGAATGTGTTCATCCGTATCAAACGTTTGTATTTCTAGTCGAATGGCAACTATGTTATTTTTATTATTAAGGAATGTGTAAACCTGTTTTTTATGCGTTTTGTGCACAAAGTTTGGCAAGCACTAGTGTCCGGCATTATTTGTGTCTTTACTTGAATTGTGATGTTATATTTTTTTCTATTTGCTAAAATATTTTTTATAAAGTTTTAACAAATTAATTATTAAAAATCAGTATTGTATAACAGAATGTATTTATATTATGAATTGTTTTTCTCATTTATTATTTCAATAATAAATAAATAAATATTAACTATTTGCAGAGATGTGACGGAATTTCTCAAAGTTTTGTGATGTTTGTATTGACAATAAAACTGTATGCAAAATGGAATGTTTCATTAAATAGAGCAACCGTGTTGTTCCAACACCCAGTACATCCAAGGATACGAGTTGCTCCTCAGACGAACACATCTCACGGTCGGGTGAGGCGTCTCCTTTATAAGGGCATCGCACGCACGCATTTCTACTACCGAACCGCTACTCGTAAAAATGTTTAAAAAATTCTATATGCAGTATAAACATACAACTTTGATATTCCGGGTTTTTGGTTGACATTTTTAAGGCGCTTTCGTCTTTCAAAGTACGAGTCGATAGTGTTGATAGCGCTGGAAAGAGCCACAATAGCATATAGTGGCATCTGACCCGGAATGTCTGAAAGGAGTAGGTTGTCGAACCTGCCCCCTTACTCTTAAACTAATCCCGATCGATCGAGATTGCTATTAGTTAAGATCCGAGTATAGAACGACCTTCACCGAGAAGGTAATGGATGAAAAGTATTTTATATCAAATTTAATATGTTAAATAATATATCGCGAGTGGGTTGGCTGAAAAATTTCAGTCCAGTACCATTAATGATTAATTTAATATTAATTTTTTTTTTTAATTTGCACTGGTTTGGTGTGTGTGTGTGTTTGTAATGAGCTTATCTTAATATAAACACATTTTATTTATTTAACCAGACGGTTGCAAATTACTAATATTGACTTGCCTGTTTACACCTGCCTACCCAATGTTATGACAGGAAAAAAATAGTCAACCTAACGTTAGCATACTCTATAGGCTTCATACTTTTGATTGGTACCTATGTAATTTATCTATTATCGAAACAAGTGCAATATTTAAAAAAATATATTTTTAAATATTTAATTAATCATATACTGGACTGAAATTTTTTAGCCAACCCACACTCGCAATATATTTTTTAACACATTAAATTTGATATAAAATACTTTTCATCCATTATCGCTCGGTGAAGGTCGTTGTATACTCGGATCCTCTACTATATTGGGAAGTTTCGTACACCAGCGGTAATTTGGATTCAAAATCGAATTCATCTGTTCTTACCCGTGCGCCGTGGTACTATCGATGGTCTTACTGTTAGTACCATGGGTATTTTTTTTTGCCCGTAGTATGTACTACTGTCCTGTCTGGTAGTACTACGGGTGATTTTACATTACCCCTGGTAGAGTCACCAGCATTAAGATGTGTTGAGCAAAAATATCTGATCATTGGTGGAAGGCATACATAGGCATCATATTATGCCTTCCACCAATGATCAGATATTTTTGCAGGCCGTCGATCGGGTTTGACGCAGTTTGTCCCATTCGCATTTCGTCACGATTTCAGAAAAGGTCCCATTCGCATTCTGTTCCATTCGCATTTCGTCTCATTCGCATTTTGTCCCATTCGCAAACAGTCACACACTCAGGGCCCTGATTCTGTATCGCAATGTATAGATTCCACACCTAAACCTTACCGCGCACAACGTCAAACGCATACGTTTTTGGGAAGATATCGTAACTTTTTAAGGAATTAACGTGGTTTTGAAACAAGGAATCGTTACAGAATAAGGGCCCTGATAAATTAAGCTTTTTAACGTTTTCATAATGGTGGTATGTTTGAAAATAAAGACATGCAGCTTTTAATAACAAATTACGTGTTTTTTTTTTAAAATCAACATAGCAATATTTATTATTTCAAAATAAAATAAAATAATACAAAAAAGTGAAGAATATAATGGGACGTATTTGATTGTAATGTAAAATATTTGTTTAATATAGAGAGTCTACATCAATCCTGCTACCAGGCTATTTCTAGCCAACTTAAATCTATACTAAATTATTATGTATATAAACTAACTTACGTACTATAACACGGTGTGCCACACCCTTGAGATACGCCGCTCAGCCCGGTGCAGTTCGCCGCGCCGGCTGTCTTCGGGCTGCGGTGCTGGATCGCGCTCCCGCGCGTCTTCGGGGCTGGTGCTATGGTGATGGAAAGGCCCTAACTTCCCGTTGGCTACCCCAAGAGAGCTCTCAAACCCCAGAGAAATACGTACCACTGCACCAATCACTTAGCCCGCCACGACACGTGTGCGGGTCAACCAACAAATCACTGATTTTACTCAGGCCGCCCTGGTTACAAACTAAACTTATGTGTTCTACACTGTACTTAATTATTACGGACCCCCGAATGAACCTATGTGCCCCACATATTAAATTACACCAAAACAAATTACACGACCGCGCGAATAAAACTTAACCTAACCAAGAATCCAACGTGAGCGTCACACTTGACATTGACAGCCGTCTGTCAAATACAAATTAAAACTAACACAAAAGGTTGCCAGCCGTAAGTGGCCATTTTGTTCCGAACATCCCTCCGCTTCGGTCTGGAGGGCCAGCCCCAGACCGCTAGCTCAATCAATCGGGCAAGGGGAGACAGCTGCTGTGGCTCATCGCGGAATCGAACCGCAGTCCCATGCTCGCCAACAAACAACTTTACAATGCTGCCCTAGCTATAAGCAGGAGGGCAAGTTATTCTCCTTCAACAACATACTAAATCTAATTAGCCAAATTAAAATAATATTAAATTATCTTATTTACCAAAGCTTATTTTCTAAAAATATACAAACATCATTCAGTTACATACACCCGTGCCCTTGCCATTTTGTGCCATTGTCGGAGCGAATAAGTGAAGGTAGACCCTTACGCGACACGAAACGATCCAACGCGACGACGAAGGCCTCCGTGGACAACGAAAAATCTCCCAAGAGGACGGCCTTAGTAGCCAGGCACAAAAAAACACAAAATATTTACCTACTACCCGAGCGTTGCAAAAGTTGATCGGTTTTACCGAGAAAGGTCCAGCAGAACCCATTGCGTGCGACCAAGAACGGACGAGACTGAGTGACTCGGTCCGAAGGCAGATCCCCCGTCTGCGGCTGCACGGGTGAAGACGTCCACTGTGACAAAATAAACCCCAGAAGAGCACTACACAAATATGGCTCTACGAGCAAACAATATTCAAAATTACAAGTTACGTTACCTAGTAACACATCCAACAGACGTCAACCGTGACGTGCTGGCCTATTGAAAGGCTTCACAATCCTCATGGGCATGGGCTACCATGTAGACCATGGGAGGTTTCTCAATTTCCCAAACTTGTGCATAGTTATGGAAATGGTACACAAACGCAATGACTCTAGACTATGCGGAGTCGAGTCGTCAAACTGTGTACATAATAGAAACAAAACCAAAATAGTTGGCACTGCCAGCAGTGTAGGCGAGGCGACCCAGAGCTATCTGGGTGCCTAGTAGGACCCGTCCTAGTACCCGCCCAAGAGTAGGTCAATTGTATGTGCCGTTATCCCTGCGGGCGTTATTCATTACCGGTACCGAAATTAAATTCCTCACCGTAGATTATGTACCGATGTGAGGGTGACTTGTGTTTGCCCCGTCAAACACCCAGTAAGCATGCCACCAAACAATGTCGCACAAAATTAAAATTTCAAATCTAAGATTTCTTTAAAATCTTTCATACGCGGCCGCCGTAGTAGTTAGCAAAACCGTCCGTGGTTTTGCTCTCGCAAAGGGGGGAGGGGGGGGCAGGCTAGCTATGGCCTGCCCGGGTCCCCCATTCCCAAAGAAGGCCCCCGCCCGTGTGATACCGCGGGTGGTACTATAACCGCTGCGGCATAGCTCGATCGCGGCTGCACGCTGGCGCGCACAGAGCTAGTTGCAGGGAGGGGTCCCTCCTTCGTGACACCGTCGGGGCCCCCGCCCGTGTGATACCCAAATCGCACTCGGGCCGGCGGCATGGTAACCTGCAGGCGCGGGCTTGCGCGCCTGCGCATGGTTCACCTTTCGGTGTGGGGGCGCGCCTCGCGCATGACTGGGCCTCCAGTCCGCTGGTAGGTGTGTGCTCCGCGCTGGAGCACCCCTGCCCGTGTAATGCTGCCACCGCTGTTGAGTGGTCGGTGAAGCCGCTCCCGATCTGTTGACACACAACAATAATAAATGGAGTGGTCCACCAAATGCAATGCGGCGTTGAGGCCTATTGCCATAGCAAAGGCCGCTGCGCTTTGCCATACGGCGCCTCGTAATTACAGGCAGCCCTCGTAGTGTGGCCTGACTGCGGCTGTACTGTGGGATTCGCCTGGCGTCCCATTGAAGCCTGCGCCTCTGATGGCGGCAGGTCAGGCTGGGAGGTCGCTACGACCCCCGCCTCAACGCTGAGGAACTTTAGAAGTTCCTCCAATCCCGGCAGAGTAGTCCCCCCTTTCTCTGCCGTTTCCTGCTCAAACCGGGAACGAATGTCCGTTGGCAGCTTAATTAAAACAATGTGCATCAGTAGGAGCGACCACTCGGCTACTGGCAACCCTAGCTGTCGCAACGCATTACACGCAACTGTGACTGGCGTCAACAGCTGCGTCGTTAAGTCCAACTGATGGATAGGAAGCCCATCAGGCATCGCAGGCCCTCCCCCTGGTGGCGGTATGGATGGCTGGACATCCCCTATCCGTCGCCTTTTAATGTCGCAGGCCGCCTGGACGACATTATCACTTATTTCCATGATCTGGGCAAACTCTTCTTCGTATTTCGACCATACCTCTTTGTGGGATGTTGGAACAGTCTCTGACAAAACCACCATGGCGGTCTCAACCGAAGACACCCGCTGCCTTAACTGCCTGGCTCGCTCGAGGATGTCATCGTCGCAGCCCCTCCGAGACAGCAGATCCTGCGTATGCACGAACCAGCGCAGCTGCGTTGCAAAGACTGCCTCCGCCATCGCGTTGTCAACAGAAAACAAATAAAGGAGGGATGAGATGATTCTATGTCCAACAATAGCACAAATATGGCAGAACAATATTTCCTACACACATACCCTTTCAATTACAATGTAGGCACAACCAAATTAATAAGTACAAAATAAACTTATACGTGTTTGCTACAAGAGGCGCACTAACAAATATAATTTACAAGTATTATTATTAGATAGTCCCTATGCATAAATCAATCAAGTTAAAACCAATGTAATAATCTAATTAAATTTAAAATTGGTTTTCAAAAATGAAGGCACCAACAAAACAAAATGTGCCATTATTATTGTATAAACCGTTATATAATAATCCAACCAAATTTTACATATGCCGCTGTGTAGAACAAACAATCTATTCGGTTCCAAAGAACCAGAGTAAACAAAATGAATGTTTAACTAACATCACACAAGGATGAACCAGTAATCAGGCTTGAATTAATTCCCAAAGAAAAAACAAAAATAAAAATAGAAATGTTCCTTAATACTACATAGGTACACAACTATGTTAACACACAATGTATAATGCAACTACAACATTGATATGTGACTACAATATGATTATACCAAATGAAATGCAATAACAAGTATTGCACAGACTGCCATGCAATCAAAACAAAGCAATAAATCAACCCTAGTTGATTCCGAAGCAGCCACAATAAACATTGAATGTTCAATTAAAATTTACTATGTAAACAAATTGATTTCCAAAGAAAAAATAAAATAAAAATGTTCCTTGATATTATTATTACATAGGTACGCCACTAGGTAAACAAGTCATTTACCAAACAAATGTTACAAATAAATGGAACTCAAATTGATTTCCCAAAAAAAAACTACAATAAACAAAATGTTTATCAATTTAAAATGTAACATAACTGCAATATTAATATTGTGTCTACAGCTTTGCAATCGCTAGACAACCAAACTACAAATATTGTGAATCAATTGCCTACAATATTTAAATATGTTTTCTAAATGAAAACAACAAACCAAATCAAAATGACCACAATTTTCAATGCTTTAATTTTAAATTCTAAATTAAGTTTTCAAACAATCAAGGAACAAACAAAATGTTTAATTATTTCCAAACCGCTAGAATCTTAAAATTCAGTTGCACAATAAATACAACAAACATAATCAAAACATTTATTTGTTGTCACAAATTTGCACTACCCTAGCGAGACTAATTCTAAATTAAAGTTTTAAAAACAATTATACCGCCCCGGTGAGTTGATATGACTCAAATAAATTCAAAGCCTGTATAGCCTAAATACAACACAAGTACAATGTGTAATACAACCAACAGTTATATCCTAACTCAAATAAACACATTCTTGTTAGTAATGTATAACCAAAAAACAAATGTTTACATTGCACTATTAGGCAAGTAATTACATTCCAAATGTGTAATCAAAAACCAAATGTTTACATTGCACTATGATATTTATATGACTATTTTATTGTAATTATAGCAAGTTAGGTTTGACAACACTCCGCAGTGGAATAATCTTACACAATTAAACACATTCTAAATGCGGGACAACGGATCCAAGATAATTACCATTACACTGACCGCAGTGAGAAAATCTTACACTAGGTGCCTACTTGCTATGATCACACAATAATCACACAAAGAAAACTACATATTACATTGCATTCTAAATGCGATTTAATTCAATTTAATATGCAGTTACAAACAATCTTAACACAAACCTATTCTAAGTATTTGGTTGGTACGACTAACCAACGTTAAAACTAATAACTAATCAATTGAGGTCCGTAGACAAAACCACGCTCCTGTTTACCAAAAAATTTTTGATATAGAGAGTCTACATCAAGACAACAATAGGGCTGGGCCCTTATACAATAAACTTAAATTGCTACTTACTATATGGTAAAAGATAATCCAACACGACTTACGTACTAGAAGACGGTGTGCCACACCCTTGAGATACGCCGCTCAGCCCGGTGCAGTTCGCCGCGCCGGCTGTCTTCGGGCTGCGGTGCTGGATCGCGCTCCCGCGCGTCTTCGGGGCTGGTGCTATGGTGATGGAAAGGCCCTAACTTCCCGTTGGCTACCCCAAGAGAGCTCTCAAACCACAGAGAAATACGTACCACTGCACCAATCACTTAGCCCGCCACGACACGTGTGCGGGTCAACCAACAAATCACTGATTTTACTCAGGCCGCCCTGATTACAAACTAAACTTATGTGTTCTACACTGTACTTAATTATTACGGACCCCCGAATGAACCTATGTGCCCCACATATTAAATTACACCAAAACAAATTACACGACCGCGCGAATAAAACTTAACCTAACCAAGAATCCAACGTGAGCGTCACACTCACACTTGACATTGACTGCCGTCTGTAAATTTTTTTTTTAATTTATTTGTTCCGTGAAGGAACAGGCTAAGGTCTGAGCCATACTGCCTAGTCATTCGTTTTTTATTTGTTTTTTTTCCCTTGATGATAATGAGTGGTGATTAAGATGAATGATAAATGATGTTCCCCAAACCCCTTGAGTCCTGAGTAAAGTGTGGGACTTTACTGAGGTCTCACGCGGACTACTTGTGAGAATTTGAAAAGTAATGTTGCACTGTTTTGTTTCATTTGCCAACACTCATGCACGTTCACAAAAACTTAACGGTTAATAATCCACTATTATTTCACATTAATATACGAAAAAACACAAATTTTAGAAAATAAAACAAAACTGCAGACATGACGCTTCACTTTCCCGCCAAGAAGTCCAGCCGTCTGTCAAATACAAATTAAAACTAACACAAAAGGTTGCCAGCCGTAAGTGGCCATTTTGTTCCGAACAATATTGTTATGTTGATTTTGGAAATAATTAAACTTAATTATTAAAATAAAAGGATATTAATCATGTAAAATATTAAAAAAACCTACTTAAAAACTGAATCGTAATTCAATAACTGCAATAATGTAATATGTTTCTTTCTACAGTAGAAGTAAAAATCATCATTCATTCTTCACTTTTTTTGTATAACTTTATTTTGATTTTGAAATAATAAATATTGTTATGTTGATTTTGTAAGAATGTTGATTTTTTTTTAAATACACGTATAATTAGGTAGGCTGCATGTTTTATTGGCTTCGGTATTTTATGAAAATGTTATGCAACTTAATTTACAACTAAAATCTGAGTGCGATTTCAGTAAAGGTCCCATTTGCAAACGGTGCGAATGGGACCTTTTCTGAAATCGTGACGAAATGAGAATGGGACAATCTGCGTCAAACCCTTAGAGCATTCAACTGAATGCTCTAAGGTCAAACCCCGTCGATCGTCGTCACATCTTAATGCTAGTGACTGTACTATTTATCAATTTAATATTCCATACAAACGTATTTCGAGGTATGCTTTTGCTTTAAAATTCGAGTGTTGTAGAACCTTTTCCAAATATGTAAGTAAGTACTGGTTAGTTATGAAAGTTTTTAATTTGTTTATTTTTTTAACTTTACACTAACGGTGCATCCACACCGCAGTCACTTTTAGTAACACGTGGAGACATTGATGTTATATGAAGGTTACTCAATGTTATCATGTTGCGACATGTTGCTCCTCAAAAAGTAACTGCGGCGTGGATGCACCGTAACACAAAATTAATATGACTACCTACTGATTTTTTTTAACGCTAATAATCAAATATTACGAATTAATATGACTAACTAAATGCAGAATATTCTCATTATATTTTCTTATGCACACAAGAAAAAAAAACAGTGCTGTGTGTGTTATTCTGGCTTCATTTCTCGTCAGTAATGTCATGTTAAAATGTCATCATCATCTCTCAACCCATATAAGCATAGCTTTTGTGTGTCAAATAAAAATCAAAAGCGCAGTCTATCAATTATATATTTTTGTAAAAAATTACACATAACCTAAACTCGAACCGCCCTCACGGCGGCGGGTAGTAGGGTCGCAGCGGCGGCCCCGGCGGCGGGCCCCGCGCCGGGAAGAACGGCGGCGGCACGTGCACGCCCAGCGGCGGCGGCAGCGCGAACCGCGGCGGCGGCGGCTCCGCGTACACCAGCGCCGGCACGCGCGGCTGGTGCGGCTGGTGCGGCTGGTGCGGCTGGTGCGGCTGGTGCGGCTGGTGCGGCTGGTGCGGCGGCGGCGGCAGCCGCGGCGGCGGCGTCGCGTACGCGCCCGGCGGCGCCGCGTAATACGCGAACCGCATCTCCTGCTTCGGCGCCGGCGGCTCGGGCTTCAGCTCCGCCCCGTTCTTGATCGGCGTGGCCACCTTAGCGATAGGCGCGACAGGTGAAACTGAAGTGGGCGGTGTAACGGAGGGCGGTTTCTTCTCGTTTTTTGGCAGCTTCGAGGCGGCCGGCTGCGGGGGCGACTCCCCGCCCGACGGCTGGGCCTGCATCGAGTACAGGTCTAGCACCTGGGGACAAGTTAATGTAGGTACTGGTTATTGTAAGAAGTGTCAGACGTGGTAGTCCCTTTCTTCTCCGAATATCGTTCATCCGAAAATCAAAATCCCTAACGCGCTTGCTATAATCATCACTATCGCGCGTATGTTCACGAATACAAAATTTTATTTATTCGTCTTTAATTCTAATGCTTTTGTGTCATAATATTGGGTGCTATAATAATTAGATATCCTAATTTTTCTTGCTATAAAGTCATATGTCCTAAGTGTTATATTGTGTCCGAATGGTTAGTCCTAACAATATTATTATAAACCATCATTCAGTTGATGGTTTATACTCCTGTAAGTCACATGATAGGTTACAAATTTAAGACAATGGCGAAGCGCAGCGTAGCGATTGTCTTGAATTTCGAGGTTAATTTTTTTTATTAGACAACAGAAATACGAAATCTATACACATTGAGTCAAGGGACTCCATATCACTTAAGAACAGATCTCTACACTTATTTGGCTATAATTATTTTTTGTTGCGTTTGTATTGCCAGGGCTAGGTTTGTATGGCAGAAGATTAATGGAAATTCGTCGTGGGACACATGATGTTCACGAGGACGACGTCGTGGGCGGGCCGCTACTATTAAATACACATGAAACATACCTGGTGACAAATGTCTTCCAACAACTCCATGGTGATGTCTTCCACAAACATATCCCACCAGGCATTATGCTTGGGCGTCCGTCCGTTCCAATCCACTACTTCAAACTTGCTGAGCTTGCCAGCTAAGAACATGAGCGCCACCGCGATCACCTCCGGCTCCCATTGCAGGCATAATGTTGTACATAAACTGTTCAAATTAAAACATAGATAAGTAAATTTATTTTCATTATTATTTAGCTATTAAGCATTATTTATTATCTACACTTCTGGACACATCTATTGGCCCACCTTGCATTTTCAGTTTCGTTTAGTCCTAGCTAAAAATTTATATTAGGTTGAGCAAAAAGTTTTTATACAGTTTTGAAACAGGCACATTCATAATTTTATTCAATAGTCTTTTTTAAAATTTCGAACACAGAATTTAAAGCAACAAAAGACAATTTTGAGCCTGTTCGTTGATAACAAACAATTGAATACTAAGAAAACTTGATTTTATTGGTTTACTTGGATTTAATTCTTAAAAGTGTGATTTTTCTCTTTGGTTATGCAACAAACATTACTTATTCTTAACATTAAGGTGAGGTTCTATCAATAATCTATGGATACTTCGCCTGAAGTCGCCGCCCAAGCTGTGGCACTTATCCAGGCCGGACACAGCCAAAGAAATGTGAGTGCTCAACTTAATTTAAGTCGATCTGCAGTCCGAAATGTTAATCGGAGGTACCTAGAGACTGACGGCTTTGTTCATCGCCAAGGAAGGCCATGATCTCGGGTCACAACTGAAAGGCAGGATCGATTCATCGTGACGACGAGCTTGAGAAATCGTCACCTTACCTCCATTGAGATACAAAACCAACTTCGCGACTTCCACGGAGTATCTGTGAGCGCTCGAACTGTTCGGAGAAGGTTAAAAGAACGCGATATGGTACCACACAAGCCAGCTAATGGCCCCAAACTAACACGAGCCCACCGAGCAGCGCGTCTTCATTTCGCGCGTACTCATTTAAATTGGACTCAGCAGCATTGGAGCAGTGTACTCTTTTCTGATGAGTCTAAAATTGCGTTACATGGCAATGATGGAAGGAAGGTCTACCGACGTAAGGGAGAGCGTTTTGCACAATGCTGCTTTGAAGAGAGGGTTGCTTATGGCGGTGGCTCATGGACTGTCTGGGCGGTATATCCGCGAGCGGCAAAACTCAATTTGAGGTTATTACGGGACCATGGCTGCCAACATTAAATGCTGAAAGGTACATTCGTGAGTGCTTAAAACCTCACGTGATGCCATACGTGGACCATGTGGGCCCAAATTTTCTTTTTATGCATGATAATGCAAGAGCCCATAGGGCCGGCATCGTCAGGGAATATCTTCGCGATGTGTACATCACAGTTATGGACTGGCCAGCCAGAAGCCCAGACATGAACCTGATTGAGCACATGTGGGACGAGCTAAAAAGACATGTTAGGGCTCGTCAACCAGTTGCCCAGACGATGCAGGAGTTGAAAACTGTCATAGAAGAGGAATGAGAGATGATCCCTCATAATTTCATAGAGCGGTTGATAAACTCTATGCCTAATCGTATGAGAGCTGTCGTAGATGCCCATGGAGGCAACACGCATTATTAAATTAAACCTTTATTTGATAAAAGATGTTTTTTATTCAAAAATCAACTGCCTTCATCAAGGCGCATACCCGATTTGTTAGGCGTAGCTCCATGTCGTGTGGTTTTCTGAATTCAAATTTAAAACAATACAATCGAAAAAGATGGTAAAATGTATCAGGTTTAAAACTGCATCAATAGTTTTTGTTCAATCTAGCAATCATATTTAAGTAGGGGCCATAGAAACCTAAACTCTAAGGTGGGCCAATAGATGTGTCCAGAAGTGTATTTTTAACCAATTTGAAAGAAAGGAGAAGGTTCTTAATTAGTCAGTACTTTGTTTGAGATAGCTTTGCAAGTGCCTGTGTCTCTTTCATCAGGCTGACATACGTAATAGAACTTAAGGCTCATAACAATAACATACATACAATCATGACTATTATCCCCGAAGGGTTAACCACCTCTATCATAGTCCACTTTTCACCAACTGCACATGTCCTCAGCGTGACAGGTGGTGAGGGTTAGGGTGTCGCAAAGGGGGTGCAGGACTTAGAAAACTTTCGAACAAAAAATGACTTTTTTATTGAAAACGAAATTTTTCACTTAGTTCCATGTTGTGTCAGATGTGCATCAAAAATTTCGTCGGATTAAAATGTGTAATGCCCTACTCACGTGATAGGTTAGAAATTTTAAAAAATCGCGATGCACAGAGTAGCGATTGTCTTGAATTTTGAGGTTATTTTTTTATTAGACAACAGAAATGTAGCTCCATACAAAAGTTTAAATATATATATTGTTTTTTTTTTCCAAAAAAACTTATTTTTGGATCTCTTTAGATAGCAATGTTTTCGTCACCGTACCAATATATCGATCCTACAAGAGCTTCATATAAAGGAAAGATTATCGTTGACTGTTCATATACGAATACTAAAGTTCGTTCATAGGCACATGACTCGCAACAAAGAATCAATAGAGCGTCTCATAGTTTAGGGCCGATCGGAGTGCATGTGATCCCGTGGTCGCTCTCCAACCTGATGGGTAGACCTCATTGGATCCCTCACTCAATCTACCATGACCGACTGCTCACACAATGCCACTAACAGAGCCGATTGGAGACGAATAACGAGAGCCTAGACCCCCTCATAACCACAACCACTCTGTCAAGAGTGCCGTCTAAGAAGAGAGTTTTTCATCAGTTTGTGAAAAAAAATAGTGTATTTTTTATGCACCCTCTTTGCGACACCCGTACCATAATGAGCCCATTGCCGTTCTATGCTGTTGGATATATGTGCAGTAGGAAAGGAATAAATCCTTTGCCTATAACACCCAAGGGAAGAGAGGGTGGTAATTTTCTTTCACCGCTACGTGACTTGGCTAACAATTACACAATGACAAACAAACAATGACAAACAAACAATGACAAATTGCCTGTGCACATCCCAGATTAGATTTGTTCGTTGGTGTAGATACCTACATATCTACTATATTTATTTATAACTTAAATCCCTCAAGCAACGTGAAACCACACACAATTGAAAACCTATTGTTTTGCGACCGCCGGCGGTCCAATGATCCTCAAAGGGTTAACTATTCTATTATTTAATAATTATAATACAGTAGGTAAATAAGTAATTCAAAGCAGTATTTTACTAACCTGTCATTGACAAAAGTCCAGGCCATCTGAACCATCTTCTGTAACTTTGTTTTATCTCCTTTGAGGCATTTGGCATACTTGAGCAAGTAACCATAGGGGTGCTCCACCTGCAGGTCGAATTTGATGGTCTGCAGCAGTATCCTCTCGAGGGTCATCACCTCTTCCTTGGGGTCCTCGCCGAACGTACCGAACTTATCGTCGGTCAGCAAGGATCTTGCTACTTTTATTATATCTTTACACTTCTTAGGCGTCTCTTCCACTTTACCCGCCAAAAAGAGACAACAACACGCGGTTATATATCTAGGAAAAGTTCGGAACGAGTGGAACATGTAAAAACGATGAAAATAAACAACACCAGTGGCCACTGTATTATAACCTAAGTCCATTTTTGATCCCGTATCAATGATAAACCTTGCACCTTCCTTACGATACCGATTTTCCGTGTCATTACTAATGCCATCGCGAAATGATGGTGTATTCTGTAAGTCCTTTTTATCATAATACCAATAAGGCATTTTGTAGTTAAAACTAAAGTGAAATTAGCAATCTATCGTCATCTAGTCTCTCCACTGCCAATCAAATCCAAATGACATTAGGGATGCGCCGATCCGATCCGATCCCATGAAATATCAGATATACGATCCAGCGATTTTTGGATCGGATCGAGGTTATACGATTTTATGCCAGATCGATACGTATGGTTAGGGAATATGGATATGGAATATGTATAGATCGTATGCATTAAAACGCGGTTTGTTTAAAACAATCTGTTACGAACGTCACGAAGGGAACGTGTTCTATCTTTGTTTACATTTTGATTTTTGCGGCAACCTTTGCGGGTAGATTGATATAGCTGTTAAATTATTATAAAATAATGTTGTGGATAGGTATATAAGCATAAAATGTGTGTATTCAGTCACATGTATACGTACAATGGCGGACTCTGTCGCTTTACCAGTCTAAAGGTCAAAATCCCTTGCACACCGCGTCGTCTATTTGGTGCGGACACGTACCCGGGCGGTCGGTGCGTGCTTATTCATATTCTTATTCTTAAAGGTATTGCTGTCTTTTTCTGCGTCTAGTGTACAAAAAAAGACAGCAATATGTTTAATGGAGGATTAACTTTAAAAATCGTTCTTGCGACTGACTGTGTATCTAATAAAGGTCTAATAATTAATTGCATCTTACTTTGCATCTGATACAGATCGATTTCCTAAAGATCGGATCGACGGCATGCGATCCAATCCGCGGATCAGATCATGGCGTTACGCTTACGATCCATTACGATCCCAAAAATCGGACCGGTGACCCGAATCACGCATCCCTAAATGACATGACAATGGGCGATTTTCCGAGATCGAAAAAAAAAAAGAAATTGGTTCGTAAATGACTTCATAGATGGCGCTTAGCATAGATTAGTATGGCGCTTAGTAAAAGGCGGGTTCATGAAGAGCACGTGTATGGCTGCGTAATATTTATTCTATTCCAAAATAGAAATAGGTTCTGGATGTCCTGAATATAAATAGGTAAGTAAATACAATTTTTTATTCTTTTGGTAGACAAGTAAAAGTGTAGAATTTATTACAGCCCATAAGTAGCCCAGCTTTCATAAAACGACATCTATCGAGTGTTTTTGAACTAATTTTTACTTTTTAATTTGGGCTGTCAGAAAATCGCCCATTGACAACTACAAAACTGAGTTACATTTTGCCGATTCGTATCAGTTCATCATACAAAAAATGACAACTTAAATTGGTAGGATAATATCCACGCGTGACATTCTCATTTTTTAATTTTAATTTTTTTTAAATATATTTTGTTCCATGAAGGAACAGGCTAAGGTCTGAGCCATACTGCCTAGTCATTAGTTTTTTATTTGTTTTTTTCCCTTGGTGATAATGAGTGGTGATTAAGATGAATGATAAATGATGTTCCTCAAACCCCTTGAGTCCTCAGTAAAGATGTGGGACTTTACTGAGGTCTCACGCGGACTACTTGAGAGAATTTGAAAAGTGATGTTGCACTGTTTTGTTTCATTTGCCAACACTAATGCACGTTCACAAACACTTAACGGTTAATAATCCACTATTATTTCACATTAATATTCGAAAAAACACAAATGCTAGAAAATAAAACAAAACTGCAGACATGACGCTTCACTTTCCCGCCAAGAAGCCTTTAATTTTAAAATATTGCTTTAGGCTTCGCGGCATTGTTGTTTAAGCCACGGTATTAAAACCTGCCAAATAGTTTTATCAGAGTTTATTTAATTATTCTTTTTACTAGCATTTAGAGAATTAAGAAAAGTTTTATATTTGCTACAAATGAAAACCGCTTAATGTTATATTTATTTTTGCAAAGATTCATCGAATTTGTTACAATTACTGACTTTAGTTAACTGCTTTTTAATAAAAACAAATAACAGTTTACGTAAACAACATCACTTAACTTAATTACACACAAAAAAATAACAAAAATAAATGAAATTAATATGTAGGTACGTCTATAAATAAAAAAAATCAATTATCTCGCCTGTTCGAGGCAAGGTACCCAAAAGACTGCATGTGCATGGCGGCATTGCCTCTTTGTATGGCTAGACTTACCCGCTGAGGTGCTGAGTGAAAAAATTGCCAGCCTTCCGGTCTCCCGTTGCTTCAAAAAGGCGTGTAGATATGTTTTTTAAAAGGACTTTGCATTTGGTCCCCATGGGTTCATTGTCTTTACTCCGAAGGGAAGGAAAAAGTATGTCTCACCCAAATCCAAATCCCGATATTTGCGAGTTTTGCTTTGTTCTGCTGCGATTGCAGCCGCGCATGGCTGAGACGACGTTGTGTTAATGTAGCAGGGGGGCCTAAGTCGCGTGTCGCGTCCCAAACTAGGGTCCTCCAAGGTACAAGCGACATTCCGTCAGACCGCCTAACATCCGATCGCAAAACCCCGTTCGGCTCCAAAATTGCAGGCACACCAGCGGTCACCAAAGCTCTGAGAATGGTGTCGTTAATTGAAGCATGTCTGCTAATACGCCCTGCGCTCCTTTGGCACGAGAGACCGTGGTGACTTGGTGACCCAGCTCATCCACCCATTCGCCACACCGACACCGATGTGCGCTGATGCTCAAACGAAGAGCTATCGTTGAAGTGAGGGTGCAATTATCTAGCAACGTACCGATGTTGACGGAAGGCTAAGCGTGCCACAACCTGACTCTTTTTCACAGACCGCCAAAAGACGGGCGCGATCTACCGTGTTGTCGCATCTGTCGATCAATGCTCGGCGAGTGCGCTTGCAAAGAGGCTCGTCCCATAGTCTCTGCGAATGTAATACAGTTGGAGCATCCTCGGTGCACAGCGACAGCCACCCATCCTTCGCCTCCGAATGTCCTACGATCCCAACGGAACCCACAGATGGGTTGAGAATACTACCGCATAAGGATCCCGAAGCATGTACGGAAGACCAAAAAACTGGCAAAAAGGCTATGTCCGACACTTTCCATAAACCAATTCCACCATTTTCTTGAGCGACTTTTAGTGAGCGTTTCCTTAATGAGATCATCCAGATTCAGGACTCCGAATACCTCCAAAATTGAGAAACACGAAGATAAATTATGTGAACTCGTCCCCAACGAACAAGCAAAATTAATTTTGCTTTTTAATTATGTTTATTCATGTAACGCGGGGCAGGATTTAGCTAAGTTTAAAGAATTCACGTATTTACTACCTACAACTTTTGTAGTAAAATAATTTTTATTTAACATTGAGGCTGCAAATCGGTCTTCACAATTTTTGTTCCCATCCCGTAGGTACTTATCACTCCACTTCTGGAGCTGGGCTGGGGACATATTATAGGCTAGGCCTCTCATTCTCCCAATGCTTGCCTCTGCCACGCCAAGACCATGAGCGCTTGTTTCTCTTTCATCATTATCATCATCTTATTTTATTTTATCACGAGCCCACCTTTTCGAAGCGTCCCAAAGACTATCCCAAAGTACATCTGCAGACTTTTAGTTTACTCGAATTCGTAATAAGTAAACACACTTTTCTGTGTAAGTACCACACCTTACAGCAAAAAGAGTAACACACATATTCACTTAGCGACTAATAATTATCATCATTACGTATCTTTTATTATTTTCTTTTGATATCACTTATCTTATCTTAATTTGCGAGCGGTTGTTGGACATGACGTGCCCCTATTTTGTAGGTAGTGTAGCTATATAGTGAGAGACGTTTTTAGAATTATAGGTGTTTAGTTGTTTACTGTTTATGAATATTTTATGTACTTATGACAATAATTGGTCCTGAACTATACAAGTATAATTTTAATAGATCAACTGAAAGAAACCAAATTCATGGAGCGTATTCAGTTGATAACAAATGACCCGCGTAATAGCTACAGTAGAAGTGTAATTCAGTGTTACAATGTCTAACAATATCGTTGAATTTACTGTTTGGTCAGGTTTACCAACAAGACAACTACCCTACCTACCCGTCCCTCGGAGGTTAAATATAAGTGATTGAGCTATGCTTATAGCATTATGGTTAAATGCTAGGTGGTTTGAGCCAAAATATAATGTACATGAGTAAATAATATCGTGTCCACCGACTTTAACCATGATTACGGCTATGTCTATTGCATTAAAATATTTCAAATATTTTTTAAATTTACGATCACTGGCTTCAAGCTTGATAATTTATCGATCATCCGTCGCTTAAACTCTTGAACTATAAGTATATTAAATTATTCTGCACATTAAATGTAAATAATAATTAATAATTAAGATATATAAGATAAGAACAATTTATTCAGTATACTTAAAACAACACATTACAATTAAATAACATGAATATTCTCTAATTTAGATGCCAAAGCAAAGAGTAGAGTTATATCGATACCCGAATCGGACGAGGCAGTAAATCGGATTACTTCTAATTTGAGTTACCACCATAGGCGTTAAGTCCGTGAAAAAAGCTACACGACATTGAAATCGACGTATCTCTTGCATTAGTAGTTTCTAAGATAGCCGGTCGAAAAAGGTAGTAACTGTCATGTTTACTTCGGAAGAAACAGAAGCATTTCAAATGACACCCTTTTTCTAGTTTTCGACCGGAAAGTTTCAGCAATGACATAGACGTATTTTGGGTTAGGTCACTATTATTAAATATTTAAAACTGCTTTACTTATATTAAACTGTGATAAGATTTAATGCGACAAACTACTAAACAGCTTTAAAAGGAGAACAAAAACAACATAACTTAATTACACACAAAAAAACAACAAATAAAAAATAAAATACAACCACCTTATAAATAAAAAAATTAACTAACTCGCCTGTTTGAGGCAAGGTAGTACCCAAAAGACTGGATGCATTGCCTCTTTGTATGGCAAGACTTATCCGCTGAGCGAAAAAATTGCTTATTAAATTTAAATTTACCTATATTTATATTTATTTTTTAAACTATAATTTTTACCCTGTATGCTTATGCTGCTCAAAAATATAATATTGACATTACCCACATTTATTTTGAAGTTGGACATACGCAAAATGAGGGTGATTCTATGCAAAGTGTGATTGAGAAAAATAAATTAATGTTTTATATTTTAGCGTTTTATTAACGCTTAAATATACATAAGTAAAACTTTAAATACTGAAAAAAGACGACAACCTCAGGCGAGAATCGAACCACGCACCTTCCGCATTCCGGGCGGCTGCCTTAACCACTTGGCTACCGAGGTCTTGCTTTCAACCGTCGAAATTTGTCAGTGCTTGATGCTTATGTTTTTAGTCAACATTGCTTCATCAAATCTTAGAAGTTTTCACCTCTGAGATCCGAAAGAAATATTTTTACAAATATTTGAACATTCGGTTAAGATCAAGCTGCGTTTATAGATTAATGTTTTATATTTTAGCGTTTCTCAGAGGTGAAAACTTCTAAGATTTGATGAAGCAATGTTGACTAAAAACATAAGCATCAAGCACTGACAAATTTCGACGGTTGAAAGCCAGACCTCGGTAGCCAAGTGGTTGAGGCAGCCGCCCGGAATGCGGAAGGTGCGTGGTTCGATTCCCGCCTGATGTTGTCGTCTTTTTTCAGTGTTTAAAATTTTACTTGAGAAAAATAAACAAAAACAAGTGATTTATGTACCGGATCAATGGGTTATTACGCTTTACGCTGTGCTGGCTATGCGAAAATTACAGGTAAACCTTATGTTGTATTAATTTGAAATCAGTCAACAAGAGATACCTAAGTATTAGATTTTAAAATTCTGATGAACAGTTTACCAAACACGTATTTTAGTATTAAAGTACCTAAACACGGATGTCATTAGATTGAATATGAGTTAAATACAGAAGATTCGTCGGCTAAGTATTCTAAACTGCTGACTCCATTTTTAGGTAAACTAACTTTTTGGTATCAAACGAAAGAGAAAAAAATAACGCGTTGTCGGCAAATATGCTAACGCCACAAACTAACCTGAAATCACATATAACGTGCCACAATCTTGCTAACTCCGCAACTGTCAAACTCCACTCGCAATTCAACAACAAACACAACAATGTCAACTCCAGTCATTCGAGGCCATTTTGTTCGAGAGTAAGCTTTGTTGGGAGTGATCTGCGGAGTTTTCTTATTCTAAAGCTCATATCAAAAAGTTATTCTCGCAAAAGTTGTTATTAAAACGGATTTACGTTTAATTACTTACCGATTACCGATTACCGATGGCTGTGGTTACCAAAAGCGAAATGTAACTTTGTCAAACGCCCTGGCTGCTAAAAGGCAATGACCATTTTGTATGGGGGTAGCTTGCCTCTTTTTCTCGCGGTCAGTAATAAATAGCTGAATTTCGATTAGGATTTATTATATCTTGTAAAAGTTGTATTGCACACATTGTTTTAAACTCAGTCTGAACATACAGATATACATACAGAGGCCTAAACTTTTAAAAACTGCAATGTGTTTAGGACTTTTGTACTAGCTCTCATCTCAGTTCAGAGTCTGACTGAGTTTAGGGCAAAGTACCTATAACAAGCTTTATTCAATTAATGATATCCTAATCAAAATTCTATGTTTTTGAAGTGGCCGCGAAAAAAATTAAAAGCTAGCTTTTTTGCGAGAGCTTTTGGCAGTTAAAAACCAAATTACCATAGAACTAAAATATTTAGATGTCGGTCATACACAGATGGAGGTGGATGCTATGCATTCCTCAATAGAACCCAAGATGCGTAATAACTAGTAATATGAAAACGTGCCCGCAGGCTACGTTCAAATTATTAAATCTGTCCGCAACAAACCATTCTATGTCAAGTATTTGGAACATGGTTTTTATAAGACTTTCAATACTTTAACAAGCTATAAAAGTATTCGCAGTATATAAATCCAAAATTTCAACCAAAGTAGACTCAAAATTAAAGCTAAAAAATACAACGACCTACAGCAAATTAAAAGAGGCCTACCAGCAGATTTTCGAGAATTGTATGATAATTTACCGCATGACCGGTTGTATTTCTTATAAACATCCGAAATGTGTTTATTTTTTTTTAATAATAAAGGAAATTATAAAGTAATATCATTTTTCAATACATTTCCCTAAGTAATAAAATTTGATAACTCCTAAACCTATTGCAGAAAAAAAAGAAAATACATGTAAAAAAATGCTAACTCCATTTTTAGTTCCGGAAGTGTATTAATATTAACATTAAGTATATAAATAAAATCAGTGTAAAAATAGGCACCAGTAAAATATCTACCAACGGGAATTAAGATATTGCAGTCGTTTAGTAATTATAATTTTAAATAGATTTTTTCTTTCTCCTGTAAAGTAGTATGATCAGGAGTTAGCAATTTAGCGTATTTAGCCGACTAATGTTATTTTGATTGACTTCTGTAACAAACCATCATCGCATGAAAAAGCAGAATATGAATTGTAGGTACCTTTTACATATCCAAAGATCTCATGCATTTATGTAATACGAATTCAAACCCCGTTCATTATCATGATTATTACAAGAACTTATCGATGGCTTAGAGCACACATGTAATAATTACAAAAACTAGATTTTTCAGGAGAGCATTTTAAAGTTTAAGCATGAATAATACCAGAACTGTGTATAATATGGAATTCAAATTACGTTTATTCATAAGACTTTTTCTTTGGTTCTACAATTATGTCGATTTCATAACCGAATTACATCAAATTGATAACAAAATCACCTGAATTTCTAGATAACTCCCTCACTTAGTACATTTGAACCCTTAAATTTAGTAATTTGAATGCACTATAATGTACTAAGTGGAGCGGGGTCAATATTCTAGTAGATAAACAGGTACTTATCAAAATTAAAATATTAAAATATTTATTAAATACCACAGAATACTGACTCAAAATATTTTGTGCAGGTTAGAACATAAAATAATAATGATATTATTAAATAGGAAATCAATAAAACATTGCATAGTAAGTAATAATTTATTAAAGTTCTACAACATTTAATTAATTATTAAGAATAGTATCTGGTACCTACCTAAATCAGTATTTCTTAAACACAAACAAAATTAGGGAAAGTACTTACTTATTCATTTTAAATCAGTAATTAGTCTTAGAATAAGGTAGGTTATTAATAATACTCTCATCCTGATTCTTAACTTCAAAATCAAATGTTTCAGTGTCAGTGATATTGATATTAGGAATATTTGCAGAACTGGATGGAAAGTCTCTATAGTATTGCCCATAGTCTCATGGGATAACACCATCCTTTAAAGAGTAAGAAGATCTTTTTTCTTACATTGTGAAATGGGGAGCACCAAATTTATATGCTCTTTTCAGGTTTTTTTATGTTACTGAAGTCTTTCTTTTTTCCTCCATTTTTTGCCTTGCAAATATTGATTTCTTCCAAATCTGAATAGTTTAAGTCGTATTTATAAAATAATTTATAAAAGAAGTAGGCGATTCTTTATTTACCCGAAGCCACTTAATTTTAAACCATTTCAGTCTCATTTTTTATGTTTTTATTTGTGTAAGTATTTTAAGTTTTTTTCAAATGCCTTTATGTCATACAAATCGTCATGTTTCATAATATTAACATCATAATGTTTTGGTTTGAACGTGGCATAACCCATTATCAAATATAAAATAGTTAGATTATACTATGAGAGTTTTCGTAAATAATATATTTTGCAATCACCGGTAAGGGGAATAGAAAGAACAGCTTGTAGGTCGAATTTATTTACTCTAAAAGCACTATCTGTGTTTAAACATATTTTTTTGTCTTCTTTTTTCATATCCAAAGAGTCTTTTTCGCGTTTTTTGTGTGCATCATATTCTTCTTGCAAACTAGCCTTTTCATTTGATCGCTTATACACATTGCAGGGCTTATAAAATGCTAGTTTTGGCTCATAGAAGTGAAAAAACCTGTGGTATACAATAATACGGGAGTTATTTGTTTTTCTGGGCAAAAAATTTCTCTATAAATTTTGTACATGCGAGATACGTTCAGATTCAGATCACTATCTAAATATAATTTTTTGGAGTCTTTGCGACAAGAGTAAGACTCAATTCGAGGGTACTGGTCAATATTGCTCTTTCACAAATTTCGTAGCCTATAGGGAAGTTATATTTGCGGGAATTTTACCTTTTCGATTGTCAGTGCCAACATAAGAGCCTGCATGTCCTCTATATTTGGAACAAATATTAATAATACTTGTGCTAATATCGAACGTGTTACAAAAAATTTTTTGGCAAACACGGTGTTTTCTTATAGATTGGTGAAAAAAGCCAGTATGAACAATGACATTATATTAATTGTAACATCATTGAGTATGAACGTGACATTGACCGATTTTTCTTAGCCTTCGTGCATACACGTAAAAATTACGCGCCAAAACGATTATCGAAAGCACACTTAACTTAAAATGTCGTTGGTTGAGCATTTCAAGAAACAAAACAAAAATGAGTTAAGTGTACTAATAGATATGTGATTTTCGATGATTTTGTAAACATCTGTACAGTTATTTTTTGTATCTTAGCGACTTAGCACATTTGTGCACTTAAAAACAGTTGCAAGCATTAGATTTGTTTTTGTATTAACTGCACTTACAACATTTGGATTGTCTGTAATATGTAAAATTACATATCGTAAATGTACTTAATATTTTTGTGCGTTAACTAGTACCGCGGAAGGGAATCTTAAAATCACTTAAGGAGTTTTCGTAACAGATTAGTAAAAATAAAGGATTTTAATACTTTTGGACAAAACCGAAGCTTACTTGATACAACCGTGACACTGGGTTTTTGATAGAAAAAGATGGAATATCGACACGTGGGTAAGTGCAAACGGTAAAACACGTCAATTAATACAGTTGGCAGTCAAAAAGTAAAAATCGCGATTTTTGTAGTTAGTACATTTGTGGACTAAGCCATCGTTATAATATACTCGTACATCTAACCAAAAGGATGATAGAGATGATTCGGAATAATAATATCAAGTAAGGAAGTGTTGTTTTTATTGTTTTTTAAGAGAAAGAGTAACTTGTGCTAAATGTTATACGTAGTATTTAACATTAATAATATTATTTTTTAAATATTAGCGATGCTGTTAAAATTAAAATTTATTGAAAAAAAAAATTATGTTGATTATTTTTAAAATATGTGATAATTTAGTTAGATTTGACTGATTTAGAAGACTGTTTAGTTTAAAATAGTTTAACAAGATTTAGTGGTTATGGCAATAAAAATATATACACATATATAAGGGTTTTACTTAAATTATGTTTTACATCACAATTACTTACTTCCCTTAAAGGTAGGTAGGTAGTACCTTTCAATACGGACAAGGTAGTAACTTGCTAGATACAACCTTGTTACTGTTATAGTTGTCCAAAACCGGGGGTTGTAACTGTTGCTATCTTTGCATCTAACAGTTTATTTTGAAATACACATGTATCAAAATAAAGTAGGTATTTAACTTTATTTAATTGACGCTTATACTCCTTTTTCAGCAAATCTTATACTTTTTTTTATACAAGTTGTTCAAACACAAAGCTATCACTTTTTGCTTATTCTAACAAGTTACTGAATTAATATTACAACCTTATCCGATGCGGGTGTCGATATATTAGGGTAGGTATGCCAAAGTCTAACGCGGAATGCCTAAGAGAAAAGATATGAGGAAGTAAAAAGAAAACATCGTGAGTATATGCGTTCAATCAGTTATACCTTCTGTGAAGGACCTACCAGAACAAGAAAAAAATTAACTAAGGGAACAATGGAATACGGCCAGCGAAAAAAAACGCCAAAGGCAAAAGGGTAAAAAGTGTTTGGCACTTTTTACTACTTTCTACAACTTTTAATGTAAAAATTTACGGCAGAAAGTAAAATATTTGGAAGAATAAATAAAAATTTGACACTTGAAAATAAAAGTGTGAAAAAATTGGCATATAGACGAAAACATAAACTAATTAACGAAAATATAATATAGGTACACATCATCAGTACCAACATAAAATATAGATTGATAAAATCTCGTAAAACGTCACGTTTCCGTTTCCGTGTTATAAGCTGTCAAATATGTACAGTCACGAGCACCAATATGTATACACTTTGGCTCTTATTCCATTGTATTAAGAGTTACAATTGTTTACATATTTTTGCTCGTGACTGTACAAGTGGCACATTGTACATCTTTGACAGCTCATAACTTGAAAATGTGACGCTTTACGAGATTTTGCCCATCTAAACTTTGTTTCTATTATTGTGATCTATCGATTTACAAAGGCTTAAATGAGTGGCAACGATTTTGAAAAAAAAAACAAAATTGCAGATGGCACCTTGGGACACTCCATACAAAAATGATCAATCCCCATAACATTATTGTCTTTATTGGTAAAGTCGTTTATCAACCTTCGTTAAGAGTGACGTAGGTATCTATAAGAAGCTTATGAGCAAAAAATGTAAACAAAAATTTAACAATACAACATGTATATGAATGAATATACTGTTTCTAGACCAAATACAATATACCACGTACACATTTGATTTTTTTGTTACCTATCTTCCTGTATGTAGGCCTAGCATGCAACACGAGAATATGTCGCGGACGATATTCTCTCTTTCTTCGATGATTCTATAAAATTATGTTGCATGTTAGAAAACGGTTCGAGTAAATTTTTTCGTGTTGCGCATGCTAGGCCTATTGGTCAGGGGTTTTCCCACATGGACACATGAGGTGTTATAGGTACTGAACATGCCAGCTGAACTACTGAACCCAGCAATGGGTGTTGGGTACAGGCAAACAACACCACCACGTGAACAACAGCACTTGCGTTGCGGAGATTAGCCGGTGCTCATAGAAGCCATGTGTTATAGAAACCCACGGGCACAGGCCTTCCCACACGGGCACGAGAGGTGCTTTATGTTAGGTACCTACTGAACGTCCCCCTGCTGGGCACAGGCTTTACCATAATACCAAAATACCACAGACAAGCAAAAACTACTATTAGGTAAGTATGTCTATTTTTTACATACCGTGTATAGACTTAAGAGGCCTATTACATCTCGAATGTGATTTTTGCGTAAAATGCCCATTTTCGCATTTTGTAGTAATTTTGCAGTTGTATTTATCATTTTTATCGAAATAGGATAATAAATTTGTGCATAATATTACAAATCTCCATTCTATGAGCATAAGTTGAATACGGACAGCCGGCGCATCGCATTTTGTAGTAATTTTGCAGTTGTATTTATTGTTTTTATCGAAATAGGATAATAAATTCACTATAAAATCTTTATTCCTCATGAAGTAACAATTACTCTGGTATAAATTTTGTATAAATATTATCAATAATATTATCGTAGATAGGAGATATTCACAGTTAACTTATAGCGATTTTCGAAGTTTTTTGGTTTAGAATAAGATTTTTTTCCTATATAAAATAAATGATATCTAAAAATTCCGAAGCCGCTACGCACTATTCGACTATATAAGAGATAACATTATATTTTTTTTATTTCACTTGTTTAGAACAGTAGTTCAATCGATGAGCTCAAAAAAGTGCCTTCGCGCACTTTATGAAAATCTTTCTCTGCAATTTTGGGTTTAATTAAAAAGATAAGCATTTATAAAAAGCGAGGCCGCTACGCAATATTCCAATAGCTATTCTACACTATTCAATAAGTCATAATTGTTAATGTATTTTTGCTTCTGAGATCCATAACGCCAAAATTGGCCAATTTACGCAAAAATCACAGTCGAGATGTAATGGCCTCATATCACGAGAAAACGGGTCGAGTAAACTTTTTTGTGTTGCGCATGCTAGGCATGCTAGGCCTACTGTACGACTGAATCGTGTCATGTCAGCAGTAAAAAGTTAGGTGCCTATGTGAACGCATCTTTGTGAAAAATGTTTTTGATTCTTGTGAGAAACGTGAGAAATGTTTCTCACAATAATCATGTGAGAAATGTACATTTATTTTGGCTCAAACATAAGTAGCAAACAAAAAAATATTTTTTATACTCTTCACAGGAATATATAGTACACATTTGATTGCCGCATATATAATTTTGCGGCAAATTGCCCTGTTTATAAGATTCTTCAGTCAATCTTACATTCTAGTGGTAAGAATTCAAAATGGAATCATCCTACTGGATCGCGGCTCCGCTGTGTAAGGCCACGCTCCTTATCATACTTGCTAATGTATAAACGTACAGTAAATACAACTCATTATTGTTATTCAAGTTGGTTGCGTCAGTGATAAAATGGCGCTTAAGAGTAGTGCTAGTGCGTGTGTGTGGAGGTTCCACTGCGTGCGACGGGCCGTGCGGGTATTTAACAATTTGTTTTATTTGTAATAATTACCAAAATGTAATATAAAATCTCGATGACCGATTTAGTAAGATATGGCAATTTAAGTTTATGATAAACTGTTTGTTACTCAAATCAGTGTTGCGATAATCGCAATCAGTTGATTTGATCGCCATGTAAACACGGAGCAAGCAGTGACGTGTTGACTTTTTTGTTTATTTTAGACAATGTGTTTAATATTATCATCATTATCAGCCTACTAACGTCCCATTGCTGGGCACAGGCCTCCCACGTGGACAGTGGACAATAGCACGTGGGATATTGGGCCATAACCAACCACGCTGGCCCAATGCGGGTTTTAACGACTGTCATCTTACGATAACAACCGGGAGCAACAAATTAACGTGCCTTCCGAAGCACGGAGGAGCTCGAGGTGTTTTTAAAATCCAGCGACCCGGCATTGCTAAATTTGCTTAGCAAGCAAGATCGCAAACCGAACGCGCTAGCCGCTGCCACATCGAGCTCCTCAATGTGTTTATAAGTATGTAGATACAATTTGTTTTTTTATTCATGAACAGTTTAAATCTCGGATGTTATCTTACCTGTTAAAAAGGAACGCTCACTTTTCACGAATCTTTCAACCACAAATTTTTTTTTACCTCTGGCTGCCGAAATACAACAATGCTAGCATAGTGTATGTAATATACCGTGATGCTGGGAACATTAACTGTTGTTGCTAATCACCCAACTAACAAAATTTGGTCGTATAGTTTTCGGGACAACGTTTTCGTCACAACTTAATTTCAGACTGTTTTGGTTATATAGCTGTCGTATTGACGTATATATGACGCGAAATAGGCGGAAATAATAAAACTTTTATTCGTATAGCGATCGTGTCAAGGTCGTATTAGTGGCTACTAGGAAGGTAATAGTCATATTAATATCAGATATACGATAAATATTCGTATAGCAGTCGTGAAAGTGATTAATATTATAACCATCTTGTCGTGTAGTGATCCAATAGACGTCGTATAACTTAATAAACATTGGGAAGTAATCATTAGCATAGCCTTTACCCGGATGCTTGCTATTACAGCGCAGTTCAGTGGGAGTGAGACAGCAAAAAACAAACGAAAAACAAAATAACTGTTTACAAAGTGTCACCATCTTATGTCTGCCATATTTATTACTGAATGTAGTATAGATAGAATGTATAGTTAATACTATATTGTAGTTGTTGTTAGTAGGTAACAATATCTACTTTTGTAAGGGAAATTAAATTTCATGACGATTGTATATACAATTTTTCACAAATTTTTAATGCTCCCTTCGAATTATAGCAAAATAAAAATAATTAATCTCATTTTATTTAAGATTACTAGTACTTTTACAATTATACGACTTTAGGTAGTGATGATACTTATTATATGATATCTTAGGACTATAAGTCATATACTACGATTTTAATCTTTTGTCGTCCGCCATTTTTAGGGTACCGTAAAGAAGTGAAAACCCGTGAGATAAACATTTTATTGAAATCACAATATAGTGATAATTGAAGATGTTTCAAAATTCTCATTTTCATTACTGTTTTCATTATCATCGTCTTGGGTTTCAAACGAATAATCATCATTTTCATTATCATTTTGCAAATCTGCGATGATTATTCGAGGATTACTTCTTGAACTTACTAAATTTTAAGAAAAAAAAGATATGATAATTGACAGGTGTTAGATATTATTACGATAAGCTACCTATTTAATATTAAGTTCATTTTGTATATGTACACATGCATCCTTTTTCACAAATACTATTTCTTACTACGGAACCATCTTTTGATTCTTTGACACTATCATAGCTATCCTTAGATTAAAACAAAAAGGGAAGATACGGCATGCTCCTACTTGTAGTCATTCAAAATATAGTCCTACTCAACTACTTAAGCAAACACTCACACACGCACACCTATAAAGTGTAAATCGAGCGAGCGAGACAAAGCGGTAAGTTTCAACGTCAGCGCGAGGGAGTCAGCGAGTAGCGCGTTGACGTCTCAGTCGCTTCGCAACAGACGAGTACGTACGACTCGGTACGACCGATTCCAACGCCACTGCGGAGTAGCGTCTTTCTCTTTTTTACACAGTAGAATATCCGCAATAGTGCGATGTAGCCTGTTCGCTCGGCAAATTGTGACTGAAGTGAAATTGTGCCTTTAGGCCTAATTTTGGCGGCTCACTCACGAGACGCCAATGCCGTATCTTCCCTTTTTGTTTTAATCTAAGTAGCTATCATATAAAAAGCTTGTATAGTCAAAGTCACAACAACGGAAAATATACAAGTTCAGTTCGTAAAAGAGTACCACGTGAAACCATTAAATAATCAAAATGTTTATATAAGTAACTTATATAAGCATTTTAAACCCATAAGTTATATAAGACATATAAATCTGAATATTGGGCTTTTAAACATTATATAAAAGTCGTGTGAAGATAGTAAAAAAATCCTATAAGAGACGTGTATACAGCTGTACGTTTTATAAGAGTTAAATTTATGGACTTTATATGATTGTCATGTAGAAATCTTATTACTGACAAAAAGCAGTGTTATGGTCGTCATTATAACCAGATTATGATTGTCATATAAATTACTTTTATACTACATCAAGAAGGCGTAAAGTGGTCGTAAACGAGACTAATAAACGAGTGAATGTATTTTAAAGGTCACAGCTACTATCTTTATAAGATGGTCATGTAATTTGGTTGTGTAAACGTTTACAGGACTCAATTAAATGACTAAAATATTATACGACTAATCGTTCGTATTATATATTGTAACACGATTCATGGGAATTTGAGTTACATCTATATGACCTCTATATGACCAAAAGTTATTTAGGCTTCATATTATATGACAATTTTGTTATTTGGGCAGGCGGACTAACAATGTAAAGCACCTTAACGGTGTAGGTTCGATTCCCGTTCGTACAATTCAAATTGTGTTACGAAATATTTACTTTGTACATAGATATTTTGTATTGAGAATTGAGATTAGACTTTGAATCAGTACCTAAAGGTAATATGGATGATACCACTGTTCTATGCGTCAGATAGATGATGTCTTTGCATTTATCTGCAAGTTGAAAAACGTGACAGGATCCCTGGATAGCCTATCCGACACTTATCAAGATGAGTCGAAAAATACCATGCTTCAAATTACAGCTTCTGTCAACCCACACGAAACCAGAAGCCGTGCATAATGGCAAAATGGCCGAGTTCCCGGGGGCCCGGGCGCCCTACGTCACCGAGCTCAAATACGTCGACCAGAACAGGTAGTTCCGACTTCCAACCTCATACAGGATTAATTTTGGACCCACCACCAAAAATAAATATGGGTAAAAATGTAATAAATACATACCTAATAAAATATTTGACTCAAAAATAATGAATGTTTTCTTTTTTTAAATACTATTTTTTGCCTGCTTTTTATATCCTATAGTTCTAGGTACGTGCGCTCACCCTTGCGGTCAAAGCGACGGCGCGCTGTCATTGGTGCACGGGGTGAATAATAGCGGTCACGCGCATGCGCTTTGATAACCGCGATGTCCGCGTGACAATAATTTTAATTTTATCAAGGAAGAGTTGAGACAAAAATGTAAAAAAATTAGGTTTTTTTATTTAATTATTTGGTTGTACTGCTGCTATAGGATCACGTATAAAAATTTGGCGGAGAGTCCAAAATTAATCCTGTATTTATAAGTTATACCTAGTTAAAGCGGGCCGCCCGCGACTTCGTCCATGCTAACTTAGAAACACCCGTGATACTGTGTGCGTTACCCCAGCAAGAAACTAGCTCCTAGAGTGTTATGAGTGGAATGTATAATGGTCGCCGCATAAAAAAATTGTGCGTGTTGTCGTTTTGAGGAAAAACGAAAAAAACAATTCCTGCTGCAGTAACGCTGTTCCAGCAGGAAAATTCTAAACGAATGATCGGATAGAGAAAAATTGTGCATGGGCAGAGAGCTTACATTAGTGCAATAATGTGCGCCGAAATTAAAATTTGTGCTTCTTTAAGTTTTCGAGATATTGCATTTCCTGCTGGAGTCACGTTTTGCAGAATCGTGTACGAGTTTAATATTATTTTGCGCAAACACTCGTCTTGTCATTATGATCAAAGGTTGGCATTAAATATTAGATTAGCGAATAGAGTATTTAAAACTGAAAAATGTAGTACTGAACTAGCTAGACGTCATTACTTATACCTAAGCTCATCATTATATATCAAAATTAATTATAAATTATATATTTACAAATTGTCTCTCCGTGAATGTAAATTTGTGTTGAACGAGTGGCTTCTTAGCCTGGAGTATGATGATATTGAGTCTCTAATTAAATAAATTCACACATACACTACACTCGCACACAATACACACTCACACTTCAACACTCTCTCATACAAACGCATGCATGTAGTTGTATATTATGATTAATTTTGTTTGTTAATGTTTGTGTAAAGTAATTGTTCGAGGTGGGCGCTAAAGACTACAACACAGTCTTCGACTAACTGTAAGTAGTTATTAACGTTAAACAAAAATTTGAAAACTTTGTAGAAACACGAATAAAGATTATTTATTATTATTATTATTTTCAGATGGATTTTCTTTTCTCAGCTTTAAGCTGGTTTTTCCTGTAATTACGGGTGTATACCAAGTAATTACAGGGTGTGGTGTGAATTGTAAGTGTTGTGTGACACAAGGAGAGAGTTAACACACCGTGTGTCAACTCTCGTCTAGTTGCAAGACAGTGCGGCAAGTATTGAGGATAGCGGCTTTCTGTAAAGTAGGTATTGTGTTTTCTTTTAAGTTTATAATTTTCAGGTATCTTTGGATGTGATTTGGTACTACGCCGGTAGTAGAGATAACAATTGGGACTACATACACTTTTTCTTGTTTCCAGATTCGAATAATTTCCTCTCTTAGGTCTGCATATTTACTTAACTTTTCTGCTATTGTTTTTTGAATATTATGGGTGTTGGGTACTGCAATGTCTATTAGGTAAGTTGTTTTATTTGTTTTGTCTTGTAGTGTTATGTCCGGTCTATTGAAGTGTATGGTCCTATCAGTGAGTATAGCGCGATCGTAGTACAGTTTGTAAGAGGTATTTTCTATAACAGTTTGGGGTGAGTATTTATAGTAGGGAATATTTGTATCTGGTATGAGTTTGTGATTGTATGCTAATTTTTGGTGTATTATATTCGCTAGTTGGTTATGTCTGTGTGTATAATCTGTTTGTGTGAGGTTTGTGCATGCTCCTGTTATGTGTTGAATGGTTTCAGGTTGGGTGTGGCATCTGCGACACTTATCGTCCGTAACTGTAGGGTCTTTAATTATATATTTTCTGTAGTTTTTTGTATTAATTACTTAGTCCTGTATAGCTATTATAAATCCTTCCGTTTCAGGGAACAGACTCCCGGTTTTGAGCCACTGGTTTGAAGCGTTTGTGTCTATGTGAGGTTGGTGTATGTCATGAGGGTGTCTTCCATGCATTACTTTCTTCTTCCAGTCTTCTATTTTCTTATTCTGTGGGTCTACATTTCTTGGATCTTCTATATGTGCTAGTTCTTTTAAGTTAAGTGGACTATATCCATTGTCGTTTTGGACAATAGCTTTGTGCAAGGGGCTTGTTTGTGATTTGGTACGCATAAATTTAGTTAAACTGAATATCTGTTTTTTCCACAGATGATGAATGTCTATTAAACCTCTACCTCCATCTTGCCTTTTGATTGTAAGTCTTTCTATTGCAGATTTAGTGTGGTGGTTGTTATGTTTGGTGAGTGTAGTGCGCGTGGATCGTTCTATTTGAGTTATGTCGGTGTTAGTCCATTTTATAACTCCAAATGAGTAAGTTAAAATAGGTATGGCGTAGGTGTTTATAGCTTTAAATAAGTGTTTTCCTAAAAGATGAGATCTACAGACAGCATGAACTCTCCTTTTGTACTCGGCATTCAGTGTTTCTTTAATGGATGAGTGATCTAAACCTTTTAATTGTTGAAATCCTAAGTATTTGTATAAGTCGGTTGGTTCCATCGCTGTAATGGTATCAGTGTTATTTATTACGTAGTTACCGGGTCGGATTTTGCCTTTAATTATATGAACAGTTCTACATTTGTCTAATCCAAATTGCATATTAATATCGTTACTAAATTCTGTAGTAGTTTTTATAAGTGTTTTCATTTCTTTATCATTTTTATTATTATTATTATTATTATTATTATTCATACATGTCTATGACCTTATTTATTGAACGTATTAAACATAAGCTGTTGTCCGTACAGTCGCGTTCAAACGTTTGTTAGCAATTAAAAGAACTAATTTTGGAGTCTAATTAAAAAAAATTATACACCTTGTAACCATATCAAATGAAAGACTTATTGGTGTGGAAATAATTATTTTTACAAGCTTTTATTTACTTTCACCTGTCCGGTGTCTGTAATAAAATCTTGACCCACTTCCTGGTTTCCAATTGAGCTTAAATTTTGCATGCATATGTATATTGCGTGACAATGCAATATTATGATGACATGGAGCTGATCTGATGCTGGAGCCGGAAGGTGGCCATAGGATAGGGGCACGAGGTCTCATCCAGAAGAAACAAGTTTAAGTTTGCGTAAATTAAAAAAATCGAACCTAAAAATGGTTTATACTTATTTAAAAAGAAACGTAACGTGATTAAGTCACGGCAACAGCTAGTAGAATATAATCCAATTACAAGTTTTTTTTACTTATTGTTTTCTACTTCAGTGTACTTAGGCACAACACGTTTCAACCGGTTCATGAGTAAAGTCATTGTTATTTATTTACGAATCCGTCGCATTTTTGTAGTCATTCGAATTTGGTCGGATAACCAGCCGTTGTTTACCATGGTTTGGTTTTTGTTACATCTATTTATATGCGAAACATTCCAGGCCTAAACATTTTCACTATGTTATTCGACTAAACGCACTATTTTTTGGTTTAAGCCCACTCATCTTGGGTAGAGCCGGTTTCTTGTATGTTAACGTCAAATCTATGACACCGTCGTCTTGACTTTTAGTAATATTATTCAATAACGCATGTATGTACACTTTTGAAACTTTTTATGGTTATTATATGTGTCAAGAAGGATCGAATACAGTTTTCAGTGAGCTTATACATTTTCTCGTTTAGGCGCTGCGAATATTTTTCTAATTGAAAGAAAAGCGCGATTGAATATTTTTGTAAATCTAATTCTGTCACAAATACGCACAAATTAAGAGCTACTCGTATATGTTTAGTCTACAGGCGCACATACAATGGCTTTAGAGATAGATACACGTTTCTGCAAAACGTTACTTCAGCAGGAAATGCAATAACTCGAAAACCTAAAGGAGCACAAAGGAGACCTTTCCATTTCGGCTCAGGTACACTTTATTTTAAAATATCCTCTTAATTATGCAGAAGCCATGGGGGAGAGAAATCTTGGGGGTTAAAGTTACTCGCGTCCGTAGGTTTACCCTTGAGACCCTACACGTGACCCCTGGGTGGTGCTAAATGAGTGACACTGACTGAGTGGTAGAGCCACGCTGCGTTGCAGCACGCATTGGGCCGGCTCGCCCGGCGTAATACCACCCTCTCACGAGTATCCGGCGTGAAATAACGGCACTCGGTGCTGTTGTGTTTCGCGCGGCCAGTGAGGGTGCCGGAGGCCCATCCCCCCCCCCCCCCCTCCTCACAATTCCTATTCCTTCCTTTTAACTCTATACCTTCCTTAAAGGCCGGCAACGCGCCTGCGATTCCTCTGGATTTGCGGGTGTCCATGGGCGGCGGTGATTACTCTCCATCAGGTTGCCCGTCTGCTCGTTAGCCCCCCTCTATTATAAAAAAAAGAAGAAAAAAAAAGCCTCGGATGATATCATTTTTCTATAAAACGCACCGAAACTAGTATTTTTTTGGAAATTAAAAAAGTCATACATAATTATGATTTAAGAAATCGTAAACATGAAACGAAACGTGCAAATAAAGGGCTAAAATTTAACAGTGACAACTGTCATACTGATTTTTGTGATGGTGACAGTTTGTGGATGAACAAAATTATTTTTGAGATCTTTTAAACTCACAATGTTGGAGTTTCTCCTTTGTTCTTTTACCAACAACAAGTGCTGTGTGACTCTATTTTATTCCAATCTACAGTACAAATACTAAGTGTACTTTAAAAATATATACCACTTGAAATTGGCTGAATGCTAAACGCGAAGCCATTGATTAAGCTATTTTATATATCTCACAATTCACAATGGATAATAAATAGGTGCAAAACCTAGTTCAAATTATATGGTTTTCTATAAACTCACATAACGGTCTACTAATCTTTGTCTCTCTCAAAATAATGAAACGCACAAAATAATTCGAAACAGTTATAAACACTTTTGTTACTATTTATCATGTTTTTGCTAAAAACAGGTTATGTTTATGTAAAAATAAGTTACTCTAAGTCTTTTATCTAAGAATTAGTTGGCCCTTAAATAAGCTAACGAAACGCACCCGACAGCGAGAGAGTTTTGCTTGCCAGTTAAATTAATCCAATGTTGCAAGCCATCATACCTTTCTGATGATATTTTTAGGTGGTACAATTAAAATAAAAAATATACTATCTATATTTCTGTAATCTACGATTTTTTCCTACATTTTGGTACCTTTGAATCTTAGGTACATGCGTGGCCGTAGTTGTATGGGAAGAGGAAAGGTCTCCTTTATTTTCGGCGCACATTTTTGCACTAATGTAAGCTCTCTGAACATGCACTTTTTTTCTCTCTCCGATCATTCGTTTAGAGTTTTTTTTTTGCTGGAACAGCGTTACTGCAGCAGGAATCGTTTTTTTCGTTTTTCCTCAAAACGACAACACGCACAATTTTTTTATGCAGCGCACATTTCCAGCGGATTACGCACTAATTATACATTCCACTCATAATACTCTAGGAGCTACTTTCCTGCTAGGGTAACGCACACGTGATACTTCAGATATCCTTCTTCAGAGATACAGATTACAAACAAAAACCATCCTCAGTTGTCGCTCTATCTTTTAGTGCAAACCGCAAAAAAATCGTGTTAGAAGAAAAAAGCGGAGCCACAGACAGAGGACAACGGCGACTTACTTGTAATCATGATAATGATAATGAAGAACATGTAAAATTATTAACGAAATAAATGTATTTCTTTTTTCAACAGCTACGACCCCATACCCATCTACAGGGTGCTCGATAACCACGGCCAGGTCATAGACAGCAGGGAGGAGCCCGCCATAGACAAGGAGACGCTGGTCGACATGTACAAGACCATGATGCAGATCAGCCAGATGGACAAGATCTTGTATGAATCTCAAAGGTATTTATTTACTTACTATTTTATTCAACTGAAACTGAAATATCATTTTTAGAGGAAGAGGTAATAGAGTACAAAACTCTTGTAGGTGTATTGTTTAACCAAACAATTGTTATAAAATAAGAAAAGAAGAAAGTAAGTTTGTTCGTTACGCTTTCACGGCTAAACTGCTACACCGTTTTTGATGATTTTCGCACAGATATAGATGGGGCGCTAAAGACGGTTATAGGCTAATTTTCCTGCAAAAATAATACTTGAATGCAGGGAATGAAGTGGGTGAACTTTAAATGAATATTTTGCCGCGTTTGAATTATTCATATAAACTTGGTAGAAGAGTGAATTTCCCGGGACCAAAAATTACGTGGCATCGATGAAATCGGTACTAAAAACATAGTTATAATGTTGTAATATTTTTTTCTGATTAGGTGAAATAGTAATCTATGTGTGGCACTAAATATTTTATTAATAAGTATAATAGGTTCTCCAAAAAAAATAATTAAACCTCGAAATCATTCATTTCCATGTTTTTCCACACGTCAACTTGATGTGTATTGTACCTTATTGATAAAAATCTACTAGTTATTTATATTAAAACCTAGTTTTATTTGATACGTGAATAGTTAAGTATTGTTACGTAATACACTAATTTAAATATTTAAACAAAACAATGAATGGTTCAAAATTCATTTGTCCCAGAACTACCTTTAATCGCCGTGTCCTAAACATGTTTAAGTATATTGTTATATCTAACGACTTGCGTCCTCCCCCCTGTGCGCTAAACGTTTCTTAACAGTGCCGCCCAAAGAGTACAGTTATATTTAAGGTAGTGCCGCCTGTACTCGACGCGGAAGGACGTACACACGCGCCTGCGTTTTCGCGCCATATATGTATGTATCCCATTTATTTGTTACTGGACATTTTCTCTTTCATCGCCGTGGATAGGTATAACTTCTATATGAATAAGTTTGTCCTCTTGATTAAGCATTCGATAGAACGCCATTTCTCTTATGTTTGTTTGTGAACTGTTTATAACTTCAAATAATTAATAGATTTTTTGTTATTTTATATTTTTCCCTTGATTTTAATCGCCGTGCTTTCATTCCCGTGGTTTCTGTGGCTAAAATTTGCTATGGCAATGAAAAAAAAGACACGGAAATGAATAAAAAAATCATTTCCATGCCTTGTAAAACCGTTTAGTTTCATTACCGTGGCCAGGTGTTTCATTTCCGTGACTTATGTATTCATCGCCATGGTATGATTAGACAAAGAAAACATCTTTACCTGTAATACAGGTAGTACCGAATACTGACAGTACAGGACTCGTCAAGTTAACCCTCTGCAATACGATAAAAGACTTAAGGATAGACTTGATAAGTGTTTTACTGTACAGTCAACTACAAAAAGATGTTTCTATCTTACCTTAGAAAATGATGTAACATTTGGTACCCCATCACTCGTATCGTCGCCATTCTGCTAAAACCATTGAAATGCACAATAATGCAATTTGAGATAAATCAATTTGAAAGTTTACTGTAGATTGTTTTGTTAAATACTAGCTTTCATTAAAATTTTTAGATTTTAAGACTAGTTGTTTCAATTATCTTTATTATAAAAATAAAAATAGTATTTTCGACAGGAGTGATTTAATCACTTTTGACTAGCAATAATCAAAAATAGTTATTTCATAATTTGAACCTTGAAGTCTATCAATTTGTAATAATGCATAGAAGCAGATATTCATTATACCATTATACATAATGTAGAAAATGTCTATTGAATGTTATCAGAAGAACGTAAAAAAAGAGTTAGACATAATTGTAGTCAGTTTTGCCTGACGAAAAATTAGGGATTTTTCATTTATTCTTTTTATACTCATACATTTACATTACATTTTATATACATTTTTCTGGACACGTTAATATAAATAAATAAATAAATCTTTCCTACAATCACACCAATTATCTAGCCCAAGAGAAGCTTCGAAGAAACTCGTTAAATGGTTACTAGACAACGGATAAACATACTTAAAATACTTAAATACATACTTATTATACATAGAAAACACCCAGACCCGAGACAATTTAGAAAACAATAATTTCTAAATTGACCCGACCGGGGATCGAACCCGAGACCTCAGAGATGGCGACACCATGAAAACCGGTGTACAAACCACTCGACCAAGGAGGTCGTCCAAAACTATTGAACGGATTTATATGAAATTCGGTAAGTAGATTGATAAGGCAAAAGATTAACGCATAGGCTACTTTGCACTACACTGCTAAACATTGCTATTGAGCTATTGAGCTTGATTATGAAATCAATGATGGAGTTTCAACATTTAATCGCTTTTAGCTGGAGACACTTTATTTAATGGAACCCGTAATAACTTTAGCCAAAATAATTAAATCATTATTTCATCTTGCGTGTTAAAGGCGCGTGCCAAAATGAGTTAAAGTTAATCATTTAATTTTTGCTGACGTATGTTATTAAAGTTTTCAATAAGTCAATAATTTTCCAAAACCGCCTTGAAATGGAATTTGAAATACTTTGGCAGAATAAATCATCTGTGGACCTGCTCCAGTGCGTAAATGAAAAACCAATTAAACGTGTTTAATAATATTTAGCCAGCGTAATATCGTTAAACAAATTTGATCGTTTTTGTCCGGCAACTTTTTACATAAATGGATTAAGGATTAATTAGCCGTTATTTGCATAGAGTAACTCTGCAACTATGGGTTTCGACGTCTAATATTGTCAGACTACAGAGTTTTCTACTAACGATTCCTCCTTTTGCAATATCTATCCAAATCTTACTTCCATACACAAACGTTGGATGGAACCAAGACTCCCCATCAACAGCCATTGTTGACACTTGTCTGTGGTACGAGATTGTGTTGGCCGATGCGAGGAGGATATTTAGAAGAGAGTAAAAATAGAGAATCGAGTTATTGAGCCCCTGCATTCTATAATAAGTAGGTAGTAATTAGTAGCAAGAATAAATGTGTGTCTACAAGGCATTAAAAATAACTGTTCATACGAGGTCTTGGTGCCAACACTTGTATGGGAATAAAATTTTAGTAGGGAAAAATCACAAAAGAAGAATAAGAGTAGAATAAGTAAGTAAAAGTAAATAGAATATGTACAGAAAAGACTGTGGACTGATATCTATCTCCAAATCTTACTCCCATACACAAATTTTTGGTGGAACTAAGACATTGTTTGTGGTATGGGATGAATTTATAGGATCCGATGGAGAGACACAGTCTGGGTATGCCTTTCCCTCTCGGAGACAGGCGTGTATCTATTGTATGTAAATATAATACTCAGGTAAGTAAGTATATAAAATATTATGTTTTACGGATTTTCATTTCCGTGGATTGATTCTTTCATTCCCGTGGCACAGTTCTTTCATTGCCGTGGACACTTGTTTCATTTCCGTGCATGCATGTTTCATCGCCGTGGCACGAAATGTTTAAACTTGTATATCTCGTTAGTTTTTTAAGTTATCTGCCAGATATTAAGCAAGAATACATATATTATCAAAAACTTTAATAAACGCGAAAATATTTTTCAAAAAACTCAAAGATAAAAAAATCCACGGAAATGAAGATTTTAATGGACCTGTTGAAATTCACCCAGAAATTAGTGTAGCCTATTTGGCTAATTCTTTTTTTGTTGTGCTTGTAATTGTTAGGACAAGTTATATCTGAAAGATTTTTTTTTGGAAAAGTGTGTCCACGCAGACGAAGTCGCGACCGCTAGTAAATAATAAAATGCTCAGCAGTGTGTGGATACGGGTTGAAAATGTTATTGATGATAACGAAATAATAAAAAACTTAGCTAAGTATATAAAACAGGGTAAGTATATACTTACTTAACTACGACTTACAATAAACTGGTGGTTCCAGACAAGGTCGCATATCCTTCTACATGACCAACAACGGCGAGGAAGGCATCCACATCGGCAGCGCCGCCGCCCTCTCCCCCTCCGACCTGGTGTTCGCGCAGTACCGGGAGCTGGGCGTGCTGCTGCACCGCGGCATGACGGTCACCGAGCTGGTGGATCAGTGCTACGGCAACTGTGACGACCCAGGCAAAGGCCGCCAGATGCCAGTCCACTACGGGAGTAAGCAGCGCAACATTGTCACCATTTCCAGTCCTTTAGGTGAGTTTATATTATTATTTAGAATTCATTACATTGCACACCCGTACATACATACATAATCACGACTATTATCCCCGAAGGGTTAGTCAGAGACTAGATAATGAGAACAGCATTAGCAGTCCTCTACCATAGTCCACTTTTCAGCTAATAGCGACTGCACATGCTTAGCGTGACAGGTGGTGAGCCCATCGCCGCTCTATGCTGTTGGAACATACATTCACATACATAATACACTCATGTCATAACTATTATGCTCTCCCTTCCTCCTCCCCTAAGGTCCTACTCCTTCCTCAAGGCCGGCAACGCATCTACGACTCCTCTAGTTTCGCGGGTCCTATATAGCATGCGCAACACGACAAAATTTTCTCGACCCGTTTTCGCGTGTTATGTCTATACACGATATGTCAAAAATAGACATAATAGTAGTTTTTGCTTGTCTGTGGTATTTTTGTCTACAAACCCTATCATGCAACATAATTTTATCGAGTTTTGATAACTGTAACCGAGATAGTTTGTCGTTCCCGCCATCGAAGGAAGAGAGAAGAATATCGTCCGCGACATATTATTTCGTGTTGCGCATGCTAGGCCTACCGGGTGGCGGCGATCACTTTCCATAAGCCCCTGTATCGGCTGAAAAATATGAATATGGACATGGGCTTCATTTGACATTTGAAGCCCATAATATGCCCATATAAGGACAAAATATGGTCTTCAAATATCAAATGAAGCCCATGTCCATATCCATATTATATCTCATACTAGTTTGCCGCCTTTACTTAAAAAATAATATATCTATTCTAACACTACGGCATTTCCAGCCACTCAAATGCCGCAAGCCGTGGGTGCGGCGTACGCCCTGAAGCTCCAGCCCAACAACGCCCGCTGCGTGATTTGCTACTTCGGCGAGGGCGCGGCCTCCGAGGGCGACGCTCATGCTGCCTTCAACTTCGCCGCCACGCTAGACTGCCCCATCATACTGTTGTGGTAACTTATTATGGCTGTCACGATGACACTTAGAGGTTGCTAACAATAGGTCTATTGTGTCTAGTATTACGACAACTGAGTTCTTAAATCTTCTTAAATCATCGTTTTCGTAAGGATTTTTAATCGCCTTTAAAGTCTACCCGGTAGTTTTTATAATCAAACTTGCAAATCGAGGTACTCGAATAAATCACTGGAGAGGTGCGAAGTAGGCTTTGAAAGGTATTGCAGTAGGTGTTGAAGTTAGACAATTTAGCCCCCAGTTTCAGCAAAAATAAAAATTGCGTGTTTTGGACTATAGAGCAATAGCATAGGTAAGTACTAAAAGGCAAACGTATGTAGGTATGTAGGTACGCTCTGGGGGAAAATCTCGCAATACCTTGCAAAGGTAAAAGCCTACTTCGCACCATTCTTAATAAGTTAGTCGATTAGAAGTTGCTGGGCTTTGCTTTTCTTAAAAAATCTTCCAAGAAATACCCTAATATTTAGTACATAATACATATACCTACATCCAACAGCATGTATATAATATAGAGCGCAAAAGAGCTCATCAGCTGTCACGCTGAGCACATGTGCATTTAGCAATTGGTGAAACGTGGAGTGTGGCAGTGGACTGCGTTTTCGGTCCCTTCGGGAATAATAATCGTGAATATATTATGTACCTACCAGGGTTCATTTTAGACCCCCCCGCCAATTTTTTTTACGTGATCCTATAGCAGCAGTACAACCAAACAAATAAAATAAAAAAACATAATTTTTCACATTTTTGTCTTAATTTTTCCATAAGTAAATTAAAATTATTGCCACCTAGCGCGCGGCCTACCGCGGTTATCAAAGCGTATGCGCGTGACCGCTGTTATTCACCCCGTGCACCAATGACAGCGCGCCGTCGCTTTGACCGCGAGGGTGAGCGCACGCCCCTAAAAAAAGTAATTAAATAAAGAAAACATTTATTATTTTTACGTCAAATATTTTATTACTTAATACTTTTTTTACCCCATATTTACTTTTGGCGGAGGGTCCAAAATTTACCCTGTATGTAGGTAATTAATCAGTAAACGAGCATAACATACCTTAGCAGAAACAACGGGTACGCGATATCGACGCCGTCCCGCGAGCAGTACCGCGGCGACGGCGTGGGCGCGCGCGGCCCGGCGCTGGGCATCCGCACCGCGCGCGTCGACGGCACCGACGCGCTGGCCGTGTACAACGCCGTGGCCAGCGCCAGGCGGACCGCCATTGAGCAGAACAAGCCCGTGCTCATTGAGGCCATGTGCTATAGGTATTACACGTTCCACTGGGCCCTGATTCTGTATCGCAATCTATAGATTCCACACCTAAACCTTACCGCGCATAAACGTCAAACGCATACGTTTTTGGGAAGATATCGTAACTTTTTAAGGAATTTACGTGGTTTTGAAACAAGGAATCGTTACAGAATAAGGACCCTGCTCTAGGCCTAGCATGCGCAACACGAGATATGTCGCGGACGATGTTCTCTCTTCCTTCGATGGCGGGAACGACAAACTATCACGGGTACAGTTATCAAAAGTCGATAAAATTATGTTGCATGTTAGGATTTGCAGACAAAAATACCACAGACAAGCAAAAGTTACTATTATGTCTATTTTTGACATATCGTGTATAGACATATCACGAGAAAACGGGTCGAGAAATATTTTTCTTGTTGCGCATGCTAGGCCTAGTTTGTTAGGGGTTTTCCCACATGGACACATGGGTGTTATACTTAGGTAGGTTACATGCTGAGTACCAGGCCACGTGAACAACAGCACTTGCGGAGATTAGCCGGTGCTCATAGAAGCCATGTGTTATAGTACTAAACCCAAAAGGGCAAAGGCCTTACCATATGGACAACACCACTTGGGTGATTGGGCCTTAAACCACTAGAGTAATACAGGTTGGTAGTTTGGGACTGCCCTTTTATGACAGCAACCGGGTAAAATGGCTTAATATCAATCGCAAACCAAACCGATCTTATGCCATTGAAAATAGAGTTCAATATAATTTGTTCCGGGAGACGCGGCGACAGCCGAATCTAAAGTGTATTATTTATCAACAATTTGCTAGATATTTATAATCGTGACGAAGAAGTATATAATGTTTGATCTTTTTTCAGAGTCAGCCACCATTCCACGTCTGATGACAGCACGGCGTATCGAGCCATCGAAGAAATACAAAAATGGAGTGACGCCGAAAGCCCCCAGCAGAAGTTTAAGCTTTATTTAGAGAATAAAGGTAACTATCTAGTTCATCATCATCGTCATGAACAGGCTTCGGAACAGGCCTTCGGAGATAATAGTAGTGAAATGTATGTGTGTATGAATTGATATTCATTTGTCTCCCAAAGGTTATTGGGATCCAGAGTCAGACAAGGCTTTGCAAAAGGAGGCGCGAGACCGCGTAGTGAAGATTATGCAGGAAGCTGAGAAGAAGAAGCTGCCGCACTGGAAGGAGATGCTTGAGGACGTGTACTATGAGATGCCGCCCAGGATCCAGTCAGTATTTCTATTTACCTTTCAATATTACTAATCTCCCACCTTAAGCACACAAGAAGTTTTAAATATAAAAATTACGCCATGTTGAAAAAACAAAATTTATTTAATTACAAGCGGCTGCTCGCGGTTTCACCCGCGTGGTTCCCGTTCTCGTGGGAATATCGAGATAAAAAGTATCCTATGTGTTAATCCAGGTTATAAACTATCTGTATGCTGAATTTCATCCAAATTCATTCAGTAGTTTTTACGTGAAAGAGTAACAAACATCCATCCACACGTTCCCGTGGGAATATCGGGATAAAAAGTATCCTATGTGTTATTCCAGGTTATAAACTACCGACCGAAACGAACGACCGAAACCGAATTTCATCCGAATCCATTCAGTAGTTTTTACATGAAAGAGTAACAAATATCCATACATACAAACTTTCGCGTTTATATTATTAGTAGGATTATTTTTTATGAAAAAATGAGTGCGATAAAGGAACCAAGATGAAATTGTAAATGCCCGCAATTTTCATCTAAATCGTGGTCACTTAGTTACGTAGCTTACGTATATAAATAAGTAGATATTTGTGTTTCATATTTTTTTTTCACGACTTATTGTTTTGTTCTTTCAGAAAACAAATGAAGGAAATGGAGGATCACCTGAAAGTTTATGGCGAACATTACCCATTAGATAAACATCTATCTGAATAGTTACTTCGTTAATAATTCACGTTTAAATGCTAATTTATTAATAAATCTTGTTACCAATTTATTATTTAATTGTCTTTTGCCTTCTACATTTTGTTTTATTGGTTAGAAGCACTGATAATAAGGTTTTAGATAAAAAAGTTTCACATGTCTTTTATAGAATTCTAAAACAGTTGAAAACTTTTCTTTTCATAATATTTAACAAAGTCAAATTAAAGATAGGCCCCACACGAAAATAAGAAGGAGAATTACTTCTTCTAATTTCGGTACTTTTCGATAAGTTGCCGGAATTGATTCTGTGGTTTTGAACAGTTGCCAAAAAGGAGGCGAATGTGATATTGTAACTGGTTATAACTCCATTTAAAAAAATACGTAAAAAAAATACAAAAATGATATTGTTTCTGTTGCATGTCATTCTTAAAAATATACTACGTTGCTTGCTACCTACTACCAGGGACCCCCTGACTGACACCCGTGTCACCCGTCACTCCGCAGTTTAGGTATGTTCGGCCGGCGCGCCTCTCGTGCATAGAGATGGGCATTTACCCGGTAAATACCCAACTTGTGGGTAAATACCCATTTTTACCTATTTTTACCCACCCATTTTTAATTTATACCGGGTAAAAATTAAACTCATTTTAATTTAAACCAATTATTGAATTTGGTCATAGAATCAATTACATACCGACTAAAGCATATTTTTAAGTCATTCTAAGTCTAATACTTAGTGAAATTCTATTCAGAGGAACAGCCATCAATGACTACTCTGATTGACCGTTCACTTAGGAAGTCCAAAATCCAGATACGAAAATCAGCAAAGATGCCGTACGCTGGAAGCTTGCTCAGCAAGCCAGCGTTCCAGACCCGGTCAAAGGCTTTCGATATGTCAAGCGACACGGCAAGCGCTTTGCCATACTTCTCGGTTGCCTCGCCCCAGCAATGAGTAACGTACACCAGAAGGTCCCCCGTGGAACGGCCCCGCCGAAAGCCATATTGACATTTACAAAAGCTTCCAGGGCTGAGGCCGCTCTAGTAAAAAGAGAAAGGCGGTACAGACGCGTTAGAATCGGAGACAATTCAGGCGCACAGACCCTAAGTAGTCTAGCTGGAATCCCGTCCGGGCCGCTGGCCTTATATATTTTATTTCATAATAATCATATAATTCAAATGAAGCTGTATAAAGTGGGTAATGTAATTATCATTCTCCCTGTTACTGCAAGCTGGCAACGTCGCACGCGCAAAATATAAGGTGACTGCTAGTGCTAGAAACCGCTAGAAACTTCAAGGGCTGGTCAGGTCAAGTGTTTTAAAAATGACAAAAAAGGAATTCGTGTTTTTTTCATTTGTAATCTAACACTTAACATAATAATAATTACAGTTAAAAAAGGGCCCGATCGGGGGGCCATTTCTTATCTTGTAACTCATGCTCCTGTCCCTTCGGGGAGGAGGTCTAGGAGAGGTAGGGCCTTTGGAGGCGACAATCGGCCTGCAGCGGGTGCCATTGGGCACCGATAACCTACGCTAGGGTGGTTCGGTCACCACCCTGTATGCGCCCATGCTCGTGGCAGGGATCGGGTGAACTCCTCACCTTCGACGCCACCCCCTCTCCCATCGGCTCGGCTATACACTCCACTTATGGTGGTGCTTGGGATCCGTTGGTGCAAGGCCATCTCCCGCCTCGTGCTAGTAGGAGGGGAGGGGACTCGGGTCCCCAATAGGAAATTGTTGCCCACCTGCGCGTTGCTCCCAAACCAGATACTGTTTTGCTTCCTACACCCTCTGTTTGCGTTTGGGGCCTTGATGGCAGCGCTCGCCAAGCTCACGCCCGGTTGGACTCAGGGCTGTATTGTGTTGAGTTGGCTTGCGAGTTGGTTGGGCAACATCATTAAGAATTAATATATAAATAATAATATTTTCATTTTATGCGCGTTATCGGAACCATAACATAACTTGATGCTATCGATAATCGTTGGACTTAACTGCACCTTAAACACGCACATTTCATTTCAGTTGTAAAAGGAAAATAAATGGGGTCTTATTGCACTTTGCAGACTAACGTAGGTACTATTCGCCCAGCTGACGCGAACGGGTCAACAGACGATGGTCGGCAGGCCGGCCGTCGTTGCCCGCGCGTTGTAAATAATCGTTATTTTTAATTGTTTTTGATTTCTTTTTCTTATGTTATTGCTTTAAAATAAATTTGGTACTCAAAGACTATCCAATTAAAATTCACAAAATGAATTATTTAATTAAAATGGCAAAAACACCAGTTCCTTTTTCGTCACGTTTATAACACATGACCTGACCAGCCTTTAAAGTTTCTTGCGGTTTCTAGCAGTCCCCATAATACCGCACGCAGCCTCTCGGGCCCCACTCCACGTGGTATTTTTCGTACGCGAACATGTTCATTCGAAGTGCATTTCAACTAGCTAGATCTGCGCCATTTTGTTGTGTTTTAGTTAAAAATAGATGTTGATTAAAGATTTAAAATATAATCAACTGTGTTTTATTTGAAATCAATATTTTATCTTCAATGGTCAAGATCGATACTAACATCGTAGATCGTTTTAAGGATAGTATTATAGACGTATTCAATTTTTACCCGGTGTTTAATAAAAATACCCGGTATAAATGAGTATAAATGGGTAAATACCCTTTTTTACCCTTCCTCCCAATTTTACCCACCCCAATTTTTGCCTACCCGCCCATCTGTAGGTACTCGTGCAGGCCACTGCAGGCGTAATAGGGCTACCACACTGTTGTAAACCGACGTTTACAACAGCCGTTTACAACAGTGTGGTAGGTTGTTTTCAACGACATTTCGGTCAACCTTTCCACGACCTTTGTTTGCGGGCGCGCGTTGAAAACCGCTGTGTTGCCACTGCCTTATACACCATTACACACAAACCGCTATCTTCAACCTACAACCTACATACAACGTGGTTACTGGAAAAAGCCAAGTTCGTATATATTAATGTACGTACAGCGCGGTATTTTTTACATCTTTAAAAGCTCATATTTAGCTAATAATTATATAAATTTAATCGCGTTTTTCTCCAGCAAGTTGATATATTTTTTTTAAATTGCCTCACTACATAGGTATACCAAGGAAGGGATGCCAATAGCGCTATTTAAATTCGCAAATAAAACAAAATATGTCAAATATGCTAAATTTTACGATAAGGCTTAACATCCTGCTGTAGCCTAAATTTTACTCTTAAAAATACTAATAAAGCAGGATCCTGCTAAAAATGGCAACACTGTGGACTATGGCAAACCAAGTAGAAGCTCGTTCACAACAAGTTGTAAACGAGCCTCCCGCCAAGGTGACCTGGTGGGAAAGGCTTGTTTACAACAGTGTGGTAGCCCCATAAGACTGATTTCACAGTCACGCACGCGTTTGATCAGCGCCGGCCACACCCGCGCGCTACACTACACTACATGTATAGTAGTTGCGCATTTGAACTGCGTGATGACTATGAAACGCAACTCCTATCTAGTGTAATTGTAACCGCGCGCGTGTGGCCGGCGCAGATCAAACGCGTACGTAACTGTGAAATCAGCCTAATGGGCAATTATCCGTGATCAAAAAAAAAAAGAAATTGGTTCGTAAATGACTTCATAGATGGCGCTTAGCATAGATTAGTATGGCGCATGGTAAAAGGCGAGTTCATGAAGAGCACGTGTATGGCTGCGTAATATTTATTCTATTCCAAAATAGAAATAGGTTCTGGATGTCCTGAATATAAATAGGTAAGTAAATACTATTTTTTTATTCTTTTTGTAGACAAGTAAAAGTGTAGAATTTATTACAGCCCTTAGGTAGGTACGGCTTTCATAAAACGACATCTATCGAGTGTTTTTGAACTATTTTTTTTTTAATTTGGGCTGTCAGAAAATCGCCCATTGTGGCAATCGGCAGCAGGCTGCCCATAGATAAAGGTAATACTGTCGTAACAGGCTGCCGCTCGCTCGCTCGGCTCGCACGCTCCACGTCGCGCGTTGGTCGACGACTCGCGCGTAAAACGAACGATATTTATTATTTATGTGATTTTTTTATGCACCCAACTATGACTACTAAACGACGTTTTAATCCGTATAAAAGATACTGTTGTGTTTATGAGTGTCTAAATAAATAACAATCTATAATTTAAATCTGTGCTTATCTTATTTTCTACCTAGTAATAGTTACTTAGATCTGTACCTAGTTAAAGCCATAAAAATCTTTAATGGTTAGTCAAAAACAATAAACAATTTTCATTCCTCATACTCGGAAAGTAGGTCTGCTGAAGTTGCCTGAGGAGCGGCTGGGAAGTACCGTTACCGTATTATTATATTTCTTGGGAAAGTAATTACTTTTCCGCCCTAGGGAGAATCGTTTTTCTGACAGGTACTGTCATGTGTAGTCGTGACTTATTACTTTTTTTATTCTATTTTTATGTAAGAAGGAGGCAAACGGGCTGGCGGATCACCTGATGGAGAGCAATCACCGCCGCCCATGGACACCCACAAAACCAGAGGAGTCGCAGATGCGTTGCCGACCTTTAAGAAAGGAATAGGGTTAAGGAAGGAATAGGAATTGTGAGTGGGGAAGGGCCTCCGGAACTCTCACTAGCCGGACGAAACACAACAGCACCAAGTGCCATTATTTCACGCCGGATATTCGTGAGAGGGTGGTATTACCCTGGGCGAGCCGGCCCAATGCGTGCTGCAACGCAGCGTGGCTCTACCACTCAGTCAGTGTCACTTATTTAGCACCACCCAGGGGTCACGTGTAGGGTCTCAAGGGTAAACCTACAACGCGAATAACTTTAACCCTATTGGAAATCATATTTAATTTTATTCCATTAAGTAATAACTTCAGTTAACAATTTATTATGATTTATCATTTTTCACCTTTCATCCCAAAAAAACGATAAATTACCAATAAATTTTAGCCGTTCGTGTCGCTTGGGGAGAGACACTTGCCCGCTATTTTTTCTCGTACCAGGATACGTATGTTTACACAATTCTATGACCACGGCTTATATTTCGGTTCGACGCGATTCTGTTTCGGCGTGCAGTGGTACTGGGGGTAGCGATGCGCATTTGTTTGGCACAGACTATAAGCTCGTTAGATTAGTTGTTAAGTCTTAACTATAAGTTAGTTAACTGTTTTTTTAATTATTATTTGTATTGACGTCAATAAGTGCCTGTAAAGGTTTACATTGAATAAATAATTTAACTTTTGACTTTTTGACCCCAAATAAAATATTAAAATAATACTAACAACCCATCTCTTCCCTTTGGTGTCGTAAAAGGCGACTAACGGACTATAGACTGCACATACATCCAACAGCATAGAGCGGCGATGGGCTCATCAAAATAATACTACCAACCCTTCTTTTCCCTTGCGTCAGTTGCGTGTTGTAAAAGCGACTAACGGGCTAAAGGCACACCACCTAAGCAAATATGCAGACTGTACAGTGGTGTCTTGCTGAAGCGTGGACTGTGTGGGCGTGGTCTGTGTTGTCCATAGATTCAAATGATTACTAATATTACCATAAACTTAATATCTCAAAAAAGTTGTTGATTAATTTAAAATAAAATTCATTTTTTCTTTAGCTAATTCATGTTTTTATTTTTAGTTACTTTCCTTGTATTCGTAATGAAAAGCACAGTGTTTACTTAGGGTGAAAGACTTTTTAGTCCAGTTGCTTATTGCGTTTGTTTATGTGTTTTGATTTAAGCTTACTTTCTAAAGGATGTTTGTGAATTATTTAACGCTATTTCCTTATTGATTAATTTTAATATATAATAAAATTTATCCATAAGTGAGAACGCTGCGCTCCTGACGTCAAATCGATATCGAGTCAGCGTTGCTTATCGGAATATGAACGCTCGGGTCACACGATAAGTTTCAATTTCGCGTAAAGGTCCTAAGAGTAGGTAATTTTGTAAACCTAAACTTGACTTTAGTTAGAGAGTGAACCTTTTGTACCTAGTACTATTAGTTATTCTGTACTACTACTTTGGCTCTGCGCTAGGTACAAAGCAAATGCCGAGAAATGCCGCCGCTTGCGCCGGCTTTTGTCGGCTAGCCGCCCGCGACCCGCTCAAAGCGGGACGACCGACGACGACGCGACGGACGACTACGTTGAATTGGTGCGGATGTATACCCTTGCCGGTAACAGCTTGAGGGGTGCAGTGCAGATGTTCGCGGAGAGGTGGCCAGACAGACCAACGCCGACCCGAAGTACGATGCTGGCTGCTTACCGCTTACTGGATTTGCAGTTCATTATTCCAGCGCACGCCAGTGGTCGAGGCAACGTGGGCCTGCCCGTCGATTTACAGGAGCAGATCTTGCAGTTCTTCAACGACGAGTCACGCACCAGTACACGTGATGCTAAACGGCACTTTTGCCTTGATCACACCATCGTTTGCCGCTTGTTGAAGAAGAACCAGCAGCACCCATTCCATTTTCGACGAGTTCAGGATTTGCTTCCCACTGACCAGTCCAGCCGAGTCGAGTTTTGTAGGTGGCTCCTCGCACATCAGCAGGCGCTGTTCACAAGGGTCGGCGTCTACAACGTGCATAATGAGCATTGGTGGGCACACAGAGAACACAACCCCTTTTCTACCAGCAGGATGGTGCTCCACCACATTATGGACAAGTAGTGCGCTGCTACCTAAACGATACATTTGGATCGCAGATCGCAGTATTCGCAGTGGGTGGGACGTGGCGGTCCAGTGTTTTGGCCTCCTCGCTCCTCGGACCTAACACCTCTAGACTTTTATTTGTGGGTTGATGTAAAAAGGCTAGTGTATTCTGAGGAGGTTACATTACAAGTGTAGTGCAATTGCGTACGCGAGTGGTGTCCGCTTTTGAAACGGTGAACGAAAACATTTACGTCCTCAACCAATTAAAAGAAAATTTTCGTCGTCGTGCTGCTTTGTGTATCGCTCGTAATGGGGCACATTAAGAACACTTGTTACGAGTAACATAGGTAAGTCACAGGTTTTTCTTAAGCACATTTTAATTTCATTTCATTTCCACACCTACATACTAATGGCATAGGTACGTAGTTTAACTTTTTTCTGAATTACTCGACTGGGAATCAAACCATGAAACTTTTAATTAGGAAGTGGTTAAAATTAAATAACGTAGGTACCTTTTTAGTTACTAGGATGTAGTAGCGTTAAATAGCCACGACAGCAATGCTTGTTTATGTTAACGGTTGTTGACCTCTGAGTAGTACATGTAACGAATAGAAACGTTAGATGTTACGAAAGTTAAAGGACACCGACCAATAGGTAATTTTTTTTTTTAATATTTTTATTTAAATCATATCTATTTGTTCTACACTTGTGTACAATTTGGCGACTGTTTAAAACCACAGCCTGTATACACCAAGATTTTTCATTGGTTTTGGAGCCGAAACCCTGTTCATGTTTATCATCAGTTGAAGCTATTTAGCATGTAAAAGTTGTTACGGCGAAAGATGTTCGCCGTAACAGCGGCGAAACAAGGGTTAGGCAGGAGATAAGGGAATTTCTGGGGCTTACTTGGTTCGGGCTGGAGCTGGTTGGAGCTGAAGGCAGGCGCGGGGACGCGGGCTTGAAGGCAGCAACACACAACACAATTCACTCCACTAGGCACTGATCGGAGGCGTTTTAAGGGCAATTGGGCTGGTAAACACAGCGCTCTCAAGTCACATACACTGAACACGTGGTTGTTCACGGGCTGAGTTCTTGCGCGGGCGCGCGCGTGGATTCACCTTGAAGGCTCGGAGCACACTGCCGGTTGCCCAGCGCCGTTGGCGCGGGCGAACAGCTTCGTCGAGTATAATTGTCAACTCGCTGTGATTGGCCGATCATTCGTTGCACATTCGTTGCACCAATATGCACCTTAATTGACCGGCGCAGAGACGGTTATCCGTCGCGCTGTGGCGCGAACATCTTCCCGGGCCCCAGAGGGTAGGAGGGGGGGTTGGGGGGGGGGGAAGGAATGGAAGTTAAAGGGGGACTACGGCCCCGATTCGTGCTGTGTTGAGTTAATGTCGAGTGGGTGTGTATATGATGAGCTGGGAGGAATGCACGTGTGTGACTGTATGAGTATAATTGTATGAGGGCTGAATGCCTGTGCGCACGAAGCACAGGGGGCGCGGGGGCGCGAAGCGCCGAAGGCGCATAGGCGCAGGGGGCGCGTCAACGCAAAGGCGTGGGGGCGCGGGGGCGCAGAAGCGCAGGGGGCGCGTAAGCGCAAGGGCCGCGTCAACGCATAGGCGTGGGGGCGCGGGGGCGCAGAGGGCGCGTGGAGCGCGTAAGCGCAAGGGCCGCGTCAACGCAAAGGCGTGAGGGCGCGGGGGCGCAGAAGCGCAGGGGGCGCGTAAGCGCAAGGGCCGCGTCAACGCAAAGGCGTGGGGGCGCGGGGGCGCAGAAGCGCAGGGGGCGCGTAAGCGCAAGGGCCGCGTCAACGCAAAGGCGTGGGGGCGCGGAGGCGCAGAGGGCGCGTGCTGATGTCATGCACCGTATAGGTGCGGGCTGACTACATGTGTTTGTGTGCTGCAGGCTGATGTGTGGGTGCACGTGTGTAGAAGTACTATGCTCTTGTGGTGAGCACTCACGAGATTGAGTCGATTGCCAAGGCAAGAATTAAGAGCAGAAAAAATATAAAATTAACACGAGCGAAAAAATAAAGCACGCTATTTGGCACGCGTGGTGAGCATGCACGAGATCTAAGCCGATTTAACACGACACGACCATAAAAATTTCATTACAAAATAAAACGGGAAAAACAACAATATTGTCGTCTAGACGCGGGTGTGTTATACGTACCTAAAGTTATATGTGCAACCTAATTAGTAAGTAAAAATATAACACGAATCGAACACTGTTCTTGGAACACGTTCTTAATTTATTTTTGTAGGTAGGTTAATAATATTTCGCAATGCACTTTGCAACGTCTATCGTGCAGAAAGGGTCATGTAAGGTAATGAAATTAGGAATGTTACGCGATAAAATTTAAAAATCAGAAATTAAAATTAAGTTACGTGATAACTACGAAATATGAGTAAATATTATTTTAACGGGTCGAATGACCAACATGTAATGAAATAGTTAATGGGCTGAAATAGTTATCCTATATATATATAATAGTGGACTGTATTAATAATGTGGGGCTGAATGTCTACGGTAACATGTACCTACTCCTGCGACCCTTCATGCGACCGCTGTGCATGCGAGGACACATGCAGTGTTCTGTCGTTGGGTCGCTTTGCCGGAGTGTCCCGCAGCGCGGGCGGGACCCACCGCGCCGCCGATTCCGGCTGGTAATGCTGTGTGGCGTCGTCCGGTCGGTGAAGGGACGTGTGGTGGTCTGCGATGCCACACACTCTGCATGCTTTCACCGACTTACATTCCTGTGGGTAGTGTGGGCCCAGGCATTTCTGGCACCGCTCGCGCGCCTTTATAAAGTCCCACCGACCTTGTGTCGGTTGGGCATTGTAGCGGGAGCATGCTATCAGTCTGTGCCCCCTAGTTCTGCAGTAAGGGCAGTAAGAGGTGTTTGGGCTGGCGTGCATTGTGTGGGTGTTGTGTGGGCGTGTATGGGTGGCGGCACGAGTCGAGGCAAAAAAATCAAGTGTGTAAAGTAGGGTTTAATTTAGTGGACTGTTACTGGGATGTATCCGGCTCGAAGGACCAAAATGTTACGGCGAAAGATGTTCGCCGTAACAGCGGCGAAACAAGGGTTAGGCAGGAGATAAGGGAATTTCTGGGGCTTACTTGGTTCGGGCTGGAGCTGGTTGGAGCTGAAGGCAGGCGCGGGGGCGCGGGCTTGAAGGCAGCAACACACAACACAATTCACTCCACTAGGCACTGATCGGAGGCGTTTTAAGGGTAATTGGGCTGGTAAACACAGCGCTCTCAAGTCACATACACTGAACACGTGGTTGTTCACGGGCTGAGTTCTTGCGCGGGCGCGCGCGTGGATTCACCTTGAAGGCTCGGAGCACACTGCCGGTTGCCTAGCGCCGTTGGCGCGGGCGAACAGCTTCGTCGAGTATAATTGTCAACTCGCTGTGATTGGCCGATCATTCGTTGCACATTCGTTGCACCAATATGCACCTTAATTGACCGGCGCAGAGACGGTTATCCGTCGCGCTGTGGCGCGAACAAAAGTAATGAGCATAAAAAAATCATTTAAAAAAAAATTCATAAAAAAAATGTAAGAACCCTTAGTACCGGACTATTGTTCTGAGTACCGTAAAATGGGATGACTTAGATCAATTTATAAATTACATCTATATATTTACAGAAGAGATAGATGGGACTCGTATGGTGGTGTAGCTATTCTAGTACATAAATCAATTCAGTGTCATCCTCTATCGGTCAATTTGAGTAATACAGGTATTGAAATAGTATGTATTAAGTTAATGAATTGCGAGGACGTAGAATACCTTGTATCTGTATACTGTCCATCATCCGTTCATACTAACCAATCTGATTGGGATGAAGTATTTTCGATGTTAAGGAGAAAAGCCATAGTTGCAGGAGACTTTAACGGCCATCATACAAACTGGTCAGTGAAATCTGATACTAGAGGAATTCAAATTATGGACTCTGCCATGGAAAACGGATTTAGCTCTCTTAATAATGGTGACCATACGCGAGTTAAATTAGTTAACGGCGTTCTACAACAAACTTCACCTGATGTAACCTTTGCCTCGTCTGACATAGCAATAAAGTTTGACTGGCGAGTGTTAAATGAGAATTTAGGGAGCGACCACTCGATCATTAAAATGTCTGTGATTGTCCAAAACTCATTTAAGAAAGTAAAAAAAAGAAATTTTAAAAATGTTGATTGGAATAAATATCAAGAGACTTTATCAGAAAGTTTTGACTGTGACAGTTGTAATGTACCTACATTACATAAGTATTACATAAGTATTACATAAGTATCACCTATACTCAGGCTTTGTATGATCACTTTATTAAACACATATACGATGCGGTAGACAAACACATTCCATATGTTAAATATCCTAACGGTCCTAATAACAAATTTAAGCCTCAAAGCTATTGGAGTCCCAGTCTATCTAAGGCCGTCGCGGAACGTAGGTTAGCACCATCTACATTCCGTAGAAATCCAATTCCCCGAAACCTAGCTAAACTCGAAGAGAAAACTCGTACGTCCCAAAAATTAATTAGTGACGCTAGATCAGACAGATGGCATAACTTCTGCGACTCTGTAAATGAGTCGACATCGTCTTTTGATACGATTTCCTCTTAACTCGTAATCCCTACGCGCGCGCGTAAACCCTGCGCTCCTGACGGACGTCAAATCGATATCGAGTCGGCTGTGCTTATCGGAATATGAACGCTCGGGTCACGAGATAGGTTTCAGTTTCGCGTGGGGGTCGTTGGAGGGTGAACCTTCTGTACGGTAGTAGTATTAGTTATTCTGTGCTTGTACCAAGACGAAAAACGAAACAATTTTAAAACACACAAGTTTATGCTTATTAATTTTTGACGTTTTTTTATGCTTAAGTTTTTATAAAAAAAAGATATTTGAATGATTAAAAATGTCAACCTTATTGGTTAGGTACTAATGTTTTCCAAAACTCATTTCAGCCGCTACTTTATTTTACTTCAAAAACTCTCCAATTTATATTACTTACCACAGTATCAATACGATAATTGGAAATCATATTACACAATTCTATGACCACGGCTTATATTTCGGTTCGACGCGATTCTGTTTCGGCGTGCAGTGGTACTGGGGGTAGCAATGCGCATTTGTCTGGCACAGGCTATAATAGCTCGTTAGATTAGTTATTAAGTCGTAACTATAAGTTAGTTAACTTTTTTTTTTTATTATTAGTATTGACGTCAATAAGTGCCTGTAAAGGTTTACATTTAATAAATAATTTGACTTTGAGATGGATGAAGGGATATAGACAAAATAAAATATGGGCACCCTTAGAAAAGCAACGTGAACTGTTACAGTCATTAACCCCTGATACGCATCAAATGCACCGCCTACATTCAAATCAAAAAATAATCTCTGTGAATCTAACTTTACTCTCCAGGAGCTAAATAACTGTTTGAAAAAGACAAATTCTGCACCTGGTGATGATAACATTGCCTACTGTATGATTTATTACATACCGGACAAAGCTAAGCATTGCCTGTTAAATCTATAAAACAATGTTTTCAATAGCGGAAGCGTACCGGCTCAGTGGTGAAAGATTAACATTATCCCGATACCAAAATCTGACAATGCGAGTACATCAAATACGTTTAATGTTCAAATTAAGTTAAGACCCATTTCTTTACTCTCCTGCTTGTGCAAAATTTTCCATCTGATGATCTTAAAACGTTTGGAGTGGTATGTAGAAAAAAATAAAATTCTATCGCCAGCCACAGTTGGTTTCAGGAAAGCTCAATCATGTTTAGACGCATTGACGCGGTTGGTAACGCACATTCAAATAGGTTTCACAAAAAATATTCCTACTTTGGCTTGTTTCTTGGACATTGAAAATGCCTACAACAATGTGTCTATCGATGTCGCAGTCTAAATTATGTACTTATCTTTGGTCTTTTCAAGACATTTATATATAAATTTAAACAGGGACGACAATGTGGTTACAAGATGGACAAATAAAGGTTTGGCTCAAGGGGACCCCCTCTCCCCGCTAATTTTTAATATAGTTTCTCACAAAATCTGCCTTCAACTACAAAATGTACAGGTATCACATTACGCTGATGACTTTGTGATATTCGTTAGCGACAAAGACATAAAGAACTGTGAATGGTATATTTAAGAATCGTTGAACACGTTGACAAAAGCTATCTACAAAGTCGCCCCGTTATTCAAAGTCACCCCCACTTTACGGTACAACACTTGTTTTGTAGTATAACGTTTTCGGATCCAAAACCAATGAAAAATCTCGGTGTATACAAAAACCTCAGAACAATAAAGTTATTGTTCTGAGACAAAAACACAATACCTACATTATGCCTATGACTTTATTTCAATAATTACAAACGATAAAAAATCGGCCGTATGAGCTAAATACCTTTGCTTTTCATACGTAGACTACGTCAACTTCTAGGCGGAAAAGTGAAGTGCTAAGTTTGCAGGTGGTTTGCTGTTTAGTTTTAAAAGTGTTTTGTCGATTATTGATGTGAAATATAGGTGTACTATTATCCTTTAAGTGTTCACGATCATGTATGAGTGTTGGTATAATATATTATGCACAGACGTTTATATAATTCGTTTGTGCTAATAAGTAAAAACAAAACGTACAACTTTTGAAATGGTACCAAAATGTCAGTGTAGTCGATCACTATAAGTACTGAAACTTAATGGGTTCGGAGGATTTTCTTATAGGTACCATTATACATTTATATTATAACTCATTGCCATTATCATCATCTACTGCTATACATCCCAGAGTTTTAGTGGGTAGGGCCAAACAACATCTCGGTGAGCCCCAAAAGAAAACTATGTTTTAAGTACTAGAATTTTTCACACTGGCTAAATGAGCAATGCGCTCCAAGCCACAAAAAAAACAAGTAGGATTGCATGTCTGTCATGTCCATAAACCTTTGGCGGGAAAGTGAAGCGTCATGTCTGCAGTTTTGTTTTATTTGTAAAATTTGTGTTTTTTCGAACATTAATAAATAAATAAACTTTTCTACACTCACACCAATTATCTACTTCGTAATGAATAGAGATGGGCGGTGGGTATTTACCGGGTATATACCAATGACCTTTAATATTAATATCATTGGTATATACCGGGTAAATACCCAAAAGCATGGGTAAAATCAATAAACACTTTGTGGTTTAGTAGTATTTTATCTTTTCGTCTATCTTTCTATTCATTTATGTTTATTTGTATGTTTTGGTACAAATAATGAATATTATCTTGATTGTTGACTAAACTAGTAAGATGATTTTCATTTCCGACTATTTGGTTAGTTGTGTTCTATAACAAAATGAAACGAAATCCATATAAATATAAATGAATGAATGGTTGAAATTAATGAATGAATGAAAAATACTCTCTTGCACTATAAAACAATATTACACAAAACAAAGAAAAATATAAAAATATAATTATTTGTTATAACTTTTGAATCGTGTCGCCTAAATTAGGGGGAGGGAGGGGTAGGAGGGGGTAGGGGAAAAGTACCCCCCATTACCCCCCCCTGCTGCAGACAAGTAGTTTTTAAGTTATGTTAATTTTTGTATCTTGAGGTTAAGTAACAATTGAGGTTTTGGTAAAACTGTACAACCGCGTAACCAACATTTGGCGGGGGGGGGGGGGGGGGGGGAGGGCGACCCACCATTTAGGTGGGGAAAGGGGATAGAGTTTATAAAAAAACGTCGCACGTACAAAAACGTCGTTTCTGGCGTTTCGCTGGCCGCTCCCGCGGTACGCTCGCTTCGCTCACTCGGCTCGCGCGTTTTTGGTCAACATACTAACCTAACCTAACCTAGTTAACTCTTTAGACTTTTGTCATGGCAGGGGCCTTCGCCCCCGAGCTCCCCCCACGCGGCGGGCGACGGCGAGGGCGCTTTTTTGAATCCAGAGCGAAGTGAGGGATTCTAGAGTAAAATCCCGAGTGTAGAGAGGGATTTTTTAGTAGAATCCTGAACGTAGCGAGGGATTCAAAGTACGTCGCCCGTTTCAAAAATATAATTTGCGCCCGAATAATACACTCTACTTTTTATCACCCGCTATGAGAAAATATTATTTTAATGAGCCCATCGCCGGTCTATGCATTGGATGTATGTGCAGTCTTTAGTCCGGTAATCGCCTTTTACGACACCGAAGGGAAGAGAAGGATTGGTAGTATTTTTTTGATGAGCTCATCGCCGCTCTATGCTGTTGAATGTATGTGCAGTCTTTAGTCCGTTAGTCGCCTTTTACGAGACCCAAGGGAAGAGAAAGGTTGGTAGTATTATTGTGATGAGTCAACCTCCGCTCTATGCTGTAGGATGTATGTGCAGTCTTTAGTCCGTTAGTCGACTTTTACGACACCCAAGGGAAGAGATGGGTTGTTAGTATTATTTTAATAATAAGTCACAACTACACATGACAGTACCAGTCAAAAAAAACGATTCTCTGTAGGGCGGTAATACTACCAACCCCTTTCTTCCCTTGGGTGTCGTAAAAGGCGACTAACGGACTAAAGACTGCACATACAACCAACAGCATAGAGCGGCGATAGGCTCATCAAAATAATACTACAAAAAGTGCGGCGCACTTATAAAGAGGATTAAAAACTCATTACTGCCCAATGACCTTTAATATCATTGTTACTGCCCGCTAAAAGTTTCATAAAGAATACACCACATTTGGGTGCACTTAAAGGCCTACTGATATGTCCAAGGCTACAGATATGCATATGAGACAGAACAGCACAAGAGCGGTGAATGGATTGAAGTGTGTTCTAAGAAACCTGTTCTAAGAGGAACGCAACGAGGCACCGCGGGTCCAGATATTACTTTTCTTAAAGCTATGGACTCACGTAAAAGCATCCACCTGTGGAAAATGGAGTCTGAAGCTGGGGATATTCTTCGTTATCTGCAGAACATTTGTCCAGGCATTTAGTGCTCCGTTGATGAACTCAAAGCTCGTGGCGATTATAAGTCATATAAAATCAGTGTCTCTGAAGAGTTCTATGACAAGTGTGTTACATGTGAAATATGGCCAATTAACGCACGGGTCAAACCGTGGACGTCATTTCGTATGCCAAGAACGAACTTTCAGACAGACCGCATTCAACAATCCCTGTCCAGAAAGTAACCTGTCTCTTCAGCGCACAACTATTGATTTGGACCTTTATTACCAGAACGTACGTGGAATAAGGACAAAACTTAAAGTCTGGAAGACCAATCTTATGTTAATGGAACATGCTATAGTTGCAGTCACTGAAACATTTTTAGATGACTCAGTCGCGTATAACGAGATCTCATGTGGCGTTTGGAGTATTCTGAGACATGATCGCGGTTCACCGGGGGGTGGTGTGCTGCTTGCCGCACGCCCGGGCATTACCCTACAGCGCCGTAACGACCTTGAGACTGATCACGGCGAAGACTTAAGGGCTTCGTTTCCCATACAAAGTGAGACTGTTTTTGTTTGTGTGGTGTACATAAGTCCTAGTGCTACTGATGACATTTATTTTAACTGGTTTTGTAAAGTGGAAAGTTTTTTAAGTAATTTGAAGGGTCATGTAATAATTTTAGGTGATACAAACTTGAATAGTGCTTCTGTCAACGTTAATAACTATTATTGCTATTTTTTGTCATTTTGTGGTTTGAAGGAGATGAATGAGGTTTTTAATACGCGTGGAAGTAAATTAGATATTGTTCTGGTCCAGGAGTGCACTGACATAACTGCAGTCAACTTATCCTACATAGGAGGTATAGTACCTCTTGATTATTTATATCATCCCCCATTGGACATTACTACAACAATTTCTGTACGTGCAAACTCTATAAGTAAACTTCAACCTAGTAACTTAGATAATTCTAAAGATTTTAATTTTGTTAGGGCAGACTACGCACAAATCTTAGAGTTACTATCAAAAACGAAATGGGATACTGTTATACACTCTAAAGATGTATGCACCGCCACAGATAACTTTTATGACATAATTTATAAAATATTTGATGCCACAGTACCTAAAAAAACGAGATCGAACAAACCAGCTAATCGCTATCCAGCGTGGTTTGATTACCATATTATACGTGACATCAAACGCAAAACAAAATTACACCGTGCTTGGAAGCAATATAAGTCAGATGAGATTCGTGAATCGTTTTTTAATATTAGAACTAGTCTTAAAAAACGTATTATCGAGGCATACAAATCCTATATGCAACGTATTGAGAGTAATCTTAAATATAAGCCTCAACAGTTTTGTAAAACGTTTCGAGTCTCAAAAGTAAAGGTGGATTTGAACCAAAGATAGCACGCGATGGCGTTATTTATAACGGAGTACAGGCGGCTGAAGCTTTTGCTGAGTTTTTTGCTAGTGTATTTTTACACGACAGTCCTATTTTAGATTCTAATAGCGTAATGTTAACAACAAATATGGCTGTAAATAGCACTTACATAAATATTTTAAGTGTCAATTCAGAAGACATCGAAAAAGGAATTGACTAAATAAAGTCAGACAGCTCTGTTGGCCCAGACTTTATTCCGCCACTTCTTCTTAAAATATGTAAAAAATACCTTACTGCCCCTCTGTGCCATATTATAAATACAGCCATCCATACTGGTGACTACCCTTCTCAGTGGAAAATATCACGTGTAACGCCTATACCTAAGTCCAATTGTAAACTCTCCGTTGAAGATCACCGACCCATTGCTGTGTTACCAGCTCCGGCTAAATTATTTGAGCGTATTATTCAGGACGAAATCTATCGGCAAGTTAATATCCACCTCTGCAATGACCAACATGGGTTTAGAAAGGGAAGGTCAGTTGAAACGATTCTTTTAACAGTCGTAGAATACATATCTAAAAGCATGGACAATGGTCATGAAGTCGATGTTGTATACTTTGATTTCCAGAAGGCTTTTGAGAGGGTTGATAATGATATCCTATTATGTAAACTTAATGTGTTAGGATTCGCACCTCACTTGCTTCATCTTTTCGCAAACTATCTTCGCGATCACCAACAATACGTAAAATATGGTTGCTATGCATCTAAACCCTATCATACGCGTTCTGGAGTCAGCCAGGGGTCTATATTAGGGCCTCTTTTATTCTTGATCATGATAAACGACCTCGTCAAAGTAGTTAAACGTGCTAAATGTATACTGTACGCAGATGACCTCAAGTTAGCGTTTGAAGTTAAGACTGAGTCAGACTGCGAACTACTACAACATGACATTAATTCTGTGTTGGAATGGAGCAAACTAAACTAGATGCTGTTTAACACCAAAAAGTGTTGTGTCATGACCTTCGGAAGGAAATTAAATAAATCACGATACAAATATTTATTAGGCGATGAAAAACTTACACGCGTGGAATCAACCAAGGACCTGGGTGTAAAGTTTGATACCAAACTAACATTTCACGACCATATAATATCCTTGGTAAAAGAAAGTTTAAGTCGTCTTAGATTTGTCTTACGGAACTGTCGCGATTTCAAGAATCCACACGTAATTAAACTTTTATACTTTGCTCTCGTGCGTAGTAAACTTGAAGCCGGTGGTTGTGTGTGGCACCCCCATGAAAACACCTACACCCTGATGCTTGAGAAAGTGCAGAAGGCATTTTTGAGATATCTTTACAAGCGCGTCTGTACTTACTACCCTTATTTGTACCCCACCTTATTTCTTCTCGGAAGTCTCGGTCTAAATTCACTCAGAACCCGCAGAGCAAAAGACCAAATATTTATTGGCATAAAGATACTCCGTAGTTATATTGATGCTCCCGATCTTCACAACCATCTAAGCCAGCTGTACGTCCCGGAGCGGTACGCGCTGCAGCGCACGTGCCGGCCGCGGCGGCTGTTCGCGTTGCCGCGCTCCCGCACTGCGGCGCGTGCTTACTCCCCTCTCTGTCGCATACTAACCCAATTCAATGCACTCCTGGCCTATCAACCTGAATGTGATGTGTATGCGGATGGATGGAAGGATATTTTTAAAAGTTGTGTAACGTTTTGCGAGAAGGATGAATGCGCGTCTTCTTTGTTATGATGTTTTTTACTTATAACTGTTATTCTGTGTTTTAGTTTTTCTTTATTTTATGTTCTCATTTTGTGTTTACTGTTTGTATGTGTATATTGTACTTTACTATTTACTTTACTTTACTATTTACTGTAATTGGTGTTCGCACCGTTGTATTTAGAACCAAATAAATAAATAAATAAAAAGGCGGACCATGTCGTCCTTTTCGAATAGATGGAATGAAAAAATGGTTTTATTTCTACTTTCTTGGGGTTTAAGAAAACTTAATTTTAAAACTTATTGCTCCAGATTGAAAAAACCTATAGCCGACACCCAAAACACTGACTACCTGCGTTTTGGGCTGCCTTTACGTCATATTCATAATTCTTTTACATAAAAAAGTCACGTCCTCCATCTTGGATCTCGAAATAAATGTTGTATTCGAAATCGGACCCCTTGATAAACATGGAAATTATACCCATATTGATTTTACATAAAAAAGTCAATCTTGGATCAATAGATGATGTATTCGAAATCGGCACCGCTGAAAAACATGGAAATGATACCCATAATGATTTTACATAAAAAAGCCACGTCCGCCATATTGGATCTTGAAATAGATGTTGTATTCGAAATCGGCACCCCCGAAAACCATAAAAATAATATCTACCTACTTATATTGATTTTATATCAAAAACTTGCGTCCACCATTTTTGACCTCGATTAAGTCTTGCCTAAATATTAGCGAATTCTAAAATGGCGTTTATCCAAAAAAAAAGAACATTGAAAAAGACTTTACGCATCTAAAATGCATGTGATATGCATTAAATATTACATTTCAATTCTCATTTCAAAAAAATTGACTTCACGCGTTTTAATACAATGCGCCACTTTTGACGCGTACTGTGTCCCCAGTGGGGTGTATTATGGAGAGCCCCAGTTGCGCCACGCCCCGCCCGCACCACACATCTCTCACGATTGCTATATCTAGACGTGCCCGTTGGCCGACTGTAAGAATTAATAGACTGTGATGGTACTTTATAACCTAAAAAGTGTAATTTTTCGTGTTTATGGCCGATTTTGACAAAACTTTCAAGTGGTTTTTTTAATATTTTAACGCAACTGCGGCAGCTAAAATGTTAATAAACCTTTATTTAACAACCCTTTAGACCCCCCCCCCCCTCCACAGTGTTAGTTTCTTCAAATTCAGGCGACACGATTCAAAAGCCAACCTAATTATTTATTTAAAAATCAGCAAAACATTTTCTACGTTATGACAAAAACATGTGTATAAAAGAACAATAATTAGTAACATGGTTCACAAGCGAGCTAGCCGTAAGCATAGACGCATGTCTCACTCACTCAATACTATATTCTTCGAATTTGAAACGCTCGGCTTTAGACTAACGCTATTACACAAGGGTCAGCAGAATAAAGGACAAACTAACTCATGATGATGACACAAATAAATACTATAAAATAAAATAAAGTATCGATTAACACTGTTTATAATAACTAAAGATTATTATATTGACTACATTACACGATTTAGGTAAATAATACATAAAATGTTAAACATATTTGCCATGTCATGATATTTACCCATGAAATGGGTATTTACCCGCCTATTTTTGCCTTTCGCCTTTGGGTTTTTTAGAACGTTAATGTGAAGTAATAGTGGTTTATTAACCGTTAAGTGTTTGTGAACGTGCATGAGTGTTGGCAAATGAAACAAAACAGTGCAACTTCACTTTTCAAATTCTCTCAAGAAGTCCTTGTGAGACCTCAGTAAAGTCCCACATCTTTACTGAGGACACAAGGGGTTAGGGTAACATCATTTATCATTCATCACCTTAATCACCACTCATCATCATCAAGGGAAAAAAAGAAATTAAAAAAAACTAATGACTAGGCAGTATGGTCTCTGATCTTATTCCATCATGGAACAAAATATATTTTGAAAAAAAGATGTCAACTTCACATTGACAGACAATAACAAAAATAACCTCAAAGGTATTAAGATGTATTATTTGTTAATGATTTAATAAAAAAATAAATAGAATACCTGTCTATCTATAAACTTCTAACATGTCTCTGCTAATACGCACGGATGTTACTGCTGTGAAATTGCATCATAATTCTATAATAGCTGGTAAGAAAGACTTAAACTTTATGTTTACTGTTCGCCTTTAAATTTAAATAATACCTAAGTGTTTTTTACATTTCAGGCACTGGTAGTTTCGCCTGTATATATAGGAAACACAACTTCGAAATATTGACCAGAATCCCATGTTTAAATGGTCAAAAAATATATGGATTGGTACCCTTTGAAAACAGTAACCAACTAATCGTATTTGGCGGCAAACAGTTTACTGTGATTGTTATAGAAGATCCTAAAAGTGATGGAGGTTACTTGAAAGTGGTTAGAATCATTGAGCCTGTCGAATGTGATGACTGGTTACATTCTGCGGTGTGGATAGACAATAATTTAATAGCTGTTTTAACTGCACATAATACTGTACAGGTAATATTATTATGTTAATTTATTAAACTTGAAGTCATGTTAATACATACATACATTATCCCCGAAGGGTTAGTCAGAGACTAGGCAAAGAGGACAGTAAAAGCAGTCCTCTACCATAGTCCACTTTTCACCAAATAGTGACTGCACATGACTGTGCTCAACGTGACAGGTGGTGAGCCCATCGCCTCTCTATGCTGTTAAATGTATGTGCAGTCTTTAGTCTTTTAGTCGCCTTTTCCAACACCCAAGGGAAGAGAGGGGGTGGTAGTACTCTTTCACCCTATATTCTTACGCGACATGTAAATAACATACTATAATTATATTAATAATAATAACTTTAGGTACTAACACTGTTAGTTATTCAATATAAACCTTTACAGGCACTTGTTGACTCCAAAAACAAAAAATAACAGGAAACTGTGTAGTTACATTTCAAAGCTTATCCAACTAACTAATCTAAATACTATTAATATATAGATAGATTTATTATTTATATACTACTAATCTACTAGTTAGGTTAATATCACACTTACTTTCAGATGTGGGATATAAGCAGACAACAAATGGTTAGTCAACACTTGAATAGTGAAAATTCCATTCTGTATAGTGGCCTGTTGCTGCCACTCCAAGATGACGTGCTTGTGTTTGCAGGGACTGTGTTTTCTGAAGTCATTATACACACACCAAAAGACAACAAAGCTTTGCATCACTTAAAAGGACATAGAGTAAGAGTCATAAATTAAATTAAGTTTGTAATTAAAAAATAAAGTACTCATTATTATTTGCATGCTTAAAGTTTGAGGGTCTTTGTGAGCACTATTCTGCAACACACATTAATACCATGTTTTATTGCATAAATTTTTATTATATCTTTATGAACTAATAAGAATAGTTAGACTTAATATAAATAATAAATCATCGGTCCTGAAGAATAATGTCATATCTGTGAAACAACTATTATTCTTTTGTTTATTCTTCAGGACCATCAAAATATGACAATCATTGAAAACTTCACAAGTTACAGTTTATCAATTTTATCAATTTTGTTACAGGGAGTTATATTCTCAATATCTGCCAATTTAAAAAAAGGAATCATTGTGACCACTTCAGATGATAGGTCAGTAAGGATATGGGGTGTAGACTCGCCAGCTTCTTTAACTAAAGTAGAATCACACACCACTGATTACTGGCGAAACATTAGCATAACATGTAAGCATGAAGTGTATGGGCATACAGCTAGAGTCATGAGAAGTTGCATTACTGATAATTTAATCATTTCTGTGGGAGAAGATTCTGCTATTTGTTATTGGGATTGTGAAGGGAAACTGCTGAAAAAGACCATTACCCATCAAAATGGTGGCATCTGGTCTGTTGACGCTGATAAAACTCACCTTGTCTCTGGTGGTGGGGACTGTGCTGTGATTTTGCATCCACTTTCAACAGCCCTTATTATTAGCGAAAATGAAATTTTTAACTTTGATGAAACTCCTAAGAAACTGGCTTTCACTGCTAGAAGGAATGTAGTAATACTAGATGACAGTAATAATTTGATACACTATAATGTAAATGACAAAACACAAACTATATACAGATTACAACATGAGTCAACGTATAAATTACTTAGTATATCCAACTGTAAACAGTTAATAGCTGTTGCTGATATGAATGGCAAGCTTGATGTTTTTGCTGAGAATTGCAAAGATATAGCTTGTCTAACTAAGCTAATAGATACTAAACTTGAGCTACGCAAAATACACTCTATGCATTGGGCAGGAAACAGACATTTAGTGTTTTGTGCTGATCAAGGTGTCATAACTGTTGTTAGTTCAAGCAACATTAATGTTGATACCTATGCTGTTTTTATTCTCCCGCCACGCAAAGAAAGATGGCTTACTTCTGCAGCTATAGATTCATCAAATAAAACTTTAGTTGTAGGTGATAGAAGTGGCAATGTTCACATCTACTTACAAGGCAGTAAAAACCCACTAAAAACATTTACTAAAGTTCATGGCAGATATGGGCCCACGTCTATAACAATAAAAAACAAAGAAGTTATAACAACAGGACGTGATGGGACTATTAAATATTTTTATTTGTGCAAGAATGATATCTCAACAACCAAATACATGAGTAGCAATGGTTTGGAATTCCAATGGGTTGAAAAGTTTATTGATAAGAATGAAAATGTAGTATGCGGATTTCAAGAAAGAACATTCATTGTTTACGACGTCAAAAATCATTCCAAACTACTGGAAGTGCCTTGTGGAGGCGGCCATAGGTCTTGGGACGTCATTAGATATGTAGATAAAGTGGGAGAAAGTTATGACGAATTTATAAGGTTTATGTATCTCAAGAACTCGGATGTACATTCCCATATATTCCGAATGAGCCAAATTGTTTCACGAAACGTGATATGCAGCTCCCACTCAAAAGAGATAAATTGTCTGAAAACTTTTAGCAGTGAGTTAGATGAGCGTGTAACGTTTTACGTCACTGGAAGTGAAGATACGACGTTAAGAGTGTCATCAATTGATTCTGAATTAAAATTTCAAGATGAAGCTGTATTCAAACATTTGTCTAATGTGAGAGCTTTAAGAATAATGGAGTTTAATGATGGCATTCTTGTCGTGTCTGCTGGGGGACGATCACAAATTTGTATAAGGTTGATAAAAGTTACACATAATGGTGCGAATTTAAAAATAACGTCACAAGATTTGGTAGACTTCTTAATCAAAGGAACGGATAAAGAGAGAAAGAATAATCAGACTTGGAGGAACAGTACTATTGATTTTGATCCAGAAACAAGAATAATGGATCTGGATTTGGTTAAAGCGGACGACGATACCATTGTGATTTATGTCGGCTGCTCGGACGCTTGTCTAAGGACATTTTCTTATGCGAAAGGAATCCTTCAAGCTATTGGAGAAGTGAGGCATCACAAAACGTGCATTTTAAAAACAGTTTGCATAAAGATTTCCAATTTAGATATTTTAATAACTTGCACGACAAGAGGGGAGATTACGTTATGGGATCTCTCTAAAACATTGGAGGGAGAACAGATTCCATTTTTCACGACGACAATCCATAACTCTGGTATAAACAGCATTGACAGTGTAATGGTATCTGATAAGGAAGTGCTTGTAGTGACGGGCGGTGACGACAATGCAGTTAATTTGTCGTTATTTGAAGTGGCTGTTCCGAATATAGTCGACACTTATGTGAAGCGTAAGTGGTCGACGGATAGGTACCATTGCTCGCAAATAACGGGGGTGAGACTTGTCGGAGAGTTCTTACTGTCGACCTCGATCGACAAGAGGGTGACTTTGTCGAGATGGGGCGTGGGCGATGATGGCATCAGATGCGAGTTCCTGTCCCAAACGTACAGCGATGTCGCCGACATACAAGGCCTGGACGTCTTGAGTAGTTGCGGGTGAGTGTGTGTGGCAGTGTTTTTATATTTATTGCAGTGTAACAGTGTCACGTTCACATTATGAATTGATTACACGTGGTTTCATTAAATATGATGGTAATGTTATGTGTATCTAATAATTATTACGCCGTTGGGAGGTCGCTAATAACTTAAACTTAAAAGTTTACAATGTTAATAAAGTTACAATCAGAATCATCAGACGTAGGACGTCCACTGTTAGGCAAAGGCCTCCTCCATGGATCTCCACATGTCTGGTCTTGTGCTGCTTGCATACATCAAAGATACATACATATCATCATCAGCCTATAAACGTCCCACTACTGGGCACAGGCCTCCCACGTGGACAATGCACGAGGGGATATTGGGCCATAACCCACCACGCTGGCCCAATGCGGGTTGATGGGTTTTAACGACTGTCATCTTACGACAACAACCGGGACCAACGGCTTAACGTGCCTTCCGAAGCACGGAGGAGCTCGAGATGTTTTAAATTTGGTCACCCATCCAGCGACCAGGCATTGCGAAAGTTGCTTAACGGGCAAGTTCGCAAGCCGAACGCGCTAGCCGCTGCGCCATCGAGCTCCTACATATATACATACATATATTCACTACTAATTATCCCCGAAGGGTTAGTCAGAGACTAGGCAATGAGGACCGCAAAAGCACTCTCTGCCGTAACCCACTTTGCACAAATTAGCGACTGCACACGTGATCAGCGTGACAGGTGGTGAGTCCATCGCCGCTCTATGCTGTTAGATGTATGTGCAATCTTTAGTCCGGTAGTCGTCTTATACGACACCCAAGGGAAGAGAGGTGGTGGCAGTTCTCTCACCGCTACGCGACGCGGTTATTCCATCAAAGTTAGGGTGTTACCAGACCAATCGATCGATCGTCGATCGACGACATCGATCGATGGTAAAATGGATTAGTCGACGTCGATCGATAGTTTCTACCAAACCAATCGATCGATGGTCGATCGACGTCGACCGGTAGAATCGACCTATTTGTTTGATGAAACGCGCCGGCCGCTTCACTTTTTTTATAAATTTATTTCGTGACCATGGATACTACGATACTAGTCCTTCAATCGTAATAATAGAGTTCATTGGTTATGCTTAAAGTTGATGATAATGAGTGATGATAATGAGTGATGATAATATGAACGTTTAAATGCCAAATGATATTCCCCTCAAACCTCTTGGGAAGCACTTTAGATTAAGCAACACCGAAAAAGGGGGGAAAGGGAGGGGAGGGGTAACGAAAATGCATAGTTTTCAAGATATTTTTATTTTGAGGTTATGTTAGGTCACTTCTACCATTACCGTACCCTCTCAATCCCAGTCCTTCCCCCCCCCCTGTCCCCCAAGATATTTATGAATGGAGCGAGCTTCTATTGTCTTATAAAAAAAATAGCGATCTTTGGCTTTAAAAAATGGCCGCATCCAAATTCTTCTGCGTTTGCGTCTCCGTAATAATAGTACGAGCAACATCGTACTGGCAAGAACAACGACTCCTCTTCTGAATTCATTTCGAAAGAAACTTTCCGTATTAAATACGTCACTCTATGAAAGAAACTGATGGAATATAGCCGGGGTTCATCGATCAACGTCGATCGATGGGTTAGACGAACGGTATCCGTCGATCGATTAAAGCTACCACACCTATCGATCAACGTCGACCGACGTCGATCGATGCCATCGATCGGCGATCGATCGATTGGTCTGGTAACACCCTTACAATATAATTACACAATGTGTTTACGAGGGTGACACTGAAAGTGTTTAGAACTGGCCACTTGTAAACAATATAATTAAAAATAAAGTTTGAATTTTGTAAATGGAACTCCTTGTCAATATTATTCAGTTTAAATTTCATTAGTTTGTCATTTGTCTTCGATTTGGCGGCAAATTGAAAATTGCCTGTGTGGCGTCAGCATGAATCTAAGCCGGGAAAATTTACGTGCAATGATTTCTATGACTTCCGATGTCAAAGTCAACAAGAAAGTTACGATAGACTTCGATTGGCCTTTCACGATGAAGCCCCATCTCGTGCCACTGTCTACAACTGGTTCAATGAATTTAAGCGTGGTCGCACTAATCTCACCGATGATCTGCGTGAGGCCTTCTACGGCAACGACTGAAGATAACATCAGTGTTGTGCGGCGTATTACTGCTAAATATTTGTTAGCAATACGATGTTTTTGTACTATACCCAATTACATTACAGGGACTCCATCACCGTTTGCGTCTACGGTAAAGGCATGGAGGTGCTGTCAGTCCCCACCGGGGGCTCAGCACAGTAGCGGCCGCCCCCACCGCAACCAGCCGATAAGCGCAGCTGCGCACTTGTTATGTAAGTGCTTATCCAATTTGTGATTCAATCTTATCTCTAACAACGATAATAATGGGCTAATGTCAAGATTACTGTAGAACGATAATATATGTGCATTTAGCAGGTGTTATTGACTATTGTAGTTCTCGATATTTATTTATATGTGATACCAACAAAGCAAACACACATAAATTAGACCTATACAATGCTACATTACACAAGATAAGTGCCACATCAATTACAGGTACAAACAGCATGCAGGATGGACAGAGCAAACAAAATATCAATGTGTACAAAGTTAAGACCATAATAAAATAAAAAATATAACATTGATAAGTAATAAAACTAATAGCAATAATAAAAATCAAATAAAAATAATTACAAGTTCTAATATATTATTTAAATAAATTTTGTGTGATTAAATTACATGAAAAAATTATTTCATTGAAGTAGATATTCATGAAAGGTTGACTGGGAGCCTTGATAGGGTGAGATATTCCAATAAGGAAGTTTCCATTTTTTTATATTAATTTTTTTTAAATAGTGCTGCACTTGCAATAAGGCCCATTGATTTTTTTTATTATCTTCATTAATGACGAAGTTATGATACTTTTCCCGTCCGCTTAAAACTTCTCGGCACCCAGCCGGGCAACGTCCTCGTGACGTCACAAGTCTCGCGCGCGACTCACTCGAGTCGAGCAAATGTAAATAATGTAATGAAATTTTTTTAAACCAGTAAGCCAATTTTGATGAAACTCAGCATGCTGAAGTAAAATATAGAGATCTAAATACACACATCAAAAGTGTCTAGGGATCAAGCATTTTTATGCGGATTTCTTGAGATTGAGATGTGGCTTTGTAATAAATTTATGATTTTATAAATTTATATGGATCCTTTTTGGTGCATTTCATAATTTGAAACAGGAACTTTCAATCAATTTCTAGTAAAAGATGAAAATCAGCTGTCAATATTTTCCCTATAAAAACATACAACGCATTGAAGACATTATTAGTGCTACTGTTTCCCTACTACTGATTAAAACCAACGTTATTATGGAGCGGCGACGTCATTTAAGCAGGGAAGAAATGCTCAGAGCCGTGGGAATGATAGAAGCTGGTTCCCGGCAACGTACTGTGTCTTTAGCTCTGAATACAAGTCAGAGTGTTATCAGTCGACTTTGGACACGTTACCGAAGCACTGGTACCGTGGCTGAGCGCCATGGAGGACGGTATCGCTGCACCACACGGAGACAAGACCGATACATTCAAATCACAACTCGAAGAACTCCAACAATAACCGCCATGATGTTAGCCGTGAGGCTTCATCACTCTTCAGGGAACTTAATTAGCGACCAAACAGTCAGAAACCGCTTGCATGAAGTGAACCTTCATTCCCGAAGACCGCTAAGGGTACCACCTATAGCAATGCACAATCGTAAGATTCGATATCAATGGGCTCTTGAACACAGAAATTGGGCAGAAGAACAATGGCGTTTCGTGTGCTTTTCTGATGAGTCTCGTTTTGGTATGAGACCGGATACAAGACGTATACGACACTGGAGAACCCCTGGACGCCAACAGCGATTAAAATCCTGCCAGGAAGTCCATCCTTATAGTGGTGGAACCATCATGGTATGGGCGGGTATTTGGATCGGCGGAAGAACTGAGTTGATTTGGATCAGAGGCAACCTCAACGCTCAAATTTATGCTGAGACGATTGTATCAGACGTCATCGTTCCTCTACAAGTGCAAATCGGTCCCTTATTTCAGTTAATGCATGATAATGCACGACCGCACACCGCAAGAGTTGTAAGACAGACTCTCGCCGCAGCTAACATCAATGTCATGCCCTGGCCTGCTCAGTCGCCAGACTTGAACCCGATTGAGCATGCATGGGATATGCTACAGAGAAGAGCTCTGCCGAATATGGAGGGTATCCAGTCGCAAGAAGACCTTTTTTTGTTGTTGCAACGAACATGGGCGGCCATTCCACAGCGTGATTTGGATGAACTCATTTTGAGTATGCCAAACCGATGTTCTTGTGTTGTTAGTGTTCGCGGTAGAAACACGGATTATTAATTGTTTAAGTTACCCAATAAAATTTTAAAGAAAACTGTTATTTCAGTCTTTTTTTCGAACTTTAATGTTAGTGGTTCAAATGTCAAAAATCCCTTTATTAGGAAAATGGCAAATTTCTTTATTAATGCAAAGGTGACTTGGTTTATCGTTACTGTAGATAAACGAAAACACTTTATTTGATGAATCCTTAAAGAAAATTTTAATTAATATCAATCAGGAGAAAAGTTATTGCAAAAATATATGTTGATCCCTAGACACTTTTGATGTGTGTAGTTTGTTGAAAACATTTTTAAAAAACGTTTATTTACTTAACTGAGTTATTGCGAGTTTAAACTTTCTATAGTGAACTTTAAATCGCAATAACTCAGCCAAATAAACGTTTTTTTTAACCGAAATGCGTAAACCCTCTTAAAGTACTTAGCTGCGGTGCATTTCACGTGACACGTAAAAACAAATTTAAAGGGTAGGTAATTGTCAGTTTTCATGGCATTCTGTTATTTTAATTGTTTGTTATTTAGAGAAACAACAACAACTACAATCAGGTCAAGCTAAATAAAACCGTTTAAAAATGAACCTTATCACTAACCTTTTCGTTCTGCATCTTAAAATACGGAATGTTATTTTTCAAAAATCCATTAAAATTCAGAATTTATTGTTTATAAAAATATAGGAAAAGTCTCCTTTACACAGAATGTGCTATTTCCAATATTTAAGGTAGTTGCCATCCATGTGGCATTCGATCTTTCCACAATGTATATTATTGTATATATTAAGAACTAAATAAGAACTGATATGAGCTCAACGAAAGAGGACTTAAAGATGACTTTAGTATAATATAAATACATACATCAAACAATCACGACTATTATCCCCAAAGGGTCAGAGGCTAGGCAATGTATTCTTTAGTGCATTAGTCGCCTTTTACGACACCCAAGGGAAAAGAGGAGGTGGGTATTCTTTCACCGCTACGCGACACGGTTATAAAGAAATACAATTTTACCTTAGCACTCAAAGTACCTATATTTTACCTTAGCACTCAAAGTACCTATATTTTACCTTAGCACTCAAAGTACCTATATTTTACCTTAGCACTCAAAGTACCTATATTTTACCTTAGCACTCAAAGTACCTATATTTTACCTTAGCACTCAAAGTACCTATATTTTACCTTAGCACTCAAAGTACCTATATTTTACCTTAGCACTCAAAGTACCTATATTTTACCTTAGCACTCAAAGTACCTATATTTTACCTTAGCACTCAAAGTACCTATATTTTACCTTAGCACTCAAAGTACCTATATTTTACCTTAGCACTCAAAGTACCTATATTTTACCTTAGCACTCAAAGTACCTATATTTTACCTTAGCACTCAAAGTACCTATATTTTTATAAAATTGCACTTTTTGATGCACAAACACTAGATGTTGCCAAATCTGATTTAATTTTATAAACAATTGCTAAATAGGTCAACCCTACAAAATATTAATATTATTATTAAGAGTTTGACGACCTCTCCTTGGTCGAGGTGGTTTGTACACCGGTTTTCATGGTGCCATCTCTGAGGCCCCGGGTTCGATCCCCAGTCGGGTAAATTTAGAAATTATTGTTTTTCTAAATTAACTACTTGACAGTTTTCGGAAAAGTGTTTTAAAAATTACAAACGCTTATTTTATACCCCGTACAATAATTGTTTTCTCGAAAAAGCTTTATTTAATAGAAAAAACATATTTTTCTTCATTCATTTAAAATTTCGTGCGAAAACGGTTGGTCACGTGACATTTAGCCCTGTGACGTCACACCACAATAAACTAAACAAATTTATCTTGAAACCTGACAGATAGTTTTTGTTTATTTGTGAAATGTGACGTCACACAAACCTGCATACCTGCTCAATTATGGCCGCCCGTGTTACAGGTCTTGTAATCCATAAATAAAAAATTGCAAAACTTTTATTTTGTAAAAATAAAATATTTAGAAATTATCTTAATAAAAAAAACTATTGGATAATTATCGTTTAATTATAAACTACCAAATTCGACATATTTCATATTTTATTGTTACAACTGTCAAATAGCCAATTGTCTCGGTTCTGGGTGCTTTCTATGTATTTATATGTAAGTATTAAAGTATTTTAAGTATGTTCATCCGTTGTCTACTAACTATTTAATGAGTTTCATAACGAAGCTTTTCTTGCGCTAGATAATTGGTGTGAATGTAGGAATGTAGAGTTTAATTAGGTTTTACAGGATGTTAGGTAAGTGAAGATGGGCCTTAAACCGCCTCTGTGGACTAGCGGCTAAGCCACCGATCTGACCCAGAGGTCCGGGCTGGTGGTGGGGTTTGTTATGTCAAGTGCGCCTGGCTAGCTCCCACCGTCTTATCTAAAGTTTGCGCCATAACGACAATGGTAATTAGCATTGTTGGTTCCGACAGTTTAGAGATAAGATGGCCAGTTCCTCAGTGGTTGGTGATTCCGGGTAAAGCGCGCTTCCAACTTCGTCTTGATTGTCACTTACCAACAGATGAGGACTAGTGCATAACCGTAGGGGATAAAAAAATAGTCCGAAGATGGAGTACGCGGACCTAGTAAATGCCTATCCACTCTGGTCTTAAAACCCCAAGATTTTACTATTCAGGAAACACATCACTATAAAATAAGTATGCTAAAAATGTCTAGTGGATTTCTATATTTGATTACAGTTGCTTCTAAATAAACAGCTCTGATATTTTCTCATGCTACAATATGTTATACCTTTGCACCTTACGATATAAAACGATTCAACAAGAAAAATCTTGACAAGAGTTATTGAGACTTTGCCAATGATATGCAAAAGATCAGTTATCATATCAGTTTTCTTATTGCTGTTGTTCTTAAACGATAGAAAGAAAAAATACGAATCGTTATAACCTATTTCAGGCAGATGCTGTTTAAATAACCTCTTCTAAAACTGTTCGCCACAATGGTAAAGGAGCAGTTTTACGAACTTCATTGATAACATCATAGCCTATAAAAGTCTCATAGTTGGCCCTTGCATAAGAGAACTGTTAGCCCAGAATACATAATAGTACTTTTCGTACCACTTGCTCAAAAAAGTGACATTCTATGCCACAAAAAGCGAACATAACAATAGTCATTTTTAATCTGATAAAAACAGGGAAAGAAAATTGTACTGAATTTCATTCATCCTCTAGGGGAGAATGTGATTTAAATTTGGAATACTTACCGAAATTTATACTGAACTACATCTGTGTTTACACCATTGAGTTTGTGTAAAAAACATTATACATCTCTTTGAAAAAAAAAAAATTGTCATTATTTTTAATAAATGCTTATCTCATATTATTATTGTGTTAATTTTTTCGCAAATGGTACGAAAAGTAGAGTATTTTCCTCGGTGATAAAGCTGTCTTAGTCTTGGGTGAACTTAAATCCCTCGCTACACTCAGGACTCGTCTTAAATCCCTCATTTCGCTCGTGATTTAAGTTTTTAACACCCTCGCTACGCTCGGGAGTAAACCTCGAGGCCTTCGTTACGCTCGCGATTTAAATCGTCACCCGCGACAGAAGACACTGCTTTATCCCCTTGGCTAATAATCTACTATTAGCACATGTGTATTATGGGTGGGTTTTAGCGATTGACATCTTACGACGACAATCTGGACTCACGGCTAATCTCTATATTCATCATCAGCCTATTAACGTCCCACTGCTGGGCACAGGCCTCCCATGTGGACAATAGCACGTGGAGATATTGGGCCATAACCCACCACGCTGGCCCAATGCGGGTAGGTGGGAAAATTAATCTATATTAATAAAAGTCAATTGTTGAATTGTTTGCACGCGCATCATTTCAGAACGGCAGCACCAATTTGGCTAATTCTTTTTTTTGTGGTGTTTGTAATTGTCAAGACTAAGTTTGTATGACAGATTTCTCTTGTAAACTCGTCACGGGGTACGGGGTCCATGAGGATGAAGTCGCTGGCGGGCCGCTACCAAACAATAAGTTAGTTTAAAAGGTATAAATAATAAATGTAACTGTTTCTCTGAAACCAATCGTTAATAATGTTCTATTGCTTTATTTATAGCAACCTCATAGATAATTGTTTTATCCTCATTCGGGTCTCTTTCCTCTTTACGCAATTGCTTACATATAAAAAATAGCAGGTCGAAGACGCTTTTTTGATACAATAATTAATGCTCATTATTATTTATTTAATTACCTAATTAGCACCTAAGCAAGCATCTTAACAAACTAAAAAAAAACATTTATTCGATGTAGCTATACAAATTGGCTTCATTTCTAAACTTAATACTAATAAATTTCTACAACGAAAAGGACCCCTCAGCATGATGTTGCAGCTTTAAATATGCTGCTGCAACGCTGATCTTCAGAGAAGCCCTTGAAGTGTCTGTGTGTGTGTGCGTGGTACTGTTGTTATTAAAATAAATAATAAAAGTAAATAATGCTATAAATATGTATAATATTTGAGAATAAATATACTATTTTAGTATATATTTCTATTATGTGAATGTGATGTAACAATAATAAAAATAAAATATTTAAAATCAAAATCAATAAGCATATTATGTATGTACGTAGATATGAGCTGCCTGCTCAAAGTAGCTGTTCTATTTGCTGCTCAAGTAAATATTTCTTATAGTTAATTTTAAAAGAATGAACAGATTGTGAATTTCTTAATGGTGGAGGTATATTATTCCAACACTTCGTGGCAGCATAGCGAAAACTACCACGAAATGCAGATGAACTACCATGTGCAGTCTTTAGTCCGTTAGTCGCCTTTTACGACACCGAAGAGAAGAGAGGGGTTGGTAGTATTATTTTTATGAGTCCATCGCCGCTCTATGCTGTTGGATGTATGTGCAGGCAGTCTTTATATGTCTGGGGCAGCTCAATCTCGATGCTAGTCTTATTTCCCTTCAGGAGAATTTAAGTTTTTCAAACAGATACCGTGGCTTACAGCTCCGAACAAACATACTATACTTATTATGGACTCACATTTTGCAGTGTTAATTTATATTATTATGCGGACACCTATTTCAATATGTTTTAAAAACTATTCTAATCCTATCGTAATATTTGATTATTTGCGTTAAAAATCCGCTCAAATAAACTCAAAGATAACGAAACGTTGAAAAATATTCCTATGCACACAAATGTAAACTAAACCGGCGTGATATAATGGCACTTGGTGCTGTTGTGTTTCGTCCAGCCAGTGAGGGTTCCGGAGGCCCATTCCCCCCCCCCCCCCCTCACAATTCCTATTCCTTCCTTAACCCTCTTCCTTCCTTAAAGGACGGCAACGCGCCTGCGATTCCTATGGTTTTGCGGGTGTCCATAGGCGGCGGTAATTACTCTCCATCAGGTGACCCGCCTGCTCGTTTGCCCCCTTCTTTTATATATAAAAAATTCACAGATCTCGTGCTCTACACGACTTGAAAAGGCATTGAAAATAAACTTATAGATTATTAACGAAAAAGAAAATATATTTTCAAAAAAAATTATCGACTTTTTAAAATTTGTTTATATTATCTTAAAGCCCCTAATTTTCCGCGTCTATTAAGTCCTAATAGATCTTCGTATAAAACATTGATTCTTTTGATTTTTTTTATTTTCATTAGAAATAATCGGCTTTTCCAAAATTTGTTTATACTATCATAAAGCTCTTAATTTTCCGCGTCTATTAAGTCCTAATAGATCTTCGTATCTCAAAGCTGCGAAGTTCCACAGGGCTATGACGCCCGAGTAACACCTCAAGGCGACGCTCCACGCGCGCTAAGGGGGAGCATACCGCCCCCCCTATCACTCCCACAAAAAAAAGTATAAAACATAAAATGTTCCCCGTCTCAATATCTCTAGGCGTCTCTCTCAGTTTTTCGATTTTCGACCTCGTTCACGAGATATCAAAGATATTACGAGGGAAGGTGTTAAAAAATCAAGGTTTTTTTTTTGTTTTATTCAATTTGCGAAAAAAGTTTTTGACTTTTACAAAAAAAAATTTCACCATCTGAAAGCCATTAAAATTCTGCGTCTTTTGAGCCTACATACGTTCTCATGACCCTGAACTACTATATACCACGGGGCAAACACACTTTCAGCGAAAATGAGGCCCTACACCGGAGCGAACGAAAAAACATTTTCAATGTTAAAAAAATTATCAAACCCCACAACGCCTTATTATGTAATAACTTTAAAAGAAAATAAAAATATTCTTTTAGTAGGTATCTGAATGCAATAACAATAGTTAGACGGTATGCGAGTTTTAAATAATTATGGGCCGACCAACACACCAGTCTCCCTGTGACCACGGACCCTGTAAGAATCAAATAAATAATCAGTAATGCAGTAATTAAACGCGAGTTAATCCGCAATAATAGTTCCATTTCAATGTGTGGTGTACGATTTGAAAAACAATACAACTATTAAGCTAATTAGTTGTCAGTGAAACGGCTAATACAACTTAGTAGTGGCAACGGTCCGCCGCGTGTATAGTACATCTACCACCAAATGTCAAATTTCATCAATACATTTTGAACTTTGTCACTAGGATTTAAGGATCAATATCGATTAGAGACAATTGCCAGTGTCGGGTAGGTTGATCGGCAGGCGTGTAGTACAAGCCTAATATTGTTCTGAGACGTGCGCGGCTGTCACTATGTCCCACTCATCAATGCGCCGAGATTATCTAATCTTTAAATAAGCCGATTGCTATATAACATTAGCGATAGCGGGGAGCGCAAATTACAGTGTGGCTCGAGACTGAAACATATACAGTGCTGAAGTAAGTACACCTTATTATGATTGCCAGCCGATTCCTAAATTAGTTTTTGATTAAAGATAGTTAGTGCATTGAAGATAAGATCTCGTTTTGCTTGTTTTTTGTTTGTGATATTAGAATAAAGTACCTACCTACTCAACTGTGCTAAACTGTGCCTATTAAATAAAAATGGCTTAGTTTACCCTGTTTTGTTTGCCAGTCTATTCAATAAAATTTTATTAGAGTAGGTACACATTATAATACTTTTTTATTCTTGTGATATAACAGTTTTAGTTGCTTGACTTAAGGTACAACATAAATATTATTTACACTTGTAAAATTGCTATAAAGAAAACAATAACAGCGATTCAAATGTTTTCTAAAATCCAAAGTATTCAGCGGTACTAAAAAAAACGTCTAAATAGCATAATATTTTTCAACTGATTTAAGAAAAAAGCAAACAGTTGAGAAAAGTTTGATTTATCACTTACTATATGAACTCGACTTCGCAAAAGATTTATCAAGATAAAGTAAACTAAAAACCCCGCGTGCGGATTCACTTATTTTAATTATTTATTATGCCTCTCAACAAAACATACTTAGTCACATCATGTAAGATGTTTAAACATTCTTTAAACTGCGTATGTTACCGTGTTAGGATTTACTTGTATATCTTACAGTAGATACATTATCTTTTAATCTTATTATTTACGCTACTATTACATCCTAAAGGATGTAATACGTCTAGTCTAAAGACTAGACGTCCCTGCGCAAGTTAAACCACAGGGGACCAACTGCGTTAGTGCTGCCGAATTAGAACCTGCAGAAGCGCATTCTTCATTCAGTACTCATAAGGCTAGCCTTAGCTAGGCTTGTCTAGCGTTTCGGGAGTGGCCCCGTGAACACTTGTAGTTTACTTCCTGTTTTCCAGATAGGTAATCGTAGCTGTCGAGCTTGCTCACTTTTCGTTGTACGAAGAGTACAACACGCAGTTACTCGGATCTCCAACTCTAAAGTCGACATCCAAAGGGGAACGCCCAAAAACTGCCTGAAATAGACAGAAACTACATATATCTCTAAATTCCATTTAAAATTAAATATGAATTATCAAAATGTTCTCAAGTCTGTTTAACTAGGGAAAATTATTTCGATTTCAATTGGATTTATTTTGACTGAGTAATAATCTTAAAGTTCTTAGTTGACATGTCACATGACTTCCTAGATGTTTCTGGCGACAAGATATTATTCGGCAAAGGCCAATCAAACAATCACAAAAGACAGTATTTTAATCACTTCTTTTGATTCAGCGTGCTTCAACAAGTCTGATCATTTATCATCCCATTATTTAAATAAAATCCAATTAGTTTTAAGGGGCTCAAAAGAAAAGCTGTTATGTCTGTTTAAATCACATGTCCTTTGCCTCACTCACTGACAATTTGGCATGGCCAGAGTATGACAATTGACGTTTCATTTTGTCATTCGTTCACTCGATTCATTGTCTATCGTTTGCGACTTGAAATTACGGAATGCTATTTAATATTATTTATGACGACCCTGGCTATTTTTAAAGGATGCGCCCACATTATGTCAATAATATGATATCTAGCTTGGGCCAGGTACCAATCCAATATTTATCCCCCTTCACAGTTTCTCGATGACTTGTTAATAGTTTTTGAAGATTAAAGGGATGTCTTATTTAATTTTTGTTTATTTTGCCCTGTTTTTTACTTACCATAGAGGAACATAATAAATTGGACTCAGCGTAACTTAACGCTTACAAGTAAAGCATTCCTCAATGTGTTGAAAACCTTTTAAGTGTTATTACTCATGTTGTGCTGACACCTCCTCCACCCTGCTGGTGGAAGACAGTGTGTGCAATATAATAAAATCCTGTTTTCTTGACAACTAGTCAATATTGGGTCCTTCTTTTTTACGTGAGTGGACATAACCTATCTTTTAGCAAAAAGGCTTAAAACAGGCTTCTCCCGAGTTTTTGAACAAATATTCAAATTGTAATGGATAACTTGCTATTTATAGTACAATAAGGCATAGAATTCATTTTTGTCTATCTCAGGCATTTTTTGTATGACTGATGGGCAATCCCCTTTCCTCTTTAGGAGTAAGTTTCAGAACCCATCAGGGACCTTAGCCAGTTCCACGTCCCTACGCGGCTGGCTAGACCGGACACGAGCATCTAAGGGGCAGTGCCAAATGCAAGGAAAGGCAAAAGCTCTTTTACTCAAACGTACTTATCAGCTCGCTCCCTACAAAATAGAATTCCATCCCTTCTGTTTGTTTTCTTCTGTCAAATGTGACAGTGTGAAGTTGTTCCCCAGATGGCGCCACAGGTGGTGCCGGTGACGCCGCCGGCGTGGCTGGGCGAGGGCCCGCACTGGGCGCACAGTGAGCAGGCGCTCTACTACGTCAGCATATTCGACAAGTCCATACACAAGTACGTGCCGGCCACCGGCGAGAACACCTCGGCTACGCTGGGTACGTCATAGTTTTTCTTCATTTACAGGTAACCACTTCGCCTTCATCTCACCCGATAAGTGATGACCAAAACCCATCAATTTTTTTTTTTTTTATTCTTTAAAGGCAAGTATTTGACCGCGATCTCACCTGATGGTAAGAGACGATGCGGCCTAGGATGTAGCATACTTGCCTAGATAATGCCTGTTCACCCTTGCCTTGAAAATGTCCAGGTTGTACGTGACAGGAAACAGATCCGCAGGAAGGGAATTCCGCTCCTTAGCTGTCCGCATCAAAAATGATGACGCAAAGCGCTTTGTGCGTATAGGTGGTATGTTGGCAGTATAAGGGTGATATCTCAGTCCGCGTCTCGTTCCCCGGAGATAGAAAGGAGGTGGAATCAGCTTGCAACATGTAGCGAAGATGATTTTAATGTTGGAGGCCTTTGCCCAGCAGTGGGACTGTATGTGGGATAGGCTTTTATAATTACGATTCGATGTGTATACTTGCAATCCAAATAACAAAACAAACACGCATCAACCTTATCCAAGGTTGAATAAAGGCAATTGGCATAAAAAAGAAAGTTCAACTGTGGAGAGTCTGATCTGAACTTTATCGCAGTAACAATAAAGATCATATTCCGAATCGGACCTGACCTCTCCTGCGAAGTAAGTCCTGTTGGCAACTAGCTGTTATCGCTGATAAGACGATTTTGCATCAGAATATCGTTCACGATCAAGATGTAATCTTTGGCACCCGTATCGCCATAAGAATTATTAATCTATTATGAAAATAGCAATGATAATTAGAAGTAAAGATACTGCGATTTCATATTCATTTCATAATTAAAATCTGCTTACGAAACAATGAAAAAATGCCTACTTACCGCAAGTGGGAGCCCTGAGGGACTCACTTTGGCCAACGTTTCATTAATTCGAGTTTGTTTGAGCGTTGTTAACCCAAAAAATATATTATTATTATCATTATCAAAATAAAATCTGTTTATTTTACACGTAACACGTCATCATTTGCCTTTGCGTTAATTTTATTTATGATCCGCTGCATATGTACTGGAGATACATTATGTACTATATAGTACTCAATTTGGTTATCTAGTCATAGACGCCCATGTCAATAGCATTGTTGTTTCACAGTTAAGATAAAGATAATCAGTTTCTCAGTTCTAATATTATAAATATATAGAAATAACACTATAATATCAAGGGTTTATCTAACCAGATAATAATCTGTAACAAGCCAAATAATATAGATAATTATTAAATAATGTGAATTGATATTTTTATATCAAAACTTGAAATTGTTCGATATAATTAAATTATTTGTATATGTAAGACGACGAATGTACGATAAAATCTGGATACACATTCCTATACTAAATTATAACGGAATATTGGCAGCTTTGACATATACGTTTCACATTTGGTCGAATTGCAATTTTAAGTACTTCGTCATGCTCAAACACTACTAAACTAAATGATTACTACCTAAACATCTCGTTAGGTAGCTACTCTTTTTGGGCAGTTTGTACCAATGCGCGGCAGGCGGTAGCGGGCGGAGAAGCGCGGGCGCCGAGCTCCCCGCACCGCTCAGTTGTTTGAAACGCCGCACATCTCTTCTCCGCTCTGCTCAACCGTATTACCACTAGGGGTTGCAGTCTCAATACTGAAATAGAATTTCTATTTCCCGGTACTGGAGAAGATCCAGTACCTAAATACCGAGAAATTCAATACTTTCAGAATATACCCTTTAAATGGGTGTTAGGTGGGTGTCATGTTCGGCTTTAGTCATCTGTCTGGTCTTAAGAAAAAAACCACAATAATCTTAACTAAAACTTATCAGAACTCGTAATAGACAGTAGGTACCTAACTTTCAAACATAAGTTAATGAAAAAAAAAAATTTACGTATCGTAAAACGTTTAGCGAAACATCGTAGTATTCGTAAGTAGTTGTTGATAGTGCGCATACGCAAAAAAGTAATCGCATCAAGGCTTTCGTCGAAATAGAGGTAACGTCGCATGGCTGTTATGTATTTAGATAAAACGATATGTTTTAAATCACCGGCGACTATTACAGCATTTAACTGCTTGATAATATTGAAAAAAAACTAAATTAGTATAACTTTTTGTAGTACCGGACTTCTCGGGAAATAGGTTTCGTTTCCCGATGCTGTAGGCGATAAAAATTATCGGGAATTCTCGGAAATTTCAGTACCGGGAATTTCCGGGAGCAATCCCTAGTTACCACTGATAAAGTGTGCGGAAACGAGATGTGTACATCACTATTTTTTTTTGTTGCTTTCGTATTTATAACACTACTCGTCTCTTCTCGTCTCGTCTCCGCAATGGTGGTAGCAACTGCGTTTTTCGGTACAATATTAAAATACCCTGTACCACCTAATTTTAAGTCACGGAGCAAATATAAAGAGGAGGGAGCGTAACCAACTGTGCACTGTGACGATTTTCTGAGCCAACTGTGTCCTGACGTCATCACGGTAGGCGAGGCTTAAACCAGTCTTTCGAACGCTGTTGCTAAAGCCGTGCATGCAGACACTACAATAGTGACACTACTTAAATATTTTATAGTTAAGATAAAAAGAAACATCTAGTGCTGTGTAACTGTGTTATAGGTTGTAAAAATTACTCGGATGGATGTGTTGATACCATGAAATCCGTATAATTTTACCTGTGAATAATTTTAAACATTATTTATTAAAATAATTCTAGAAACATCACTTCGTACGACAACTCAAAAGCATATCACAATGCTTTCAATAAAGTTTGTCCTTTTGTCAAAAGATGGCGCGGGTGTTTTTATCTGTAGCTTGTAGTTTTGCTACTGACCGCTGGGGTAGGAGCAGCGTAACGCTACATAGAAAAATCATCATATCGCTACCTCCTCTTTATATTTTCGCCGTGTTTTAAATACACACGCGAACTTTCCCAACACTGACAAATTTCTCAATTAGATATTGATCCTTATCCCTATAAACGTCCCACTGCTGGGCACAGGCCTCCCACGTGAACAATAGCACGTGGGGATATTGGGCCATAACCCACCACGCTGGCCCAATGCGGGTTGGTGGGTCTTAACGACTGCCATCTTACGACAACAACCCGGGACCAACGGCTTAACGTCCCTTCCGAAACACGGAGGAGCATGAGATGTTTTTAATGGTTACCCATCAGGCGACCCGGCATTGCGATAGTTGCTTAGCGGGCAAGATCGCGCTAGCCGTGGCGCCATCGAGCACCGAGATATTGATCCTTATACCCAACATATAAAGTACATGATGAGATATTTGACGTTTAGTGGTAGGTTGACGTGTCTGTGCAAACTTGAATCTGTTTTAATGTAATAATGAGCTGAGTGGTAGAGCCACCCTGCGTTGCAGCACGCATTGGGCCGGCTTATTAAAAATGGCACTTGGTGCTGTTGTGTTTCGTCCGGCCAGTGCGGGTTCCGGAGGCCCCTTCCCCCCCCCCCCCCCCCTCACAGTTCCTATTCCTTCCTTAACTCTATTCCTTTCTTAAAGGTCGGCAACGCATCTGCGACTCCTCTGGTTTTGCGGGTGTCCATGGGCGGCGGTGATTGCTTTCCATCAGGTGACCCGCCTGCTCGTTTGCCGCCTTATTATAATATATATAAAAACAAAATGTTTCAATTTATTTGTGTTGCAGACGGCATGCCCACCTTCATAATCCCCGTGGAGGGCAAGCCGCACCACTTCGCCGTGGGGCTGGGCCGCAAGGTTAGTATTATATTTATACTGATTGCTTAAAATATAATTTGTTATTGTGTGTTGGGGCGGTGACAGAGGTTGAAATCATCTATGAATTCTTTTTATTATGGTATGGTAGACCGACGATTATTATAATTTAATACAATAATGCGAATAACTGAATATATGACACTGGGCCAAAAGAATGTTGCACGAGACTTATTGAACAATGGATGGGAATTAATGAAGACGTAGACTGCCGCTTCAGTCGCTAGATGACGCCACCGGCCCTTACATTTTTGAAAATGGGTGTAAAATATTAATTCAATACATATTGTGTATGTGGTTGCTATGCTCCTGCGGGGTCAGGTTTGTTTCCTTTTTTTTTCGCCATACGCCATCGCTAATAGGTCAACCTACCCGCAAATGTCAAATGTCTCTAATCGATATTGATACCGATAACCGTGTCGTGTAGCGGTGAAAGAATTCTACCACCTATTTTCCCTTGGGTGTCGTAAAAGGCGACTAACTGGCTTAAGACTGCACACACATCCAACAGCATAGAGCGGCGATGGGCTCACCACCTATCACGCTGAGCACATGTGCAGTCGATATTTGGTAAAATGTGGACTATGGTAGAGGAGTGCTTTTGCGGTCCTCATTGCCTAGCCTCTGACTAACCCTTCGGGGATAATAGTCGTGATTACATGTATGTATGATATTGATACTCATCATCATCATCATGAGCCTATAAAGTCCCCGCTGGGCACACGCGCTGGCTGATTGATCTTTACTCTTGAATCAAGTTTAAAATGTATTGACGAGATTTGCCATTTTGTGGTTAACTGACCTGCTGTCGTCACAACATGAATCATCACCATCATCAGACTTTAAAAGTCCCACCGCTGGGCACAGGCCTCCGACGTGGACATTTTTTTTTTGACAATTTGTTGCATGACCATGGATACTAGTCCTTCAGTCGAAATAATAGTGTTTTTTTGCTTATAAGATGATAATGAGTGATGATAATAAAGGTAAATGATATTCCCCTCCAAATCTCTTGAGTTCCAGTTAAGATGTGGGACTTTACTGAATCTCACTCGGACTTCTTGACAGAATTTGAAAAGTGAAGTTGCACTGTTTTGTTTTATTTGCCAACACTCATGCACGTTCACGAACACTTATCGGTTAATAATCCACCATTATTTCACATTAATATTCCACAAAACACAAATTTTAGAAAATAAGACAAATCTACAGACATGACGCTTCACTTTCCCGCCACCGCGCACTTGGGGATACCATAATTAATGTAAAATTAAATACCACAACGTGAATGTAAAATTAAAATTTCTTTATTTGCTAGTGGCATGATAATAAAGATGGTAACAAATATTATGAACATCATGCCAAAAGACCTTTGTCCATTAGGTGGTGGAAGTGCGGTGGGGAGGCGCGGGTAAAGCCTCTGTGGTTCGCACCGTGGCCGAGGTGGACCACGACAAGCCTAACAACAGGTTCAACGACGCCAAGGCTGATCCTAGGGGACGGCTGTTTGCGGGTGAGGACATGTTTCTTTTTATTAATTAACTGCATGTAAAATCAAAATATTAAATCTGCCCAACTTAAATGGAATTGGGCCGGACCGAGGCGAAGATGGCGTGACGAGCTGGACGCATATCAGCCAGATTGGACCACTGTGGCGGTAGACAGAAAAAAGTGGAAAGAAGGAGGGGAGGCCTTTGCCCTGCAGTGGGACAGAATAGGCTGACAATAATAATAATAATAATAACTGCATGTAGTGTTGCCGAACTATCGATAGTTTGACTCTTGATAGTTGACCTCGGAAACCATCTATGATAGTATCGATTGTTATTGCAATAGTCTGTAGCAATAGTATCGATACTATTGATAGTGCCTTCGATATTGAGCTTCGATAAATAATAATAATAATATATTTTTTTTATCAAATACCTTATTTTACAAGGACTTTGTGAAAAGGATTTTCGACTTTAACTTAGCACTACCATTGCCGCCAGATGTTATGCGATTAGTGTTGTCGCTCGATAGTCCACTGTCGATAGTCTATCGATAGTTGAGCAAAAGCAATAGTATCTGTAGTACCGATTTTATCGACACACAGCAATACTATCGATACTATCTTATATAATAATGTTCAATTTACATACATTAGGAAGATAAGTTTTTAATGAATATAGTTTTGATTTTTTTATATTTTTATTTAGTCACTAAGAATATAAATGTATTTTGCATTCCTAATTTAAGTATTTAGTAAGTCCTTTATTTTTGCCTGGAAAACAGAATAATCCTAGTTCAGGCACATGTGTATTGTTGTCACTAATAGTATGTTTAGTATTCTGGATATGTATCCAATGCAAATATACTTTTATATTCTTAGTGACTAAATAAAAATATAAAAATATCAAAACTATATTCATTAAAAACTTATCTTCCTAATGTATGTAAATTAAACATTATTATATTAGATAGTATCGATAGCATTGCTGTGTGTCGATGAAATCGATACAATCGATAGGCCTATCGATACTATTGCTTTTGCTCAACTATCGATAGACTATCAACAGTGGACTATCGAGCGACAACACTAATTGCATAACATCTGGCGGCAATGGCTAAGTTAAAGTCGAAAATCCTTTTTACAAAGTCCTTTTGAATTGTCTAATATTTTTTTAGCCTACATATGTACCCATTTAGACGTCTTTTACGGTGAACAAGAATGGACGCAAGAAACTCCACAGCTTTGTATAGAAGTAACATGAACGCCAGCAGTTCGATATATCCAAAACTGTCAAATTTCTCCAATCGATTAGACCCTTATACTTAAAACTATAGGATTCAACATGTTTTGTAGGAATTCAACCTTTTGTCGTAGGTTGATCTGCTAACGTCTACGTCTAGGGAGTGAGCATGCTAACTGACATTCAAAATTAATTATTAAAATTTAAAAAACATTTCGTCATCATCAGCCTATAAACGTCCCACTGCTGGGCACAGGCCTCCCACGTGGACAATAGCACGTGGGGATATTGGGCCATGACCCACCACGCTGGCCCAGTGCGGGTTGGTGGGTTTTAACGACTGCCATCTTACGACAACAGCCGGGACCAACGGCTTAACGTGCCTTCTGAAGCACGGAAAACAATAACTAAATAAATAAGGGGCCGTCCATTAATCACGTGATGTTTTTTTAGCATTGTTTTAACCCCCCTACCCCCTCCCCCTCCCTCTTGGCGATACGCGGTGAGGTGTAGGACTAATTTTTGAATATTTAACTTAAAATAAGTACAGTATGATCTAATTTTATTCTAGAAAATTAAGGACCATGATAAAAATGTCTAGACAGAAAGGTTGCAGGTTGTTTTTTTGATACACGCCGCTTTCGGTAATTAGAAATCGCGCGAAAAATAAATACACGTCATATCTTACTACACCCCCCCTCCCCCTTGTGATATTTCGTGATTTTTGCCGAACCCGCTCCCCCTCTTTCGAGCCTCCCGTGATTAATGGACGGCCTCTAAGTGAATATAAAAACGTTTTACTTGGGCACTATGTACGGAGACTCGGAAGATGTAGCGGTTACCCTTTTAATATTATTTGTGGCGCTCACAGGCACCATGGGCCACGAGTACGAACCGGGCAAGTTCCACCTCAAGAAAGGTTCTTTATACCGCATCTCTGCCGACGGCTCAGCGAGCCGTTTGGCGACCGACATCGACATCTCCAACGGCCTGTGCTGGGACGAGCGCGCGAAGGCCTTCTACTACGCAGACTCTTTTGAATACGCTATCCGCAGATACGACTATGACGTCGAGACGGGGGATATATGTAAGTAGATGCGCTTTACAAAGTATCTAGGTTATTGTAAAATTACAGTGTACATTTTGTTACTAAGATGGAGAGAAAAAATGCCTCCTGAGTTTCTTGCCAGCTCTTCTTTTTTTATCCACCTCTGTTAAGCGCTTGGCCACTTATCATCACTAACCATAGATGATAAGGCCGCAGGTAAAGCGCGCTCACCCGGAATCCTCGACCATTGAGGAACTGGCTATCTAATCTCTAAATGGTCGGAACACAACAACGCTATTAACTTTGTTATGGCAACAGACTTAGATAAGATGGTGGTAGCTATCCAGGCGGACTTAATACTTAAGATGTACCCCCCGCTGCGAATTGTACCCCTCGACCCCTGGTCCTAAGACCCGTGGCTTAGCACTACTCCACTAGACCACAGAGGCGGTTCTCAGTTGAAGGTTCTCCCAAAATCCGAACTGATGGATACAGTAGATTAGATTTCACTAAAATATTAGTAAACTTTGAATGAACTCTTTGACTTCCTTTCTTTTAATCTTTGAATGGGTACAGCTAGTATAAATTTTAATTTGTTCTCGACCTAGCACTAAAGCTTGTCTTTTTATTTGTTTTCATTGTAACTTCCGCTGCGTTAGTGTTTCTCGTTGTCAGCGAGCTGTGTTCACTAACTGAATGGATGTCACATTAATGTCCCCTTGCAGCCAACCCCAAGCTGATCTTCAAGTACGCGGATCACGGGCTCAAGGGCATCGTGGACGGGATGACCATCGACACCGACGGCAACCTGTGGGTCGCCAACTTCGACAACCACCAGGTATATACACGCACGCACGCACGCACGCACACGCACGCACGCACGCACGCACACGCACGCACGCACACGCACGCACGCACGCACAGATATTAAATTAACCCGTCGAGCGTAAACTATACTCGGGTTTGTTACACAATTTTTTCCTGTCACGTGCGCAAAGTGTACTTAAGGTAGAACAGATTTACAGCGCGCCACTGGCGTTCAAATTTTAGCTTTTCGATTGGCACTAGCGGTGTTTCCGTTTAGCTTAAAATTTTATTTGGTTTGTATGGAGTAACTTTTATTTAGGAACCATTTGACTACAACTCGGAACGGAAGTCAGAAAAATTATAGAAAAAAGTCGAACGTTTTTTTGTGGTGTGTAATAACGTGTGTGTGGATACATACGACACCTTGGTGGCCGAGGGGCTCAGCACTCGGCTCGATTATCGGAGGCTCCCGGGTTCAATTCCCAGGTTGGGTGAAGTGTTTCGTGTTTTTTTAATGCATACCCGGGTTTGTGATCACCGACCCGAATTAGCCAAGCGTGGCGATTAAGCCAACATCCATCTACTGTAGCGATGGCTCGATTCCAATGATGCAGGCCTATGCCCAGCATTGGGACGGTATGTGGGCTACACTACACTGCTACATACCTCATATGCAAAGGAAATGTTCAATGGTAAATTACTTTTCACCTCACAACCTCAGAAAGATTCTGTTTGTCATTAGAAATCTGAGTGCAAAAGTGCATTATGTCCGCTAGCGTGGAAAGAGCTTTTAAAATGCGAACCTTTCTATTCGATACTTTTCTATACCGCAAGTCCACTGAAAATGCATTAGATACTTATTTCATGTCAGTGCGCCAACCTCATTTCTTTGAATAATCGCACTGGCCAGCCCCAGGTGGCAGCACTGGACTGAATGAAAAAAAAATGTAACTATCAATATTACCAATTGCAGTAATTTTATAAACACTAATTTAATAACTAAGCTGTTTTTTGCACCTAGCGTTTTCCTCGCTGTAGTGAGATGAAAAATTGTGTCAGGTTTCAATACAAGTACTCGCACCAAAAACCAACTTTGCAGCCTTGCATAACAAATAACTATTTCCCCTTTTCAATAATGATTTGGGACTTTACCGAGATTTCACAAATACATCGAGAGAATTTAAAAGCGACTGCTTTGTTTGGTCTGGTCTGATTTGAAATTGTCGCAATGCATTCATATTTGATGCACCACGCTAATGCGGGTTGCATTAGCGGTGGGTCATGGCCCAATCTCCGCATGCGTTGCTGGGTTTTGTCACATGCAAAACACTAATTTTTACAATTGACTCTTCATTCATCCCGTCATAAATCAAGTTGTTTTTTTATAGATGTGTCGGTGGATATCAAAATAGGATAAATCCATAATGGTTAAAATATATTTTTTTGTGGCTACTTAATCGTAATGTTAGTACAGTCTAAGACGCTGTTATCAAAAGCGGATAAATCCATCGTTATACTGTACTAACTAGTGTCCAAAAAAGTTCGATTTTATATCAAACTTGGATCCACACCACGCATATTTTCAAAACTGGCAAAGTTTATTACGGCCAATCATAGTAGCACACTTTTTCCATATGGCCGTTAATGCTACTGACATTCAATGGCATGTCAGATCAAAATTAGCTAAATCCCATAGGCCTATTACATCTCGAATGTGATTTTTGCGTAAAATGTCCATTTTCGCATTTTGTAGTAATTTTGCAGTTGTATTTACCGTTTTTATCGAAATAGGACAATAAATTTGTGCATAATATTACAAATCTCCATTCTGTGAGCATAAGTTGAATTTGGACGGCCGGCGCATCGCATTTACAATTACTCTTGTATAAATTTTGCTTAATAATATTATCGTAGATAGGAGATAATCACAGTTAACTTATAGCGATTTTCGAAGTTTTTTGGTTTAGAATAAGATTTTTTTCCTATATAAAATCAATGATATCTAAAAATTCCGAGGCCGCTACGCACTATTTGACTATATGTATAAGGGATAACATTATAATTTTATTATTTCACTTGTTTAGAACAGTAGTTTAATCGATGAGCTCAAAAAGTGCTTTCGCGCACTTTATGAAAATGTATCTTTGCAATTTTGGGTTTAATGAAAAAGTTAAACAAAATTTACAAAAAGCGAGGCCGCTACGCACTATTCCAATAGCCATTCTACACTATTCAATAAGTCATAATTGTTAATGTATTTTTGTTTCTGAGATCTATGACGCCAAAATTGGCCATTTTACGCAAAAATCACAGTCGAGATGTAATAGGTCTCTTAATAATTAAAGCATGGAAGGAGTGCACTGACATTTGAATGGGCACTCCGTTTGGTCAACATTCGAATTACCTTTGTATAAGTCGCTTTTGAATTCGGTATGGATATATTAAAAACCGTTTTTTTTTATTTTCGCTAGACATTTGACGTTTTTATCAACTTATTTTGTCTCTTTTCTTTCAATGTTTATGGCCCATTTGAAAAAATAGGACAATTACACGAGTCTCATTTGGACTCCTTCTATGCTTTAGTTATTATTCTGTGCTAAATCCACTTGAATTACTTCAAAACGAGTTAAATCCACATCGATATATTAAACTTGGTTAAATCCAAAATTAATTTATGCTTTATGTAGATAATAAGTATAGTATATTACTCGTTTAATGAAATTACACGAATTACTTTAAAACTTAAGCTGAACCTTCTAGTTTCTATAATGTACAAGTCGAATTTCAGGTATCTGTTAAAGAATAATAAAGTGTGAAAAATGGTTTAGTAAGGATTTAGCCACTCCGTGCTTCGGAAGGCATGTTAAGCCGTTGGTCCCGGTTGTTGTCGTAAGATGACAGTCGTTAAAACCCACCAACCCGCATTGGGCCAGCGTGGTGGGTTATGGCCTAATATCCCCATGTGCTAATGTCCACGTGGGAGGCCTGTGCCCAACAGTGGGACGCTTATAGGCTGATGATGAGGTAGCCACTTTTGATATTAACCGACACAGATATAGATGATGATCGTTGTCAACGTTTCCCGCCCCCACAGGTGATCAAGATCGACCCCATCGCCGGCAGCATCCTCCAGCTTGTGCCCATCCCCGCGCTGCAAGTGACCTCGGCCGCATTCGGCGGCGCGGCGCTCGACCAGCTGTACGTCACCACGGCCGCCATGGACCGCGGCGCGCCGCAGCCGCCGCCCTGCGGGGCCACATTTTGTGTTAAGGGGCTTGGGGCTAAGGGACTACCCAATGTGAATGTTAGACTGTAATAAACACTGCTACGACTACCCTCCCTGTGTTTTCTTTTTCTACCATTTCTCGTGGCGGCGCCACCTACCTGCATGATGCCGCAAATAGACACGAAGCAAAACACCTTCTCAACCGTGTCGACAGATGGCGCCACAAACGACGTCGCCATACTACGACGATAAAATAGTATGGGAAGCCTGCATCGCGGTAGCGAAGTTTCACCATCTCCTTCGCTATACAACCTTAATTTTTCTTTATACAGAACCAAACCAAAGGGTGAGTTCCACCCATGAAACTGAACAACTTTCCCCAAGAAACCTATGTGCAAAAATGACAAAAAAATTTCGACCTTCAATACAAAACTGTCCGATCAGCTGACGACAAGAGTAATATAACAATGTAATCCTATAATATAGCACCTCCAACTAACATCCGTTGAACTTCGGTCCCCGAGCTGTACCATCCAGCTCTGAGGAAGATCTTCCCTTTGGTCTTCCTACAATGTGGCATCCATTCTACCATCAGCTCCCCTACACTTGTAAAAATTGTGCAAAAGAATCTACCCCACACCAAGGACGATATAAAATATAATTTGTCTATGCCCATACAGAGTTGAGCGTAATCAACTACTTTTGTAATCAGTTCAATAATCTTTGAGAGAGTAATGTTAATTACTTTCAATCCAGATTACACGTGATATCATTAATTTGATTACAGTATTAGAAGTCTATTATATACCTACAAAATTCTTTAAAATATTCTTTATGTTTTTGGCTTCAGTATACTTGAGCAGGGTCTGGGAGTCCAGGGGTAGCAAAGGAAGTGCGTCAAAAATACACTTTTTTTTTTCACCAAATGTAAATAAAAAATTATGTGTGTTACATAATTTTCGTCTTCTTCTCGTTCATTTTAAGGTCCACTTGTTATGAGAATGTTGAGGCACCAAGCATTGTGCCGTGGTCCTCCAGGATCTTTATAGTCTCTATCTATATAGCCGGCAATTCGAAGGTAAATAATGTAAACGATTATTGTCATCAATAATTAATAAAAATAACAATTAAAAACAAAATATTTATTTGAATGATTAAACAACAATTATATAATCTATAAAAACGATATCTGCTAATACAATAATTATAATCTTAGTAAAAGTGTAGGTATACTTATTCCTATTTATTTGCGATATCAACGAGTAGGTACCTAGGTATATCAATAACCATCTCTTAAAATAACTATATCAATCACATCCCATCACGTATAGCAAGGGCCGTAGTTTCAGCCTTCTATAATAGGTATATTTTTACATATTAACCTAATATAATATATATATTAGGTTAATATGTAAAAAAATATATATGTATTATGTATATATATATATATATATATATGTATGTATTATAATAGGGGTTGAGACCGTTTGTTTGACGTCCGAAACTAATAATGTATCTATAGATTGTTAAGCCTTCTAAATTTATTTTTTTTACTTTTAAGCTCCATACAAATTATGTCAAATTTCCCGCTCTAATTAGGCTAAACAATCTATACATAGGTTAATAATTTGGAGCGTAAGAATAGTAGCACGTTTAGAGTATATCACAGCTTAAAGTTAACATTAGGGAGTCCTTTAACGCCGAGCCCCGTGACCATGAAGGTGGCGCCGTGCGGCGGCGCGCTGCCGGGCAGGTTGGCCGTGGTCACGAACAGAGTGCCCAGCTCGGGCCCGCCGAACGTCACTGACGTCACTTGCAAAGCGGGGATGGGTATCTGCCAAGTTAAAAGGTACAATAGGTACCTACATACGTATGTATGTATATAAGGTGACTGCTAGAAACTGCAAGAAACTTCGAGGGCTGGTCAGGTCAAGTGTTTTAAACATGACAGAAATGACAAAAAGATTGCAGACTTACGTAGGTACTTATCGCCTAGCTGACGCGGACGGGTCAACGGCCGGCCGCTGCCCGCGCGTTGAAAATAATCGTTATTTAATAGTTAATTCTTCACAATTTATTTTATTTTAATACAGATTTTTTCCTGCTTTTTATATCCTATAGTTGTAGGTGCGTACGCTCATCCTTGCGGTCAAAAATACGGCGCGCTGTGATTGATGCACGGAGTAAATAATAGCGGTCACGCGCATGCGCTTTGATAACCGCGATAGGCCGCGCGCTAGGTGACAATAATTTAATTTTTTTTAAAGAAAAAATTGATACTTACCAAAATGTAAAAAAAATATGTTTTTTTATTTCATAATGTGGTTGTACTGCTGCTATAGGATCACGTAAAAAATTAGCGGGGGGTTCAACATTAACCCTGTATAATCATAAATATTATCCTCGAAGGGTTAGTCGGAGACTAGGCAATGAGGACCGCAAAAGCTGTCCTTCTGCCATAGTCCAATTCCACCAAATAGCGACTGCACAGTTGCTCAGCGTGACGGATGGTGAGCTCATCGCCGCTCTATGCTGTTGGATGTATGTGCAGTCTTTAGTCCGGTAGTCGCCTTTTACGACACCCAAGGGAAGAGAGGGGGTGTTCTTTCACCGCTACTCGTCACGGTAAGTTGTCAAGAATATCTCGCCATAACATTAATGTTTGTGACATTTTTGTGTTCCGGCAGTTAGAGAGCCAGTTCCTCAGCAGCTAAGGATTCCAAATGAAGTTACCATCAGTCTCACCATCTCTTACCAGCAGGTGAAATAAAGGCCAAGTGCTTACCCGTACTAAGTAAAAAAAAGGTACCTTGCGTATGAGTTCGCCGGTGCTAGGGTTGATGTTGAGCACACAGGAGCCGTCAAACACCGCCACCCACAGGTCGCCCGCTGCGTCGATGGTGCTGCCGTCCGGCACGCCAGAGATGTTGCTGTGCTTCTTGAAGTCGAAGATGTAACTCATGTTTGCTGTGATAGTACACAAAGTATAAGGACCATCATGTGTTTTCGTTAACATTCTATCATTCTCATTAAATATAATCCTGTGATCAGTAAAATACAAGGTCAGAAGCAACGCGGGCTAACAATAAGACCGCTCCGCTTTTGCTCAACACTGTTAGTTTTAATTAGCTAGCAAGTCGATTATAATAAGACAGATGCGTCTCAATGTAGCTAGCAGTGGGCCCGCGGTCTCAAGCCGCGCTGCTTCTTGCGCCACAAGATTAGATTATCCGGCTCGAAGGACCATAACACTGTAGCATGCCTTAATTTAGTGTCATGAAATAAAAGACAAGCTGGGTACAGATTATTGCAACGCAACATGTAATGTAAAGCCGGGCACAGATTATGCGCAACACAACATGTAAGGTAACATGCAATGAAACATTTTCCATACATTTTTTATTTACAATTTTAGTAACAAGTGCATATTTTTGCAGTGATGTAAGAGCTGGGGGAGACCTGGTGACTTGAAAACATCAAGCCCACCTGTAGACTTAGTTTAAGTCTCCAGTCTTCCACATAACTTGTATAATGTAGGCACTAAACTATAAAACTAGCTAGTAAAATAAGTATTTGTAGAAGAAAAGAAGAAAGGAGATAATAAATATTGTATTTTTTTTTAAATTATTTTAATAATGTGCTTTGGGCGCCCAGTGCACTCGCAAAACACTTTTAAATGTAATGACAAGCACTTTTATAGTAAGATAATATAGCATGAACAAAGTACGTTTATAAGTATTAAAAAAAAAGTAACTTACAAATCTCCCCCGTGTCGACGTCATAGTCGTATCTCCTAATGTTCCGCTCCAGTGAGTCCGTGTAGTAGAAGGCCTTCCGCTTGAGGTCCCAGGCCAGCCCGTTGGAGACGGTGACGCCCTCCACCACCCTCGTGACCTTGGGCCCGTCCAGCCGAAACAGGGAGCCCTGGTTCATCACGAACTTGCCGGGACCCTCCTCTGCACCCATAGTTCCTGATAAGTAAGAGGAGATAGTAAACACCATAATAATATATATCCATGGTAAACACTTTTAAGCATGGGATATAGAAAATTGGAAAGATATGCGTTGGTAGGTATTAGGTACCTACTTTTAAATATATGGTCTAACAATATCAATAAGGGAACGTTTAAGGGAAGCATATATACATTACACTGAGCATGGTCACCAAATTTGGTCCAAAACTACAGGCTCGTTACCGAGTTAATCAACATAACATTATCATAATTCACCAAAAAATACACCCCTTCCAAACCCGTACAGCTGTACTACACGCACACAGAGATAGCCGAACATGCACACTAAACTCAGAGCACACTGAGCTATCTTTTTATTGACGCTTGCGTGCGTGTTAGTAAAGATACAGCATGTTTCATATGTGCATTATTTTAATTGATTTATGTAAAACGTAACTTTGAAAAATCACTATAAAACTAGAGCCAATTTATTGTCATTGTATCAAAAATGATGTATACTCGCAGGTAGATACGATCCTTAAACGTTCGCTTATTGATTTTGTTAGTCCCTGTAGATAGCTAAAGAAACACATGCCATAAACTTAAAACTTGTATCTACAAAGACGGTCTTATCGCTCAAAGCGATCTCTTCCTGGCAACCTATGGTTAGTGGAACCTAAGAAAGAGATAGAGGAAGTGCGCAAGTTTTAATAATTAGATAAATGATGGACAAAAAAATTATATATTTTAGCACGGTAATATAATCACCCAGTATTCTGTTTTCATACAAACGATCGAAAACCGAACTATACCTACCTACGCGGTTTGTAGTTTGGTCTGTACTCGGTCACGGAATATAATAGACATGGCCGGGTTTCACTACTTGGTTGATTACAAGGCACGGAGCAGCAGAGGCAACTTTTTCTCGCGAAAACTTAACACGAGCGTAGCCGCAGGCAAAAGCTAACATTTATAAAAGTGCAAGTTACCAGCGAACAGTCTACCCCTGGGGTCCGCCTTGCCGTCATTGATCCGGTTGGTGGGTTTCTCGCGGTCTACTTCGCCGAGCACCCGCAACGTGGCGGGGGCGCTGCCGTCGCGGCCGTCCCATTGGATGACGCGGAACTCGCGCGCCACGCCCACCACGAACTGGTCGGTGGCGCCTTCTACTGGCACTATGAAGCCTACAGCGCCATCTGTTGAGACACATTGGAATATAAAATTGAGATTTAAAAACATAACTTAAATGTGGTTTGTCGAGATTGAGATTTTTGTTGAAGTTAATTTTAAATAATTAATGCGCCAACTAACTTAAAATTCTGTAAGTACCTAACCTTATACAATTCATTTCAAAATCTTAACTCACCCATATACCCATAATGTGTCAGTTACAAAAATTTCTAAAACCTTTATGTTAGTAAACCTACCTACATTATAAAATGAAAGTTAAAAGAAATCAAAAACATTACCCTAAGTAACACAATGGTACTAACAAGTTAATGTTTAATTTGTAAATTCTATGACACGGATAAACAAACTTGTTTCAGCTATATAGCATGGTACCATAGGTATTTAATGTAGGTACTTGTAGCGTACACAAATGATAAGGTGTGAATGTGTAGGTATAAAAAAACTACCTATGTTGGATTATTAATTATTATCTTTGAAATTCTTTATCTTTTAAAACCATGTTTGGTCTTTGTAAATATAAGATAAAAAAAGAAACCAAATAATTCGATCAATAACTTTCAACTGAAATCGTTATGACCGAATAAATCAATTTTCATAGGTTCCGTAGTCACGGGGAAACAGCCTGATGACATACCTACATAATAGTATGTCATAATAATATTATTATGTATTATATAGATCTACAAACACAGTGTTATTATAATGTGTGAATAGTAGCTGTAGTATAGTATTCGCGTAAACTTTATAAAACAATCTTAATTATCATTTGAAGAGTAACATAAGGATATGATCAAGGCCGTCTGTAAACTCGAGGCAAAGAAGGTACTTACTCACTTGCAGGTTGAAGTGCAAGTAATAATGATAATTTAAAGATAAAGCTTCTCAGTCGAGCACTCTTGTCTTGACAGAGTGGTCATCGTTCGTTAGGGTGTGTCTTTACGAATGACGGCTCTCGTTAGGCGTCTCCATTCGGCTATATTAGTGGCATCGGTGGGAGGCAGTCGGTCATGGTAGATTGAGTGAGGGATCTAATGAGGTTTACCTATCTGGTTTTAGAGCGACCACAGGATCTGTTGCCCTCCGTGCATTGGCCAAGATCTCTTGACCTTTAAACTAAGAGAAGCTGTATTGAGTCTTCGTTGCGAGATATGTGCCCAAGTTTATCGATTCTGTTTCTTTTTAACTATTTTTATTTTTAACTAATCACAGCTAAAGGTGTTGAAATAAGTTTTGTCACAAGAAAATTGCATGAAAATAATACATTTACCAAATAATAAGTGCACATGTGCTCAGCGTGACAGGTGAGCCCATCGCCGCTCTATATCTACTGTTGGATGTATGTGCAGTGTTTGGTCCGTTAGTCGCCTTTTACGACACCCAATGGCAGAGATGGAGCGCTAGTATTCTATAATGAGCCGCCTGCCAGCACAGCACCGCACAATATAATTCACCGCATGCCATTGGTCTCACCGAGTGTAGCCTTAGCGTGTTCGCCGGTAGATGGCGTGTACTTGTGTATGGTTTGGTCCTTGATGCTGACGTAGTAGAGCGCCTGCGCGCGCGCATCCCAGTGCGGGCCCTCGCCCAGCAGCACCGGCGGCGCCACCGCCTGCACCTGCACCGACGACATCTGGAGACATCGCACGGAACCACCACTGTTATCTCCAAACGGTTAGTCAGAGACTGGCAATGATGACCAGACTGCCACGGCTCAACAAATAACAAATGCACATTTGTGCTCTGCGTTAGGCGGTCGTGGTATCGTACAGTGCTGTGTCTACTTTGCCAATTGCTAGTGAAAAATACAGCAGCGCGCTCATTACGAATATTATATGTACAAGTGTACGACGAGTTGCGAAAAGACAGGGGTGAGCGATCGCCAATTGTCTAGAAGGCAGTACAGCGTAGGCTGACCCTCATACACCATTCGATCGAGTGCAAGTTAGTGTAAGCTTTTGCAATTTGAAATAAAAGCTATAAAGGGCTATAAACAATTTGCATCGAAGTGCCTCGACCTCAATCATACAAATCGTAGTTAATTTTACTTATTATACTTTTAAAATTATATACTTACACTAATAAATTGTTAAACGGGTTTTAAGTCGAATTTTTGTGACATCAATATAGAACAAATTTTCGTCCCTAGGTGGCGCTGCATCAATCCCATACAAATTGTCGTTAGAATAGCTATGTGCTATGTTATAGGAGTAGTTAGGTTTAGTGCTTTTTTCCTTTGTGCAAAAACGTTAGAATTACAATCTATTCGTGTTTTCCCGGATTTGTTCTAAATTGAAAGGCAAAAGTACTAAAACTCAGGAGGAGTTATTAAACGTCAATAAACGTTTTTTAAATTTTTTTCAATTTTATTTCAAAACCATCTAACTACGTCGTAGAAAGCCTAAAATAAAGGTTTCATTAAAAAAGTAGAACAAATGAAATACCTACAGACAATTCTATGTTACCTAGTAATTGAGTATTTAACAGCACAAAATATGAGGCTGTATAGCTTTTCGATCTGGTTTTTTTTTGATTTCACAGATGGCAATTACCTACACTATTTTCTTAAATGTATATCATAGGATCTTCATTGACGATTTATTTCTTTAAATGATTTTGGAAGCTTTGTACCTATTTTTATTTTTATTTTGGGGGTTAAGTTACTCGCGTCCGTAGGTTTACCCTTGAGACCCTACACGTGACCCCTGGGTTGTGCTAAATGAGTGACACTGACTGAGTGGTAGAGCCACGCTGCGTTGCAGCACGCATTGGGCCGGCTCGCCCGGCGTAATACCCTCTCACGATTATCCGGCGTGAAATAATGGCACTTGGTGCTGTTGTGTTTCGTCCGGCCAGTGAGGGCCCGGAGATCCGGTCTGCTGCTAGATATGAGTAAGGCGTATGATAAGGTATCGTATAGTATTCTTCTGTCAAAGCTGTATGGCTCAGGTATACGAGGTCCAACTCATAATTGGTTCAAGTCATATTTGGAAAACAGAAAACAATTAGTACAAATAGACTATCACAACCTAGAAACCAAAGCAATAGAAACAGTGCAGTCCCAAAAAACAACTGTAACGTGTTCTATCCCCCAACGTAGCGTATTAGGATGTGTACTTTTTTTGATTTACATCAATGACCTTCCGAAAATGTTTGATAACAACGTAGCACTTCCAATTTTGTTTGCTGATGATATATCCGTACTTGTTAAATGTAAACGCAACAAAAACCCAAACTTGCCTATAAATAAAACCTTAAGTAGCATAATAAAGTGGCTTTCAGACCATAATCTTGAAATAAATTTTTCAAAAACCAAGACAATTCAGCTTCGACCATACAGAACCACCCCGTCAAATATAAATATAAAATACAGTAATTCAAAGATAGAAGTCGTTGATACCTTTAATTTGCTTGGAATACATATAGATTCTAATATAAACTGGAAGAACCACATTGGCCATTTAAAATCAAAGCTCTCTAAATTTACCTATGCCCTATACCAAATAAAATGTAGTACAGATACCAACACTGCACTGTCAACCTACTACGCATATGCTTATTCCTGGCTTAGGTATGGTATCTTGCTGTGGGGAAATAGTGTAAATGTCGGAGAACTATTTGTAATGCAGAAAAAATGTGCTAGAATTTTAGCCCAGATCGATAATACTCAAAGCTGTGTCTCATTTTTCAAAAAATACAAAATTTTGACTTTACCTTCCATTTATATTTGATGTATCATTATTTGTAATTAAAAATTATCAAATGTTTACAAAAGTAAGTGAAACACATACTGTTAACACTAGACACAAGAACAGACTATTCCTACCACAATCAAGAATAAAGATGTTAAATTGTAGCCCCACAATATGGCAGTTAAAATCTTTAACAAACTCCCAGAACAAATAAGAAACGAGCAGAAACACTCCTTATTTCAAAATAAATTAAAAATGTTTCTCCTTGAAAAATGCTATTACTCCGTCAGTGAATACTTAAAAGATACCCTTTAAATAACATCAGAATGAAACGACCTACCGAATGTTGTCTTTTGCTTTATTTTTTGTTTTTACTGTGTATGTCTATTATTTTGTAATAATTATTAAACTAATGCTAATTTATTAAGTACCTACCAAATGTCTTCTTTTTATATATTTTAGTTTTATTATTTTATTATTTTAATTAATTTGTGATAATAATACTAATTATGTAATTGTTATAATAATAATACTAATTATTTAATTGTAATAATAATAATAATACAATTCCTCTTTTTTTTAAATGGGAAAATTGCGATACCCTAACAGGGTTCATGTTTAAGTTACTAAAATGATATATGTCCTACCATCTTTATACTACATGAGTGCAATAAATGATTTGATTTGATTTGATCCATCACCCCTCCCCCCCCCCCCCTTCTCACAATTCCTATTCCTTCTTTAAAAGACGGCAACGCGCCTGTGATTCCTCTGGTGTCGCGGGTGTCCATGGGCGGCACTGCTGATTATTCTCCATCAGGTGACCCGCCTGCTCGTTTGTATAAAATTTGTCTTTTATATAAAAAAAAACACTTACCTACCTCCGTACCAAAAGCTAAACAATTATTGTGGATGGACGGACAGAAATACCGAGTCCATTTTAAATATTGCAAATGGAACAATTTCCCAGTTTCCAGATTAGATATTTGGTACTTAGACAAATATATCACTGTGGACAAAGTTTGTAACTTCCGAATCCGAATTTCATGGACGATCCCAAAATGTCCTACTCAAATGTGATTTTAAGGGTTGCTTCACACAATCAATGAAATCACAGTTCCGACACAGTACCGGCACAGTGAAAAATATTATTTCATACATTCAGACACTGAGAGCATTATCATTGACAGGTTCATAGAGAATGTATGAAAAACACTGTGACGGTACTGTGCCGGAACTGTGGCTTCACTGAAGGTGTGAAGCAACCTTAAACAGAGCCGCACCATCATGTGGCCGCGCTCTGTGTACGTCATTTTAAATAGCTCTAAATAACTAAAATAATAAATAGTTAGGCGTTTTAGACTACGGAACCCTTATCGAGCTTGCTAGTTCTACTTGAATGTGATTAAATAATTTTTGTGGTTTATCAACTATTCTATCAATCGAATTAATTGAATTTAGCACATAGAGCTGAAGCTGACATTTATTTATTTTTTTATTTATTTTATTAGCCACACAAAACGGAATTACAGCGTTTACAAAGTAATTTTCGGCTTGTACAAACATAGGTAGACTGCACTTCCAAGGTATGTGCAGACAGCATGCATATGTGTTACTTGGGTATGACATTGACAATGAAGCTTAAATATAAAATAAACATATTTCAAGAGTTTTTAATAACACGTTTTATGATTGTGAGACTCCATTTAAAATTCTATTTAACGTACAAATCGCGAACTACTAAAATTTAATTACAAGAGTAGGTACTTACCTTTAACCAAATAAAAAAATAAATAAATGTCAGCTTCAGCTCTATGTGCTAAATTCAATTAATTCGATTGATAGAATAGTTGATAAACCACAAAAATTATTTAATCACATTCAAGTAGAACTAGCAAGCTCGATAAGGGTTCCGTAGTCTAAAACGCCTAACTATTTATTATTTTAGTTATTTAGAGCTATTTAAAATGACGTACACAGAGCGCGGCCACATGATGGTGCGGCTCTGTTTAAGGTTGCTTCACACCTTCAGTGAAGCCACAGTTCCGGCACAGTACCGTCACAGTGTTTTTCATACATTCTCTATGAACCTGTCAATGATAATGCTCTCAGTGTCTGAATGTATGAAATAATATTTTTCACTGTGCCGGTACTGTGTCGGAACTGTGATTTCATTGATTGTGTGAAGCAACCCTTAAAATCACATTTGAGTAGGACATTTTGGGATCGTCCATGAAATTCGGATTCGGAAGTTACAAACTTTGTCCACAGTGATATATTTGTCTAAGTACCAAATATCTAATCTGGAAACTGGGAAATTGTTCCATTTGCAATACTTAAAATGGACTCGGTAATACAAACTCGAGCGGTATTTCTGTCCGTCCATCCACAATAATTGTTTAGCTTTTGGTACGGAGGTAGGTAAGTGTTTTTTTTTATATAAAAGAAGGAGGCAAACGAGCAGGCGGGTCACCTGATGGAGAATAATCAGCAGTGCCGTCCATGGACACCCGCGACACCAGAGGAATCACAGGCGCATTGTCGTCTTTTAAAGAAGGAATAGGAATTGTGAGAAGGGGGGGGGGGGGGGGGGAGGGGTGATGGATCAAATCAAATCAAATCATTTATTGCACTCATGTAGTATAAAGATGGTAGGACATATATCATTTTAGTAACTTAATGCGTGAACTGCGAAGCAATTCATTTATTTTAAGAACATAATTCAACGGAGTAGAAAATTAGTTCAGGCTCAATAAGAAAAGTTAATTTAGGCATGTTAGGTACCTACATACCTACCTTATAAACCATCAACTGTGGTACAGTTACGTATTGTGCACTAAGATATATTATTTTACTCGTATCGACTAAGTAATAGGTCGGTACATAAAAAGGACTCACTCTCTAAAAACAGCTTGAGCACAACTAGTATTAAGGATGACCGACGTGAAAGCCAATTTACGAATGGACCCGGCGGCGTCCGGTGGGGCTGATTTAAAGCAATCGCTCGTCAAACCAAAACAAGTCATGTATTTATACAAATAGCGGAGATAACGATAACTCGGGTGTACTAGGGCAAGCGCAGTGAAAGAACGTCTCTGTGAGCACTCTATGAGACACTGTTCCTATAGTAACTCATTCATAGATTATAATGAATAGACAAAGCCCAGTCGCAATGACAGTAAACACCGTAATTTATTTATGAATATTATACTATGAGTAAGTAGTGTTTTACGCGATATGGGTGCGTTTGTAACTGAAACTCATTATCATTCATCATTTGATTCACGTCAGCGAATATATTATGGTAGCAAAAATTTAACTTACGTAGGTAGGGTACCTACCTCGTTTGCCAAAACAAAAGCAACTTTAATTTACACTTCAGATAATGAACCTAAAGCAGAGGAGAGGTATTGAAGAGAAAACTACTAACTACTCGTACTCATTTGAGTCAGTTAGCACGATATTATTATCATGCTTGCTATATTAGTTGTATAACGAGTATCTAAATACCTATAAACAAGTGATTAGTATTCTTTTTCGAAAATGTTATCTTCTCACAAAAGTCATTGAAATTAAGTAAGTAAGTACCTACCTATACTTACCTACTTATTTTTTTTAAGCTCTTATAATTGCCGGTAAATTGACCTTGATTCTTCCCAAATTTTATTTACTACACTTTACCTACTACTTATTAAGTAATACATTTATCCTTACATGTATTTTTTTTAAACACAAGTAATTAACAGAACTAAAGTCTTGTAGGAAAATTTATTACCCTAATTAAGCTCAATGTTTATGTACTTAGGGTGGATTCGACCAAACTGGAATAAGACTTACTCCGAGATTAGTCTATACAAATTCGGCGTTTAATCTAGGTATAAGACCTTATTCCAGTTTGGTCGAATCCACCCTTAGTAAAGTATTATCAAAGATTAGTCATGAGATGACACAATGGAGTTCAGCCCGCATCGCACGCAGAAAGTGACAACTTGTTGTCGCTATTCGACACTAGGTGGCGCTTACTTTAATCCCATACCCACAATGTAGAAATTAAGTAAAAGCAAGGACGATATATTTGTCTATGGTAAAAGTTTTATAATAAAGATTATTTTCTCAAGGTAATTGTGGGTCATGCATGCATGTAAATGCATGGCAATGGCAAGTCAGATATTTGAACATTGCTAATCGTAAAGTAAATTGATAAAAATAAAATAAACTGAAACTACACCTACTCTACCTACTACTAAAGCTATGAAGTTTCTTGCGCCCATTTTTCTCCACAGATAAATTAGGTCTTTGAATGGGTGGTAGGCACGCGGTGGGCTAAAAAATATTATCAAAGATTTAATACTTAGTGCTAATAAAAGCATATATCGCTGTAATAAAAGTAGTTTCATTTTGTTAAGATAGAAACGGACTTAAATAGAATCACAAATTCACTTAAAAGTACTTCTGAGAATGGGGCCCATTAAAAGGGATTAGGTACTTGTTTTTGTAACCTACCTGCTATCATATTGCTGGGCAAAGGCCTCCCCTCTACGTTTCCATTTGTCCCTATCCCAGACCACTTAAGTAAGAAAATAATTAATTGATGGGATTAATAGATAAGAATAAAATTAAATCTATAATTGGCGTGGCATTAAATCTACATTTATGTTACTATGTAGTAGGTCACTACTGTATCTAACTCTATTAACCTACTAGGTACTTATATAAGATAAAACATTCATCATTCACAAGTAGGTACCGACCGACCTAATTGTTTTCATACACAGTACCTATTATTTTATTAGGTACCTACCTAGGTACCTACTATTTTACTCACAGTCTGAAACTAAACAATTAAGTTTTGTTGTAGTATTATCAAAATGTAATTATCTGAAAAAAGAAAATAAGTTTGTTCTGTTAATGTTGTTAAAACTGTTGAACGAATTGACTAGCTCTGTAATAGCGGTACCTACTTTATGAGGTTATGGCATAAGGCCTTAGAGCATTAACTTAATGCTCTGAGTATAAGGCACAGGCAAGCCTGTCCTACTAGACAACCTTCTTCCGAGTACATACCTACTGATAAACTCGTTTATGTATATCTATCAAACATGTATAAAAGTAATTACTTACTTAATTATGTTTAACTTTGGTTACCTACAACTACAAGTACAACTGCACTATAGATTGTTAAAGATAGATAGCTAAGAGGATATATGATAGATAGTTATGTACCAAAGAGGATTTAATCACTACGTTATTAGAGGTAAGTAATCATGGTTAGTTAGTAGTAGGGATGCGCCGCCGCCGATCGGATCCTTTGAAAGATCGGATCGGAAGGCATACGATCCAGCGATTTTTGGATCGGATCGAGGTCATACGATTTTTGCCGGATCAATACAAAACTTGAAAGATTGGATCGCTTGAATCGTACGCATTAAAACGCGGTTTGTTTAAAAAAAATTGGGTACATAGGTACTTATGTTTATTTGTTAGATACGAACGTATTCTTTCTTTGTTTACATTTTGATTTTGGCGGCAACCTTTACGGGTAAATTGATTTGTTAAAAATAAAGATACAATTTTTTTATTTGCACAAACCATTGTACATTTTTGGTTCTTAATGTAATATATATAGCACTTACATGTTTTACCGATTTATCGATAAGCAAATTTTTTTTATCGTCATGTTTAATCTATTTATCATAATATTTTAGTAGAAACATTAACATAGTAAATAAATTAGAATTAGTAAAATACATCATAATAATAGAATTTCTATATATATACCTACAATTATTTATGTCAATAATAATTTGAAAAACCTTTAGCAATACAAAACAGAATACAAAAATAGACAATCAAACATTTCAATTAGCATCAACACATACCTACATGTAAATGTAATTATTAAATATTATTATTAATTACCTTTTATTCGCATAAGAAATACAGAAACAAGCACACACGGTCACAACTTATTTGCCATTTTCCATAAATGTCCATCACGGCAGAATCTTATTATGTGTGGGTTGTGGGTAGTATAAGCATAAAATGTGAGTATCCAGTCACATGCATACTTCTTTACAAGGTTTACATGGGTTTACATAATAAAGATCTAAAATTAATTGTGTCTTACTTATTTGCATCCGATCCGGATCGATTTCCTAAAGATCAGATCGACGGCACCTCAGATCATAGAAGGGAATTCTCTATGATCTGAGGACGGCACGTTCCGATTCTCGGATCGGATCGTGGCGTTACGGTCCATTGGCGAATGACGCATGCTACACGCTCGATATTTACCGACAATATTTATCACGATATATTATATCGAGTAATATTTTGGATCGGCGAGGATGCTACACAATCGATATATATCGGTGTCATTCGGTCTTAATTTCTCACACTGGGTAGGCGCGTACAAGAGCAAGTTAGTGCTCCTCCATCGCTCACAAGACGTATAACACCCGTAGACTGGTCCTTTATAACACCAAAGAAACCACCAACCAGAACCAATTTCTTCTGTCTTCGAGTTGATATTTATCGTCATTCTGTCCGTGTCAAACAAAAAATAGGTGTATATATACATATTTTTTTATATAAAATAAGGAAGCAAACGAGCAAGCGGGTCACCTGATGGAAAGTAATCACCGCCGCCCATTGCGGGTGTCCATACCCGCAAAACCAGAGGAATCGCAGACGCGTTGCCGGCCTTTAAGACAGGAATAAGCTCGTTTCTTGAAATCTCTAAGTCGTAACGGTCCGGAAATACCGTCGCCGTGAGCTGGTTCCACAACACTGTAATTCGAGGCAAGAAATTTCGTGATAAACGCACAGTAGTAGACCGCCATCTAACAAGGTGATGTGGATGAAATGACAGTCGATTGCGTGTAGTGCGGTGAACGAAATCAGCGGCAGGGATCAAGCCGAACAATTCCGCAGAACACTCCCCATGATAAATGCAGTACATTATACAGAGAGACGCAACGTCTCTCAGTAGAGCCAGTGGATCGAGCCGATCTGAAATAACCATGTAGTCGACAATTCGAGCAGCTCTGCGTTGAACGCGGTCAAATCGAAGGAGTTGGCACTGGGGTGCTCCAGCCTAAAGATGGGAGCAATATTTCATATGTGGCCTGACCTGTGCTTTGTACAGTTGTAAGCGGTGGGCCGGCGTGAAATACTGACTCGCTCTATTAAGCACAACCAGCTTTTTCAAAGCTAATTTAGCTTTGCCTTCCAAATGACTTCGAAACTGAACGTCACTCGAAATATCGAAGCCAAGGATTCCAATAGTCGGTTGGTATCAAGGAGAGTTCCCTCAAAGTTCAGAGATACGACGAAGGGATGTTTTTTCGCGGTAAATATGTAAACTTGTGTTTTGGAGGGGTTAAAGTGGACTAGGTTTTGGACGCTCTCGATGAGTTGGTCAGTTCCGTTGTAACCGCTGTGGGACCTATACAGGCACGCGTAGACGCTAGGATGGCGTCCGCAGTCGACGTGTAGCCGGATGTTGATGTGTAGTTGGAGAGGTCCCTATCTTCAAGATTGCCGAGGCGACGGATGCACATATCCTCCCTGACGTAATCACAGACGCCGGCTCGTGGCACAAATGCATGTACCAAATTAAATCCTGGGTAGCGCAAGTAGGAGATGTCAGGAGGGGGGATATTTGCGCCTCGGTATTTTTTAAATTGGTTTTGGTTGGTGGTTTCTTTGGTGTTATCATAGGAAGTACCAGTCCACGGGTGTTCTACGTCTTGTGAGCAATGGAGAAGCACTGACTTGCTCCTGTACGCGTCTACCCAGTGTGAGAAGTTGAGACCAAATGACGCCGATATATATCGAGAGCATCTTAGCCGATCTAAAATATTACTCGATATATATCGTGATAAATATTGCCGATAAATATCGAGCTTGTAGCATTCGCCATTACGATCCGAAAAATCGGATTGACGACCCGGATCGCGCATCCCTTAGTAGTTAGTACCCACCAGTGTTGCCAGTGACCAAAAGTAACTCAACACAGCTCTCAAAAGTATCATATTCACGGGAAAAGTAACATTACTTTACCTTTCTTATTTTACGACACTAAATACTGTTTATGTATAACTCTGGCACTTTATCGAGATCCAATCGTCAATTTTTTTCGCGAACAAAACAATAAAACAAAAACTTTCGTTTTTGTTTTTTTGTCGGTGTTGCTGGTGCCTCATTCATCTAGGTCATTCTAGGTACATAAATAGGTACCTACTTTTACTAGGTATCTACTATTAAGCTATTGTAATCTTCACGAGTCTCGACTGCTCTTTTTTCTTTAAGGCGAACGCTACACGTCAATAAATATTGTGATAAATATCGTGATATTTATTGATGGATCTTGGGCTGGATCACAGCACACCCTACACCATCAATACGGATCGCGTCAAAATTCGTTCTTTGTACGAGGCAGACGTGTAGGGTTGCCATTCGCACTTTAAAATAGAGTATTGTCCTCTTTTTTATGTAGGCGTACTTTATAATCTACGCTACGTCACCAATAAAGTACCTACGCTAAAATACTCTATTTACGTAAAAGACAAATATTTGTTAAATGTCGCAAAGAGCAACAAAAATACGTTTTTAGGGACAAATAAATAAATACTCTTTTTTATGCTATGTACTTTATTTTTGTTCTAACAAAATGTAAGTACCTACATTGTTTGTTATCTTAGGGGTGAAAGTAGCTTATCTACTCCCAAGACGGGGTTTGGCGCCCGAGCGTTGCGAGGGCGCCAATAGTTCGAGGGAGGAAATAAGTCTTACACCCGAGGTAAACACTGTGCTTTTCATTACGAATGGTAATAGTAACTAAAAATAAAAACATGAATTAGCTAAAAAAATGAGTGAGTTTTATTTTACATAAATCAACAACTTTTTTGAGATATTAAGTTAGTTTATGGTAAAATTAGTAATAATTTGAATCTATGGACAACACAGGCCACGCCCACACGGTCCACGCTTCAGCAAGAAACTACTGCACAGTCTGCACATGTGCTTAGGTGGTGAGCCTTTAGCCCGTTAGTCGCTTTTACGACACACAAGGGAAGAGTAGTATAATTGGTAGTATAATTTTGATAAGTCCATCGCCGCTCTATGTTGTTGGATGTATGTGCAGTCTTAGTCCGTTAGTAGCCTTTTACGACACCCTAGGGAAGAGAGGGGTTGGTAGTTTTATTTGATGAGTCCATCGCCGCTCTATGCTGTTGGATGTATGTGTCTTTGTGTCTTTTATGTGCCTTTAGTCCGTTAGTCGCCTTTTACGACACCCAGGGGAAGAGGGAGGTTAGTAGTATTATTTTGATGAGCCCATCGCCGCTTTATGCTGTTGGATGTATGTGCAGAATTTAGTACGTTAGTCGCCTTTTACGACACCGAAGGGAAGAGAGGGGTTGGTAGTATTATTTTGATGAGTCCATCGCAGCTCTATGCTGTTGAATGTATGTGTCTTTGTGTCTTTTATGTGTCTTTAGTCCGTTAGTCGCCTTTTACAACACCCAAGGGAAGATATGGGTTGTTAGTATTATTTTAATCGTAAGTACACATGAGTTAACTGTTCAACAAATATTATTGTATTTTGATATTGCATGTCGTGACTAGGTACCTATAATTGAAAAAGCACTTAGCGTTAAACTTGTTTTTTGTTACATTCGAATTAGTGTATGTTTTGTTGGTAGTTCATTATAAATAAATAAATAAATACCTACACATGACAGTACCTGTCAGAATAACGATTCTCCCTAGGGCGGAAAAGTATTACTTTCCACCCGCTCCTCAGGCAACTTCAAATTTACTTTCCGTTTATGAGGAATAAAAAATAAATACTTTATTCATTCTAAAAAAGGTGGCAACCCTAGACACGATAACTATTGACGCGCGACACTACACGCAAGATAAATATCACGATCTAGGATCTGGGATTGGATCACTGGATTTCCAGAAATCCTGCGATAAATATTGTGATCTGTCAATACACTACACGTCAATACACTACACTACACGTCAATAATTATCGTAATCCGTCAGTATATATTGACGGATCACAATATGGATTTTGCGTGTAGCGCTCGCCTAAAAGTCAATGCTTCAATTTTTTTTTTTTTTATTGTGGCACGCCATAATGGCTTCACTCTGCCTGATGAAAAGCAGCCAGTGAAGCCTAAGAAGTGGAAGCGTTCGTCACAGCGCTACCACGCTATGCAGAACGCTCTCACTATGGCGGCCTGCATAAATGCTTTTTCACGCCCCGCTTAAATAACCCGGGAGAGAAAGAGGAAGGAAACACGTGTGCGGGAAGCGCATTCCACATACGGGCAGTTCGGCAAAAGAACGATTGTCCAAACTTTTTGGTACGTGTCTTGATGGTCAGCACGGTATGAGGGTGGCTTTTAAGACCTGCACGCGTCGATCTGGAAAGGAAAGGAGAGGGAGGGATGAGGTCAAAGAGCTCCTCAGAGCATTCACCGTGGTAAAGGCGGTAAAAAGCACTAAGGGAAGCAATGTCCCTACGTAGCTGTAACGGCTCCAGACTGGTCGTAACGTTTTTATCAAGTCCTGCTTATACTAGGTAGGACCTACCTAACATTATGAGTCGTGTTTGTGTAACATGAGTTAGGTACATGAGTAACAATAAAAGGTCATGTATGTAGGTAACCTACTTAAGTAACGTAAAATATTACGAAAGTAACATTCTAGTCTAAAAACACTGGTTAGTACTGGGCATAATATGTTGAGTTTGTGCAGTAAGTACCTAATTCTAAATCATTATTTGTTCATTAGGGGGAGGTATTTCTAGCGTTTCTCTCTCGCTCTCGACTGTACGACGGTAAGGGACGGGTATAACAGCAAAGCGGCACGAATAAGAGCGTTTTATATTTTAAAAAATTGATAGATGTAATAACAAAAACGATCGGTTGTAATCGCTCAAGTTATCTATGAACTTCATTTTGGTAAATAACTCATAATATCAAATCACTTATTTTAAGAATAAAACCTAGAAAAGAAGATAAAATGACATAAAAATATGTAACTGTGAATTTATTCTATCGAGCCAACTTTATCAAATCATGTTTCCATCGGGTATATTCTACAGAATAAAGCCTCAATCATATGTCATAATTTTCGCAGATTTTAATTTTACTGTGTACTACTTCAAAAATTTATTCTAAAAATGTGTTATGTTAATTTTTCACTAACACCTAGCCTTAATCATCGATTGTTCTATCCTCATCCGGGTCTCTTTCCTCCTTACGCAATCGCTTACATATAAAAAAATAGCAGTTGAAGACGCTTTTTTAAGACAATAATTAATGCTCATTATTATTTATATAATTACCTAATTAGCACCCAAGCAAGCATTCATTACACATAATCGTAGAGTAAGAGAAGCATTGGAATACTAGTGTATAAAAAGTATCTTTGTAATTTTTGAGTTAATTTGAATAAAACTACAAATTAGCAGTAAGTACCTAGGTAATCTTATATTCTATTACTTTTACTAAAAATAATCAACAGTCTTCTGTACTTAAGTATACCTAATTGGTAATAATTTTGGTTAAATTGCAAATTGGCAGAGATCCTTCATTTTGCATAGGTGCATATATACCTTACTTACTAATCACACGTTTAAGGCTCGTATTCTAAAACCAAACTCACACTCAAATCTCTGCTTGAGTACAGGGGCCCAAGTCTGCTAATTTACGAATGGCATAGTTGAATCGCAATTGTATCGCATTGTAATTGTTTGACACATTTGGTATTCTTAAATGAGTAAGAGAATACCAAATGTGTCAAACAATTACAATGCAATTACAATTTGGTATTCTTAAATGAGTAAGAGAATACCAAATGTGTCAAACAATTACAATGCGATCCAATTGCGATTCAATTATGCCATTCGTAAATTAGCAGACTTGGGCCCCAGTTAGAAAGGGATGGTGCATCATCATCGCATATATCGCCATCCCTTTCTTTACTGTATTTAAGCATGGATTTGATTTTGAGTTTGGTTTTAGAATACGAGCCTTAAACATAATATTGTAACTAAAATATTCTTCTATATCCTTTGCACTTATTTGCAATACCTCATCATCAGCCTATAAACGTCCCACTGCTGGGCACAGGCCTCCCACGTGGACAATAGCACGTGGGAATATTGGGCTATAACCCACCACGCTGGCCCAATGCGTGTTGATGGGTGGATGCAATACCTATACTTAATAAGAAATGTAACATCCGAAGTCATAGCCAGCCAGCACAATCACTGTGTATTCGCGGGTCTGCGCGACGCCGTCAGATACAGCGACGAATGGGTAGTGTGGGAAAATGGGAACATGCAACTTACTTGGTGGGTGATGCTCACGTGCGAAGGTTTAATGGATGGCGGAGGCAGGAGGCAGGAGACGAGCAGAACACGATCGCAGCAGACGATTCGATGCACTTCACACCTTGCACTTCACTTAGTTCTTGGGTTAATGGTGGGCTTCACGAGTATGAGGTTACGTGCGTGCGCGCTGACCGGTGAATGCAGACTCTCACGCCAGCGCGTCACTTCATCTGCGGAATATCCGGGTTGCGTTCGGTGCATTGGTATTATCGCGTACGCAACTGCGCGATTATTTTAGTAGATGGCGCTGGGAGTATTTTAAACGTCACGGCCTTGACATCCTCCGGGGCCCAGGGTGGACTCCTCCAGTGGGAGCCTGGCGATCTTGAACACAGGCCTCCGGAAGTGTCCATTGGCGGTGTCCAGTTCCACCACCCGGACGACGCCATCCTTCCCAGGTAGAGTGCGGGTGATACGCCCCATTCTCCACTGGAGGGCGGGGAGGTTGTCTTCTTTGATGAGGACGAGCTCGCCAACTCGGGGAGGGGAGGATGGGGATAACCATTTGGAGCGGGTTTGGAGTGTGTGGAGGTAGGACTGAGTCCACAACGTCCAGAAGCGCTAGGAAAGGGCCGGTCTGTACCATTTGGAAACGTCTACGGGCAGTTACAGGCCGATCTTCCAATGATAGTTCAGTTAGGGCCGTTAGTGGGCGGCCTATAATGAAATGTCCGGCTGTGAGCGGCTCGAAATCTGAAGGGTCCGACGAAAGTGGGCAGAGAGGTCTGGAGTTAAGTACAGCCTGGATTCGTGCTAAAAGCGTAGAGAATTCCTCGAATGTGAGGTGCTGTTCGTCAATTACGCGATATAGTAGTTGCTTATTAGTTGATTTTACGTTAATCTTTATGTAACGCACTAAACCATGGTCCCCTAAGGACGTTTAATAACCAAGTAAGTAATGTGCTGACCAGCGAGCTTGTGCGCAATCTGTCATTATTCGAGTCAAGAAAGTTTTGTACTTCAATGAGCTGATTTCTAGCGCCTACATAATTTGTACCACACTCTGAGCGGATGATGATCGGGGCACCACGGCGTGAGATAAAACGTTGTAATGCCGCGATGAACACTTCTGTGCTGAGCTCCGACACTGGTTCCAAATGAACCGCCTTAGTTGAGAGGCACACGAATATACAAAAGTACGCCTTTAAGAGTTTAACCACTTTAATTTTACGTAGGGTACTTATTAGATTTAACGAGGAATGGGCCGGCAAAATTGGTTGTGACTTGACTAAATACGGGCTGAGGCTTAACTCTATCGGATAATCTTCCAGATCGTTGGAATTTGACGTGGCGGCCAAAGGATAACTATCACTTGGATATGAAACATGTTGCCGCTCGGCTAGTCCCTAAATACCTGAATTTTCTCCAAAAACTCAATCGCATAAGAGTCGCTGAGGACATACTACAACGAGTCAATTTCGACCCAACATTCATGCAACGCATTGTTACTGGTGACGAGACGTGGGTTTACGAATTTGACATGCAAACTAGTTAACAAGCTTCGGAGTGGCGCCTTCCGTCCGACTGAACCGAAATCGAAAAAACCACGCTAAAGTCGATCAAAAGTCAAAGTCATGTTGACTGTTGACTATCGCGGTCACATAAATAAATCTCTGTAATCGCGGTGTTGTGCACTCGGAATTCTCGCCGGAAAATTTTTGGATTTTGCACCACGATAATGCGCCTTCGCACAAGGCCATCATTGTGAACGAATTTTTATTAGACGGTTTTGACTATGTCAAAAAATTGTGTATAAATAGTGACGTATAGCATATAAATAGTGATATGGTTCAAAAGATATTTGAGTATCTTGGTGTGCCTGCTAACTTGACGTCTAGATAGCAGGCACCTTATGAAATACAGTTCGTATCAATGTGATTTATATGTCAAAAAACTGTGCATAAATAGTGAATCGTATACGCAAAATTTCAACAATTGTACTTCAATACAAACCGAGATATTACGGTCTCTAAGTGGGCTGCCAACTTGACGATTCTTGCGATGGCGATTCCAGAGAAACGGGTTGAAGTTTTAAACAAATAAATACATTAAAAAATAGTGTGTGAAATTGTGAATCTTTCAATATCAATAAAAAAAAGAATTCTTTTTTGCTATTTTCCAAAAATCTAATGTAAACTTCTACCATACATTAGATTTTAAGTACAATCGTGCACAATTTTATTTATTGACTTAAGATATACTGACATGAAGTCTAATTATTTTTAATTCAAGTCATAAAATTACACTTAAATCTACCGTTGTAATGTCAGTTTCACGTTATTTCTATGGAAACTTATGTCAAGCAATTTGTAATTTTAGTGACTCGAATTAAAAGTCTCGGATAGTGGTGGACGAGCGAGTGTCGCGAACGGCCGAGAGATGGCGTGATTTTGTTTACGTGCGGTGAGCCGGTGATACGAGAATGGTGCGCGAAAAGTTTTGTTTGTGTTGAAATTGGTAAGCAGTGAGTACATTTGCATCAGAAGTGAAAGCATTAAATCGTTTAATAACAACCTACATTTTTATAGGTACGCAGCTTATTTTCTATTATGGTATTTACAAAAAAGATATACCTAGGTACGGTCGGGGTCGCCGTCGCTTTACCACTTTGCAGCGATTTTCGTGTGAAGCGCACCGACCGCCCGGGTACCTACGTGCCCGTACCAAATAGACGACACGGTGTGCAATGGATTTTGACCTTTAGACTGGTAAAGCGACGGAGTCCGCCATTGTACCTAATGTGAGGTAGATATTTTCTCAGTCATTCAAAACTTTTCATATTTACTACTCGACCAACATAATTAATCGCATTAAAGCTAGACGTTTATCATATTTTTTTTAAATCTTTATTTATTTTCAGAGGGTTTTATCACGCAGTGATAATGCCACCCTCATTGTATATACTTAAGTATAATTAACTACATTCTACGCTTAAAACCTATTGACACAATTTTTAGGAGCATCCTAGCATCCCGTGAGAGAGGGAAAGCTAAGATACTATTACATTTCCCTATTTCAAATACACTGTTATGCCTTGAAGTATAGCATTGTCTTCTCTCAGCCTCGTTCATTCTATCAATATATGGTAAACGTCTTCAATTTTCCCGCACTCTGAACAGATAAGGGTGTCACTTTTCCCATCAGAAATGCAAAGCTGTTAAGAGGAATGTGACCAGGGGCCCAAGTCTGCTAATTTACGAATGGCATAATTGAATCGCAATTGGATCGCATTGTAATTGTTTGACACATTTGGTATTCTCTTACTCATTTACGAATACCAAATGTGTCAAACAATTACAATGCGATACAATTACAATTCAATTATGCCATTCGTAAATTAGCAGACTTGGGCCCCAGATCGAATCCGTAACATAGTGACAATATCACTCCTTGACATATCTGCGTTCTCAAACCATAGGTGCCGTGGAAGGCTAGGTTGGATAGTTCTGTACCATATTCCTTTACTTAGTGATCTTTCATTGAAATATTCCTTCCACGTACCGTACATATGATTTTTAATTAAGGCAACATAGTCAGAGAAACAAGGAACAATATTGCATGGAATCCCATCACTCGAGGCCTCTTTGGCAAGCAAGTCTGCGCTTTCATTACCCTGCAAACCTATGTGAGAAGGCACCCACTGAATAATTATTGTCTTTTTATTGTTGACAAGTTTTTGTATGGTCTTTATAATGGAGTAGGCTATCGGTGCTCCTCGAAAGTTCGAGGTGCATCGAGCCAGGTGTTGGAGAGAAGATTTAGAATCAGAAAATATGACAAATTTATGAAACTCTATCGACTCACAGTAGGATAATGCTTCTGCTATAGCGATTAATTCGGCGTGCATTATTGAAATCTTAGATATTATTTTTAATTTAACGTAACTCTTTGTTTTGGAATCGAAACAAATCATAATTTTTCAATGATTAACAATCTAAATATATTGCACTTCAATTAGTTTGCACATGCTGAGTGGTCAGATTTTAAAATGGAATATCGAAGAAGATACGTTTACTTTGTAAATTATTGAGCAACTGTGATAAACGTCTAGCTGACATGCGCCTAATTATGTTGGTCGAATACAAAGAGATTTAAATAGTAATAGAGCGGCTATTGGACACTATTTCATACAAAAACTTTGAGCTGGTGCTCAAGTTACGCCATCTAGCGTTGAAAAGCAAAACCTTATATCAAGAATAATAAGAAGTATACTATGAACAATTAGAATAAGTTTCACCTACCCCACAGTAGGTGTCGCCCTGCAGTAGGGATGTTCCGTTAAAAATTCGACGTACCTATCGATAAGTTTGATGAAGATTAACCAACATCGGTATAATATACAACATTGGAACAAGCAAGTGACAATTAGGGAAGGATATGATCGGGTGTATCAAATGATTATTTACTAAGTAATAAAGTGTAAAGTTATTAAAAATTCAACATACTTAACTAATTATAAACAAAGAATGAATGAATGAAATAACATAAGCACCTAGCTAGTACCTACGAACAGCATACTGACAACACTCATTTTTGAAGTAAACCCACCCCTGCGATCACTCATCCTAAGTAAGGATTATTATACACTCTCGTATACCAAAATCAAGTCTACTTTAAAGCAAATGTAACATGGTTGTGTGATTGGATTAACGAATCAATTCATAGGAATGATAAGGTAAAATGGCTGACTTTAACAGATTAACACGAGTTGATCCATATAGTGATTCATTTTAAAATACCTAAGTATACATAATACCACATTGCGTGTTATTGACAACTCGCAATCACGATCAAAAATATGTAAACAATTGTAACTCTTAAAACAATGGAATAAGAGTCAAAGTGTATCCATATTGGTGCTCGTGACTGTACCTATTAAATCATTTTTGTAGATCTTAATCTGTTACTTTATATTTCATTCCATAGATTTATTTGATGCATTAGCATTAAACACCAATGTCATAACGGATGCGTGTATATGTTTAATTTGGATATCCTATTTTCTTATGTATCCGTTCAATGTTTTTTTAAGTTTAACCTTACCAACATCAACAATACCAACTAGATAACGCGTCATGTATCAAATCTAAATTCTGTCCACTTGAATAATACTTTACAGCTATATTTCTCTATTAACGAACTGAGACTAAAGTTATAAAACAGTTTTAAGTTCAACCTTATTACAACCATGGCTCCCAGTAATAAAATCACAAATCTTCTAAGTATTATCATATACTGATCCGTTACACAAATGTTGGCGCGTCTATTGGTCAACGTTGGCCAACCATTTGTAGCGTGTGGGTTAAAATCGGTAATTGTGTATTAATATTTTAACCCACATTATTATTATTATTATAAATTTTATATTATTTGTTAGTTTAAAGCTATTTTTTAATATTTTTTATTAACATTTACATAAGTAGGTACTTATCACGTACTTACTTAATGAGTAACTAAAAACCTATACTTAAATATCTTATAAATAAAAATATCTCTGACAGAACCGCTGCCGCGCGGCAAGTTCTCCAAATGGCTAGCAGCGTTGCCCTTTTGAATGGCGTGTTTAAAGCCTAAAACATATTTTATTCTACATGTAGGTAAGTACTTACCGAAACTAAGACACTCCGGCCGTTAAATTGCTTTTTTGGGCATTATTTATGCAACTTTTAAATATACGGAACGTGTTTACATTGGCCGTGTTTCAAGCAAACTAAACAAAATAGGAGCTCACTTTTTAAGTATGCTGTTATTTAACGAGCCGCGCCGCGCGCCGACCTGACATCTTAGTTGGTATTGTTGATCGAAGAGTTTAAAAAAAGTAGTAATATTCTAATTAAACGATCATCGTAAGATACTGTTACACTGCATAACATTGCGTTAGGGACGCAATGATCATTGAGTCAGAATATTACTACTTAAGTATATAAAACTTAAACTAACGATATAAAAATATTATCTACTTATAACATTATTCGATAAGTAAAACGACATCACTTGAACACCACTAAATCATCTACTTCCGCTTCGACAAGTGTGGTGACATCCTAAAAGTAGATACTTTAGCTTTTCACCACTAGAGGTCAGCATAGGGCAACGGTAAATGTTCTAGAATAATTTATTAGAAATTATTATTATAGTCTGATTATTGGGTAAATATACAAAATATTTACGAAAATAAGCTGTAATCACATTCAGCCTTTTTTCCATATCGGGATTTGCAGTATCGCAATACGCAATTTGGTATATTTTCTATTGTTTACGTCAAATTTGTTCACGCACAAACACGACTGCACTAGAGGGCGCATAACATCATACTAAGCGACTTGTTACCACTTGGTATTACGTTGTGGATTAAAGTTTTGATCGCTATGTCCTGTCTATTAGTAATAGTTTAATGTCTTTGGTCGAATAGTACGTATTACTTCATTGTAGGTACTTACCAAGCTAATCTTTCGTAAAGTTATCTAGGGTCAAGTATATTCCTAGTGCATTAAATGTTAAAGTTACCTGCCTAGTTTTTTATGACTAATAAACAAAGAATGAGCTACGAATAGTTATTCCGTGTTTTGTCTATTTTACTCTAATTAAAAATTACGTTTAAATGACAAGAACAAAACACGAATACTTGCCTACTGGTGATGGGTGTTATTTAGGTACAAATTATTTGTCGAATAATTAAATAAACTTCTTCCCTGTCGAACCGCGTGTTAGGCAAGTTGCATTTCTGTGGCAGAATGTACCTTTCGCATAATACACTCCATGCTCAAAACGTCCCTTTCTCAAAATACACTTTTCGCAAAACGTAGGTACCTTTTATTGATTATATTGATAATCAAATAATAATTGTAATTTTTTCACTTTTTTAGTTTGTAATTTGCTTTTATTTTGTATTCGCTGTAATAATGTCACTACACACGATGTGTACACTGTTTGTTAGGTTATTGTCAAGCTCAACCTGAAATGCCAAGTATGTTGTCTTATATGACTGTAACCTGTATGTGTACCTAAATTAACCAAATAAATAAATAAATTTAAAATATTACAAGGGCTACAAAGTCAGAACTAAAATAATAGAGCTCGTCTATCTGTCTACCAAAGACTATTTAAAAAATAATAAGTAAATAAAAATACCTAAGTATAAAAATAAAAAAGCTTGTATTTAAAAAAAATCTTTTTAAAATTTTTTTTTTGACTTTTCAGTATTTTTGTAGGGGGTTATGGGCTTCAGTACAACAAGTTCGCCCAGGTACCCTGCGGCGCAACGTTAACGATGTTACATGTTTAAACACCCTCATACCATCCAGCCCTCGGCGCGTGCTCACCTTGGCATTGGGTCATCCATCTAACTAATCCAGATGGATTAGTTAGATGGTGTCTTTGATTAGATAATCAAAGACAGAATCCACATTCACAAATGGGAACGAAAGAACGAACGAACATAATTTCCCGAGTTCCTATGGCCATCTTCCAGCTCCATCATCAGACCTGTAGCACTGTAAAAGGGTTAATGTAGTAAAAAGGTGCATTTTGAGAAAGGTGCATTTTGCAATGTGTATATGTGATCAAAGACTTAGGTAGTTAGATACCTACCTGTACCTACTTTCGATTTTTTTAACTTTGCCCACCACTCGGAAAATCCTGCGTATACCCCATAAAGTTACTATACCTAATAGTAACTTTATGGTATACCCCTAATAACAGTGCTGCCAAGAATAAAACACGCAAATCGTCGGTTATAAAACAACACCGCGTAAGTCGATTTTTGGCGATGGTCATATTTTGATTTTATTGGATAAAGCTTTTTCGCGCGCTTCGATCTACCAATGGCAATCTTTACTTTTCCGCCAATAAGAACACGTTATTCAAAAAATTGTAACACCGCGCAAGCCTGTTCATTCGGCAACACCGCGTAAGTCTTCATTCTGCCATACTGTTTTTGAGGACTTCTTGTTGCTCCGCAAATAATAAACGATTTTAGTGTATTTTATCCTAAAACTGAGTGATTGTGGGTTTATTTCAATAAAAAAGAGGTAAGCATTTGATTTTAAACCATGATTTTTCTAATAATATTTATGAACTTACTGAAATTTACTGTTTTTTTGCTGCTGGTTACTTAAGCGGTGTTTTAGTGTAATCAGTTTTAGTACTTGAGCGGTGTTGTAACATTGGATCATTATGTTACAATCAATCGTCATACAGGAAATTAATTTAGAGGATGTTAGTGATCATAGCTCAGACGAAAAGTAAGCTGCGGAGCTACGGAAAGCTGGTTTGGTGTTGCATGTAAAAGAAAAATATCGAATAAAAAGATGGGCAAAGAAAACACTAAGAAGACCAAAAAATATGGCTCGTATCTACTTTATTATTTATTTCCTTATACAATTACATACTTTGTAAACATAATTAAATAATGTTATTACATTACAGATTCTTTTACGTCCAGGATTGTTGAAAGTAAAACTAAATTATCGAGCAAAAGAAGGGCAAAGAAGAATCTAAAAATAACAAACTGGGTAAGTAATATAAAATGGCCCTTGACTACTTGACGACTTTATTTACTATTTCCTTAATTAATTACATACGTGTGAAAATAATTTTACATTTATTATTATATTTCAGGTTCGCCCACGACCGGGATAGTGGATATTGACATCAACTCTCTTCCGTTCCTAGAGCAAATAGGTGATCAATTGATTTGTCTGGATTCACAATCATCACTAAAAGAACACTTCGTGTCTTCAGTCAATACCAACGAATGTCAACCGAGTATTCCAGTTTCTGTGCCGTTAAAGTTATTGTCATCTGCTGTCCCTAACACTATGCTTGTGCCTAACCTACCTGCACGATTTACTGATGTCTGTCTGTATTCGTCCTGGCAAGACGACAGGTGACACAGTGACTACAGGAGGAGGTGTAGTCACTGATCTGCGTATCTTGGAGTACAGACCAGATGGTACGATATGGTATAAACTTCACTTTCAAGATGATATAAAGCCTTTGCCACAACGACCCATGCCTCTTAATCGCATAAAACCAATAAGTACTCTACCAAAACTGTATACACAGCTAGATTTCCGATTTCTGCTCGCAAATATATGGACTTACAAGATTTAAAAACTGTAATACCTGCTGCATGTCACCAATTTTATGATGATTTACCACATCTGTAACTTTGATTTCAATTAAAAGGGATTAATTGATTATCTTTTTTTATTTATTACTAGTAACACCGCATAAGTCCAATTTATCTGCTGTATAATACCGCACAAGTCTTTTAATTAGGATGCTGTAGAAAAAACAGGCTTTGTTACATATTTATATTATTCTCTAACTATATCACAATAATTTAAAACACTAAATTATGTAACTGCACGTGAAAATAATAAATACTAACGTTTTTTGACTCTCCTGAAAAGTTGACAGAATCGACTTGGGCGGTGTTGTTATATAAGCGACGAAATACAGATTTGTAAAGCTATAAAACGGCTGGGGTTGGCGATAAAAACAAAAAATGAAAAATCAGTTGACTTTTATTTGATGGAATTTGGAAAAAAATTACAAATAACATCTCAAAGGCGGACACAACTCTAACTTTGAGCTCTGTACAACCATACAGTAAAGACATACATCTATCCATATAGTATATTCACAACACAATTATTGTAGACATTTATTATGTAAAATTGATATGACAACAAGAATTTCGTTCTTTGGCAATTGGTGATTCAATATTGGTCTGATCTACTGCCAATTTCTAGTGAGGTGATCTCCAAATTGGCACAAATGTTTATCACTACTGTGGGAACAAAATGCGCTACTCCTGCGCAACTTCCTGACGAGATTAAAGTAACTGACGGTGTTTTAAAATAAAGTAACACTAGACTATGTTTACGTAAACATTAATTAACAACTAACATAAATTCTAACTCCTAGTGATTTAAAACTAATACTGAAACACCAAAAATGACTTTACATTGAACATCACACATATGCCTATTCTATAATAGAAGAGTACACTTATTTTTTTTACGTTTTATAATTTTTTAAACAACGCTCTGTACAAACAATGAAGTTTAAATATATACTTAAATATATATATGTCATACATATGCAGGAATAATATAAAGTTGGGATCAAAAATTATGGGCGGATCGATAGTTTCACAAGTCACTCGCCGGCCGAGGCCGGCTTCAATATAAATTTTAAACTCCAAAAAATTTGGTCAGCTACGTCTTTAGTACTAGCTACTGTGATTTCAAATCTTGCCGACATACATGTTTACTCTACCCTAAACATTTCCAAGCTCACCATACATTACAAGCGAATCACAGCCAATTTCTACATGCCGAAATACAAATATTTTTTTGGAAAAATCTTTTTTATAATATACTGGTACATAGACGGTCAAAATGATATTGAGATTGTAAACATTCGAATCGGAGAAACGTTGACAACATACATTTTTATGGAACTAACCTACCATCACCCAAAGAATGTCTGTTCTTTGTAGCAGATACAGAAGTTTAATATACATATTGCAATACTGGAGCCCCGCGCGGCGGCCGAGGCACGCTGCGACGCGCCGCGGCGGATGCGCAGACAGGCGCTGTTACATGGGATACACTACCTACAAACATAAATGACTACCCGAGCACCAAGGTCTTGTCTAGAGACAGATTTACGATGAGATCAAAGTAGGACTCGATAATTTTAACATTAAAACATACGCAGATGCTAGCATCGATGTCGCAGGAGATTCGGGACCGTTGACGCGGGGTGACGTACTTGAGATCTGTGGACTTCAAAGTAATTCTATAAACCTATTTGTAAAGAGCCTTCTGGCAGGCGCCTGAACGTGACTTACCACTAACTAAACTAACGTAAGCCCAACGGCTGCGCCAATGTTACAACACCGGTTTTGTAGCTTATGTATTAGAATTTAATCATAAAAGCATGAAATCATAGAATCGATAGAAATTTACAAATCTAAATATATGCGTTCGTAAACACGAATTCAAAGGCAACATTAAGGTCCGGAACATATTTGGTAAAGGTTTATATTTAAAATATGAAATTGCACTACCAGAATGCACGAATTTCAGATTATTTAGTGGCGACAACCCGATGCTGAAACAAAGACGCACGGAAACCTAAACAAAGAACTTAAATTTTACATTGGCTTAAAATTTATAGTTTCAACTTACATTAAGGAATGATACACAGCGCCTAACACCTACGCGATGTAAGTATAATGCCGATCCATACAAAAATATTTCGAAAACCCTGTCATCCTCGACAATTTCGCAGCACCAATGAACACTTAGGAATAAAAATTTTGAAAACAATCTCGAATGGGGCACAGTCCAGTCGCCGATGGCCGCGGCCGCCGGCTGCAAGCGCGCGGACGTTCGTCTCTGTCGAATATTCCACTTTAAAAAGGGACAAAGGCTAGTTTTCATATTAAAAAGTTCCTCCAAAACTTTAAACAAAGGGGACGGGCCGTTCCGTTGTGTGACGCATCCGAAGTTGCGCGCGTTTATGCCTCCAGAACTCAGAACCTTAGGCACCTACCGCCGCGCGAAGCACAAGCGCTATGAGGGCCGCCCGTATGACTTTTTATGATCTGCCGCCGTCATACGCCAGCAATCTAATTCATATTATAATAGCGGGGTCCTCTCTGTAAGAAGCTAGGGCAGTTCGTGACGAAGGGAAAATATTCTTCCACCACATATCTCTTACCCTAGGAACCGCGATCTAATTTACGTCGATTGGACTTTGCAAAATCTTAGCTGGCGCGTCTCTATACTAATAGTGTAGCGACATCTATCGGCGAGCGGGCGTACCGATAGCGCTGGTGCTTCGGGTCGGCGGGGCGCCTCAACCTCCTCACATATCTCTCCATAAGTACATTACAAGTTACAACACAGATTTACACGTATAGACAATAGTTAACATACACTAATTGTCACTGTATATATATAGGTTCACATTAACTTCGTATAAATAGCAGCCGCGCCGCTGTGCCGTGCGCGCCGTGGGTGTTTCCTAAACTACGTGTAATTTTACAATTTAGAACTAATTTTTTTTTTCATAGAAACCAAACGCAAAATTTTTTTACTTAAAAATTATTGCCAGAATAATTGACACTTTCGTTTTGTTTTTACATATTTTTGAAACACACACAGCATAGGCTACGTCACACAGCGCGAGCGCTCGGCTTGCTGCGTGTGACGTCATTTGAATCGTATACCATATTCGATGAGCAATATATCGTTGTTCGCCAACTAGAGCCGCAGTCACCAGCGGCAGGATACAATGCGAGCTGCATTATGACAATAGGTGACAGCGACTCGACCGACTGGATTGTTATTCCGAATCTGGCAAAAATCGGTATGGAATAATAATCCAGCCGAATCATTTTTATAAATTGGTCTTGCGGTTTGCACGGACTCGACTGAAGGTAGTAGGCGACTGTTCCTATTTTAAAGAAAGTATTTGTAAATTTTTTATAAAATATTTTTTATTTTATCGTAGTCTATTATGTACTTATGTACTTCTACTATTATTGTTCACATAATATAATCTAACATTATTTAAATTAACACCTTACGGAGAATATTCGCAAAAATACATAATTTGTGTGATAAATAATCATCAATTCACAGTTATATTGTTTTTTTTCTCAATAGTCAAATATTTTTAAAGGTAATTCATACAATCAGAGATATTTATACTTTAAATAATATGCGAACTACATTATACTGTATTTTAGGTATGCCAATAACAGTCGCCTACATACCTTGTTGAAGGCAACATCTTTCCCGCGCTTTCTAGCACACACAGATTGTATTACTACAACATATCCTCGAGCTATTTGTCTACAACCTTAAAACTAGCTGAACAATGTCATATTGTCATATACAGGCGCACGAGGTTATAGGCAAGAGGCTCTTCTGCCAGAATGCGGACACTGCGCAATCCATTGCCATCAACGATCGGTTCAATCGTACAACTTGCGAAAACTGACTAAAGTAAAAGAAATAATAACGAGACATACATTTTATACGATGCGGACTTATAAGTATTTTTTTAAATTTTAATTTGAATGTTGCGCCGCAATTTAACATACATGCGATGGTGCCCTACAGCATGTAAACAAAATCCTAAGAAGTTAATGATTCTGAAAGTATTCAATACTTACTTGAAAAAGTAATTTATTAGGATTAAATAAACAAATGAGCTAGTTCTCAGTGGCTACGTCGTACATTATGACACGTCGAAAGTTTACGGCGACGTTAGGACACCATTACAAGTCAATTATACAGCGGGTTTTTTTTTAATACAAATTTAATAAGTTGTCTTTTTTAACCCATTGTCTTTTACGAAGACCTAAAAGGTTACTAAGTAAGTACCTACTAACAATTGAATTTCTCTGAAGTAGGGTTTTACGGCATCTAAACTCATATAACTAAACCTAAACTAGTTACTGCATAACATTAAATCGAATAACATCGCCAAAAACAATTTAAAAAAAAACAACAAAAAAAATTTTTTTAAACCAAAAAACACGAAAAAAAAAAATTTTTTTTTACAAAAAAAAAACAAACTTGAATCAGTTTCCGCAAAAAATTCCGGTGTGCCTTGCCTTCCAGCCGCTTCACTTGTGTTCGACGGGCGCGTGGTGCTGCTGGTGGTGCATGGGGTGCTGCGGGTGGTGCATGGGGTGCGGGGGCAGCGCGTGCGGCGGCGGGTAGTGCGGGTAGTACGGCATGGGCGCGTACTCGCCGCCGTCCTCGTAGCCCACGTATCCCATGCCGCCCATCATGCCCATCATGCCTGCGAACGGCCCAAACCATATTGCACTCAACATGATACATATCAATATCATTATCATAATCATCATCACCATCAGCCTATAAACGTCCCACGGCTGGGCACAGGCCTCCCACGTGGACAATAGCACGTGGGGATATTGGGACATAACCCACCACGCAGGCCCAATGCGGGTTGGTGACAAGATGGCAGTCGTTAAAACCCACCGGTTTTAACGACTGCCATCTTACGACAACAACCGGGACCAACGGCTTAACGTGCATTCCGAAGCACGGCGGAGTTCGAGATGTTTTTAATTTGGTCACCCATCCAGCGACCCGGCATTGCGAAAGTTGCTTAGCGGGCAAGATCGCAAGACGAACGCGCTAGCCGCTGCGCCATCGAGCTCCTCAATGGAGGAACCTGATACATATAATATAATACATACATATAATCACGACTGTGATCCCCGAAAGGTTAGTCAGAGACTGGGCAATGAGGACAGCAAAAGCAGTTATCTACCATAGTCACAGAATAACTTATAATACTACCGTACAGAAGGTTCACTCTCGAACGACTTTCACGCGAAATTGAAACTCATCGTGTGACCCGAGCGTTCATATTCCGTTAAGCAACGCTGACTCGATATCCATTTGACGTCAGGAATTTTTTTTTGCTTACCCGCATTCAGTCTGTCTATTTTATGTGTGGAAAATAATGGGCGCAAAAACGGGTCGGAAGCAGGTCGTTTCATTCGCAACTCGTCTCATTGTCTCATTCGCAGCTTGTCCCAATCACAGCTCGTCCCGTTCGCGGCTCGTCACATTCGCGGCTCGTCCCGTTCGTAACTCGTCCTATCCTCTAATTTTTTTCGCAACTTGTCCCATTCGCTACTTGTACCGTTCTTGGCTCGCCGGTGGGTATATAACTAACTAAATAATTATAAAAAATGCTGCAAATCATTTACTAAATTACAACAAAATTCTCAATAGGTCCCCGTGCTTACACAAGATTTAACAAAAAAAGAACATTCAAATTCTTTTATTCATAAAAAAAAAGTATTAGCCGTTTGACGTGGGTCGGAAGCAGATGTTACCTTTAGCTTAGTCCTATTTTATTAAAATGTATATAAATCTAAATTACTATGATAATGTCATACACAAACATGTCTAATCAAAAATCACAATCACAATGTTTATTGTATCGGTATTGTCCTCGTATTAAACTGCGTTTACCTCTTTCAGTAGCATTAAATTTAAACGGATCCATAACAAAAACACTTGTAGACAAATGTGGTTCACGTTAGTATTAAAAAGGGAATGATAATTTGATGCAAGTGACAAGATATGTGTAACTACCCTCTTCAAGTACTAATAATAAAGAGTAATAATTACTCTTTATTATTTTGTGACCACGAAACTCGGCTAGCAATGTTATTAATAATCAAGGTTGCTCTCATGTCTCGTGTGTTAAAATAATATACTGAAATCACCCTCTAAGCTATGGCATGCATTCAAATTAACATCCTGGTAATCTTTGTCGATACAACGAGTTGTAAAAAAATATAAATGGAACGAGCTGCGAATAGGACGAGTTGCGAACGGGACGAGCCACGAACGGGACGGGCCGCGAATGGGACGAGCCGCGAACGGGACGACCTGAGAATGGGACAAGCTGCGAATGGGACAAGCTGCGAATGGGACAAGTTTCGAATGTGTGACGAGTTGCGAATAGGACGACCTGCTTCCGACCCCACAAAAATAAACTTTATAAAAAAAAATCTTTCTTTCTTTTTTACAAAGTCTCCACAGCTTTATAAAAAAGTAACGACATTTACAAAAATAAAATAAAAATATATTTTATTGTTGTTAGAATAAAATATGATTTTGATCTTTTTATGAAACACTGATATCATAGAAACGTAATACAGCCAGCGCAAGTTTATTAACCCTATCTATTATTATTGTGGAATCCAAAGACGCCTTTATTCAATGTTAGCATATTATAAAGCAAACAAAAACTAACCGGGATCAGTGTCGACGGGGTAGTAGGGTATGGGGTAGATGGGCGGCGGGTAGGGGATGTACGGCAGCGTTAGCATCGGCGGCTCCATCACGCATTCCTCGCCGTAGTTGTTGCCCACGCTGCCGCCTCCGCCCACGCTGCCGCCTCCGCCTCCGCCCACGCCCACGTTAACGCCTCCGCCTCCGCGTGCGTCCGGCTGCGAGTTACGGCTATGGGACAACACAGTTTATTGACAACATTGAAGATGTTGATACCTTCACACAATATAAAAACAAAGTTAGCAAGCTCCCAGTCTATTCATTAGTTTGTCAATCAGGTACAATGGCGGACTCCGTCGCTTTACCAGTCTAAAGGTCAAAATTCCTTGCACACCGCGTCGTCTATTTGGTACGGGCACGTACCCGGGCGAGCGGCGCGCTTCATACGAAAATCGCTGCAAAGTGGTAAAGCGACGGTGACCTCGACCGTACTTATACCTATCCCTGCCACAGTCCAAGGACAGGACAGTCCAAGAAAAGTACTAAAGTACTCCCTCCATCTCTAAGGCACTGCACAAACGAGGAGAAGGATACTCTGTGAAAGTTGGTGTCGGATACTGGCTACCAGTACATTTTTTTTATAGAATCATTATGTAATCAACCACCCAACGCGCAGTCGTAGACACTTTTTGAATCCAGTCGCAGCCAACTGTCACAAAGCGACCGCGAATCAAAAAGTGTTCGGTGTAGTAGTGTGAAGTCAGTAGTCGACTCATTGCAACTTTAACTTTCTGTGATAGTATCCAGTGCCGGCGACACGTTAGTGCAGCGCCTAAAGCACTTCATCTGCTTAAAGTCAAATCGACCACACGCACGGCCGGCACGCATTCGACCGGATTAGCTGATCGCACATGATGCGAGTTTTTAGTAAAATCTGTGTCATAAATCAATAAAATTCGTTGATAAAACACAAGTCATACACAAGGTGCAAATGATAATTTATTGTGTCCTGGGACTATTTATTTATAATTAATAAAACATCATTCTTACTATGTATCCACATCCAAAGACCAGCTGTAAAAAAGCAATTATAAAATAACTCAGTAATCTAAATTATGACAAAACTGAAAGTTTTTAACTAAGATCATAAATTAAGTAAACGCTGCCACTATCTATCAAAATAAACCTATTTTGATAGATAGTGGCAGCGTTTACTTTTTTTTTTTAAACTAGGTTGTTTTTATAAGTTAAAGTAGTAGCCATGCACTGTTCGCACTTCCACACACACACACAAGCGAACGCGCACTCATTGATACACACAAACATACATCGTAAACAGTTGTTGTTGTTTTCTTTTGTTTTTTGTTGTTGAATACCGTCCACAACAATATGGGTATTCATCCACTATGGGGCACTAGTAGGGAATGTAATCCCGATCTCGCGAGATCTTGTGTCATTTTACAAGATCAATCCCGAAGCATAATATGACGAGATCTCGTTCGAGATTGACGAGATTGGGCAGCGCTAGTCAGCGACAGCGACGCTATTCAAGCAAAGGATTTAAATTTACGTGCTGCTGCTAAAACCAAGATGACTCTTCAAGAGGAATTAGATGAGACTCTAAAAGCATCTAAAAGCCCTTTTTTGCGTGTTTCTACTAGATCAGATAGGCCACTGATAATGAAAGAAATGGATTTGTACGAGTGTGGGGGAACAAAAAGTAGCTTTTACAGTTCGCTTATATTAACTTACTGACGCTGGTGCCAACCACTGTCGACTCAGAGAGGGCATAGCTGCTGGGTGGATAGCGACTGAATAAGACGCCGTTTATCAGACAACACTTTCAACACTCTTTGTTTTTTTCAGAAGCTATTTCCAAAATTACCCCTACAATTTAGAATTTTTTGTCCTTATTTGACTGACGACAGTGTTATTATTTTTATTGTTTTTTACAAATTGTTTGATTTCCAAATAATACGCGTAATTATTAAATAACTGAGTAATTAAGTTAGATATAAAGTATAGAGTTACTTATATACTTTTGTGTTTTATTAACCTCATAATTACTACCAAGCAGTTTTCAACGCTTTCTAAACGAACTAAACAATGTTTTTTGGAAAACTACTCGAGATCTCGAATTTGCGATCTCGACTCGAGTTTGCATGCCCTAAGCACTATAGTGACATGTATGACGGATTTTTTTTTTAACCTATCTCAGGCTCCTGTCTCTCACAAAACAGATTATTACTAATGTTAACCTTGTAACGTAACAACGACTTTTGTGACGAGACAAATAAACTAATGAGTATTTGTAATGAGTATGCAGTAATGTGCACTGACCGGTTGTTGGGCCCCTTGTTGCCCATGCTGTTGTTGTGCCCCTTGTTGTGGTTGGAGTTCTGGTTGCCGTCTTGGTTGTTGCTACGCTTGAATCTACCCACCAACAGAAACACCGAATCTCATTAAGCAAGATACAAAATGATAATACTAGGTATTGATAAATAATGTCATAAATAACTGTTATTACTTATGTATATTTTATTTTTTATTTAATCTTTACTACATATAAAAATCTGCAAAAGGCGGACTTAACGCCACAAAGCATTCTTTATATAAGTATGTACATTATGTGTATACTACGATTACGTTAAGGTTATTTTTACACACTGTATCGCGTTTTTATGTATGATGGTTGTTTTATGTATGTTGATGATTTTGTATTGCTTCACTTTAGTACTGTGCTTAACTTGTCTTATTGATCTTAGATTTGAGTTGTGTTTGCCTGTAATTGTTTTTTCACTGTTCTAACTGTATTTTAATTTAAGACAATATTATATTTCTGTGTTATAGACTAGTGTAAAAATGGTAGAGCGACCTAATCAAAATACATAAATGAATGAGTTGTGGTGCACTAACCTCGGGCCGAGCAGCGGGCGCTGCGCGGGCTTGCCCTGCGGCTTGGCGTCCTGCGGCTTGTGCTTGTGGCCGTCGCCCATCGGCCGCTCGTGCAGGCCCATCTGCTGCATGTCCTAACCGCAGTACAATGACACACTTACTTACACTACTTACTACTACTTTAACACAAAAACTACTAGGTACTTTAACAACTCACTCGCAACATTAATTCTAGACTTGGCAGCCATAAGCACTGCAGTCAGTTACTGATTGAATAATTTTTGTTTACTATAAGTAAGTTTTGTGTCTTTTTTTGATACTTTCGCGTCAAGAATGATTACCATTAAAACGAGAAACTGCAATTTGTATGGGATCAAATAAGCATGTACCTTATGCCAATAATCGTATACTCAAAATACACAATACTTCATTATATGTTTAACCTCCTGACGCCCAATCATAAAAAGTGTTGTTCTCTAAAAACGCCCACCGTCCCATATAAGTGATATTTGTCTCATAATCATAAACGCCCAAGCCAAGATTTATTGTTTTTTTTTTTTTAAGATTGTGGCATTATTTTTTTTTTGTATTTTTCTCATAATGTACTCAAGTTCTGAAATAGAGAGGCGTTATTTTATTTTCAAATATAAATAGTCACTTTAGAAGGACATTGGGCGGCTATTATATATAGAGAGGCGTTATTTTATTTTCAAATATAAATAGTCACTTTAGAAGGACATTGGGCGGCTATTATATAAGTTGTTAAGAATAATTTGTACTTCATAAATGACAATGGCTGTTAGAGAGAAGAAAAAGAGTTTCAGTTTAATAACTTTTTAATTAAATATTAATTTAGTAATAATGTGAGCAACAAAGTTACAGCTTTACAATTTATACCAATCAAATCAAATAAAGTTTGAAACACTTGAGAAACAAAATAGAAACGAATTTTTTTTTAATTATCCGTTTTTGAAATTAGATCAAATGCAGGAATCAATGTTCAACTCTTATAACTCCAAATAAAATTAAATTTTCTAGCAAAAATTTACTTTTACATTTTCTCTAAATCTATGGCTAGTTATTTAACTGCTGTGCAAGGCCTGAAAACGGTTTCTTTTCTTTGTGGGGCACTAACGTACATTGCACGAAGAGCATTCGAAGAAAGTTTTTTTTCATGGCATTCGCAACATCTACCCTGTAATGTCGAAAAAGTGGGCAAATGCTGAGCTTGAGATTTTCGTTGAATTAGCTATGTTAGAGGCACGCTAGGCATACCCTTCTCTTTTTTAGCGGAATGGGTTCTGGGGCCTTTTCTGTAAAAACTGTAAAACGAATTGCCACATCACTATAGCCCAATGTTATTAAGAAATGACAAATAAAAAGTCGTCATTCATGTATCTAACGCCCTATGTCCTTTACGTTGTACAAATAGGGTTAATTTGAAAATAATTACTTCAAAATTAAAATTAAAACAAGCAATTATTCTGCATAAATTCAAAAAATATCAAAGTTAAATACCATAAAACTACTTGATTAATGAGATAATCACTAATTAACTTACCTCGTTGCACGCGACCCGACATTTTCTCAATATTTCATCAGACTGACATTACATGACAATGACATTTCTTTTTTTTTGTCTATCCGGAAGTGCACACCATTCATTCAGCTAGTTAAATAGTGTCAAAAAGCGCGAAATTTTAAAATAATCAAAGTTATATTATTTGTCATTTGTATTGGACGGTGGGCATTAATTTTAAAGCTATTTTAGAAAGCGTTGGGCTTTAGTATATATAGTGGATTTGTCAAACCTTTTGTACATTGGGCGTCAGGAGGTTATGTAGAAAATAAAAGAACGTTATTATATCTAACAACGTATTGTCTCATGTATCTAGTCACCAAATCAAATTCATTCTTCTGATCAAGAACAATAATAAATTTATAAATAAATTTTAATAATAAAGATAATTAACAATTAATAAATATTTTTGAATTTTTTTTTTGAAAATTAATATAGATCAGCCCAGAAACAGGTGGCGATGGCGAGATATCTGGACGCACACCAGACCGACTGATATAGTGGAATCATGCTCTGAGATAAAGGACTTTGAAGGGTCTTAGTCCAACTGATTGACAGTGTAATCTAGAGAAAATAAATTAGAATAGGCGAGTGTGTAATACCTGCGCCAGGTCGCGCGGCGAGTAGTGCCTCGGCGGCGGGTGCGGCGGCGGCGGCCCGTACGCCGCCCACATGCACTCCACGCCCAGGTTGAAGTAGTAGCGCAGCGTCGGGATGTCTGCGCGCGACACACGCGTTGGAACACAATTTTTAATACAGTTGCTCACAAAGTGGCGTATTGCAGGGACGTTTAGAGTTCGGGATGTGGGCTATTATAGCTTGTCAAGATCGTGCTTACCGCGCCCACGGGGTACAGGGGTTGGCGGGGACGAAGTAGCACGCGTTTCGTGCGCACACCCGCGCGCACGGCTACACACGTAGTGATTTGCGGATGAGATATCTTCAGATCAACATGAATATGTTTACCCACATTACAACACGATTTAGAAATATTGTGTAATGTTTACTTTGTGTAGGTAGGTATTTTTGATGAGAATACATAAATAGTGATAATAATAGGTAAATTACAAATAATTTATTTAAAACTAATATAAATTTGTTTAATTAACTAGCGTAAAACATTACATATCTAGTTTTAAAATCAGGTTTATTAGATATAATACATTATAATATCAAAAAGCAATTAAGCAAATTAATTAATATAATGCAAGGAAGACATTTAATCAACGTAATCCATGTCTATTTCTTCTTCTTCGTTGTTTGTCATTCTGGTATTACTGCAAAGAACGATCCTGTTTACGCTCTTTAAAGTATATGTATACGTTATACACAATTTCTTTTGCCTGTCTTCCAAACGGGTTGCTCATCTTCGGATCGTGATCTCGTGTGCGTCTAACGAAATAGCGCGCGCAAGTGGCCGCGGCAAACGACCTCCGACGACTGGCAGTCCTCGGCACGCGGCGCGCTCGCTTTCCCTCCCGCTACACCGCCCGCGCCCCCTCCGAGACCGTATTACCTCGTCCCCGCCAACCCCTGTACCCCGTGGGCGCGGTAAGCACGATCTTGACAACAAATACATACTCGAGCTTTTTCTTTACCTTTTCCGAACTCGTGCGTTCTCTTTCCCAACTGTCAAAATAATGTCTATTAAAAAGAAAAATCAACCACGACGTTTTTAGTAAAAAAAAATTATAGAAGTTTTTATGATTCATGCAAATATTTCTAAAAAGAAGCTACTAATTTGTTTCAATATCAGATTTAATTCAATTAGTCAGGTTAGGTTTTATTTCATTTCATCTCATTAAATTTCATTTTCATTTCATACCAACAAAAAAATTCTACTGAAGATTTGGCTGTATGGGCATAGTTCCCTTTGCCTACCCAGAATGGGTGAAGACAACAAAAAAAAATCTCTGCTTATATTCTTTTACGGTTGGCGCCATTTTTCAAAAATATTCTTTATTAAATTGCTTATTTTTTCGGAACTGTATTAAAAATAGTTGTTCAGTACACGTGCGGAACCGTCATTGCAACTTGTTCCGACTGTCAACCCTCACCTTCGGCTGCGCCTCGGCTCGGGTAGACATTTGTCGGAACTCTTTGCCATGACAGGCTTTCCGCACTCGTAATGAAATATACTATTTCAATTTCGTAAAACAACATTTTACAATTTTGTCTGACGCTGTAAAAGAAAGGAACAAAAGAAATGCCCTTGCTAAGTTTCTTGACGGTTCTCGCCCTATAGATAGACTAACGAGACGATGGCATAATTGACATTCATAAGTGACGTAGCCTAAACATGACTTAAACTGAATAAATGATATTGATTCTTGATTCTTGAATCCCTTCATTGTTCTCTGTATACAATTGGTCTTTGTTTGCACATAATAGCTTAATACGTAAGTCTATATCGCAAACAGCACCATTTTAAGAACGCTTTCACACAAAGACGTTTTAGTCGCGCAACAGCCGCGCGATTTTCAGTTCGTTGCGCTTTTTCTAATACCGTTGACTAAGACTGCTGAAGTATATCATGCAATGAACTAGAAATCCGTTCACCGCGCCGCAAGGCGGTTGAGGTCGTGACAGAGGCTTTAGAGTCGCGGCGATGTGCAAGCGTTCATGACGGCCGGCGGCTGCAGTTACTTACTTGGTTAGCAAATTGCCGTTCGTGTGTAATAGCGATAAGAGCTATAGCTGCTTACCATCTCTCAGAACTTACGCTCTTCAACATGTGCTGGTTAACGCCGTGCGACGGCAACACGACTTAAGGGCCCCACAGACGGTCAGGTCGCCTGCAGGAATCGGCCTGTTAGTGAGTAGTACAACGCACGGGCGGCGGGCGGCTAGTACTAACTGACAGGCTGATACCTGCCGGCGGGCGCCACACACGATCAGTACACCGGCAGGTATAAGCCTGTCAGTTGGCTGATACCTGCCGGCGGGCCCTACACATGATCAGTTCAAAGTCAAAAAAGTCAAAGTCAAATTATTTATTCAATGTAAACCTTTACAGACACTTATTGACGTCAATACTAATAATAATTAAAAAAAAACAGTTAACTAACTTGTAGTTAAGACTTAACAACTAATCTAACGAGCTATAGTCTGTGCCAGACAAACGCGCATCGCTACCCCCAGTACCACTGCACGCCGAAACAGAATCGCGTCGAACCGAAATATAAGCCGTGGTGATAGAATTCTGTGTAAACAAACGTATCCTGGTACGAGACAAAATGGCGGGCAAGTGTCTCTCCCCTAGCGACACAAACGGCTAAAACTTATAGGTAATTTATCGTTTTTTGGGATGAAAGGTGAAGAATGATAAATCATAATGAATTTATCACTATAAGGAATAAACGTGATTTCTAATTATCATATTGATATTGTGGTAAGTAATAGAAATTGGAAATACCTGAGTTTTTTAAGTAAAATAAAGTAACAGCTGAAATGAGTTTTGGAAAACATTAGTGATAAGGTTGACATTTTTAATCATTTAAATATCTTTTTTTATTAAAACATAAGTATAAAAAACGTCAAATACATAAATTTGTGTGTTTTAAAATTGTTTCGTTTTTCGTCTTGGTACAAGCACAAAATAACTAATAGTACTACCGTACGAAGGCTCACTCTCTAACGACTTTCACGCGAAATTGAAACTTATTGTGTTACCCGAGCGTTCATATTCCGATAAGCAACACAGACTCGATATCGAATTAATGTCAGGATCGCAGGGTTTACGCGCGCGCGCTGGTATTACGAGTTAAGGCTAGATAGGTCGCGCTTTGAGTTTTTTTCAAATCATCGGAGACAGAAAATAATGGTTTAAATTCTGGAAAAAAAGTATGTATTAGTTAAGGATCTAATCTATTCAAAGTCGCATTCAGTTACAAGATCCAATGAACTTCACTCGATAGAAAAAAGAAATCCCAAAATTACCCCTTTCTGTACATAATGTTTTTTCAATATTATGACTAAACTACTGATACTTTTACATTTAATATTTGTACTTAACCAAAGACACAAATAATTCGCAGATAAATTAGCAGAGTATCCTATAAAGTCTTCATTACATATAGGCAATAAAACCTATAAAACGCCTGTTCGCCTGCAGGTATCAGCCTGTCAGTTCCGCCGCCGCCCGCTCGTTGTACTACTAACTGACAGGCCGATACCTGCAAGCGACCTGATCGTCTGTGGGGCCCTTTAGCCGCGCTGCACCCGCTATAATATTAATGAGTGTCCCGGTGCAGCGCTAAATACCTACATGTGGAAAGCTATCACTCACCATTCATAGGCTGATCAGAACCGTTAGCCTGTACACTTTTAAACACTTGCGGGTTGACGCCGCGCGGCGGTTGAGGTAGCAGGACTTATCCGCTGTAATATGAAGAAGGGGGGACTAATGCAGCTCTAAATATCTACATGTGCAAGAACTCACCATTCATAGGCAGATCAGCGCCATTAGCCTGCATGCTCTTAAACAGCGGGTTGACGCCGTGCGGCGGCGACATAGCTCCGCTGCAACCGCTATTATATTAAGAGGTCTGCTGGTGCCATTATGTGGAAGCGCTGACACTCACCATTCATGGGCAAATCCGCACCGTTAGCCTGCACTCTCTAGAACACGTGCGGGTTGACGCCGTGCAGCGGCGACATAGCTCCGCTGCAACCGCTATTAAATTAAGAGGTCTGCTGGTGCCTATATGTGGAAGTGCTAACACTCACCATTCATGGGCAAATCCGCACCATTAGCCTGCACTCTCTAGAACACGTGCGGGTTGACGCCGTACAGCGGCGACATAGCTCCGCTGCAACTGCTATTAAATTAAGAGGTCTGCTGGTGCCTATATGTGGAAGCGCTGCCACTCACCATTCATGGACAGATCAGCGCCGTTAGCCTGTACACTCTTAAACACGTTCGAGTTGACGCCGAACGGCGGCGACTTAGCTCCGCTGCAACCGCTGTTATATTAAGAGGTCGGCTGGTGCCCATATGTGGAAGCGTTGACACTCACCATTCATGGGCAAATCTGCACCATTAGCCTGCACGCTCTTGAACACGTACGGGTTGACGCCGTGCGGCGGCGACATAGCTCCGCTGCAACCGCTATTAAATTAAGAGGTCTGCTGGTGCCTATATGTGGAAACGCTGACACTCACCATTCATGGGCAAATCCGCACCGTTAGCCTGCACGCTCTTGAACACGCACGTGTTCAAGAGCGTGTGTGAGGGTTGACGCCGTGCGGCGGCGACATAGCTCCGCTGCAACCGCTATTAAATTAAGAGGTCTGCTGGTGCCTATATGTGGAAGCGCTGACACTCACCATTCATGGGCAAATCCGCACCATTAGCCTGCACGCTCTTGAACACGTGCGGGTTGACGCCGTGCGGCGGCGGCGGCGGCGCGTGCGGCGGCGGCGGCGAGGCGCACCACACCACGGACTTGACGCCGCACACGTACGGCGCCGCGCCGCCGCCGCCGCCCGCGCCCGCCATGCCGGGGTAGCCCACGTTGGCCGGGTTCATGCCGCCTGGTGCAGACACATTGGAATGAGTACATACCTACATTACGACTATTAACAAGGAAGCGCAGATGCGTTGCCGGCCTTTAGGAAGCAATAGGTTCGACGCTGGTTCGCCGTAAATGTGTCAAGTACTTTACTCAGCATTGAAAGCAAACTACGGCGCCAAAAGTTGGCGTAATGCACACTCAACGAGGGATTTAAATAAAACAAATTCCCAACATTTCGTGTAAGAAGAAAATTTGTTAATGTAAGTATGTAGTATAATTACATTTTATTATAGTCATTCATTATCTGATAAAAAATCAAGTCTTAGTGTTGAAAATCAAACATTATGTAAGTAGGTGATTAGCTTATATACAGGGATCGTATTAAGCTAATTACTTACTTAATTGCTTGCCGAGCAAAGAAAAGCCATCCATCATTGAAATAAAGTTATTACCTACTTATAAAATTTGATAGAAAAAAAAATAGTTAGCGTTAATCCCCGTCTAAAAATGCGTATTATTTTATTTCATTATATTTTGGTTGTACCTACTGCTGCTATAGGATCACGTAAAAAAAATTGGCGGGGGGTCCAAAATGAACCCTGTATAAAAACATCATAGGTTATGCAAGTAGTGCCAGACGTCCCTGCGCCAGTAAACCAACTCGCTCAGGACAGTTCAGGAGACTATCTGCGTTAGGTCTTGAGTTGACGCCGAATTAGGACCCACCGGAGCGCGTTCTTCATTCAGTACTACAGTAAGACTAGTATCTCAGGAGAGCGGCCCGTGAACACGTGTAGTTCACTGCCTATTTTCCAGATAGGTAGGTAATCGGAGCAGGTAGTGCGATTCTCTAAGCGCAAACATCGTTAAAGCCTTGGTAGCAGCGGCTGCTACAGCGGTGAGCGATACCATTGGTATTCTGCTAAATAATTTTCAACGTTGTTCGACAACGGCCCCGACCCCGCACGGCTGTAAGCGGCGTGATAGGGAATCACTTCTTTGACATCTATTGTAGGTATAAAATCGGTATTCTGTGAGTAAAACAGCCTAACTTTGACCACAGCCATGACTGCAGCAAACGATATAACGGCTGTAACATCTATGATCACAGCCATGTGCGCAGAATCGCGCAGGTAGCTGTCAAGGGACGCGGGCTAATACTGACCGTAGACGTTCCCCGTGTAGGTGGCGAGCGCGTTGGAGGCGGGCGTGGAGGCGCGCGCCGCCGCCGGCGACGCCACGCCGTGCCCACCCATCTCGTTGGCGCCGCTCGGCTGCACACCACAGGGCACACATCCAACATATTCACGTCTGTTCCCCCGAAGGGGAAGGCCGGTTATAGTGCTCGAGCGACCGTCGGTGCGGTTCATAAATCGTTACAGTGCTAGACTGACGGATGTGTATCATCGTCGTCATTAAAAAAGTTGTTGGTCAGGAGAGCACTGAATGATACAAACTGACGGTCGGTTAATGCGTATCGTCAGAACGGACCGTACGCACCGACGGACGGTCAGTCGAGCACTGTAACCGGCCTTAGATAAAGACCAGCCCCCTTACTCATGAAACCAATCCCGATCGATTAAGACTGTATTGTGAAGTTCGTACTCTTAAATTACGACACTAGCGCTAATTTGGATATTGAGTGAATTAAATGCGAAACTCAATGCCATTTAATTCACCCAATATGTGTCGTAACTCAGTACGAAACTTCACAGTACCAATCTCGATCGATCAGGATCAGTTTCAACAGTAAGGGGGTTGGCAGTGAGGACCGCAAAAGCAGTCCACGTTTCATCAAATAATAACTGCACATGTGCTCAGCATGACAAGTGGTGAGCCCATCGCCGCTCTATGCTGTTACATGTATGTGCCGTCTTTGGGTCGGTAGTCGCCTTTTACGACACCCAAGGGAACAGAAGGGGCGCTACCAGCACAGCACCATGAGACCACACTTATTTTACAATACCACAATTACACATGCCACAATGTTTATTGCTAAGTATATTTTGAAATACACATTATTTTTACCATTACGTAAAACGTTAATAAAGCGTTTCTTATGCACTTTTAAGTTATATTAAGCTTTCGCGTTGCATTACAAAGCTTATGTTTTTAACGCGGAGAAATACACTTAAAAAACTTAATGTAATGTTATAAGTAGTTGATGTAAAACGTGTAATAGCACCACCGATCAATATCGTGAAACGTTTAGTACTGAAGTGTCATAGTGCAATTATAATGGTGCTCGATTGGCCTAATTACCGACATTTGCCCCGTGCGTCATCATATAGGTATTAAGGTACCTATGTCGAAATATTTAAGAGGCCTATTACATTTTGAATGTGATTTTTGCGTAAAACCCATTTTCGCATTTTGTAGTAATTTTGCAGTTGTATTTATCGTTTTTATCTAAATAGGATAATAAATTTGTGCATAATATTACAAATGTACATTCTGTGAGCATATGTTGATTTCGGACGGCCGGCGCATCGCATTTTGTAGTAATTTCGCAGTTGTATTTATCGTTTTTATCGAAATAGGATAATAAATTCATTGTAAAATCTTTATTCCTCATGAAGTAACAATTACTCTGGTATAAATTTTGCTCAATAATATTATCGTAGATAGGAGATATTCACAGTTAACTTATAGCAATTTTCGAAGTTTTTTGGTTTAGAATAAGATTTTTTTTCTATATAAAATCAATGATATCTAAAAATTCCGGGGCCGCTGCGCACTATTCGACTATATAAGAGATAACATTATAATTTTTTTATTTCACTTGTTTAGAACAGTAGTTCAATCGATGAGCTCAAAAAAATGCCTTCGTGCACTTTATGAAAATCTTTCTCTGCATTTTGGGTTTAATTAAAAATTTAAGCAAAATTTACAAAAAGCGAGGCCGCTACGCACTATTCCAATAGCTATTCTACACTATTGAATAAGTCATAATTGTTAATGTATTTTTGTTTCTGAGATCCACAACGCCAAAATTGACCAATTTACGCAAAAATCACAGTCGAGATGTAATAGGCCTCTTAAGTGTTTGATGCCAAACCAAACAACTACAAAAGGCAGTAAAAGGCTACGCCGGAATATAATGTTTTTGCACAAAAGATCCCAATGGGGCGACGTGCTACTGCAAGCTACTTCGATGGCGCAGCAGCTAGCGCGTTCGGCTTGCGATCTGGCCCGTTAAACTTTCGCAATGCTGAGTCGCTGGATGGGTGACCAAATTAGAAACATCTCGAGCTCCTTCGTACTTCGGAAGGCATGTTAAGCCGTTGGTCCCGGTTGTCGTCAAAAGATGGCCGTCATTAAAACCCACCAACCCGCATTGGGCCAGCGTGGTGGGTATGGCTCAACCTCCCCACGTGGGCAGGCCTGTGCCCAGCAGTGGGACGTTTATAGGCTCATGATGACGATGCTACCGAGAGAGGAAGACCTCGGCAGGCCCCACTAAGATAAGCTACCTGGTTATGGTGGTTCTCGGGCGCGGCTCCGTTGGGGGCGGAGTGCGCGATGTCGTGGGGCGCGTGGGGCGCGGCGGCCGCGGCCGGTCGGCAGTCCACCATCAGGGGTAGTGCTTCAACTGCTACCTGCCGACCAAACGGGCACACGTCAAAACGAGGACACATAAATGCCGCGTTTACATTAAGCCATTCCCACGCTAGGGTACCTAGTGTACTTCGTAAGGAAAAAATAACTATCTACATTTTTATTATTTATTACAAAAAGTGAATCTAAAAGGTTTGTCTTGAAGAAAAAATATGTAAATGTTTTGAAGAGGGTTGTCAGAAAGTGGAGAAAAAGGTTATTAATATCTTATATGAAATCAGGTTAGACCTTATCTACTCCTGCTAAGTAGCAGAATACAACAATTTAATTAATTTGGTTTAATTTAACTATTCAAAAGAAGTGAATAGGTTCAGCAACGCGACAACAGCAGTGGCTCAATGTAAACCCGCGGTCACCTCACCACCGAATACGCCCTCAAAGCATAAAATGTATAAAATACTACTATGCTAACTAGTCACTACATGTACATCATAATTCTCAACAAATTCCATAAGTAACATCACCTCCGAACTACATTTCAAGTATATCTACGATCTAACAACAACCGAATACTGCCAACATTGCAACCTGGAAATACAAGCTTACCTTACGGCGCGGAGTCTCCAAATCTCAGCTACTCTATCTATACTAAATACAGCTACTAAATAATCAGGCGAAGCGTTCAATGGAGACAATAGCTACGATATGGCAGATCCATTCATAAGCACCTCATTGGATTAAGAAAGAACTTCGTATCTGGGTCACGCTACAAACGTGAAAACATCGCAAGCATAAGTTACGGAGCGCAATATGCTTGTTTAGACCGTTCGACGTCGTATGTAATACCTAATGAACATTATAATTTAAACTTAAAAATAAATAAAGCCATAATTGACGTGACTTATAGAATACATTGCTGGAAGGGTATTGAGTACTTTAATTGATATTACAGACACATTTATTACATTGACAGTAACTTTATAGAAAACCAAATGACATGCTTATGACAACATAGACCTCAATAAGACTACGAAAGTAAGAGGCAAACTAACAGGCATCGGTTCAATATTAATAAAATCCAAATGTTGGTAGGCTGAGAAGTCCACATTGGCTTGGTCCGCGTAGGGAGGCATCATCACGGATCCGTCGGTCTTCTCTTCGTTCCAATTCAGTTTGGGTTTTTGCGCTATGGCCTTCTCAGGGCTTTTGGACTCGTCGGCGGCGCCCCTCGCCTTGCCGCGGGCCTTGCTTAGTCCTTGTTTACGGGTGATATTGCCTGGATGTCGTGAAATTAAATGTGAATGCAGGAACTAAAGGAACAACATCATGTGTGTGCAGGAGTTAGGAGCATGAAACGAGGTGAACGCTAACGTACCGAGCGACAACTTAGGAGTGCTATATCTAAGTCCTGCGAATGAAATTTGCGCCGAACTCGTGCACAAAAATGTAAGTATATTCACACCTATTTGCTGCAACATTTGGCTTAAAGTAAGAAACTGCGAGTTGGTCCGCGAGAATCTGTAGGGCGGCGCCCACGGCCGGACCTCCTCTTGGGGCAAGGGCTCCAGCTGATTGTAATTGAGTATGCGCTTCTCCCCTAGCTCCTCAATGAACACCAGGCACGGCCCGCCGTCCGGCCGCATCTCCTGAATATGGCAGTGGTAGGGCACGGTCTGCTCCGACTGCAGTCTACACAAACACTTGACACCCACTTGAAGAGTGGTGCCGTCCGAATATCTAGCACCATAACGCAACTCTGCAAAACCAAATCACTTTACCATACAACTCAACAGTTTAAATCAAATATAATACGAAAGAGATTATACCTCGTCGCATTTCGCTCCACACATCAAATTCTATGTTTCGATATATGTCTGGATCTAAAGCTTTTGCTACTTTATACGGGAAAGGTGTTATGCCATTATCAAGCAAGTCTTTTGCACTGTTTACATTGAGACAGTTCATGCAGACATTTTCAAGTTGTATCAAGCTGCGATTAAACACAAAAATACTGAGCGACTCCTTCAACAGGCTCGCCCGCTCCAAGTCCTCAGTGTGGTGCTTGCACTTCAGGGCTACAGCGTTGTTGTTTCTGTCTTTGTTGTCTTCATTGGTAGCTTCAATAAAAATCTTAGCCCTCTCCTTTTGCTTCTTACGCCTCTCCACATTCTCAGACATGAAATACTCAATGTGATTGGTGGGCACCTTATCGTGAAGCATTTTGTCCACAGCGTATGGTAAATCTTTCAGTTGGTAAACACCATCATAAAGTATTTCATAGACCAATGCTACAAATACACCACACATTTACACAACAATTTGCAAATAAAAATAATATAATGCTAGGCAAATAAAAATTTCATTGAAAAATATACAACAAAATGCAACAAATTATAAAGTTATTTAAATTATAATAAACAAATGTGGTATGTTTTAACCCTTGATTGATCAAATGATTTAATTAAATCATTAAACAAGCTAAAAATAATAAAAAAATGTTTACCCTAACACAAGGTACCTTACTTAATTTAGACATGGGCAAAATAGGACACTACTTCTTCTGCACTTATAGCTTAGCATATTTTTAAGTATTTCTGCACTTTTGTGCAGAAACAAGGAATCAAAGTATCAATCCAATTACCTTTTTTTAACCATCATTTTACATCCCTCCACTAGCATTTTTATGTATGTACTAAAGGTTGGATAACACAAGTGTTCAGGGAAACTTAACATTGTAATTATTTTCAACCCATATTATGAAATAACTTTATCAAATACCATGCTACCTCCTAGTAGTTGTATAAATAATATAATACCAAACTTACATTGGCAAAATGACGAAGTGGTTATTACTTCTTTAGTATATACCACATCAAAATGTTTAGTTTCAGGCGAATGAAACAAGTAAATTGTTTTTCCGTAGCCATTACAAATTTTTGTTTGGGGACCATTATTGGCTTCAAATACTATAAAATCTTGTCTGAAATGGGTTTTTATTAGTGTCATTTATTAGGTAGGTAAGTATCATAAAAATATCTATTAAAATGTTAATAAGTAAGTAATTATCTTACCCATACATGTGACTCATGGCTGCTATTTCAATAAACCCTCCCCATTCTGAAGCATTAGACATCTCTTTCAGATAGTTTTCAAAGTTACAATTTAATGACTACAATATAAAATATAATGTTAATAATAAAACACATTAAGTACCTATAAAAATAAAATGTAGGTAAATAAAAGTCGATCCTACCCCTTCAAAGAGATGTTTTTTAGAAGCCATGAATTTTACACAGTCTAGACGAACTTTGTGAAAATATCTTTGGGTGTTAAATATGTTTTCTGACACAGCTCTAAAGAGACAACTCGAGTCCCTAGCTGTGTGCTTTCGAAAAAAACCCATTTCATCCAGCCACCTGTCTGGTTCCGAGGAACGTTTATGTATTTTCCAGGGTCCACGACAACGGATAGGGGAAGGCGACATTGTATACAACAGCTAAAAATCTGCAGGTAAACAAAAACAAAAGACGCATTCATATTTCTGGACATATTTTACAATACTGTTATCCCTACTTTATTTATCAGTATTACAATAAACAAAACAAAAAAGCACATTACCAATGACCATAAAACCATATCGTAGCTAAAACGTTTGGTGAATGCAAATGGTTGTTTTGCTGTCTACGATACAACACGTGCAAATGTTTAATCGAGCGTTTGCCTAGATAATATCAACAAAACACTTACCGAAAGTTATTTCACAACAGTCCTTCAGCATCAGTAATAAACTATTTGAAATATGAACTAATTTCAAGATATTGAATGTAAATTGCACGTGCCAAAAGCAAACCGTCAAGAGCCGGCGGCGGCGGGAAGAAAAATCAAAATTTATTAATTTAGCATTTCTGCACTAATGTTACCAGACTTTAATAATGTTATGTGTCTACTGTCTTGCAATAATATTGATTGAGACTGATTAGGAGTTATCACAAAACATTAATTCTAGGCGAAAATAAATTTAGGTAAGTTGTTATTTTAAAGCTAGAAACAAATTATCGGACGCGGCTGACGGACGCGGCTGACAACCGCGACTGATAAGTGTGTACAGCCTTCAAACATCCAGCGCGCCAGATTTCTGTCGGACGTCCGAACGCCCAAGGTTACATCCGCGACTTACGTCCGATAGTTTGCACAACTTTGTACCTTTGTACATTGATTATTTAAATTACCAATAAGTCGCGGCTGTCAGCCGCGTCCGTCAGCCGCGTCCAATAGTATTTGACAGTTGTAACAATAAAATATAAAATATGTCAGTTAACCTGTCAAATATGGCGGCCATTTTGTCTGAATCGGCTTATCTGTTATTATGCTGGATTTACACGAAGCCAATACTTGACACAATCCAGTAAGCCAGTCAATGATATTTTATGTTTAGATACGTTGCCTGGCCTCCGTAGTGGCAAGGACAAATCAAGGTAATTGCCTGGACTTCACTCAGTCACACGTCAGTCAGTGTCACGTCATTACGTTTGTACCTTTTAAGTTTTTTATGTTGTTTGTTAGATAAAATGCCTTCCTGTGTATACAAAAATTGCAAAAACTATACTGCAACAGTAAGTGACAAGAAAAGTGTTTAATTTCATTTGTAATTATTGTAAATATGAATTTAAAATAGAAAATTATCATTTAGCTATGACATTTGCGCTGTTGCCAATTCGATATGCGTGAGCGAGAAGCGTGTACTATGTTTTCTGTAAGAGTGAAAGAGAGAAAACAATGGCGGCCGAGATAGCCATGCAATGGGGAATGCGCTGTTGCCAATTGGTCGGTTACCATAAATAGTTTTTATCTCTTTTTAACAATAGGCTTGACATGATTGTATTTATTTTCTTTCCCTTTCGACGTGTATTACGTCATAGAAACAATTTCGCCATTTTTTAAATGCAATTCGTTCACGTATGACTAGTCTATTTATAAAAGGTCATTGAAGCCAGTCCAATAAGCCAATACCAATGCTAAGCAAAAATACCTTGAGGACAATCCAATGTAGTGGACTGTCTCTATTTACACGATGCCAATATTGGACTGGCTTATTGGATTGTCTCAAGTATTGGCTCCGTGTAAATCCAGCATTATAATAATGCTGTATTTAAAACTTATGTCGTTAAAATCATAACAAAAAAAGCTAATTAAAAAAAAATTGATTTATCCCAGTTTTGCATTGTGAAATATTAACAATATTAATTTAAAATTAATAATTAAAAAAAAATATATTTATTTTTAATTTGTAAAAATAAAATAAAATACCATTATTTCACATTTAATTAGATTGTATTTGCTTAATAAACACTACTTCACATTAATCAGTGAAAAAAATACCACGTCATTCATTTAAGAGCCTTACAAAAACGCCTCATGTCACGTGACCCGAACGCCCAGACCAAAAAAATTTAATAAGTTTATACTTCAGCGGATTTTAGAGACTTGGCATGCGACTTCAAACTATCTTTGTTCTTTTTCCTACACTTTGTGCAAGTTAGAAAAGGAAAGATACAGTTTACGACGTTCTACGGTAAAAAGAAACGATCATTACGTAAACGAGCTCCAGGAGCTCTCTTCACAGACAGGGGTTTTTTTGACAGAGAGCTCCTAGAGCTCGAGGGGTTAACCACGGCTAACGTAGTTTATAATTTAACAATAATAATTACAATTTAACAATAATAATTATAATTTAACAATAAATAAAGCTTATTCGAGGATAAAATTATTTTACAGGGTATAAAATAAGCGTTTGTAATTTATAAAATACTTTTCCAAAAACTGTCAAGTAGCCAATTGCTCTAATGTTCTGAGCATAGATGAATAATTGGTCTCGCTGCGCTCGTCTAGATACCGTAAAACGGGGTAAATTGGTCCAATTTTTACTTTCAACTGGAATTTACCCTTTCTTTCGGAACGGTTAGAGTATCTCCTAGTATACTTATGTATGTGTGATAAGCTCTTTAAAGTCTTAGATGTCTTTAAAATGCCAATATATTGTTATATTTTAAGAAATTCAACAAAAACCTTCTTGGATCCCAATTTACCCCTAACGGGGATAATAGGTTCGTGAGTGAGGTAAATCGGAATTTTAGCTAGGGTTGTCACTATTTAAGTAGGTATCCAAACATTAACTTCCTACTTAACATAAGATCTTAAAAAAATGTTTAATAATCATTTTAAGTTAATTATATTTTAATAACTTCCTTATATCTAAAATATAGCATTTAAAATAATAAGTCTTAAATCAGTCTATTCATATTAACAATTCTCCTCTCTGGATTAAACTTAATGTAAATAAACTGTTAAAATGGGTATTAAATACCTACTTAATCAAAATACTAATTTCGTATAGGCAACAAAAACTTTAAAATATTCTTCGACGACCACCGTGGTCCAGTGGTTAGCACGCCGGGTCTCTGAGAAAAACTGTTTTTCTAAATGGATTTCAGGTCTGGGTGTTTTACTATGTTTTTGTATGTTTATCCATTTTCTTACCATATGAACGAGTTTCAAAAGAATACTCATCTTGGTCTCTAGATAATTGGTTTGAGCATAAACAAATTTTATTTGTATATTCTTCTTTAAAATCTTAACTTAATAAAACGAGAGTTAGTACCAAGTTAGTTTGGTTTCATATTGGTGTCCGAAATAAATGTAAGTAGAATAAAAAAATAAAATAATCTAATTTTATTGCTTAGTTATATTTGATGAACCAATAAGCATAATAAAATTTAAAAAAATTATGTTAATAACATTGCAATGTACCTTTAATAATATTGAGCTAACTAATAAAGAAAATATTTTGGAGTAGAAGTGTAAATAATAACATTATTCTTAGTATTCCGAAAATAAATTTTCGTAAGTAGGTAAAAGTACTTAAATTCATTATTTTATCTAAGTACTTATAGGGTTTTGGCAACCCTATTAGGGAATTCCAATTTACCTCATACTGAAACTAAATAACCCCCATGTTGTTCCAATTATACCTGTTCATGTGCCAATTTTCCCCCTTCGCGTTCCTTTTATCACCAAAATAACTTAAAAAATTATTGTTCCACTCAAACGAGGATTTCTAATGAAATATCGTATTTATTTACTTACCTTCACGTTTCTTCAAACCACTAACTACTATTATTATCAAAATTAATCTTTTCCAACACTTTCCCTCACTCTGTCACTCTAAATAGTCAAAAGCCTAAAGTGAAAAAGCACAATATTCACATGTGAGGACTACTACTTCTATTTCAACGTATTTTTTTAGTGAAACCTGATTGGCTGGCACAAATTCCCAGTGTAACCAGCAGTAAAAAATATAAGCTATTCGAAAAACAAGAAAGTGTGGATCTGCCTTATTTAATACCAACGCTACAGAGCGGTTTAAAAAAGTAGATTTTTATTCCAATTTACCCCGCCATTCCTATTTTCCCAGTTTTACGGTACCTATAAACCACAGCTCCGTAAATGCGGCAACTCATTATTGTAGTGTGTCTATGATAATATGCAAGGATGCTAGTGTGCGTGAAAAATTTGTTGCCAGCTGCTCAACTGTTACCCGAGTTAATGGGAAAAATATTTTTGCTGTCATGTCTTAGTTAAGTTGCTGGTTATAAATGTAGCTCAGAAAATATTCAAAAATTAACAATTAAAAGAGAATATGTATCAATATAATTGTATATATTATTATGTGGGTTAGACGTAGGTTTCTTCTGTAGAAAAATGGTAGGAATGTATAGCAATGATTAGACCTCATTTTTTTAGTAGTTTTTTTTTATTACTACCAACCCCTAACTTCCCTTGGGTATAGTAAAAGGCGACTAACGGACTGAACACTGCACATACATCCATTAGCATAGAGCGGCGATGGGCTCATCAAAATAATACTACCAACCCCTCTCTTCCCTTCGGTGTCGTAAAAGGCGACTAACAGACTAAAGACTGCACATATATCCAACAGGATAGAGCGACGATGGGCTCATCAAAATAATACTACCAACCCCTCTTCTCTTCGGTGTCGTAAAAGGCGACTAATGGACTAAAGACTGCACATACATCCAACAGCATAGAGCGCCGATGGTCTCATCAAAATAATACTACCAACCCCTCCCTTCCATTGGGTCTCGTAAAAGGCGACTAATGGACTCAACCGCATAGAGCAGCGATGGGCTCATCAGAATAATACTACCAACCCCTCAATTCCATTGGGTGCCGTAAAAGGCGACTAATGGACTATAGACTGCACATACATACAACAGCATAGAGCGGCGATGGGCTCATCAAAATAATACTACCAACCCCTCTCTTCCCTTTGGTGTCGTAAAAGCGACTAACGGGTTAAAGGCTAACCACCTAAGCACATGTGCAGACTGTACAGTTGTTTCTCGCTGAAGTGTGGACTGTGTGCGCGTGGTCTGTGTTGTCCATAGATTCAAATGATTACTAATTTTACCATAAACTTTAATAATAACTATCTCAAAAAAGTTGTTGATCTAAGTAAACAGTAATAAGTCGAGTCTTTATTCATGATTATTCTACTTAAGACTAAATACATTTTCGTTTTTATAGGCTCATTGTCATGTGACAGACAAACATTTTAAAAAAATATATTTTTTCCCCTAGGGCAAGAAAAGCTATTTTGGCCTCGCCTTACAACGCTACAATGACGGTCTTTTTGAGCAAGAGGAGTGAAAATATTATTTCAAACATTGTCTATGATTTTTTTTCAAAACAAATACGTCCGTGATTTGCCGGTGGCGGCACTGACACTGAGAGCATTATCACTGACAAGTGGGGATGCGTTCATAGAGAATGTATGAAAAACACTGTGCTGGAACTGTGGCTTCACTGATATGTGTGAAGCAATCTTTAACCTATAATATTACCGGAATCATAAGCTATACAACTGTTCTCAGTTTCATTAAAATCCGTCCAGCGGTTTTTGTGTGATGCGCGTCAAACAAACAAACAAACAGACAAAAATTCCAAAAATGATTCTAATGTTTACGTATCCTTCATCACCTAGATAATGTTTTTCGCAAATATTTTCAATGTAAGTACAGACACGAAAAGTTTACATTTCAGGAACATAGGTCAAAATGAAAAAAAATAGCTTTTCCATACTTGAGTCATATTTTGTATAGAGAAAAATAATAAATTTTCGACCCACGTTCATGAAAAGTTGTTCAGTTTCATCGGTAGAATCGTAAAGTAGATATCAGCTAACATTTTTACACCTTATTATAGATCACAAATATAAGTAAACATGAAATAACATAGAACTAGGTTAAGTATATAGTAACTTTGTAAGACAAATAAAATAGGTTACCTATATAATAAAAGACAATAACAATAAATTCACACAATAAAAATCTCAACCACGGGGATTTTATTCTTGTATAAGAGGTAACACCGAATGGCGTTTATTGTTCATATTATTTTTTGATGAAATTTCGAAATTATACGATACTTGTTAGTACCACTTATAACTCAAGAACGGCTATACCGATTTTAATGATCTTTGACTTTTGGATTCGTCTTTGTCACGAATAGCAGAATAACGATTAAAATGTCATAAAAAAATCAATTTGATATAAACCGTCTCCACGTAGTCTTGTCTTTCCTACCACTACCAGCGTGTAATTTAAGCCCGCGTAGGCGCGGAGGTGCGAGGCGGCTCGTGGAGCAGGTGGCGGGAGAAGCCGGCCAGCAAGCCGAAGCTGCGGTGGTGAGCGAAAACCATCTGCGACGATGAGCTCACGTGGGACCACCGGAGCCCGCAGGGCCCGCAGTGTTTATTGTACATGTGCTTGCTGGCGTGCAAACACGGTGGTTTTTTGTAGTGCCAGTTGGAAGGTACGAGAAATAGCAGCTATCCATTTATGCCGCATGTTATCATCTGTGGGGAAACTGCAGAAAAACCCACTTTACTATGAAAACAAGATAACATGTTTAGACCCCAAACCTCGCGCACGGTGACTGAGTTCCTAACCACTTCAGCACCGTGCTAGTGTATTAAAGAAATGCCAATTTGTGCAAAACAGTAAATTACCAACTATTATCTATGTATGACCTATGTTATCGACAATGCAGCACAATTAATATACAGCACAACACTATTGAACATAATAAACCAAATTGGTAAAAATCAAGAATTCTTATAAATTACCGAATTGAATGGCCTGCAACCTTGTTTAAAATATGACTACAGCATAATAAAGTTTAATTACTAGACATTATTGCACTTCTGTACAGAGTTTTAGCAAATTATTGGTTTGTTGTCTACTCGCCGATGGAAGCCGATGGTTTCAGTGTCTGTGTTTCAGCTTTATTTTTCATTCGGGAAGAATGTGATTTATATCTCACAATAATGCAGGGCACTCTTTGTACGCTGGGCTTGGATTACTAGCACAAGCACTGCATTAATATTTAGTTACATTATTTTTACAAAATAATGCGATATTATGTGACAAATTGTGACATGCACACACCAAAATATAACCTAACTAAATTACACGGGCGCGTTGCCCCTTGCCAATGTCAAATATTACCCATAGAATATTTGACATCGAATCACATGTGTAGATCGCTTTTGAATTCGGTATCATAAACGGCCACCAGGGTGACCCATTTTTTTAATTTCACTTTACATTTGACGTTTTTGGCAACTTATTTGGTCTCTTTCCTTTCAACGTATATGGCCCATTTGAAAAATAGGACAACTATACGAGTCTTTTTGGACTCCTTCTATGCTTTAGTTATTGTTCTGAGCCTCAGAACAATAACTAAAGCATAGAAACCACGCTAAAATAGCAAGCAAAGACATCTATTCATCCTTCTTCTTCTTACGAGTCATGCTAATGAGTTAGAAAGAGATGGAGAATTTTGACTTGTCCTAATTTGTGTAGGTGGTCACTAGTTTATTCCACACTAGGGACGTCATTTCTCGGCATTTTATATCGACAGAAATAAAACTAAATATTGAACATGTAAATAAATATGAAGGCGAAGGATAAGCGCGCCGTCAATTTATTTCATTTTATTAATATAGTACGTTTCCAGGGCAGGCGAAAAAGCCGACAATGACCGAAGTATTATGTTAGCATCGAGAAGACAGAATTTGTATTGCTTTCCATGCACTATTGTCATTCTGTATATTTAGTTGCGTTTCACTACACGCACTACATTACTCACAAAATGCACTTCCACGAGAAAGCGATACATAATGACAGAAGTGTATGGAGAGCGATACAAATCCTGTCTTCTCGACGCTAACATAATAATTCGGTCATTGTCGGCTTATTCGCTTGCCTTGGAAACGTTATAAACTAAAACAGTCAATTTTTTTAAAAACTACGTTATGGCGCTCTGGAAATACACTTAAAATATTTTATTGAAACGCTGTAGGTACAGCAGCGTCAGATCGACCTACCCAAATCTGTAAAATTATCCCAATCGATATTGAACTCTATGACTTCAACATTAGGTTGAGATTCGGTTGCAGGTATTTCAAAGATTAGTAGGTCGCAGAGTAGGTAGGGTAGGGCGATATGACGCTGCATGTACAGTCAGCGTCACATCGATCTATCATATATGTAAAATTCTCGCAACCAAATTTTATCCTAATGTCAATCATGTCGAGTTCAATATCAATTGGAATATTTTGACAGATTTGGGTAAGTCGATCAGTGGCTGTGTGTACACACTACACACACTACTTTAAGTTCTATTGTTAGGCCAAAAAATTGTTAACGGTATTAGTGGTCACTTTTGCCTTCAGCAAGTTTTGCGAGTTAATAACGAGAAACAGTGTACAGTCAGTGTCACATCGGCCTACCCTTATCTGTCAAATTAATTAGATCGATATTGTACTTTATGCTTTGAAAGTAAATCTCAAAATTGATACAAGGAAAATATAAATATGAAGGATTATTAAGGAAATAAAAACTTATAAATAAATATTTAAAACATTTTTATTAAATCACTGCCTTAAATAAGAAGGTTTTGGTGAAAAAAGCTTCTTATTTTGTCACGAGGCGCACATTCCTGTAATTCCTGTTTGGTATTCGTATTGTCAAATATATCTTAAGTACAGCTTTTATCAATAGGATTCTGTGATTGTCATCGAAACTTTGTTCTAGAGAATGATTAACAGATTGCTCAAAATGCTTGTTAATACAAATGCGTCGCAGACATTGTTCATGATTGATTGATCGTAAAATGTTTAGAACATATATGACTGCGTTTATTCCATATCCAATTTAGTCTTCTTACACGCCGGCCGTAGCCATTCTTTATTTATATCATCATTTTTTGGAAACCTGTAACCAAAATGTAGAATTTTTAAAATTAGTGAAAATGCAGATAAATGGTAGTAGTAGTAATCAAGAAGACCATTCAATTATGTATATTTTTTAAATTATCAATAGGTATGCAAGTACTTTTAAAGTTATAAATTATTAATATCATGTTAAAAGTAAAACAAGTTGTAAATGAGGCGTATACATAATATATCATAATTTAAAGATAAATGTGCTTACACAAAATACTGATTTATTGATATAAAAATGCACGTCACTAGACGAAAAAACATAACCTTCAACATTTGAACAAAATTTCATTGATAAATGCCTTATATCAGCACAGAACTGGACTCGATGACTATTTAGAAAAACTATTAGTGTGTTTTATTAGATTCATGACATTAATTATGTTTAGGTTAAACGAAAACAGTCTGAGCTCAATGATAAAATGTTATTGTCTCTTGATTATTTTCTTTTCTTATTTTATGGGATTTACAGCCCTCAATCACACAAGACATTTTGTCACACGTAACGCATAAATATCACTAACAATGCTATGGCTAGTTTATAAGTTTCTTCGGAAGAATACCTTGCAAATAATTAAATTTATCTGAGAGGAGCTACAACTTAGCGTGAAAATAATCCGTCATTAAATAAATAAATAAATAAATAAATTTTGTTTACGCTCACACCAACTATCTAGACCAAGATGAGTATTCTTGTGAAACTCGTTTATATGATAAGATAACGGATAAATATACATAAACATAGAAAAAACACCCAGACCCGAAATCAATTTAGAAAAACAGTTTTTCTCTAAATTGACCCGACCGGGGATCGAACCCGGGACCTCAGAGATGGTGACACCATGAAAACCGGTGTACAAACCACTCGACCAAGGAGGTCGTCATTATAATGTATTTAAGTTAGATTGCCACTTATTTACACAGTAACAAAAAAAAAAGGACGACACATTTAATCTGATGGTGTTGTAAAGACATCCAATTACATCCGTTTGAGATTTACCTTGTGACAACCTAGAAAAAATAGAAACAAATGTGCATTAGAGGTTTCATTCACTCTCGCTAAAGAATTAAATGAAGTCATAAGAGTGAGATAGCTGTTGTCTAGTTCGTCTTTTAGCGTGGTTTCTATGCTTTAGTTATTGTTCTGAGAGTTATTCCATTTATCTATGGAGGTTCCATAGCTTCATCTTCAAAGAGTTTTGATATACAAACTCTTAACATCTTCTCTTGAAGCTAGGGAACAACAGAGTCTTTAAACGAGCACGCCAATCTGACGACAAAGCATAGCCAGTCTTGGCTTATACAGTGCCTTCGTAAACATGTCAGCAATTTGGTTTCAATCAGCTATGGCTTCTCGTATAAAGAAATGACGTAGCTTGATATGCTTGGTTCTGTTGTGGAATTCATATGGCGGATTCAGTGCAAGCTTGATTGCAGACTCATTATCCACATGGAGAACAGGAGTTATCGTTGATTGTTCTATGTCTTCAATCAATCGTTTTAGCCATATTATTTCTCTTGCAGCTTCGCTAACAGCTACAATTTCGGCTTCTGTGCTAGAGATTGCTACTGATGTCTGTAATTGACTTCTCCAAGACATTGGACCTCCGTAAACACATACAAGTCCCGAAGTCGATCTTCCAGTGTCGGGATCACCTCCATGATCCGCATCGCTGTAGCAGACCAGTTCTTTCTGCATGCCTTTTCTGTACGTAATGCAGTAATCTCGAGTACCATTCAAATACCGAAATATTCTTTTCACTTTTGTTATATCTCTATTTGTAGGAGCTTCTAAGTGCCTGGATGCAACACTAAGAGCGTAAGCTATGCCAAGCCTTGTGCCAACCATCAGATATGCAAAGGCTCCAACTGCTTCTCTATAAGGAAACGAATTTTATTGTCTCCTCCAGCATCTTCTCTCAATTCGGAGTCTTTAAGTCTATACTTGGTGCTGCTACACCTATGTGTAGCAGCACCTTTGCTGTTCTGCATACAAAAATTTTCAAGTACCTTCTTGGTGTAGGCACCTTGATGTATTTTGATACTATCTTCCTCTTTTTTTATTTCAAGTCCTAGGAAGTAGTAGGATTTTTTGTTACATTGGGTCTTTATTTTAAATCTCTTCTTTAAAGTCTCTAGAAAGATATTGATTAGTGCTTGTGACGTGCCAGCAATCATGCCATCGTCAACATATAGGGCTAGAAGCAGCCTGTCTTTTTTCTTTTTGATAGAGAATATACAAGGTTCTTCTCCAGGTTTGAACCTTTCTTCAAGAAGAAAACCTTTGATGCAATTGTCCCAACACAACGGTGCTTGTTTAGTCCATACAAACTGCGTTTCAATTTGCATACTTTGCTAGTTCCATCGTTATATCCTTCTGGCTGTTTGACGTAAATTTCATCATTTAAAGTCCCATAAAGAAATGCGGCAGATACATCAAATTGCGCAAGGATCATACTATCACGAGCAGCAATACTTAGTAGCGTCCTGATTGAGCTCATTTTTGCGACTAGAATAAATGTTTTTTCATAGTCAACGCCTTCCTTTTGAGAATAACCATCAGCTACTAGTCTGGCTTTATATTTCTCTATATTTCCATTCGAGTTTCTTTTAATCTTGAAAATCCATTTAGTAGAAATGGCTTTGCGTCCTTTGGGCAATGGAATTAAGACCCATGTTTCGTTATCTTTCAGGGAACTTATTTCATCATCCACAGCATTGCGCCATTTATTTTTATCAACAGACTTCATTGCATCTTTGAATGTTTTTGGTTCTTCTGCATGACCATAGACCTTTTCAACACAACTAAGAATAAATTCATCAAATCTATCAGGTGGCTTGATTGTTGAACGATCTCTTAATGTCATTCTATGTGAAACTTGTTCTCGACGTTCAATCGACGTTGATCAAAATGAACGTCTTCTTGAGATGCTTCTTGAGTTTGTACAACTTCTCTTAATAAGTCTTCTCTAGACTCATTTTGTTCTATATCACGACGCTGTAAAATACTTCCAGTTGATGAAGTGTCATTGACATCAGAGTGGGACTTAGCAGTATCAAAATTAACAGAGTCATTAATTGGATCAATCGGCACATTTGATTCAACAGCTTCTTGATCATGTCTCATCTGTGAATCTTCTTCTAGTATGATAGGCTGTGTCTCTGATTCAGTGGAGGGTATTGGTATATTAAAACTGTTTTTATCTACCTTAGGTGCCTCCACTACTGTCTGATCTATAGGTTTTTCTATGAGAGGGCGTTCAATAAAAACACGTCTCTCGATCTGATAAGCCTATGATCTTCTTTAGACCATTATCTCCATCGTATCCGATAAGTATGCCTTTTTCAGCTTTCTTACAAAGTTTCTTTCGCCTTTGTTTCGGTACGTGTGCTTAGCACGTCGATCCAATTATCCTCAAGTGTTTGATGCCTGATTTCTTTTTATAAAATAGCTCGAAGGGTGACTTTCCCTCAACTGTTGTCGGTCCCGTTCGATTAAGTATGTAGACAGAAGTATTAATCAATTCCGCCCAAAGAGCTTGCGGTATTTCATTATGTGCATGCATCATGGCCCTAGCAGTTTCTACTATGGTCCTATTATCTCGTTCTGAGCATCCATTCTGTTCCGGCGTATATGGCATAGTGAAACGATGTTTTATACCATTCTGTCGAAATGTATTGCATACCTGCTCATTATCAAATTCTCCTCCATTATCACTTAGGAACTCTTGTACAACATGGCCAGCGGTTCTTTTCTCAGCTAGAAACTGTTTAAGTTTGCTGTGAACTTCGCTTTTGTGTTTCAAGAAGTAGACATGACGATACCAAGAGTAGTCATCTTTGAAAAGAACAAAGTATCGAAATTTGGAGATTGAGTTCATAAAAAAGTCCACAAACATCAGAGAGAATGAGCTCCCCAGGCTTCGTTGCTCGTTCTCTAGTTCCAATCTTCAACCTGTTTGCTTTGCCGTTAATACAACCTTCACATAATTCTGTACTATAGTCCAATTTTATGTCAAATTCCTTTTCTACCACCTTTTTTACATGTCTTTTATTTTGATGTCCGAAGCGTTCATGATACAATTGTAACGATTGTGAATTTGTGACAAGATTTACTTCTTGCTTAGGTGTGAGAATTTTAACATTAAGTTTATAAAGTCCACCAAGCTTTCTTCGCTTTCCGTTCACTATTTCTTTACCATTTACCTTCAATGTACATGATTCTGAGAGGGATTCGAATATACTATTCTGTGGTTTGTCTTGAGCAGCAAGAACTGAAAATAATATTCTATGTAATGCTGGAGTATACCATACATCTTTTAAAAAAAGCGATTCGACTCGTCCACTTACATCAGCATCGAGACGTAAAGATCCTTTGCCAATAGCATTGATTGTCTGTCCAGACGCTGTAGTAGCAGTGTGATTATTTTTAAAATATTCAAAGCTTTCAAATAAGTCAGACCTATTCGTAACTTGACTAGTTGCGCCATTGTCTACGTACCAGTTATTTTTGTCTGCTTCTGTTGTATCTTCAACTGACAGAACTGTTAAATTCCACGGACCTGAAAGAGGTTTAATTATATTTAACCACTCACTCTTGGATTTTTTTTGACACTTTTTGACAGTAACTGTCAACGTCAAATTAGACAGAATGGAGCATAGATTATGCGATATTCTGCGATAACAATACATAAGATGAACCACAGAACCGAAATAACCAAACTTGTTCATACTAAAGTAGTCTGTAAGTCTATGAAAACACGGTACAAAGTCAAGTGTGTTTTTGTAGGTGCGGTCTCATGCGACCGCTTGGGGTTTGAGGGGTTTTTTTAGGTTTTTTAATTTGACATTACCAAGCAAACAATATTTCTATAGAAGTGACACCATCATAATCTCTTTTCAATCATTTGAAGGATGTCACAAGTAATAGTTATTCCATTTATCTATGGAGGTTCCATAGCTTCATCTTCAAAGAGTTTTGATATACAAACTCTTAACATCTTCTTTATAAATATTGTTTGATTGTAAATGTCCTAATTATAACTAAACCTATACTATTAGATTTATGCCTCTATTTATTCAACTTTAATACAGTGTAACACTTCAACAACATCTGTTAGTTGTCTAATTTTTCTAATCGCATATGCTACTGAACTGAGTTTGCCGGCCAAATTCGATTTATGCGGATTCCATTGGAGTTTTGAGTCAAGGGTAATCCCTAGGAAAACTGTCGAGTCTACCAAATCTAATTTAACACCATTAGTTCTAACATCGGCTTGTTCGGTCTTGACATTTCGTAGTATAAATTTAATACATTTCGTTTTTTTAGCGTTTAGCTGTAAATTATTCGCACTAAACCAACTGAGTACCTCTGAGAGAGAATTGTTAACATCGTCATAATTATTGTTACATCTAGTCACGTTAAAAATAAGTGAAGTATCATCTGCAAACAATACAATATCACAGAAGTTTTCTACAAAGAATAGCAAGTCATTGATATATATCTAAAATAAAAAAGGGCCAAGAATTGACCCTTGTGGAACTCCCATTTTTACATGAGAACCGGATGACTTAGTTCCATTAACGTCGATAGTTTGTGTTCTAAAACTAAGATACGACTGTATCAAATTACGCGCAAGACCTTTGAGACCATAGTAATTTAACTTCATCACCAGTGTCCGGTGCTCAACGCAATCGAAAGCCTTGGACAAGTCGCAAAAAACTCCAAGAGCGTTCTGAGATCCTCCCAGTCATCAAATATATGTTTTATATAGAGCTACACCTGCGTCAGTAGTGGAACCGAATTGCTTACTATGTAAAAGATTTTTAAGTTAAAGTATTCCACTAACTGTTCGAGAATAATTTTTTCATAAATTTTACTAGTAGTATTGAAATTGGTCGATAGTTACTGGGGTCTTCTTGATTTCACGATTTAAATATAGGTATAACCTTACTAAACTTCATTCCCTTATCAACACACTTATTAAATATGTCAGCAAGATAGGGTGCATTAGAATATATAATATTTTTAATTATCTTTATAAACATGCCCCAGAAATCACCTGTGTTATTCATTTTTAGTAATTTGAAAGTTTTAATAATATTTTAGAGTCAATATATTGAAAATTAAAAGAAACATTGCATCTGAATTGATAAGGTTATCTTTAACTTTTAGAGTAAAAGTGTTGTCCCGTGGTTTTAATTTACCAGTTTCACGGTTGATGATATCCCAAGTGGCTTTTATTTTATTATTAGAATTTTTTATTTTATCTTTAACAAGCGGCCGCTTGCGGTTTCACCCGCGTGGTTCCCGTTTTCCGTGGGAATATCGAGATAAAAAGTATCCTATGTGTTAATCCAGGTTATAAACTATCTGTATGCCGAATTTCATCCAAATTTCTAAGTGGTAGAGCCACGCTGCGTTGCAGCACACATTGGGCCGGCGTAATACCACCCTCTCACTAATATTCGGCGTGAAATAATGGCGCTTGGTGCTGTTGTGTTTCGTCCGACCAGTGAGGGTTCCGGAGGCCCCTTCCCCCCCCGCCCTCCTCTCAATTCCTATTCCTTCCTTAAACCTATTCCTCCCTTAAGCAACGCGTCTGCGATTCCTCTGGTTTTGCGGGTGTCCATGGGCGGCGGTGATTACTCTTCATCAGGTGACCCGCCTGCTCGTATGCCTCTCTCTTTTATATAAAAAAAAAATCCATTCAGTAATTTTTACGTGAAAGAATAACAAACATCCATTCATACGTTCCCGTGGGAATATCGGGATAAAAAGTATCCTATGTGTCAATCCAGGTTATAAACTATCTGTATGCCGAATTTCATCCAAATACTCTGTCTAAATCTGTCTATCTGTCTATTACCAAAATGTCCGTGGTTTACGTACGAAAACAGATATATTCTTTCGTAACATGATGCAGGCTGACTTCGACATTATCTATTTAAGCGAAACGTGGCTTTTACCAGGTATTTATGATATGGAACTCTTTGACACTCGCTATAATATATATAGGTGCGATCGCGACTACGGTTCGCGTGGTGTTCGTCTCGGCGGAGGAGTGCTCATAGCGGTGCGTCGTCACCTCTCGGTCCTCTCATCTAGCATATTGACTATGCCTGGCTCAGCTGCTGAGATAATATCGATATCGATTCAATTTGATTTACGTTCCAAGGCAGAACTACTTCACGTTTATTGTTGTTACTTGATAATATTAATTTACTAATATTCATTGCCGTTTACACTTTGAGTGTTTGTGCAACTTCTTCGAATCTCTTTCTGACACTGTTATTAACAATCCTGATGATCATTACTTAATTTTGGGAGATTTTAATATATCATCGGCTCAGTGGTCTCCTTCCGGTTCTGCAATGAATATTAGCAATTCTAGCTACAATGGAGACATTATCGTTCAAGCTTTACAGAGCTTCTTAAGCTTTACAGATCTCAAACAATACAACAGTATTCGCAATTCCAATGAGAGACTGTTGGATCTGGTAATAAGCAGATGTGAATGTGTGGTCTCCAAGTGTATGGAGCCTTTAGTTGATGAAGATGCCCACCATCCTGCATTGATTGTGTGTGTGCGCTCGTTTTTACCCCGGGAACTTCGTCCTGTACTACGAACAGTACGAATATACCGTGCCGCTGACTATGAAGTTATTAACAATGAACTAAACTCTATTGATTGGAAAGATCTTCATGAATCTACTGACATAGATGTTGCTATCTCTATTTTTTATGATGTAATAGACACGGTTATCTCGAAGCATGTACCTGATAAGACATTCAAATATGATACTCGGTACCCTCCCTGGTTTTCACGCGCTCTTATTAAAATCATTAACGAAAAATTAAAGTACCATAAAAAATGGAAAATTTATGGCCGGCGACATGATTTCGACGTTTTTTGTCTCTTACGTGATCGACAGAAGAGAGTACAGCGTGAGTGCTATGACAGATTTATTATGAACGCTGAAATGAAAATAAAAACGAATAGCAAGCATTTTTGGTCATTTGTTAAGTCTAAAAAGTCTACCTGTGAATTACCAGATACCATGTTTTTGAGAAGTAGTGTTGGCAACAATGGTGTCGCGACGTCAGACGAACACTCTCAAATGATGGCAACACTCTGACGCGCTGCCAATGTCAGAATAAAAGCCCGCCAATGCGGTCGAAGTGAGTTCATTATTTTATATTATAATATTCTCTCATATGCAAGTTAAGTACTGTGTTAGTGAATTGGGTGAAAGGACGATGCGGAGGAAGGGCGCCACGTGCTGCTGTAATGAAAGCTAAGTATCTCACTAAGTATCTCACTAAGTATCTCACTAAGTATCTCACTAAGTATCTCACTAAGTATCTCACTAAGTATCTCACTAAGTATCTGACTAAGTATAAGTATGATTTAAGTACAACACACTAAGTATTCTATAGAGAGGTTGAACTGCATATTATCGTACCTGCAGTAGATAGATAGGTTGAACTGCATATTATCATACCTGCAGTGATAGCGTACGGCCCTACGGGGGTGCGACGGTCCAGAAAGACCGTGGTGCATAAGTTACCAGCACCCGTAACGAGTAAGACTGCATATTATCATACCTGCAGTAGTAGCGTACGGCCCTGCGGGGGTGCGACGGTCCAGAAAGACCGTGGTGCATAAGTTACCAGCACCCGTAACGAGTAAGACTGCATATTATCATACCTGCAGTAGTAGCGCACGGCCCTACGGGGGTGCAGTGGTCCAGTAAGACCTAAGTAAGATACTGAATGCAAGGGATAGTACATACAAGGATTCTCCCGTACTATCTAAGCAATAGGACCCTTCTTAATGTTCCATGTAGCAACGTCTTATTCTATAATTGTTTCCATGACTAGCCATTATCATTATGACTTAACTACTTACAATAATTACCACAGGGGGAAATTCATGTAACTGATGTACTTAGATTCTATAATACATTTCAGCACTGTAAAGAGTCACCCCGGCTACCAGCTGGAGGTGTGACCCGTGGACAGAGGCACCACATGCTGTGGTGTCATCTGTCCCCTAAATCTACAGATGGCGAAGCAGTAATCTAATTCGAGGCAGCTGTTCCTGGAGGAAGCAGAGAGAACCTGACTTGAAGTATAACTATGTGAGTCATATTTATATTTTTTAATTGGAAACAGCATACAAAGATTGTTCTTCGGTACTTGTCGCCCATGAAACACATAACCTAGGCACATATACATTAAAGCGGCGACAAATGGTGGAGGTGCTGGGATAAAGCAGAATTCAAGATTCAGCATAAAATTAAATAGATCAAATAAAAGGCATAAGGGCTCAGTGGCTTAATAAGACTGGTAGCGGCATCTATGGACGAATGTCGGAACTACGCACCTGACGAAATATTACGAAGTTACATTAAAACAGATTTCATTATTTATAAATCATTGAAAACAAAGATAAGGGAAGAAACATGGAGATGAAGTATACATGGAAATACAATTATCACTCATGACTTGATAGAGTTAATGTAACCCAATTAGTAAACGGCGCCATCTATCGGCGACATTGGAAAAAACCAACTCGGATAGAAAGCGTCGAAAGATAGGAAATGTGCAGATTTGAAGTATCTACGAAGGATGTAGTGTTATAAAATTCAAAGGATGGAATTCATAGCTTATTTATTATAAGAAATTGTTGTAATTTAATTTGGCGTAATTTAAAGGTAGAACCGATCCTACCTACCTACCTACCCGAAGTTAGAAAAAATTTACTGAAGAACGACGAGCCAAATGACGTTTTATTTTATCTCCATATAGCAGAATTTCTAGATATGACCTGACCCTTTGACTATTTGTTAGTTTATAAATAAAAACAGCTAAAGGAGTGAACATCTGGTTTAGAAATAGTAATTATCGGTATTTAAGGGCGTGTAGTGACTTCCGTAAATTTAAGCAGTGATGTCATACGAAACATTTCGGTCCAATTTAGGGTATTTTCGAAAGGTACTAGATATGGTGAAGTTGGCGGGTTTCTTACAGTTCATTTAAGTTTTATATACTGATACATCAATAATCAACGGCAAGGACCAAATCTTAGCAATTTCTTGTTTCATAATTCAGATAACCGAATTTAAAGGTAAGGTAAATCTTCACGGTGTATGGTGTTTAGAATGTTCGTATGTTGTTAACCAGTTTTAGAACGTGTTTATGTAAATCAGTTGTTTTGTATATTCTTAAATTACTAAATTCAAGTTATTTCAAGTAAACTTGACGATAATTCGTTAAGACGTAAATCTGTGTCGAGATTGTTTTTAACGTTTGTAAACAATAACAACAATTTGATATTAGGCTACATAAGCAATCAAACTAGATAAATAGACACAGTGATCTCCGAACTATAAAGGCATTAATTTAAATAAGATCACGAAACCGCAGATTTTCAGTTTCGGCACCTGGTAACACCGAAGGTTCCAACTTCCGACGCGATGCGCTTCCGCCGCTGCGATGGTGGGAATCTTTTTATTTTGCTAAAATTAATGGCGGGTGCAGAGTGATAAGTTTTAAAGTGATTTTCGGCTTTAATCGGTTGTTATTCGTGATAGGGTGAATAGTAAATCAACAGGTGAGTGTTGTTACATGTGCAATTGTTTACTTTGTCGTAAGTAAAATATGTTGGTTCAGTGAAGGAGTTTATCACTATAGGTTTACAAGGAGATTCAATACGAAATTCGGCGGTTGTGTTTGTGAATTAATATTGCCGATATAACGATAATATGTAACTGTAAGTGATCGTAAAATGTAGGTGCCAACAGGCACCAGTTTAAGCACTATAGACATTTATTCTATTCTTTTCTAAGGGATAGAATACGACGCCATTGCGGCGTCACTTAGCAGTACCTACAGTAATCAAATATACGATCTTCACAAGTATTGCATACACATGATATAGCTACTTGTTTATTAGTGATCACGTTTAGTTTGGTCGAGTATTTTCGTGTTTATTAACTTGAGTTTCGAGTGAATAAGCGCTGCGGCCGCCTTGCACCTATGTAAGTATGCCGGGGGGTACTTCGGCGCCTCGCAGTTATAACTACCTACCTATAACGAGCTCCAAACTTAGGAAACTCGCAAGGATCTCTTGTTTCTGTATATGGTCGTAACGATTTATTCTTATCCTATTGCGAAAGGGCAGGCAAGCAGGCTGGCCATAAAACGACTTGCAAGCTGCGTCGGGTGCGTCGTCATCGGGTTTGCAAGTTGATTATTCGAACGAGGGAGTGATTGCAGTCTACAGTTGCAGTTTCTTCAAGACTTGTAGCCATAAACCTAGGTATGAGATTATGCTTACACAGTTTAATATACTTAGTCTCTTCTATGTATCGCATAATAAGTACGTAGTAAATTTTCATTGTTGAAATTTATGAAAGGGTGAACTTCCACCGTTTGTACCACTTTGTACCTAGTTGACGATACGGTCGTCTGTACCTAGTATCTGACAGGAACACATTTAGTACAATAATCATTACTGTGGCACAACAACGTAGGTACGCGATTATAATACGAGTGCCGGGCGTATATTGTTCACGTTGTTTGTTTGTCTGAATTATTTTAGTTTAATGAGAGAACTCGTTCGATTTAACGTTTCTAAATTTTATACGTAAAACCTATATAGGTATGAGCTTGAGTGTGACTTATCTATTCAACGCGAGCGTTTAGCGATGACATACAGCGCTCTGCAAAATAAACGTCTAAATTAAACACTAAAGAGCGATAGCAATACATTTAATAACGCGAACTATTGAATTGCAATAAACAAGGTTTATTTTAGTAAATTAAAGCAAACAATAAGTAATTTAAAACTTCAATATTTTATTCTTGAACAAATACCTTTATTTTTACAGAAGTTTATTTATTACAGAATCTGACGATTAAGTTAATTGATTATTAATTTATGTTTCTGGAATGAACCGATAAGCAGGGTTAGGCAGTTAATGCTAAAGTCAGTTTTGCCTATTATGGAGTACACTTATTGTTAGTGGGTATTGTTTATTACAGGGTATCAAAATGGAAGAAACACTCATAAATAGGCTTCACCAAATAATAACCCACATAAAGGGATTAAGTGATTCGGCTGATAAATTGAACTCGGTGTCCGTACTTAATGATCAGGATTATAAAGAGGCAGAAGTAATCTGTCGGAAATTAGAAAACTTTATCAATAAATTCAATACGGAATTGAACAACTATTTCAGGCTTAGTGTCGACCCATCTGCAGATGATGTTTCCCAGTTTACTACTATTCAACTACAAGCAGAAGAAGTTCAAATAGAGCTATTATTGAAATTGAGGAAACAGAAACCTGTAGCGACCAACATACACCAATCATCTAGCAAACTGCCTAAGCTCAACCTACCCTCATTTGATGGAAATATATTGCGGTGGCAAGAATTTTGGGATCAGTACAAATCCAACATACATGATCGAGACCTGCCCGACGTAGACAAGCTACTGTATCTAAAGTCTTCACTTCACGGTTCTGCAAAGGATACCATTGAGGGATTAGAGAGTACAAATAAGAACTACCTGATCGCTATTACAACGTTGCGAGAACGATATGGTAAAGAAAGTCAAGTTATAGATGCACACTACTCGGCTCTCACCAAGATCCAACCTGCTGATATTTCTAACAAAGATTGTCGACGGGTGTTTAATGAAGTTGAACGTCATCTCCGTGTACTACAGTCGCTGGGTGAAAACATAGGGCACAACCATCTTCGTTTTCTCATATTAGAGAAGTTTCCTGAAGAACTTGTTTATGAATTAAAAACAAAATTAAAAGAAGACTCTATAGAAGAAATACGGTCCGAACTGGAAAGGACAATAACGGCCAGGGAAGAAGCCAACCGTCTAGTACAGGATAGAAACCCAGCAAAGTCGAACAACTACACCGTAGAGACTCTACATGTCGCAAATAGAAACTGGTCCGGGTCAGGGTCACAGCCAATCAATAAAACCCAACCAAGATACGGGTTTCGAAATTTTCATAAGGGACTTAATCATTCTAATATAGCTAATGAAACCTTTAACAAGGGTAATGGTAATTCCAGTAGAAGACGTGATAGCTTCCACCAAGGTTGTGGTACCTACGACAAAAGACATGGTGACTTCAACAAGGGAAACAGACAAACAAACGACCGGGTTACAAATAATTTTAGACCGGACCAGAGGCGACCGGACAACCGCAACAAAAGGAAATTTGATCGACAAAATGATAGTGAAAGACAACATGTAAAGAAAAGGAGATACTCATGCTTTTTTTGCGGTGAATCTCATTATAATGATGAATGCAGCAAATTCAAAACTATGACAGAAAGAAAAGAGAAATTAAAGGATCACTGTTATGGCTGCATGCGAAGGGGTCATGTACTTAAACATTGCCGTCACGTGAGAACGTGTGCGCACTGTGGTGGGCAACACAACAGAGCACTTTGCCCTAAGAGAGTTCCACAAAGGAAGGACACTTCAACTACTATGCATGTCAACTGTAAAGGGAATATCGTTCTACAGACAGCGATAGTAAAGGTTATGAGAGAAGATGGTGAAAGGAAATACGAACCCTGCCGTGTTCTTCTGGACTCCGGTAGCCAGCGTAGCTACGTTACCGATAAATTAGCCAAGAAACTTAACCTTGATATTATGGAGAAATGTAGTCTGTCAGTCTTCACCTTCGGCGCTGAAGCTCCACTTGAATATGATAGCAGCCTTGTGAAATTACACATCAAGACTAAAACCAACAATGGAATAACTATGTACGCTAATGTGGTACCAATAATTTCTAACAGCGTGTCTTACCCTCACAAGGAGATTGACAAAATACAACTACAAGACAAGATGGTCTTGGCCGACGACGGCTCGTTAGGGGAAAGGGTCGACATGCTTATAGGCAACGACTATTACTTCTCACTTCTATCAACGACGAAGATCACGATTAAAGAAAATCTGCATCTAGTAGACTCCGAACTTGGTTGGATCCTGACAGGTCAACTAACGTCCGAACAAGACGAACCAGAACTAAAAGTAATAACTTACTTTCAAGCAAACTCACCGTCAAGGTTTAGTAAACCCGACTTGCCTCTAGACAAATTCGATTTGAAAACTCTATGGGAACTTGAGTCGATTGGAATCGTAGACTCACCGAAAATCACCAGGGAAGAAGAAGCAATCAGGAATTTTAATGAAACTACAAAGTTTATTGAAGGAAGGTACTCGATACGCTGGCCGTGGAAGGATTATCCTCCTAATTTACCTTCGAATTTTGGAGTAGCATTTGGCCGGTTGACCAATTTAGTAAAACGATTGGATACAAAATCCTTACAATCTTATGATGAAACGTTTAAACAACAACTCAAAAACGGCATAATAGAAAGGGTACCAGAGACCAAGTGTGCTCCTGGAAACCCAACGCATTACCTACCACATCACGGCATACAACAGCCAGATAAACCTATTAGAATTGTGTATGATGCCTCTGCTAAGATAAAGGATCATAAAAGTTTAAATGATTGTTTATACTGTGGACCTTCACTAGTGGAGGACCTTACAAGTCTACTTATCCGATTTAGGACTCACAGAATAGGACTGTCTGCTGATGTTGAAAAGGCTTTTCTACAGATCGCTATACAAAAGGAAGACAGAGATGTCACTCGTTTCTTATGGATTAAAAGTATCACAAAACCAGTATCAAGAGAAAATCTTTTGCATCTGCGCTTTTGTAGAGTTCCTTTCGGCATTATCTCCAGCCCCTTTCTTCTAAATGCTACAATAAAACACCATCTGTCTAAGAACAGTGACAGACTAAGAGGTATAGGAGACGATATTTATGTTGACAACTTAGTGACTGGGACAGAGACTGAGAAAGAAGCTTACGAATTGTACAACACTTCCAAACAAGTCTTTCAGGGAATATCAATGAATTTAAGAAGCTGGAGCTCTAATTCTAAGGAATTCATGAAACAAGTTACAGATACTAGCGAAAAGGAAACGGTCAAGATTCTTGGTTTAGACTGGCATCTCAATGATGACACTATTAGTTTGCGTCTTAAGAGCATGAAGGTAGCTAAAACAAAAAGAGAAATTTTGAGAAATATAGCTCAAGTGTATGACCCCTGCGGGTTCGCTACGCCCTCGTTACTACCTGGGAAACTATTCCTTCAAGATTTATGGAAAGAGAAAAGTATCAAATGGGATACGATTCTACCTTCAAAACTCACTTCTAAATGGGAAGAACTAAACACTAACTTAAGTGATATAGCAGACATTTGTATACCACGACACTGCGGCAGATCGTTACTAGAAGAAAGTAACCAACTGCATTGTTTTGCAGACTCATCCACTAAGGCATTTGCAGCGGTTGTATACTTAGTAAACAGTAAAGGAAAAAGTTTCGTAATTGGGAAGTCCAGACTAGTACCCATAAAAGACAAAGAAAACCTCAAGATTCCGCGCTTAGAGCTATTGGGAGCAGTCATAGGAAATCGTCTTCTGAAATATGCGGAAAAGTCTATCCGATTAAACATTACACAGCACTTTCTGTGGTCCGACAGCCAGATAGTTATTGATTGGATTAACTCTAGTAAACTCTTAACACCCTTCGTGGCCAGAAGAGTAAGTGAAATAAAAGAAAATAAGAAACTAATCTTGCGATACGAACCGACTGAGCTTAATCCGGCAGACGTAGGTACTCGGCCGGGCAAAACAAAGTGTGAGAAAACCTACTGGCTACGAGGACCCGATTTCCTCTTACTCAAAGAAAACGAATGGCCTTCTAACCGACTGAAGGAACTTTCTTTGTTGACTCGGGAGGGTCTGTCAGAGACAGAAAACGTAGATGTCGAGAAGACTACAATGAGAAAGCAAGAAAGAAAAGACAACGTTACGAATAAAATAAGCAAGGCAATTGAGAACCGAGAAGGGAAAAATAACAGACAGAACGATAGTTCTATATCTGAAGAAATAAAACTTTTGCAAAAACAACACTTTCCCGACGAGTTTAACGAGAAAGCAACTCACCTTAGCCGAAATTTAAAGTTATTTATCGATGTCGATGGAGTGTTACGTAGCAAGGGCAGACTATCAAACGCTGACTGGTCTTATGACATGAGATACCCAATACTCTTACCGAAAAATTGCGACTTCACCAATGACTTGATTAGAAAGGTGCATGAGAAAAACTATCACGTAGGAGCTAATCATACCTTAAGCATCATTCGGGAAACTTATTGGATTCCGCAAGGTAAATGTCAGGTCCAGAAAGTCATACGAAGATGCCCAATATGCATTAAACACGGAGGAGGTCCATATAAACTACCGGACACTCCAGCTCTACCTCCGGAGAGAAGCAACTATAGTACACCGTTCACCTATACAGGATTAGACTATCTTGGACCCGTGCAAGTTAATACTGGAAACAGTGTCAACAAAAGATGGATATGCCTCTACACGTGTTTAGCAGTCAGGGCGATACATCTTGAAGTAGTCAAAGACATGACGGCCGAAGAAACACTTCTCGCTTTAAGAAGAATGATATCGTCTAGGGGTATCCCTAAAGTAATTACATCAGATAATGCGCAGCAGTTCAAATTAACAGCTGAAGTACTAGCCGAACCATTTTGTATCCAAAATAACATAAGGTGGAAATTCATTCCCCAATTAGCTCCGTGGTTCGGAGGATTTTATGAACGTCTAGTGGGTCTAGTGAAACACTGCATGAAAAGAACCCTACAGAAGAATCTGTTGAACGATAGCCAGCTATTAACAGTCATAAAGGAGATAGAAGCTATTCTGAACACGAGACCACTTACCTGCGTGGACGCTGAACAGGATCATATACTAAAACCTGCTGACTTCTTAACAATGTCCAAATGTTTGACTCCAGGCGTTTCTTCTGAAAATTTAACTGTGCAAGGAACAGTAAAGAAAGCCGACTTAATACAGAGTTGGAAAAGAGGTCTTAAAATATTAGAAGAATTTAAGTCAATGTTTGTGAATCGATATTTACCTAGCTTACGTGAGCGGTATAAACACTCTCCAAAGGAACCTAGGGTAAAATCCAAGTTGGGACCTAAAATCGGTCAAATAGTGCAAATCAAAGGGGATAATGCAAACCGCCAGCACTGGAAGGTTGGTAGAATAATAGAACTGTCAGAAACAGGCAGGACAGCTAAAGTGAAAGTAGGTAGTACAGAATACACAAGATCGATAGGACAGTTATATCCTCTGGAAGTTGAAGAGGACGAAACGTTTTTTGGAGTCACTGAGTCTTATGCAACTGATGACACACCTAACGCGAATCAGCACGTTACAAGTTGTGACGACAGGGTCACTGCAGCCAACGACACGTTTTACATGGAACAGGATAGAACAAATGATAGCAACAAGTCAAATAATGAGACTTGTGAAAGCGAGATGGAGGTAACTAACAATATAAGAGGGACTCAACCCATTGAGGACCTTGGAATGGAAACACTTGATGACGATCAGAATGTACGGACACTTGAGAGTCAAAATGAAAGGGAATCGCATGACGTCGAGAAACCGAGACGTGCTGCGGCCACAAGAGCCCTGGAGAAGATCCGGGAGTGGACGCAAAGCCTTATCACCTTGTTCTAACTTTCGCCGTCGGGAGTGTCGCAACGTCAGACGAACACTCTCAAATGATGGCAACACTCTGACGCGCTGCCAATGTCAGAATAAAAGCCCGCCAATGCGGTCGAAGTGAGTTCATTATTTTATATTATAATATTCTCTCATATGCAAGTTAAGTACTGTGTTAGTGAATTGGGTGAAAGGACGATGAGGAGGAAGGGCGCCACGTGCTGCTGTAATGAAAGCTAAGTATCTCACTAAGTATCTCACTAAGTATCTCACTAAGTATCTCACTAAGTATCTCACTAAGTATCTCACTAAGTATCTCACTAAGTATCTCACTAAGTATCTCACTAAGTATCTCACTAAGTATCTGACTAAGTATAAGTATGATTTAAGTACAACACACTAAGTATTCTATAGAGAGGTTGAACTGCATATTATCGTACCTGCAGTAGATAGATAGGTTGAACTGCATATTATCATACCTGCAGTGATAGCGTACGGCCCTACGGGGGTGCGACGGTCCAGAAAGACCGTGGTGCATAAGTTACCAGCACCCGTAACGAGTAAGACTGCATATTATCATACCTGCAGTAGTAGCGTACGGCCCTGCGGGGGTGCGACGGTCCAGAAAGACCGTGGTGCATAAGTTACCAGCACCCGTAACGAGTAAGACTGCATATTATCATACCTGTAGTAGTAGCGCACGGCCCTACGGGGGTGCAGTGGTCCAGTAAGACCTAAGTAAGATACTGAATGCAAGGGATAGTACATACAAGGATTCTCCCGTACTATCTAAGCAATAGGACCCTTCTTAATGTTCCATGTAGCAACGTCTTATTCTATAATTGTTTCCATGACTAGCCATTATCATTATGACTTAACTACTTACAATAATTACCACAGGGGGAAATTCATGTAACTGATGTACTTAGATTCTATAATACATTTCAGCACTGTAAAGAGTCACCCCGGCTACCAGCTGGAGGTGTGACCCGTGGACAGAGGCACCACATGCTGTGGTGTCATCTGTCCCCTAAATCTACAGATGGCGAAGCAGTAATCTAATTCGAGGCAGCTGTTCCTGGAGGAAGCAGAGAGAACCTGACTTGAAGTATAACTATGTGAGTCATATTTATATTTTTTAATTGGAAACAGCATACAAAGATTGTTCTTCGGTACTTGTCGCCCATGAAACACATAACCTAGGCACATATACATTAAAGCGGCGACAAATGGTGTGGAGATAAGTAAATTGTTTAATGACTACTTTCAATCTGTTTTTGAGCCTCCTACATCATCTTCTGCGTGCTTACCTCGGGTCACAGCAAGTACTAGGATCCTTGAAACATCCATCGGATCCGTTGAGTTGTCGGTTGCCTTAGTTGAGAAATATCTCAAAAATCTTGATATTGCTAAGGGTTGCGGACCGGATGGGGTTCCTCCCGTATTTTTAAAATCGTGTCATCGCTGTCTCGCGTTCCCTCTGTTTTGTCTGTTTAATTTATCTTTAAAGAGTGGTAAAATGCCTCAAATTTGGAAGAGGTGTCAGGTCATCCCCGTATTTAAATCTGGTGATAGGCATAACATAGAAAACTATAGACCAATTTCTAAAATAAGCACAATTCCAAAGATGTTTGAGAAAATCATTTACGATAGTATTTTTCCTTTCATAAGACCCTTAATCATTAATCAGCAACATGGCTTCATTGATCGGAGATCCACTGAAACTAATCTCTGTGAGTTTGTCCATAGGGTGGCAACTTCAATGAATGATGGTTTTCAGGTCGATGTAGTGTATACGGATTACTCCAAGGCATTTGATAAAATTTCACATGACATATTGATACAGAAACTTGGTGGAATCGGTATACACGGGGACTTATTGCGTTGGCTTGAGTCCTACTTGAGAGAGAGAAGTCAGGCTGTTACAATTAAGGGCTTCTGTTCATCGTTTGTCCCTGTGCCATCAGGAGTTCCTCAGGGCTCTCATCTGGGTTCACTTCTCTTTAACATATTTATTAATGACGTAATTACTGCATTGAAGCATTCAGAAGTTCTAATTTATGCCGATGATATGAAAATCTTTAGAAATATTAATTCATCCTCTGACTGCGCTTTGCTTCAAAATGATCTTAATGACCTCTTAGTGTATTGCAATGAAAATCATCTCCTGCTCAATTCAAAAAAATGTAATACTATCTCGTTTACCCGTAAACCTAATCCGATTAAATTTGACTATCATATAAATAATGAACCCATTGAGAGAGTGACCGAGTTGAGAGACTTAGGAGTTTATCTAGACAGTAAGTTATCTTTTAATAGACATATAGACCATATTACAACTAAAGCTTTCCGGATGCTTGGATTTGTGCTTAGGACTAGCAAAGATTTTAAACAGTGCTCCACGCTTACTCTATTGTTTAACGCCTATGTGCGTTCCGTTTTGGAATATGCATCGACGGTATGGAATCCTCAATATCAAATTTATATTGATGCTATTGAGAAGATCCAGAATAAAATGGTTAAGCACCTTAATTTTAAAGCTTTGCGTTTTAACCAATCAGTTCCTTATTCCCATTCACTAAAAGATCGTCGTACGGAGAGAGATCAAATCTTCCTTTATAAGATCTTAAATAATAACGCTGATTCTGCATTTCTTCTTGAGAATATCTTTTTGAGATGCCCTCGGACAAGTTCTCGTTCTCTGAAACTGTTTTCGATACCTTTGGCTAAAACCAATTATGTAAGTAATACTTTTCTTTTTAGATCCTGTACCATGTATAATAAATAAGTCATTCATTGAGGTTGATCTATTTAATTGTAAGCATGTAACGATATTTAGGAAACATATAAGAGATTTGTTGTACTCATAAAATTTATTAGCCCCTTTTTTAAGGTTTAAATTAGTAACTTTAATTTACTTTAATTTATTCTAAAATTTTTAACTTATTTTTGAAGTAATTTTATTAGTCATTGTTTTAATTTGGTACCTATATTTTTATTAGTAATCTTTTATTTTTTATCAATTAATTGCTTTTTTATAATTGTAATTTAATCAAATTTAATTTATATACATTATTACTATTGAATTGAATTTTTGCGCATGTTATTGATACGTACTTATGTGATTGTTTTTTTTTGTGGAAACTTTGTTGATTTGTGTTCTATGTATATTTTAAAATTGTATGAGTTACGTAATTGTTTGTTTCCCTAATAAATAAATAAATAAATAAATAAATACATTCAGTAGTTTTTACGTGAAAGAGTAACAAATATCCATACATTCATACAAACTTTCGCGTTTATAATATTAGTAGGAAGTAGAATGAAATGAGATTTTGCTAGTATACACACTTTCTTAAACAATTTAGAGTAATTTCTTACATAATCTGTAAAATTTTAATTATGGTTATATTGTCTTAAATTATATAACTCTGTAATGGATTGCTGGCGGGGAGTCGAACCCCGGACTCTCGTGGCGGGAGCACGCCGAGAGTGAATCCTACATTTCCTTCCGCCGGAGGGGCTTAGAAGGTTTCCTAGCTAGCTCAGCGTTAGAAGGGTTAGCCACGGGTATGCGACAAATAAACACAGGTATACAATTATCGTACGGACGGGTCTTTTACGCCCCTTTATTGAACATAAGTACTAAGCTACGTCTACGGTGGCGTGACGAGAGTGATCGTGGGGTTTCTACGGAAACGGAATACGGCCCTACGTGAACAGTTCCAGGGGAACGGAGGTCTCAGACGAGCGAGTGCGGGGCATGCCCGCACGGTCACAGCTACGGTAAGAGAACACTCCACTAATCTACAGACAGGGAAACCCAGGTGAGCAGCTCTCGGTGGAGCCCGCACTGCTCCAACCTGAGGATACCTGTCTATACCGATACAATGTACCCACAACCACTAAATCACGCCCGGCTACGGGATCTACGACTACCGCGGATTGACTCAAACGTCCCTAAGGACAGAGGCCGGGTGAGCAAAGATACGGTGGAAGCCCGTACCCAGGGGAGGGAAACTCCTATAGTAGGAGCAATGACACGTTTCGAGTAGTGCCATGTAGGAGTGTTATTCCGCAATATTTAAAAAAAATATATTTAAATGTCTCGCTAGATGGCGGTTACTCGAAGCGCATCAATCGAATATAAAAATCGATTAAACATAACTTTAGTTAACATAATCAGAATATTACTTAGGAACATCATGTAAGCTTGTAGCATTTATTTTTTATTTCAATAAATCGATTAAATATAACATTAGTTACAGTGCGACATAAAAGAGTAGAAATTAAATAATCCAGAACTAAATTCACTCATTTTTTGGCAACATTGATTATCTGTCATTAATGTCAAATGGTTGTTCAACTCTGTCCGTGGTTACGATATAAATTGTTGTTTTAGTGATATTTCTACATTCCTGGATTTAAAACACTGATAACATGATTATGACCATCCATGGCGGTTCTCGTAACATAATATATAAGGTTTTTTTTGCGAAGTTTGGCAGAATTTCAAGACGGAACTTCGTTACGTAATCTGGAGGATATTTACCAACGTACAGCAGATTATACTGGTAAGTAAGTTATAAAAGATGTTGAAAGATTAATTATCTAAAATATGCCTATGCGCAATCGGCTAAATTCCGTGAAACAATCAGTATTTTTAAATATTTTTAAAAGTTTTGGGGTTATGATATTACAAACAAAATTGTTGGTTATTATAGTTCGACTCGAGAATCTTGAACTTTTTAATTTATTGGGACAGCGAGGGAGCCGAGCGAGCGAAGCGAGCTTGCCGCGGGAGCGGCCGGCAAAGTGCCAGAAAATAGGTTTTTGTAACTTTTCATATTTTTAAAAAAGTTACATAACTTCAAAAATACTTGTCTGCGGCAGGAGGGGTAAGTGGGGGGTACTCCTCTCTCGTCCCCTCCCGTTCCCCCACCGATTAAGGAGACTCGATTCAAGAGTTTTACCTTGATACATAACCTCAAAATACAAAAATTAACATAACTTAAAAACTACTTGTTTGCGGCAGGGGGGGGGGGGGTAAGTAGGGGTACTCCTCCCCCACCCCTTACCTTCATCACCCCCAGCCCGATTCAGGCGACTCGATTCAAAAGTTTTACCAATTATGTTAATAACTCAGTCCATAGGACTGAACAATTTAGGTTTTGTTTTTTTTTATGCATATATGTTTTTATTGTTCAAGGTGTGTCTGAAAATACTGTGCGGAGAATAGCTAAACAAGGCTCCGAAAAGGAAGGAAAATTTTCGACTTCCGCTAAACACAGAAAGGGTCGACTTGCAAAGGAACTCGATGACTTTGATATGTGTGCAATCCGTCAGAAAATGATTTTTTTTACACTGTAAAAAAAGAAGTACCAACAATATGCAAATTAATAGCTCAATTAAGGCAACTTATTGGCTATGATGGAAGCCGCGAGCATTTGCGAAACTTGAAGAGTATCTGGACTTTAATTTATTAGTTTTGTATCTAAATAAAAATAAGTTATGTACAATGGCTGTTTTCATTTTTACATACAAACTACTCAAATTAATTATTTTGACGACCTCCGTAGCCGAGAGTAAAGCACTCCGGACTTGGCGTCGCCATCTCTGAGGTCCTGGGTTCGATTCCCGGTTGGGTTAATGTAGTAAACCAACTTTTCTATATTGTCTCGGATCTGGGTGTTGTGGTACCGTCGTTGTTTCTGATTTCTATAACACAAGTGCCTTAGCTACTTCCTTTATATCAGATCAATGTGTAAGTGATGTTTTCCAATTATATGAACATATTAAATAAAAACAAGTATCAAGACCAATTTGCTCGACCTATCAGGGTTGCTATGTTAACGACAACAGCGCCCTCATTTAATTTCTACTCTTTTAGGTCGCACTGTAACTTAATCAGAATATTACATAAGAAAATCATGTAAGCTTGTAACATTTATTTTTGTTTCATAAAATACTTGTATAATTAATAATCGATTAATAAGATTTTAATCAAATTGTAGATCGATCGATCGACACTTGAACTGCACTTTTTTTATTGCATATGGTCGCTTGTTTGTTTGTTTTGTTGTTTGCTTTCGAGCGAATTTTTGCAGTATTGTCGTTCTTCGCTGTAATTACTAATTACGTTGAGACTTGAGTTAAGTGCATAATCCTTCTCCGGACCCAGAGTTACAAGATGAATTTAACTGTGAAACACTACGGTAGTGATCCTGCGTCTTACTTAATTTGCATTGTTGTGATGTGAATTGTGATATTTGGACACTGGACAACTGGCAAAACTGGACGGTTTAATTAATTTTTGTGACATTGGACATGCATTGGACGCTATTACTACGTACTTACTATTAAGTCTAGTTAAGTCAAGCAATCAATAAAAAATCAATCTTCAAATATAACAATATTATCACCACAAAGTACAGGTAACTATAATTAATAATATTATTGATTTATAATTTAGTAACATACCTATTGACAATATGCATGTGTACAATCAAAGATACCTACTTACTGTGCTGCTTGTGATTTGGCCGGAGTATTAAGTTAATAGTACAATTTAAGTATTGTATTAGGATTTTCTGTGTACAATATTTATGACTTTTCTATCAAATGCATTTACCTAAGTTATGCTGTTTTGTTTTTCAGATATATAGGTAAAAGACCATACCTATTGTCGCAAACCAGCTGATCAGTCATCATAAACTAAAGGTATTTATATTATTATAATTCTTTTTATATAATCTGTACAATCTTAAGATAAATGTTTACAATATTTCATAAAAAATAAAAAAAACATATTTACAGTATAAAATATTCTAAAAAACTTAACCTAGGCTGCCACCGGCAGTGGGGATAGACCAAAGCTATCGGTGGGTAGGGCTGCAGAATGAGGAACCTTCTGACAATTCGTGCCTTGTCACGGAGTACTGCCTTTTGTCTGACCCTTGATCAAACCTTTCGGTGAGAGGCTCTTAGCTAACCGTTTGCCGAAACGATTATCGGTACAATAATGATTGAATCCACATCCCACATATTATTATTAGTTCACTTGCATGTCATGTTGTAATAAGTTTTTTATTTGCAGATACAAGGGGACAACCGCAAAGTTTTAGCCTATTTTAAATAATTCAGAAAGAAATAAAAAAACCTTAAGAGTGTAATATACAGGTTAAGAAATCGCAGCAAGAACAAGATTAGCTAGTGCTATTAAAATGTCTGATAATAAAGGTTTACAGAAAGTTACAGGAAAAATGAGTTTACCAGCAAAACTATTTACAGAAATTCAACATAGAGAAACTATGAAAAATACAAAGGGTTGTTGCTTCACAAATGAAGAAAAAATGTCAGTCTCATTCTATAATATGCTCTTCTTTCGAAATGTTTCACATTGCCTTCTGCAAAATCCTAATAAAACCATCTAGGAAAAATTTAAATATTACCTGCTGGAATACACAAAAAAGTAATTTTTGTAAAACTAAAGCACACTTCTGAGCAAATCAACAAAGATGAATGTTATAAATCGAATTTTGTGCGGAGAATTAAAATATGATGGAGATGATTATTCTAAAATGTAAACTAAATTGTATTGTGCGAAACATAAACATTAAAAATAGAAAATGAATTGTCGTTTTATTTCTGAGTTCCCATACTGGCTGTTGCATGCAAAACCTTGTAAATCAGGCTGGTTTGATTTCATAAATTTAATGCTGAGTGAATTTCACTTACATTAAATTTATGAAATCATATCAGCCTGATTTACAAGGTTTTGCATGCTTTAAAATTAAAATTTAGCTCCTATTATACCTATAGGTATGTATATTGGTCAAAAGTTGTGGAATAACACCACGAGAGGGAGCCTGGTTCAAACATGTTGGCAAAAAAATCCGCGAGATGGCCATCTAGTTCCGACAGTATTACCTTTATCTATGCCCGTACCGCTACAACCCGAGATCCCTATCGGCCCAGACGCGCACATACGGTGAAAGCCCGTACCGCGCAGCCTAGGTCGGGTCAGCCGTGCGATTCTCTAAGCTAAAGCCTTGATAGCTGCGGCTGCCGCAGCGCTGACAAATGACTTCGTCTCTTTCATATTCATAGAATCGGAAAGAGACAGCAGATCACAGTCATGCGCGCAGCGTCTATGTGTTGCTTAGAGAATCGCATAGCAGGCGATGCTTTAGTAATTGTTTTCTGTGAGGCGATGCTTCGGCGACGGCGCCGAGGAAGCGACTGACCGCGCCGCGAGCTGCGTGCGCGGGCGCTTTTTATAAGGCTCGCGGCTGTGACGTCACGCAGCTGCCCGGTATCTCTGTGTTCCATGCGCGGCGTGTGGCGTGGCGTCGCAACTCATACAGTTTATTTCTACTTTTATAAATCGTGTCCCAGTCACAGAACTTAAGTTTTTGTGAAAACTTTATTGTTTTAGATGTAAACTCTTGATTGTATTCTGTCTTTATTAAATCAAAGAAATTACTATATAGTACATCCGGATCATCATGTATAAAGGGCAAAGTATCGATTTTACAAGTTACATTGGTTTTAAAACACTCCATTCGCTTTTTTGTAACTGGTTTACATGTTACAGTTTTAGGCGCCGTGAATCGATCCACGATCTAAATCGTATTGCATTGAATCGATCTCATTCGATCTTGGAAGATCGTAGAGTCTAATGAAAGCTGTCCCTGCGAAACGGCGGCAATATCAAAAAATCTGCTGCTGGTATAGCCTGACCGCAACCGCTGTACCGCGCCTTAGGTATGCGCGGGTGGTGGGGGGAGTGGGAAGTAAAGAGCATGAACTCACATGAGATTCGTAGTGTCAGACAGATCTTACGATATCGAAGCACCTTACGATATCGAAGCACAGAGTTTATTGAAGCTTTATATTTACGAGTATAATTACATCCAATCCGTTTTTGTCCAGTATGATTTTTAGATAAGTACAATTAAAGAACCAATATAAATGAAATAAATCTTTAATTCTTGGAAATATATAATATAAACTTTCTGTGTTTGCTTTTCTTTTCTTAAAATGTTCGGCCACTTTAAAAATGACAGTCTTGATTATCTCGAGATAATGCACGACCCATTTTTAGATATTTTATCTCATGTGCGTCTGACACACTAGTTGCCGCCATGAGCGATGACGGCAGAATGACAAAATGGAGCAACTGTTTCGTCCCCCCGCCTCGCCGCTCGCATACAGCGGTAGCGGTCAGACTATAATACTAGCTATACACTGAATAAACGATGTTGATACTATTATTTTTATCTATGAAATCAAAATTAAAACAAATTCATTTTTAAAAAGTTGCTAGCTCATACCTATTATTAGACGCAATGTTCGTTTTGCTGTGTTCGTAATTTGTGAAGACAAAATTTGTTATGAAAAAAATTATGACGTGATGATCAGAGATTGCGTCCGTGCGAAGCCTTATAGGCCCTAAGGCTCACACCGGCGATTCACCCCAAAGCGGTTAACGTCTCGGAGACCTTTGCATATGCCGGGAGTCGCAAGACTACTAATCAATCTGAATTTTTAAGAATGTGTAAGTCAAGGTGCCGGAATTCAGAATCTTAAATTCAGATTCTGAATTCAGAAAGGCCGGAAAACCATACATTACCAGGTACCATACAGTATCACTTGACCACGGAGGACGTCAATTGGTAGGAACAGCGAAAAAAAATGGCAACCCTGGTTAAAACAGCAAGCGGTTAACGTCTCGGAGACGTTTGCTTAGGCTGGCCTCATACAGCCGGAATGGCTTTCTGAATTCAGAATCTGAACTCCGGCACCTTGATTCACACATTCTTAAAAATTCAGATTGATCAGTAGTCTTGTGAGTCCCGGCATATGCAAACGTCTCCGAGACGTTAACCGCTTGCTGTTTCAACCAGGGTTGCCATTTTTTTTCGCTGTTCCTACCAATTGTCGTCCTCCGTGGTCAAGTGGTTAGCGCGCCGGGTCTGACATCGCGCCATCTCTGAGGTCCCGGGTTCTATTCCCGGTCGGCGAGTCAATTTAGAGAAAACTGTTTTTCTTAATTGATTTCGAGTCTGGGTGTTTTTCTATGTTTACGTATATTTATCCATTTCCTAGTTTAACCATATTAACGAGTTTCAATAGAAGCTTATATTCCTATCAAATTTTATAAAAATAAAATATAAAAATAAAAATTTATGGTAAATCCTGCTAAAACTGCTAAGCGTTGTTTATAAAAATGCACCAAAAGTGCTATATTTACATTTATATTTTTTAAGAATTAAAGTACATCGAAAATTAAACACTATTAAAGCAAGGTATCAATAAGATAACATACAAACTAAATATCTAAAATTTACTTTTAAAAACGCTAAAAAAGCAGGATCCTACTAAAAATAGCAACACTGAAATAATTTTCCAGCATGTGTGTGCCGCTCTATATAAAATGTATAGGAATACGCGCGTTCTGAATTCAGAATCTTCTGAGAAATTCAGATTCGTTCTGAATTCCGGATCTGAATATTTAAAATTCTGATTTCAGAACGCGCGTATTCCCATACATTTTTTATAGAGCGGCACACACATACTGGAATTCAGAATCTGAATTATTTCAGTTGACAGCCAGTGTTGCCATTTTTAGCAAGATCCTGCTTTTTTAGCATTTTTAAGAGTTTTAACCCTTTACCGCATGGATTTTTTGATTTGGCTCAAATTAATTTACGTGATTCTACGGCCTAATAGGTGCACTAGAAAAAAATATTTTTTTGTTTTGATCATTAAATACCAAAATAATAGACCTGAAACCCAAAATCTCACATTTGATACCACATGCAGTCAAGGTAACAATCTTATATGATACAACATGCAGTTAAGGTAAGTGTTTTTATTTATATAAATATTTCTTATTTTAAAGGAAAAATATTGATATTTTAAAGGAATATTTAATTCAAAACCAGATGAAAATCCTTAAAACAATTCCTTTCTTTGTTTAAGTCAAAAAAACATTGGCATTTACTGCAGTAAATGTAGGACATGTGTGAGAAATTTTTGCATCCCTGCCGTTTGTCGCCCCAATTGAGTATATCTGAAAATAAATAAAATAGCAAATAGGTACCTACATAAATCCCAAAGTTTTATTCTAGCGGTAAATAAGAATACCAAATCGCCCAAAAAAAACCATATTTTTTATTACATGGGATGTACCCATGAATGTATGTAGTCTCATATCTGACCGAGCAATGATACAAACTCTAATGCATGAAGTATCATATTTGAAAACGAAAATTGACCTTAACTGCATAGAGTATCATTTCAGATACAAAGTTCCAGACTGGTTTTCATCAAGAAGAATTTGCTATTACTTACATGTTTTTCCGTAAAACTTCTTGGGATCCATTATTCTTTTAGTTTGCACTAAAATAATTTTAAGATGAGCGAAAAAATAGCGAAAAGAGGCTTTTTTCAATTCACCAACCGTACTCACTGTCAGAAATGGCGGTTTGGTAGGTTCTGTGACAGAAATGACAACCCAAATACAAGATATAAATCTGCCAATGTTTTATTCGTGTTCGGATACAATCATAGTATAGATATCAGCCATCAACACATTCTATACAAGGCTCAAAAAATATTAATCTGTGAAAACTCTTAATGTATCATATATGATACTGTATGCGGTAAAGGGTGATATTTAGTTAGTAACATACAAACTTCTTATTGTTACCTTGCTATAGTGTTTAATTTTCCTTTTTTACAACGCATGTATTTCTTTTACGATGTACTTTAGTTCTTAAAAATTGTAAAAGTAAATATATAGCAGTTTTGGTGCATTTTTTTATACAACGCTTAACAGGATTTACCTTAAATAGGTACCTATTTTTTTTATTTTTTTTTTATTAAATTTAATAGCAAGATAAGCTTCTATTGGAATTCATTAATGTGGTTAAACTAGATAACGGATAAATATACACAAACATAGAAGAACACCCAGACCTGAAATCAATTAAGTGTTCGAGAACGTGCATGAGTTTTGGCAAATAAAACAAAACAGTGCAACATCACTATACAAATGCTCTCAAGAAGTCCGTGTGAGATTTAGTAAAGTCTCACGTCTTTACTGGAACTCAAGGGATTTGGAGGGAATTTCATTTAGCTTATTATCATCACTCATTATCATCTTAGCATAATAAATGAACTCTATTATTTCGACTGAAGGACTTGTATTCATGGTCAAGAAACAAATTATCAAAAAAAAAAGCACACACAGGCAACTTTTTTGTGCATGTGTAAAAATTTTGCGCATCGGAGTTACCCTATGGCGCAATGGATAAGGTTATTACCGTAAAACAAGGGTAATTTTTTTTAACGGAGAAGCACTTGTCTACCTGTCTGTACAGTCAAGGAAGTTCTCGTTCGCCCACTTTTGGGCGATATTCGCTTGCACACTATCTAGAAGAGCGGAAGATTCGTGTCCTTTGTGAGCGTAGTACCTCCGCGTTCTACAAAGTCAATGCCGGAGTGCCGCAGGGTTCTGTGCTCTCACCTACTCTATTTCTTCTGCATATTAATGGCAGCCCTTACACAGTCAATCCAGATCGCGATCCAGATTTCAAAATTTCTAGATATTTTGTGATCCCATGTCGCGATCTGTCAATCTACACGTTACACAGTCAATCTGGATCGCGATCACCGATCACGATCAAGTATCGCGATCTGGATTGACCGTATAATGGCTGCCTATGACATTTGTCCTTGGGCAATAATTATTGTTATGCGGATGACAGTACGGTTCATGAGCCGTACATGAGACATCCTGCGGCAAAGCAAGCCGATATGGTGGTGAAAAGGCAAGAACTGGTTGCCAAACTGAACCCGACTCTCGATCGTGTCTCTAAGTGGGGATCTAAAAACCTGGTCGAGTTTAATGCTAGCAAAACCCAGGTTTGTGCATTCTCGTCCAAGGTAACTCCCTTCCTTACTTCTTCCTCTCTTCAGAACTCTCCGTTACCCATTTCGGTGAACCTAAGCATTCTTGGCATGGACATCGGCCGGGAACTGAATCCAAAATGCTACATCGAGAGTGCTATTTTAACTACCTCCCGTAAGTTGGGTGTTCTCTATTGAGAAAAAACCGCTTCACCTTATTAGGTGAAGCGGTTTTTCACTTCCGAGCAGCGCTGTTTGCTGTACAAAACTCAGGTGCGATCAAGTATGGAGTATTGTTCCCATCTATGGGACGGCTCCGCTATATATGCCTCGATGCACTTGATAGACTGCAAAGGCGAGCGGTACGCATTATTGGAGATGCTGAGGTTACAGCCTCCCTTGAAGACCTCCAGCTGCGTAGAGACATTGCTTATCTCAGTGTCTTCTACCGGAATTACTACGGAGAGTGTTCTGAAGAACTTTTTGATCTTATCCCGCCCTCTCCTTTCCTCTCCTGGACTACACGTGCTGGTCTTAGGAACCACCATCATACTGCAGACTATCAGTACACGTACTAAAAAATTTGGCAAGACGTTCCTCTGTAAGACCATTTGGCTTTGGAATTCTTTGCCGGCGCATGTATTTCCCAGCTCCTACACAGTCCCGGGTCTTTTAAGCGGGGCGTGAAACGGCATTTATGCAGGCCATCATGAATGGGTGCGCTCGTTACCGTGCTTATTCCACGAGGGGGAGCGCTCTCATTATTTTGGACTGCATCGGATGCTTACCATCAGGCAGGATGCAGTCACTATAATGAGTCAAATTTAAAAAAAATCTATACTTTACGTACTCGCGGTCGGAATGGAGCGCAAGCGAATATAGCCGAGAAGTGCATCGACCGGAAACTTTCTCGATTGTACAAAAAGGGCATACAATAAAATTTTATACAAATAGATTTCGTTATCTTTGAAATACAAAGGCTTTATATGAAATGTAAGTCAATTTAAAAAATAAACGATATCTCACACTTAGATTATAACAAAAAGGGAATCTCACTTCAGAATAATGTCTAAGCCACAGACATATAGTAACTTAGATTAAAACAAAAAGGGAAGATACGGCGTGCTCCTACTTACTGCCGTACTCAGAGACGTCAATTAAGTTTTAATGACAATTAAATGTCTCTCCTTCTCTATTTAGCACTATACATAAGAAAGTGACAGCAAGAGACTTAATTTGTCATTAAACTTCATTGACGTCTCTGAGTACAAAATAAAGTCCTACTCAACTACTTAAGCAAACACTCACACACGCACACCTATAAAGTGTAAATCGAGCGAGCGAGACAAAGCGGTAAGTTTCAACGTCAGCGCGACGATGTCGGCGAGTAGCGCGTTGACGTCTCGGTCGCTTCGCAACATCGCAACAGACGAGTACGTACGACCGATTCCGACGCCACTGCGGAGTAGCGTCTTTCTCTTTTTCACACAGTAGAATATCCGCAATAGTGCGATGTAGCCTGTTCGCTCGGCAAATTGTGACTGAAGTGAAATTGTGCCTTTAGGCCTAATTTTGGCGGCTCACTCACGAGACGCTAATGCCGTATCTTCCCTTTTTGTTTTAATCTAAGTATAGTAAGAAGGTCTAAGCAGCAACTGTCTTTTTAATAAACTGTAACCAAGAACAATAACCCATTCATCCTTAAAATTCATTCATTAGGTTTCATCTTTTTATTTCCTGTAAATGGTCAAGGATCATAAGACCGCCAGCGGTCACAAAACAACTGATTTTTAATTGTGTCTGGTTTTACGATCCTCAAGCGGTTAATGAACGTAGAAGTATTGAAGGTAGGTATATACTGTCAGTCAGAATCAGAACTTGCAGCACTTGCAAAGCATTTCGATTTTGGTAAGGCGGGGTGAAGTGTAAGGAAAATAAAAAAATATTTTTTCATCTATATTTATAAAAAGCACCGTCTGTAAAACATACAAAATTCCGATAGAAATTGTTTATTGGCATCGATAGCATAATTATTATAAAATTGAAAAATTATGTTATTGTTGTGTATACAATATCAAATATTATTGTTTTTTTACAAAATCACTTCCATTGTATTCATATTCATATTGCTTTTTTAAATAAGATCAAAATCCTACTTATACATTTTATGGTTGAGCAAGAGTAGTTATTATGATAGGTATTACTATTTTCGATGATGTTATTTTTACGATAATAGAAAGTAACAAAGATATTGAGACCAGAAATAAATTTGAATCCAAACGAGACTTGGTAACTACACTCCTAATTTATTGACCAGATGCATCACCAACATACACTCAAATACGTAAATCTCATGAATACCTAAAATATCTCAACTAATAGAGAACACCGTGCACCGGCATCAACAAATAAAGAAAGTAAACCTACTTTATTATTGGAGTGCAGTGTGTTCCCAACTTAAATAAATCAGTACTGGACGATAATACTTCCATATAAAATAAATTATAAACTGCTCATAAAATACACTTATTAAAAATATATACCATTAAAAGTGATATAGAAATTTGGGTTCCTATAAACTAATGATAATTATCAATTTATGGAGTCCACCGTCCACCTTGTCATTTCACTATCTTGCAGACATTTCACTTTAAGATAGGCCAACGCCACAAACGGACTTGTTACATAACTTACATCGAGTTTAAAATACGGCGATACTAGCGAAATACAGTTGCGAGAGGTTAATGCATAGGCCTTAGGCGACCTTTTCTTGCTCGATGATGTCCTTGGTGGGCAGGGGGTTCTTCTCGCAGGTCTCCGTGTGCTTCAGCTTGGTGGGGTCGAAGTTCTCGATGCCATTCAAAAACTTATTCTTCTCCTTCTCTGCTTCGATCGCTGTAGAAAATAAATTTACGATTAAAAGTAAATAAAGTTACGTTACAGATCATCATCAGCATTGAGGTATAATAAACTAGAGAAGACACCGCGAAGCAAGTTTGTGCGCACTAAGGTGCAAACGCCTCAGTGATTGCGCGCGATTCAAGCGATTGTGGACCTTGCGGCTGCACCTTGGTTGCGCACAAACTTGCTTCGCGGTGTGTTCTCTAGTTTATTGAGTACCTCAATGATCATCAGTCTATAAACGTCCCACAGCTGGCCACAGGCTTTCCCACATGGACCACAGCACATGGGGAGATAATACCGTTACAGATTCGAATGTAGAATGGGTCGTCATTCGAGTATTGGTTGTCAAGTCATCAAAATGGAAGGTAGGTAAGAAAAATTACGTGTTATGAAGAGATATTATTTTTGCCCTCTTTGTGAACGGGATATAATCGCCTCCGACTATGCCAATATATAGAATAACAAACTTTTTTTTAGTATTGTAAAACAATAGACTTCGACAAAATAAATGCATCTAAACAACACCTATTTTAACCAACTAAAGTAGTATCTAAAACATGAATGCAAACTATACTAGACGAAGTACTTTTTTCATGGTCCATTGACATTATTTGACATTGACAACTTACAAAATCTTCAACAATTTTTTGTTGCTCCAGGCTAGGCTAGGCTTCTTATTACGTGCTCCTCCATATTATTTAATACATAGGTCTATAATACCTACTATGCATTAAATGTTGCTAGGTAGGTGAACAAACATACTAAGTAAGTAAGTACCTACAAACAAGTACTATTTTTTTTTGTGAAAGAAATATAAGGTGTGAATAAATATTATGTCATTCATATCGGCGTAAAATTGAATTAAATAATAATAAGAAAAAAGATTTAAAAGCAAGCAAAACCTTCAGCAGGCGGCAGAAGATTCTTTTCTTCGGTGGTCGCGTGTTTCATCTGACTCTTGTCAAAGTGCTCCACGCCATCTAGTAGATTTTGATGTGCCTTCTCCGCAGCGACAACTGATATAAGCAGAATCGTGCAAGAAACACATATAAAAATGAAGCATTAAATTAAAAAAATGCTAAATTAAAGTAATATACGTGAAAAAACAAGAGTCCGACCAAAACTAGCATTCAGTTTACTCGTTTTGGAACTAACTATTATACAATTACAATGATTGGCACTAATTAATAGGCAAATGTTGATGTTGGGTTCTCAGTAATAAATGAACAAATATAAATAGTCTACTACCCTTAGAATAATAACGCTATAGAAAGATAGTCTTCATACAAGCGCTCTGTCAAAAATGAAGCACTAAACCGATTCACACACGCGTGACGTGCGCGCATGGCCGTGATCTGCTGTCTCTTTCCAATTTTATGAATATGAAAGAGACAGCATTGCGCAGGCCGCTGCTACCGAGGCTTTAACTTAGAGAATCACACTGCAGTACGTTTATATTTTGACCTAATTAACTACAAGATACTATGAAATACTGAAAGCTTACCTGTGAAAAGTGATGTTATTACACTTCTCTTGTTTTCAGATGTGTTGTGACACAATTTAACTGCACAAACCGTCATTTTTTTTTTGTTTTCGCGAGACACGTTCGGCGCGCTGTGACATTGAACACTACGGAGCGGTCCGGCGTTTGGTGCCATTTTTGGCTCCAATTAATGTGCTTCAAAATAGGCGCGCGAACTTGGTTTCTATAGCGTTATTATTCTAAGCTACTACCTATCTGTTCATAACTATGAATAAAAACCAGCCGCGTCCGCGTTATAATTCATAGAATTAGATTAAGTTCTAATCATACCTGTCTTACACACAAACAAACTAACTACTTAACACAAACGTTATAAAAAAGTAAACAAAACAAAGGTTTGGTCGGACACTTGTAATATTTTTATTATATGCTTTATTATAACAACAATCTTAACGCAGTACCTATAAAAAAGCGTGTTCAGTGAGAATAAAGAATTATTGTAAGTAAGTACTTATAGCGAAAATATTAACGTCAGAAGGGACATGTAAAATAATGGGCGAGAACAAGAATTTTTTGATCAAATATTTACTTTTACTTAATTAACTAAAGTACTTATACTCTTTCATAAATAAATACTAGGTACCTACACAAAATTTCAATCTTGTACATTAGAAGTATAAATTTTGTGTAGTATTATTTATTTCCTTTACAAAAAAGACGTGAATATGAAAGTTAGAAATAATGCAGATTTACAAGTCCCATATACGTATTAATAAACAGAAGTAATTCTGCTCACAAATTCAAATATTACTTCAAAAATAAAGTCAGCGGCAGTGCAAATAGTTAAGGAAATTATAACAGTAAAAATGCATGCAAATGCGCAGTGCAAAATATACAAGGTTTTTTATACCGTCTTTATCGGGAAGCGGATTTTTCTCCTGTGTTTCTGTGTGTTTTAGCCTGGTGGCATCAAATTTTTCAATTCCGTCGAATAGGGACTTCTGGGTCTTCTCGGTGGCAACATCTGAAAAACATAGACAAAACATTATTTTTATTTGAAAATTGGCGCGATATATTTATAAGAACCACTAGCAGACGAGAGAGACTATCTTAATTTAAAAACAACACCGCAGTTCACCGTGTTTTATGTGCCAATACCATGCTATTAATAATATTATTAATAAAGTTGTTAAGTGTGATAAAACTCAACCACTACATTAGAAATTAATTTGATACCTAGTACATTATTGGTAGGTAATGTTTGGTTATCAATGCAAAGGCAACCTCGTCGCGTCAGAAAGAGGAATGTTTGTTTTCGTGGCATTATTTTTATATTTTTTTTTATAAATCTGAATGCTTAAATCTATTATTTATTAAATGACTTAATAATTTCAAAAATGGATAAGGTAAGGACTTAAAAATGCCGAGTGCAAGGTGTTTCTCGCTATTCATTCATTGGAACGAGTTTGAACATGGTTTCGCAAAGTTATTCTAGATGGCGGTGTATTCAAATCATAACGTCGCAGGATAATGATAAGAACAGATATTTAATCAGATACCTGTGTTTATCATTTCCCAGCAACACATACAAAATGTAGTTGAAACTCATGCGAACAGAAAGATTGTTACTCAGCATTTGCACACAATCCGGATCCATAATAGCGACAGCGGTCACGTGGTTAATGGCGCGTAACCCTCACAAGTAAGTACCTAATGCGCTTGGGAGCACAATCTTTTCGACGGTATCCGTCCGCCTGAGGGAGGCCGCGCGGAATTGCTCTACGCCTTGCAGCAGCGCTGTGTGTTGCTTTTCTTGCGCTAAATCTGGTAAGAAATTCACATTCCTTTGAAGTCTCTGGTCTTATAGCAAAATAGGTAGGTAGTACGTACCACGTTCATTTTGTTTTGATAACCTTTTTAGTTTTTGTATTTTATCGGCATGGACAAACAGTAAAAAAATAGGACAGCCTACTACCTTACTTCGTAGAAAACGCAGCGCTGGTTTGAATTGCATGACTCTTGTAAGGTCGGAACTTGTTTAGTCACTAATGGCCTAAAGCTATATTATCTTAGAAGTAAGTAGGTATCTTAGTAAGTACTTATATCTTTTAGCTTTGGTTGGTGATATAGCTAAAAAAACCCCAAGGGCTGACAGAAGTATTGAGAGAGAAAATCCACGCGAGCGCCTTAATTTCTAATTTTTATTTACAATTTAATTGCGAACCAATTTACGGACAGAATTACGCGGAGCGTAATTGGTAAGGCGACTGACGCGTATTATCAGAAAATGTGGTATTTAATCCTGGTCGAGGAAATATTAGGTTTTGTTGTTCTTCCTCTTACATAGGATTGGCTTCAAATTGATGTAAATAGGGAAGAATTGAAAGAGCCTTTGTCATCATTGAGCCTACCTACTACTACTTAACTAATAATAATAGTTGTTTTGTTATATTGTGGATAACATCCCTCTCTGTGGTCTAGTGGTCAGACCACCGGTCTCAGAGCCCGAGGTTCGATCCCCGCAGGGCGTAGGTACATGTTTATACTCGATGTGGTTGGTGGTAAGGCTATAGCCAATTCATTAGTAGGTGAGAAACACGTTAAGGTAATCTAGGTAGACTACCTAGATATTGAAATAAGTACTATTATTAAAAATATATCAAACGCACCTTCCGCCGAGGGCAGGATCATTTTCTCGTTAGTGTCCACGTCCTTGAGGCAGCTGGTGTTGAACCCCTCCAGCTGGCTCTTCAGGTCATTGGCCACCTTGGGCAGGTCCTTGAGGGAGGGGGCGTCGCTTACTGAGCAGGCCATGTTTGGTTACTGTAATCAAAGGAAACGGCGAAATGAGAATTTGTTTAGTTTACAAACACAGTTAAAAATATGCAGTTTAAGAAACACAGAATTAATTGACCGTCCAACAAATTAGCATTGATTGATTGATAGACCTCAGTTTATAAAATTAAATTGTACCATATGTGCTTTGGGAAGCACCTAGCAACTCAGGGTCAGAACTCAGATTTACAGAACGATTATGGGTGAGAAGTCATTCCATGTCTCAGCAATGGAAATCCTTCCAGTCATTTATAAATATATAAAGAACTTTATAAATGATGAAATCTTGTTATGTGACTTTTACAAATTTGCTATTGACTGCCGACAGCCTTCACAAAAGTTCCTCAGGATCACTTACGTACCTAATTATTTCAGTGATTTATGATCTATGAATGGGAAACACTGTACAGTACAGTTTGTACACGCAAATAGATCGGCATTTAGGTCTGACATTTGGACGACACGCTTCCACGTACGCTAGTCTTAAACGTAGTGATTAAATCCTCTTTGGCTAGTCTGATCTACAAACCGGGATAAGACGCATAAATCTTTAGACTGGACTAAGCACAATGAAAGCGGTCCGTTCTAATTGAGTACAAACAAGGCTTTGAGTCAGCGTGTATCGTAATCGTAACTCGTAACATATTCCGTCGATGAGACATCGAGTAAGTACAGTACCTAACTACTTTGTAGTAAATCGAGCGTAACAGAAACACACCCATCTCAATTATAATAGCAATTTCACCGAGCAATGAAACTGATGACTTCTCGGCCTGAAAGTGAAGAGACATTTGTGCAGTCCTTTTTATGAATTACTAGCGGCCCGCCCGCGACTTCGTCTTCGTGAACACCCTGTATATAATATATATAGAGCAAGAGCCCGTGAACCCCAGACCTTCGTTATTTTATAAAAGCTGAAAGTTTGTCAGCGTATGCTTCCAACACAGGTAAGAACGATGGGCCATTATGAAGTTTGAGTTACCGTGGTTTTGGCAGGTAGACGGTACTGAAGGTGTGTAAAATACCGATCTAAATTCATCAAATAATAAAGTGTAATTTTTTGGTATAACCTTCAGAGTATTATTAAAAATCACATCATTCATTGCCTGACACTTAACATCGTGGCAACCCCTTGCCAGACGTTACGTTATAGTAAAAAAGCTGATTTTTATATATAATACTTGGGTAATAATTAGATGATTTTTCCTTACTAGCCAGACATTTTTGATAGTTCCAACGCCTATCAGACAAACATGTAAGTCTTAAGAAGAGATTCGTGATTAGAATGACTTTTGCCACAGATTTACATGTAACTTATATTTGTAAATTTTAAAAACGATGCTACAACTACCTTAAATTGTTAAAAAAATTAATTAATTTTCTTATGTTATTAAAAACAACATAATAATAACCCATGACCTTTGGATTGCCGGTCTACGGCTCACATCGGTTCGAATCCCATTCGAGCTTTCCAAGAGACTGATTGTTTTTTTTCTATTAAACATTTTATCCTATATAGGAATGCAAAAAAAAATAAAGACATACATTACAAGTTATTATAAAGTATAAAAAATAGATTGATGACATTACAGATTATAATAGGATTATTAATAAATTGTATAAACGTGCTTGTCTGGCAAGAGGTTGGAACTATCAAAAATGTCTGGCTAGTGAGGAAACATCATCTAATTATTACCCAAGTATTATGTATATAAAAATCAGCTTTTATACTATAACGTAAGTATAATTATTATAATGTTAAGGGTGTCTGGCAAGGGGTTGCCACGATGTTAAGTGTCTGGCAATGAATGACGTGATTTTTAATAATATTCTGAAGGTTATACGAAAAAATCACACTTTATTATTTGATGAATTTAGATCGGGATTTTACACACCTTTAGTACCGTCTACCTGCCAAAGCCACGGTCACCCAAACTTCATAATGGTCCATCGTTCTTACCTGTGTTGGGAGCACGCGCTGACAAACTTATAGCTTTTATAAAATAACGAAGGTCTGGCGTTCACTGGCTCTTAGACTAATACACAAACCTAGTCCTGGCCATAACGAACACATCGAACAAAGAATGTGAGGCGTCGGTAGCCGAGCCCCGATGCTCGGGTTGAACGCGAGAAATCGTGGTTCAATCCCCATAGCTCCGTCAGATACTGAACTGACATGAACCCACTCCGAATTGGGAAAATGTATTTAATAGGAAATAAAAGAATATGTTATAGAAATAGAGTTAGAAATAAGAAAGCATGTATTAAATATAAGGTGTAGTATAAGAAAAATTGTTTATAAATAAAATGTAGCGACAGAACAACTCATTTCCCCGTGTTAATAGAACATAAGAACAAAATAAAGAGATAGATTTAGATAGACAGCTCAGCATAGGGTCTTAAATGCCCACCGCTTAAGGAATAAATGGTGATGGATGAAAATGTGAATATGTATAATAATAATAATAATATAAGAATAAATGCGAGAACTGGTATGAATGAGAATTAGCAAATAAGTGCTTCGGCGACGGCGACCATAGTCTATTAAAGACATAGAGTACCTATTTTAAAAAACACCACTTCCACACAGTCTTTTAGATTAACAGGCTGGGATAACAGGACTATTAATAATGTGTTATACGCACATTAATAATAATGTTTTTAAAAAAAAACCCCAAATAGGTGTTGCCGCTCCGAAGTGATGCGCGTACAAACCTTCTGACAAATTGAATTTTATTATTATACAAAGAGAAGATGATAATAATTATTATTTAACTACGGAACTACACAAAGCTGCTGCTAGAAAATAGTTATATACTCATAATAATAATCATACGATGGTGAATAGGTAATTAAAACGCGTTGTAAAATCTAATGTCTCAAACTTTCCAAACAGATTTTACAGCTGTAAGTTGGCTGTAACAGTTATTTGGCTCCGTTTTCCATGCAGCCGCTCGTCTCCGCTTCTGTCTATTTTATATTCTGGGTTAATAACTGTACACGCTTAGAATCACCCACGTAGTTAGTTGTCTTCCTACATTCAATGAGAGCGATTAAAGTAAGTAAATACGTTATCAATTTTATTTACAATCAGTAGTAATCTCGTAGTTGCTGTTAAAAGTGCACCAGTTTTATGGGACCATATAAACAAACGTTATGATTGATTTAAAACGACTTTACATGGCATTGTTTGATTGTGACATTCCAGCAAGGAGCTAGGTGTTTGGAGTTTTCTTGGCAAATAGTAAAAATATCGTTTAGAAAAAAAATATAGGAAAAACCGGACAAGTGCGAGTCGGACTCACCAACCGAGGGTTCCGTACAAATTTGAAGGACAGATTATAAAAATTTAAAACTATACAAAAATCGAAAACTATACTTATATCATAAAAATAATTAAAAATCTGTTTATGCTACGATACCCCACATAACACGGTTAACTCAATTCAAAATTTGGACCACCATTCCTGGCATAAAGACCCAGTTTTTTAATGATTTAATTACAAATGTTTAGTTTTCAGATTTTTCCTTAAACTTGTAGTATAAGACTGTAATACTTGCCAAATTTCATAGTTCTAGGTCAACGGAAAATACCCTATAAATTTTGATGCCCTTGAGAGACTCAAAATATACGTTTTTTGGCATAAAGACCCTGTTTTTTAATGATTTTATTACAAATGTATAGTTTTCAGATTTTTCCCTTTACTTGTTTTGTAGTTTAAGACGATAATACTTGCCAAATTTCATAGTTCTAGTTAAACGGAAAATACCCTATAAATTTTGATTCCCTTGAAAGTGTCGAAATATATGTTTTTTTTAGCATAAAGACCCTGTTGTTAATGATTTAATTACAAATGCATAGTTTTCAGATTTTTCCCTATAGTTGTATTGTAGTTTAAGACGATAATACTTGCCAAATTTCATAGTTTTAGTTAAACGGAAAACACCCGATAAATTATTCCCTTGAAAGAGTCGAAATATATGTTTTTTTTAGCATAAAGGCCCTGTTTTTAATGATTTAATTACAAATGTATAGTTTTCAGATTTTTCCCTATACTTGCAGTATAAGACGGTGACACTTGCCAAATGTCATAGTTCTAGGTCAACGGATTTACCCTATTTTGATTCCTTTGAGAGTGTCGTAATATACGTTTTTATGGCATATAAAAACCCTGTTTTATAATGATTTAATTACACATGTATAGTTTTCAGATTTTTCCCTATACTTGTAGTCTAAGGCGGTAATAGCCAAATTGCATAGTTCTAGGTCAATGGAGAATAAATCTATAAGTACCTACCTACATATATAACTTTAATTTTTCACAATACAAAAACAATTAAGGGTGAGTTCCACCTATGAAACTGAACAACTTTCCCCAAAAAAACCTATGTGCAAAAATGACAAAAAAAAATGTACCTACTTATTTAGGTTTTGACCATATTATAATGTACCTAGGTGTTAAGAAGTTCACCGGGTCATCTACTCATCTAGTACCCTATAAATTTTGATTCCCTTGAGAGTGTCGAAATATACTTTTTTTACGGCAATAGCGGCCGTATCTTTTTTTATAACACATTTGCTCGTAAAGTGGCTCTTATTACACCGATTTCAGCATCGTAATGTAGCTTATTACACACTAGTGCGGTAATGTAAAATTAGTAATAACACACTAGTGCGGTAATGTAAAATTAGTAATAATTTGCATCTGTGGACAACACAGACCACGCCCACACAGTCCACGCTTCAGCAAGAAACAACTGCACAGTCTGCACACGTGCTTAGATGGTGAGCCTTTAGCCCGTTAGTCGCTTTTACGACACCCAAGAAAAGAGAGGGGTTGGTATTATTATTTTGAAGAGCCAATCACCGCTCTATGCTGTTAGATGTATGTGCAGTCTTTAGTCCGTTAGTCGCCTTTTACGACACCGAAGAAAAAGGAGGGGTTTGGTAGTATTATTTTGATGAGCCCATCGCCGTTCTATGCTGTTGAATGTATGTGCAGTCTTTAGTCCGTTAGTCGCCTTTTAAGACACCGAAGGGAAGGAAGTGGTTGGCAGTATTATTTTGATGAGCCCATTGCCGTTCTATGCTGTTGAATGAATGTGCAGTCTTTAGTCCGTTAGTCGCCTTTTACGACACCGAAGGAAAGAGAGGGGTTGGTAGTATTATTTTGATGAGCACATCGCCGCTCTATGCTGTTGGATGTATGTGCAGTCTTTAGTCCGTTAGTCGCCTTTTACGACACCCAAGGGAAGAAAGGGGTTGGTAGTATTATTTTTATGAGCCCATCGCCGCTCTATGCTGTAGGATGTATGTGCAGTCTTTAGTCCGTTAGTCGCCATTTACGACACCCAAGGGGTTTGATGAAAAGACTTCCTACCTTTCACATACCCATATTTTGTCGATTCAAACAGCGGCTTCTTGTTCAATAATTACTTTAAAAGTTTAAAAATAAATATGTCTAGTTTTAGTAATGAAGAACTAAACTTCAGTCTACACCACCGGAAATAATAAGTGAAGCACAAAATGTTATTGACAGCCTATTACCATCTAATACCAAAGAAAAATATGTTGGCTTACCAAAAATTATGCACTAGAAAAACAACAAAAACACGCAGTCATTTTCAGAAAATGTGTTTTCCTCGCAAATATGTTATAAAACGTCGTATGACATACGTGCGTTTTGATAATTACAGCCTCTGCTTTTTTGTAGCCCTCGCCTACGACTCGGGCTAGCAATATCGCCTCTGCTGTAATTTTCAACTTACCGCACTTATATCATAATGTACTATTATAACACATTTGCTCGTAAAGTGTCTCTTATTACACCGATTTCAGCATCGTAATGTAGCTTATTTATTACACACTAGTGCGGTAATGTAAAATTAGTAATAATTTGAATCTATGGACAACACAGATCACGCCCACACAGTCCACGCTTCAGCAAGAAACAACTGCACAGTCTACACAAGTGCTTAGATGGTGAGCCTTTAGCCCGTTAGTCGCTTTTACGATACCCAAGAGAAGAGAGGGGTTGGTACCTATTACTATTTTGAAGAGCCCATCACCGCTCTATGCTGTTAGATGTATGTGCAGTTTTTAGTCCGTTAGTCGCCTTTTACGATACCGAAGAGAAAAGAGGGGTTGGTAGTATTATTTTGATGAGCCCATCGCCGTTTTATGATGTTAAATGTATGTGCAGTCTTTAGTCCGTTAGTCGCCTTTTACGACACCGAGGGGAAGAAAGGGGTTGGTAGTATTATTTTGATGAGCCCATCGCCGTTCTATGCTGTTGAATGAATGTGCAGTCTTAAGTCCGTTAGTCGCCTATTACGACACCGAAACAAAGAGAGGGGTTGGTAGTCTTATTTTGATGAGCCCATCGCCGCTCTATGCTGTTGGATGTATGTCTTTAGTCCGTTAGTCGCCATTTACGACACCCAATGGATTGGATGGAAAGACTTCCTACCTTTCACATACCTACATTTTGTCGATTCAAACAGCGGCTTCTTGTTTAATAATTACTTTGAAAGTTTAAAAATAAATTTGTCTAGTTTTAGTAATGAAGAACTAAACTTACAGTCTACACCACCGGAAATAATAAGTGAAGCACAAAATGTTATTGACAGCCTATTATCTAAGTCCAAAGAAAAATACATGTTGGCTTACCAAACATTTATACACTAGAAAAGCAACAAAAAACACGCATTCATTTTCAGAAAATGTGTTTTCCTCGCAAATATGTTATAACATGTATGACATACGTGCGCTTTGATAATTACAGCCTCTGCTTTCTTGTAGCCCTCGCCTACGGCTCGGGCTGGCAATATCGCCTCTGCTGTAATTTTCAAATTGCCGCACTAATATCATAATGTACTATTACATTAACTTAGGGGTTTGATTTTTTAACAGCTTCAAGAGACTGTAGACACAGAATAAATAATAGTACTACCTGTAGACCTGAGTATATCGTTTTAATTTTAACTGGATACCTCCACGCGTTCCCAAGATAAAGGGTCTTGATAGACACGACAGACGGACAACAATGTGATCCTTTAGGAGTTCCGTTTTTTTCCTTAGAGGTACGAAACCCTAAAAACTACTTTCAGCCTTTCAGCCTGTTTCTGAGAGAGAATATTCTTGTTAAGGCTTTTATTATTTATTATTTAGCATTTATAATTTTATGTATAAGGTTCCCAAACTTTTAGGATCTGTCAGTTTGATAGAGCGAGACCCCCGCGCCCCCCGTATCGCCGCGGGGGCGCGGGCGTGATTGGAACTTGGAACGCATTACGAATAAGAATGCCATTGGTTATTGTTGTCTCGACACGGCGTGTATACTAAGCTGGAACACATCCTGCCTGTAGGGCAACACAGGCTATTGTTTGTTACATGGAGGATGTTACAGTCAACTATGCTCAAAAATACTTAACGCAACCCCCTAACCCGCTTTGTAGATTTAAAAGTCACAGTTTTGCAGATAATAGTCATTTAGCTAGCATCCATCAGTCTATACCATAGACTATATAGTGAACAAGTTCAGACGGACATCTATCGTACATTTCTATGAAGCTTTAGAGCTGGCCGCCATCTTAGCTCAAGATTGATGTATGACATTTGTAACTTTTTAATCTTGAATGCTTAATATGAGGCAACAACATTTTCTACATTCAGCCAAAGCCGCGACATACCAGGCAGTTTGTTTTTCTTGGGTAAATTAGGATACATCAGAATTTACCAAGGTAACTATTAAGCAAGATATTTTGTAATTTCTAATAGACCTTTTGAAATAAAAACAAATATTTATTTAGTAGGCACATTTATTTTCTTTTTAACTTTTTAGTAAGTAAGTATATTTTATGAAAGCTTTATTTTGCATCATTGGAAGACTTCTCTTCTGTAACCTGCGGATGTCAGTGCCTAATAGGCGAGATTTGGAAGTTATAAATCTCTTCTCAAAATTTTTGTAACAAACAAAGCGTTTCAAGTTCAAAGTTCATCAACATTCAACGCCCGAAGAGATTCACTGTTTATGCACTCCAGCCATTTATTGCGTCTAATAGCATTAACACATGGAAATACATGTAATTTAACGGTCTGTTGTAAACACTATCACAGTTGGGAACACTGCAATGATTAAACATCGTAGAAAGCACTAAAACGTAACTTAACACCTTAGATTAAATCAAAATAGCGATTATTATTTAATCTAAGCTTAACACGAAATAATCTGAGTAATACTCAAGTAACACTTACAAGTTATCTGGAGAAATAGATATGTACGGAAGTAAAATCTAGATCGCCCTCGACACAAAACAACAAGTGATGAAAGTGACGACGCCATTTTCAAAGATTTTGACAGTAGTGACATTCGCATCGGGAAGAAACTGTCATACATCATTCTTGAGATGCGTTCTCTATAGCAACTTTTTTCAGTAGGGAACATTTCCACCCGGGTCTTATACCACGTCTTTACAAAAGGACAATGCCCACGGCCCATACATTTGAAAACCTGTCAATGTGTTAGCTTGTATAAAATGATCTTGGTAGCAAAATGTAATGTATTACATTACTGTTTACTGGTCTAAATTCAGATGTTTTATGAAAAACCAGAGTTATGTGAAGGAAAGTAAAAAATAACACATAAAAGTTTATGGTTGGACATTTTTTTTTAAGTTTTTCGGCAACACAAAATCGTAGATAAATATGTTTTTATACCATTTTTATTTCAATTAATCATCCACAACACAAATTTATTATTATAGAAGCATATAATCAAGACTATAAAACTATTAGTTATTCTGTGCTATAACATGAGTTTCGTGAAACTAAAAAAATAAATAACGAATCGGACCACCACAGACAACAGTGACAGAAAGAGCTGACAACTAACAAGTTAGAAATACCTACGTTTCGTTATACCCTTGTTAAGCAGGTATAGCCGTTCAATCAATTCATGATTCTGAATTATTGTGTTAATAATTATTCATAAAACGTAACATTAATAAATAATTTATTCCATGATAAAAATTCTTAAAAAGGAGAACTACTTAGAATATAGTTTTATAAACATCGAATTAACTTATATATTTAACGTGAACAGTTAAGAGGCGGAACGAAACGTTTTGAGTGGCAGAGTGCGTTCAAAAACCTAGAATAATTGGTTACTTTGCTACCATATGAAAATAAAACTTAGTAGGTAAGTACCTATTTGTATATTTTCCTGACTTTAGAGGGAAACTATGATAGCATCTTAGAATAATAACGCTATAGAAAGATAGTCTTCATACAAGCGCTCTGTCAAAAATGAAGCACTAAACCGATTCACACACGCGTGACGTGCGCGCAGGGCCGTGATCTGCTGTCTCTTTCCAATTCTATGAATATGAAAGAGACAGCACTGCGCAGGCCGCTGCTACCGAGGCTTTAACTTAGAGAATCACACTGCAGTACGTTTATATTTTGACCTAATTAACTACAAGATACTATGAAATACTGAAAGCTTACCTGTGAAAAGTGATGTTATTATTACACTTCTTTTGTTTTTCAGATGTGTTGTGACACAATTTAACTGCACAAACCGTCATTTTTTTTTGTTTTCGCGAGACACGTTCGGCGCGCTGTGACATTGAACACTACGGAGCGGTCCGGCGTTTGGTGCCATTTCTGGCTCCAATTAATGTGCTTCAAAATAGGCGCGCGAACTTGGTTTCTATAGCGTTATTATTCTAAGGATAGCATGGTTAGATTTAGTGAATTTTGAGTTATTTTTGCCAATACAATTATATTTATACCATTTCAAAACAAAACAGGTTCAAAAGGGGCATTGTCCTTTATGTAGAACCATTGAGGACCTATCAATGTGTAGAACCCAATGACATTGGTAGAACCTTATATTTTTGCCTATTAACGTGGACGCATTAACAGTTAACATGTAAATTAATAAAATCAGATCCTGAAATTGTGTCCAATATTAAAAGAAATAATATGCTTTAGATTTTCGGAACTACAAATGTTATAAAATTATAATACAATTTTTTTGACAATTCAAACCTTAAACCATATGCAGCTTAATTAACTCCATTCGTGTGAACTCGGTAGAGATACCATTTATTTGCATAACATGAACTACCGTAAACTCAGCTACATTATAAAGATGGTTTACTAAAGCACATAATACTTTCAACTGCCATAAAAAAATGATATCAAGCTTTTCTAACGACCAAAATTAACATCTAACGGGTTATTGCAGCAACACCGTTCGTTGATAAAGTATATTTACATAAAATTAAAAGATAATTGAGTTACCTACATCTCGCCACTGCACGTCTGCACGTTAAACAACATAGCGAAGTGCTAAATGATCAATGACAGTGTGAACAATGCAGTCTATTTAGTATTTTATTTACATTAGGTAATAGAACAAAAATAATAAAATAATTATTAGTAATAATGTTTTCAGTTGCCTCGAGTATATGAATGAATTCAATTGTGTCGAAATATAGAATACACAAATCAAAGACAAAAAACATGATAATAATCCTTTTAATACTATTCTAATATGTCATCCATTATTATATTGTTATTCGATATCAGTAAAGGGCGCCTAGCATTGGTTATGCACATATTGGCATGCACTTTGAATAATTCAAAATTAAAAGGCAGTTTAGATAAATTGAATAACGCCTCGCCACATGAGTATGTGGCCTCGCTGCGCTAGGCGCTCTGCGGGTCTATCGGCTAAAAAATATGGATGTAGACATGGGCTTCATTTGACATTTGAAGCCCATATTTTGTCCTTATTATGGGCTTCAAATGTCAAATGAAGCCCATGTCCATATTCATATTTTTTAGCCGATAGGGTAGCTGGTGGTGTAGTGCTCGCCCGATATCCGGAGGGGCCGGGTTCAATTCCCAGGTCTTGCATAGTGTGTCTCATTCTCATCATCACCAACCAGCATTAATTGACATGCGTGACAATTAAGCCAATATCCTACAATTGTAGCGACAACTTGGTTTCAATGATGGAAGCATTGCTTATTATAATATAATAAATCCTAATAATAATAATAAATCTTAGTTTGATCAATTTATTGTAATCTGTGATCGGTTTGATTAAGATCAGTTTGACTTTGGACTTTCACACTGTGATTCATTTCGCATCCAAATTGGAGTGGCATAAATTAATCCCGTGGGCGTTGGCAAGAGAATCCATTCACCAAAATGGCAGGCAATTAGACCCGTCGTGTGATCGAGTGTAACAGGAAAACAATAATCATCAAAATGTATCAGTAAACACGCTCATACTTAGTCTTAAATAATAATTCTCCAGTATTTTGATACTTTTCGTGTTCAAATATAAGAAACGTACAATTATGGTTAATAACAATTTCGATGTGTTGAGATCATAATTTGCTTTAGTCTTGCTTGACATCGACTTTGTATAACTACAATGAAAACAATCTGTCTATTTAATATTGCTTTAAAATATTCGATTCGCCTCGCACACAAATAAATTAGCATTGATGTACATAATAAGCACAAAAAGTATTTAACAACTTGGTTCCCAACTTTCCGAAGAGGATTTTTAATACACAAAAGTAAAAAAATGAGTGTTGCAAAATCACGCTAGCTAACACGGTAAGTAATTAATTAGCACGAAACCAACGTTGTTATTCACCATTACTTTGTCCGACAGTCAACAAATTGATGTTGAATCGTTGCACAGAATAAGGAAAATTAGCGTTTAAAAGCAACTGGGACACACATACTTACAATGACATTAAATCATTAAAATTCTCGGAGTTTAAAACAAACTAAAACAGAGGCCATTAGCCGTTGTCTACCTACCTATAACTGGAATATTATAACATATTTCATTAGTGGAAGTGAGTCAAAACAAAAGTGTTTAAGTCGTCACGATGGCGACTGCTTCAGAGAATATACACTACCGATACCGACTGCTTTGAGTCAACTGCCTCCACTTAGCCTTTGTATTATAACAGTTTTTCGATGCGTCACTTTTACACAATGATTCATTTCATTACTTATTAGAAATTAAATGAAAAGTGGTGATAGTATTCATAATTATTACATTTCCATTATTTATAACAATGAATCATCTTAAGTAGTCATAGTTATATATTATACATATATACCTAGTTATAGCTAGTAACTTTAGTTTTTAACCATCAAAATTAAATGTAGGTAGGTACTTGTGTTAAGTGCACGGGGCGGGCGTGGCCGTCTTTATTTAGAGTTATGTGTATAGGGTATCATAATTTTGTAATAAGTAAGTAGTTTAGTTTGCATTTGTAATGTAACTCTGTTGCTGGTCCAAAAATAAATAAATAAATCTTATAGTGTAAATAAGGTAGGTAATAAAACTATGTGACTATTAAGCATATTATGACACGTGTACGTAACAGCGGTAAGTTGGCATAAGCTTGGCGTATGTTGATGAAATCAACGTCCTATTATAGTAGACAATAATCCAGCTGCTCAAGCCTTATAAGGCCTAAAGAGCCGAACGGGAACAGCAAGTACTTACAAAAACGAGTATTAATTCGAGGCGCCATAAAAAAAATGTGATTGCGAGTGCGCCATATGGTGACGGCGACTGACCCCGAAAGACCTTTTGTAAATAAATCGTGAGTTACACATCGACAGTTTGAGAAACGCAGAGACGCGTAACTATTTCGTCAGTTATATTTCATTATTCTCGTTGCGATTACTTACTTACTTAGATCACTGAGCTTGTTGTTTCTTCTCGATCAATTTTCAATAATCTTTGACAAATTAAACCACTGTTTTATTTATCTAAGGTTACCCGTTACCTCGCTGGCATCGTATGGACATACCGCGATTGACCATTGTTATGCAAACTCGTGATTGATTGACTTCGTGATTGTGCAGCGAAGGTCGAAATTCGTTTTGCGACAATAAAATATCGTCGAATCGATCCGGCGGCGGCGTGTCGCGTCTGAGAGGGGCGCGAGCAGTGAACCGGTGACTCAGCGGTGCTGCCGATGCCGCCCGCCGTCGACCATTTAACAACACGTAGAAAGTTTCAACTTATTAAAATTTCACCGTAAGCAGATCGGCGGCCTCGGCGCGTACGCGTAGTCGCGTACCGTTTTTGTGCCGACTCGCTCGTTTCTTATCCAATACTCAGTTAGGTCAAACAATGTGTTTATTGGATGATACGAATAGTCGAGCATCGCAGGCACGTTAGACGATGAAACGTAATAACTAAATCTGATAAGACTATAAGACACATCGCCGTTATCATCAGCCTATAAAATGGTCAATGCTGGCTTTGGCCAATTATTAAACTTGGTCGGGGAATGAGTGAACGTTTATCGGGAACCCACCATACTGGCCTAATGCGGGTTTCAATGACTGCCAACTAACTAAATAAGAACTATAACTTAAAGATACGTTATCATCATACGTTAGGTACGTTATCATCACATCTGAGGACACGGTTGGGACGGACTTCAAAAAAGGAGGAGGTTCTCAATTGGTCGGGACGGGAGATTTTTCTTATGTATGTTCCCAAACATACTATACAATACAATACAATAGATTTATTGTCAATCATAGTGAATAAGGTGTTACAGGTGTGTCTATAGTACATATGAACCCTGTTGGGTATGACAATTTGAAAAGACAGGCAGATGTTATAGGCAATTAATTATAGTTTATTGATCTTAATGCAAACAGAATATTGAATGAATAATGACATTTAATTAATTGGAATTAATGGTCTTAATTATATTATTGTTATTATTACATTATTATTATTAGGTATATATTATTATTTACTTTAACTTGCATGCTCGCAAGTCGCACGCAACAAGCTCGTCTATTAGATAGATATAGACGAGAGGCAAGACGTATTTTTACTCTTGTAAATATAATACTATACTAATGTATATAGTAAATATCAAACAATTGCAATTTTAACAAGTCTTATGTACTTAAGAGAATTATTTATAACTAGCGGCCCGCCCGCGCCTTCGTCCACGCTCACTTAGAAACACATCATACATCAGCCATTTTGAACAAAATATTTACAAAAACCATCCTCAGTTATTATAGTTATTATATCTTTCTATTAGTGAAAACCGCATAAAAATCCATTCCGTGGTTTAGAAGAATAGTGCGGTGCCACAGACAGAGGAAAACGGCGACTTTACTTTATAATATGTAATGATTATAATAATTAAATTACTCATAAAAAATAAATTAAATGTTGTGAACAAGTGCTATCTGCATTTATACCGGGCCGGTCAGGTACAGATATCAATTTGGTATGTACACATATTGATAATCATATCGTATCGTGTTGAGTTGACAACATGTTTCAATAAACCTCCTACAAAGAAAATAGCAAATACTCATTTAAGAAAGTATATAGTATAAACTTAGATCATTGAGCTCCTGTTGTTAAACTCTTAAAAATAATTAAATTACAATTTGAGAACCACATAGTCGTTTATTATAGGTACTGAGTTACACAAATTAAAAACAGAGTTTTGTAGCCAAACAGCGTCACAAGGCGGTGCATGGTGCAACGCCATCAACTACCCTATCGGCTAAAAAATATGGACATGGGCTTCATTTGACATTTGAAGCCCATAATATGCCCACATAAGGACAAAATATGGGCTTCAAATGTCAAATGAAGCCCATGTCCATATCCATATTTTTTAGCCGATAGACCCGCAGGTCAACCTATCAACTCCAATCGATATTGATCCTTGTAAGTAAGTAAGTACCCCTACCATAAACTTAACTCTAAAAGTAGGCCCCTACTGGCGTCTGTACTAAAAAAAGATTATAGCATATTCGGTGAGGTGGTGGAAATGAACAACAACACTTTGAACATCCTAAGTTTAACAACAACAAAAGAAAAAGAATAGGAACCTGCGATTAACGTTGTTTATTTCAAACTTCGTATGTAAAAAAATTAGAACATACAAATCATACAATAGAGAAACATATTCTTGACACGTATCTCATCGCTAGTTGCCAACGCCTTTTCTGGTAGATAATGCGACGGACGGTGAATCATCAGAGCTCCGACGCATCGAGTACTTGATAAGTAGCTTAAAGGAATGAATGAGACTTTTTAAACTCTTCGTAAAAATAACAACACATTATTTAATTCTGTTGACTGATTTGAGAATTTTCGGAGGAATTCTTCCTTAAGACTTGATAATTAGTATTATCTACATATATAGTTGCTAAAGCAATACATGGTTGGTATTGTAAAACATTAAGTATGCACTGGTTCTACAATATATAAGATAGGAGAAAAAAAATATTTGAGGTTAAAGATCTGTTTCTAAAAGGTATTTTCTACAGTGGTGCACAGAATAACAGCTAATATTACAACCGGTATAGTGGTCAGCCGCAAATAGAAAAGTGTCATATAAATCATAAATCATCATATCCTACCTATCCCTAGACCGATAAAGTGGCAAGAAATTATAGCACTTGTGCCCGACTGACCACGACAATCATGCAATATAGTAGAACACTATTTTTATCAATGACTGCTTTAGTTAGATATTTGGTAGTCGTCAGCTAGCATAAAGAAATAACACCTGTGGCTTGGCGATTTAAACTTCATAACTGACATGGGTACAATTAGAATTTAAAATTTTAGTTTAAGTACTAAGGTATTAAGGTCCTAATGAAAATTTAGAAAATAGTAATAAAATATTTATAACAATTTGTAGCCAACACACAAGTAACAAAAATCGAGATAAAAATGATAACGTCATCCACATAAATCACGTTCAAAATGTAGCGCACGCAGACGGTGGTACTTACATCTGGTAAAACGGATTGTGTTGTGTATTATGTTATTGGTGTATCGGATAGCTGCAGCCGCGGGGTGACCTTGCCTCTATTTATATCCAAGGAGCATTCCAGCAGTCACAGAACTCTGTAGCTTCGTGAGTAGCGCGCGTGACACGCGCGGCCAGCCTTGGCGTTAGACGCCTTACATGGGAGATGCATGTGCATAATGTGGAACTCCGAGTAACCGAGTATGGCGCTCGGCAGTGTGAATGGGGTCACAAATGGATAAGCAAACATCACTCTCCAGAGTTTAAAATGATTCGATTCGCGAGGTATGGGTAATAGTTAGCGATTGTAACATACACTAAAATTTCTACAATTTATAGATTTCTAATAAAAATTAGATAAATGAAAAGTTTTTCAGTTTACATCTTTTAGAAGCTACAATATTTACTGTACTGTTACGAGTATAAAGCTGCACATTCCGCAGTACTTACATAGATAAATAAACCAACTAAGGAAAATATTCTAACTAAATAAATGTTTTGATCACGTACGATGAAGCCTAAACTGATAAATTTTACGCCTTAAAGAGGGTATTATTCATCATCACTAATATACACTAATATTAGTTGAAGCAATCAGTGTGGCCGCGTGAGTAAACAATTGTATTGATGTTCCACAAATTCCTTGTACTTGATTGTTCGGATTAATAAAATAGTAGAGATGATAACCCACCTAGCTCTAGTAAATTAAGACGCGTGTTTCCATCATATTAATACCAAATATCAAATTGTTATTTTGCTTTTATACTGCGGCATTTACCTATATCGAAACTGAAAATAGTAATTGATAAAATACCTTGCCTGCCTGTAATTGTCCCACCTGAGGCAAATCTTTTTATTCGGTAATTCAGGCAAATGTCATTCATTCTTCATTCAATATTTGTTTTCAGGTGATCAAGACTGGTAAGAGTATTTATAAACACAGCACGAAAGATTATCAGCTATTTAGGTTTTTTTTTATATCTTTGTAATCAAGAGTGATAAAAAATATAATTAAAACAAATAAATGAAGCCTTTCTTGAGAGATTTACTTGGGTTATGTTATCGGTCAGTGGTTGATTAAATACGTTTAAGATAAGATTACGATTAAGTTTTTAAAAACAACAAACAAAAAAACTAACATCTCGAAATTTTGGTGGTGGGTGACACATTTCTACTTCAATCCATCAGTCAGCAAGCTCCTCTTTGGAAAATACTGATGGACTTAAATAGGTATCAATCATTATATTCCATCATACTAGATTGGAGCATTTCGACATGGTTGGGCTCTCAGTTCGAAGAGACATGTTTGATCTAGTTTTTATATAAAAGTTAGTGTGTGCCCAGCTGGATTGCCCAGAATTACTACAAAGAGTTGGTTTTAGTGCACCCCAGCGAAGACAAAGATCACAAAATGTAAAACTTTCCAAGTTCAATTGGCTCACACTAATTTGAAAAAGCATTCCGACTGTTTCGCATGTATGACACAATTGTATAACAAGTACCAATGCGACATTAATTTGGCCAACCCCTCGTCTGTGGCAAGGACTCCTAGAGCTCGATAACAATAGAAATTCTATTGTGTCTGGTATTTCAACAGCCGACCTAATATCATCTGTTAGCCAGATTTAAAACAATGTGCTATCTGACATTTGTGTTGATACATTTTGCTAAAACATTTTCATTTTAATTTTTTCAAGCATTCTTGTTATTTTATTATTTAAGTATTAAGATTTTTTTGTTTTTTTATTTGTGTGTAATGTGTGAAAAAAAAGGTGTGAAAGTAGGAATAACTACAAACTTAGTTACCTAACTATTGTAAATGTAACTTTTAATTATTTCTATTGCATCTGTTATTTCAATTATTCTATAAATAATTAAATATTATATTTATTGTATCTGTTGCTTCAATGTTACTGTGCATGGTGCGAGACTTCCAGCACTTATTTATTTGTTACGGGTCCATATTGGCATACCTAAAGTCATTTACACGAAATCGTTTTTCCTACCGATTTGTAATCCGAATGATCGCTCTTTCCTGAAATTTTTCTTCCTTAAGTTTTGACATTGAAAATGTCTTTTCGTTCGCTCCAGTGTAGGCTCCGATTTCACGAAAAAGTGCGATCCCCATATATCTCAGAGAGTTGAGAGAAGATAATGATATTTAAAAAAAGCTCAAAAGACGCGTAGGTATTCACGAGAGCTGTAAAAGGTGCAAAAAGAAATATTCAAGAAAGTCGAAAATGAAAAAAGCTCTATGACCGAAATAGTGAAAATTTTTTTTTTTTTCCGATTTCTAGGTTTTGGTGCTCGATATTTTGGAAACGAAGAATGATATCAAAAATTAAAGAAAAACTCCTCTGGACAATTTAGTCAGCTACAATTTGAACCTAAAACAAAGACGATCCGAAGACCTGAACCCAAACCTTTTTGAAAAAGTCAATAAGTCAAAACAACATTTTTCACATAACATTTATGACTTCACTAGCGGCCGCTCGCGGATTCACCCGCGTGGTTCCCGTTCCCGTAGGAATATCGGGATAAAAGTATTCTATGTGTTAATCCAGGTTATAAACTATCTGTATGCCGAATTTCATCCAAATCCATTCAGTAGTTTTTACGTGAAAGAGTAACAAACATCCATCCATACTTACAAACTTTTGCGTTTATAATATTAGTAGGATGTTTCGCAGAGTTCGTTTACACTAGGTACTACCGACGATGTTCATAAATCATAACACATGTTTCCGAAAATTGTAATAATTAACAAAATCACTAATGTAAATATAATTAAGTAAACTGCGACTGTTGTTTTTCATTACGCTTTTTCCCTAAACATAATTTCCATAATTATGACATACAGGACTAGGGCAGCTAGTAATTCTGTTGTCTAATAAAAAAAATTAACCTCGAAATTAAAGGCTTAAATTTCTAACATAATCACGTGACCTACAGGAGTAGGGCAGCTAGTATCCTTAATCATTTGTATAATAGTGTAAAATACGGTTATGTTGAGAAAATATAGGAAAACAAATAAAAGTAAGTATAATAGATGTTTTGCTACTGACATTATGAAGTTGATGATTCGGGATTATGAACATTAGAAACAGAGTACTTAGGTAGTTAGGAATTGTGATTTCGGAGTTCCGATTATCGGAGTTGAAAAGGTGAACTTTGGCACACCCATTTGTTACAATGTATAATAGTTTAATACAAATGTTCTCATTGTTGGAGAACCAAATAATAAAAAAAAGAAATTATACTTATTAAATGTAGGTAAGTAACTAAGTGGTTTTTACTCATTCCAACTCATGTTATACAGCAACGACCATAATGTGCCGTATGCATTTGCTGTGAGAAGAATACTCAATACTCATACGAACGATCTATTTACAATTTATCAATACTGCACAAGGACACACTGCATTTCCTATTCAGAATGCAGATTTCTTCTGAGATTTAACAAGATACTTTTGTAGTGTGAAATTGTGAATCTTGAATGCTTTATGCCCTTGCATTTTTAACATGTAGGTAATCTTAAGATTTACTATATGTTACCCAAAGCTACTTTTTTTAAGTATTTAGCTTGGAAGAAGAACCTGATGTATAAAAATTGAAGTTCATATTACGTAAATACAATTAGTTTCGGGACATACCACAAATCCACCTTACCGGCCGCCAAAAGGCGTTGTTTATAAGAACCAGGGACATTGTATGTAGAAGCGGACACGTAACTACGTGAGCCGGAACTCCATTGTTTGATGAGTGATGTGATGGATGGTCGCTAAAGAAATGAGCCGTCATGAACTTGGACAAAGTTACTGTATTCACCATATTAATACTATGTACTGCTAACATGTTTGCTAGACTTGTTCTTGGATTTGGACTACTTGGTCTTAGACTTATTATTACTACCAACACTAGTCCTACGAACAGGATATATTGATTGCATTGTGGAATGCGACAGGTCCAACCCAACAACACTAACATAAAGTGAAACTGAAGATTTTACGTTGGTTTCTGTACTCAGTATCTATGATCAATTTTCAGTGTTTTGAAACAGGATACAAAACTTTGTGATAAGTAGTTAATCTATGATAGGTATTTGACGATAGGCGTTTGTTTTGAAACTTCTATATTATTTTAAAATCTCGTTCAAGTACCTAGTGTACCTAGTCAGGACATTTATAGAGTGGTAAACAAGTATGTGCGGAAACGTGTGTCGTCGCGCTATTGTAGGCCCTCACAAATGCGACGTCACCTTTACACTTCATATCCTCACATTTCAACCGAGGTGCCTTCAGCTAATCTTTTACGCAGTTAGCAGGCTGTTCTTTTCCAGCGAATTCAAAATCAAATCAAAAAGTTGGCATCACATCAAAGAACGCCAGGTTCTCAGTTATCTGACTGAATTTCATTTGCAAAATGGCGCCTCGGGCGGAATTCCATTTCCGAATCCTTTACGGCTAATTTTAGCGACATTGAGCGCCGCCGAACTCCCATAAGTCTTCATTTGTGAAAAAGTTTGGGAATCGGGAATTCGGGACGGGGCGGGCGGCGCGGCGGCTGCGGCGGACTGTAGGTACACAAATGTCGACGAGGCGGCAAAGCGGGTCGTCGACCTCAACCAGCAATAGAATGTATCAGAGATACGTCTCAAATTTTATGGAGCGTCAAGTTGGCCGGCAATTATAAAAAATTCAAGTATACCTTACGGATGGCTGCTGGCTAAGCTAGTCGCCGATGCGCTCCGTTTTTTTAACTAGATTGCATTAAGCCAATTAAATATTTCACGCTCACATAAATCACCGCGGACGAGCGGCTTACATTTAAAAAAGGCTAGTCTATTTAACTTTTAATTATCCAAAAACCAACTGAAAAAGATGCTAATTGGTTTGAATTCGGCTATGTAACCCGAGATAAAATTATGCAAGTACGTATTCCGAATTTTAAGGGCGATATTATCTAACTAAGTTAGTACAGTACCTACCTACCTATTCTGAATTATAATTAACATCTTACGGGGTTGTACCGACGCCAACGAAGACGCCGTCTCAGCAATGCCCAAACATTTTATGATGAACAGCAGTAAGAAGCCATAAATATTAGCCAACTTTACTGCCGAATAAACGTTTATGACTCGCTTTGTTGTTATTACACGTTCTCTTCCGCGGGGGCCGAGAGGACGGCGGATTGAGTTTAGCTCCCCTCACATACCTACCTACTATTGATCTATAAACCACATACGCAGGGTAGGGTACCTAGGGTTTAGACCTAGGTATGTCATACATAATGGACGCAGAGAGCCATGGTTGTCACAAGCGCAATCATCTAAAAATCTAAATTATGTAGGTACCTACTTATGGAAGGAAATGTGGTGTTAAAATGAAAATTACTAAAACTAACCTCAGAACGATTAGAAATTAGTCCACATTGAGAAAAACGGTAAGTATTTCAGTAAACTTTACAAATAAATACATACTTACATGCAGAGAATATAAGAATGCAGAAAATTATAACTTCCGGGGCGCCATTACAGGCAGCGTCTTATAGTAGCAAACCTCCAATCGGCTCTCCTCGTAAAAAATATTTGCATATAGGTAGTAGGTAGTCTTGCTTGACACGGCGATTAGGTAGCTCATTAACTTACTTTCGTGCTAACAATAAATATCCGCAGTATTTACTTCCGCAAAGCGTTCGTAATGAAGTTGTTAATCTCATCAGACACACGTTTTGCAATAATCGGTACAATTTCAGGAAACAGCCCTAACAGTTTAGGCATTACATTAGGGGTGCGTTTGGTCCTCGGGCAATCGATTTGAGTATTCGGGAAGTTGTTTTGTCCCTCTCTAGCGCCACAGTCTGGTAATGTTTGCTCTCATTCTAGTCTGGAACCGCTGTCCCATCGGGGCAGATTTCATTACGTAGGTAGATGCACGCCTGCCTGATGTTATACCTAGTTTTGTTAGCAAATATTTTGTCTGGTAGGTATCGTCGAATAGAACTCTATTCACCGATTGCAAGAAATATGTTGTTTCGTCCGGCGCGCGGCGCAGCTGTTTAAATACATACGCAATTAATAACAACATGTAGATGGGTTTCGACTACGGCTGATTGACTATTATGCCTTCATTGGAGACCTATTATTAAGATGTTTAGTAGGCAGTCGTTGTGGCAAATACGGAATAACAGAAACAAATAAGATTTACAGGGAAACGTTAACATGAGGACGGGTAAACATTTTATTATCATTGAATAATACAAGTTTCCTGTAAGAGTAAAATCATAGATCCTACCTACATTGAAATACCTATCTTAATATTTGTGCCATTAACTACCATTTATCAGGCGTGCTTTACGGTTTACGAATAAAGGATTAATTTTATGTAGTTAGGAACTAAGTAGTACACTTATATACTTAGGTACTTAATAAATTATGTGGAGTTAAACTAAATACCTACTGGCATTTTTATTTAAATCATGTACCTAGTCGTATACCTAGCCTTATCGTAACTTACCTTTTGAACCTTTACATAAGTTTAGTTACAAATAACATAGTATATTGGCGTAAGGAAAAAATGGTAGAATGAAGTCCCAAGTCGCAACTTTATCTAAGAATGATATGATAGATAGGTAGAATAGAAACGTCAACACAAAGAAAGGAGGTGACCACTGTGGAGGTGACACATTACTAAAATGATTCACATCTTTAAGCTTAAAAGCAGATTATGATAGAAAAACCACACCATCAAAATACTCAGAATTGCATTTTTTGTTTAGTATGAAACAGCTGATTGTTTTCCGCAATTTCCGAGTGGCTCCCATACAAATTTATGATTATTGCCCAGTTGGGCAGTTGGACCGATTACCAAACACATGTATTTGTGTTAAATCAAAATGTTATTAATTCGTTAATAGTTCAAATGCCATGGGAATACCTACGCTACGCAATCATTTATAGTTATGTGAATGATAGCCGATAGCCATGCGTATGCGTGGCGTAGAGGCTGCATCACGCGAGAAAGCGGCGAAAGTCCACAACGCGTTTTTATCAGAACCGGTTCCAAATAAATCTTTTGTAATCTGTGCTGTATGCGAATTAAACAATACAAGCGTGGTGGTAGGTACCTACCACCTACTATTTTACCTACAGTGCCACTATACTACTTACAATAGGATAACGCTACAAGTAACCTACTTACATAAAATGTTGTAAAGATTAAATAAAAACATGGACGAAGATAATGAAACGTTGTAAAAATGCCTACCTCAGGCGGGAATCGCACCCGCGTCCCCCGCAACCGCAATCCGTGCGCTGCGTTGGCCAATACCACAGACCAAAGCCGCCACCGAGGGATACCTCGGTGACGGCTTTGGTAATTTGTTTGGTAATTTGACAAGTGTAACCAAAGTAAGTAGATATACTTACTTTGGTTACACTTGTCAAATTTTTTTAACGTGTCTATTATCAAACCTCTAGAATTTACAAATATCGAGCTTTAATGTGGAACTTTCTTCAGTCAGTTAGTCAGGGCTTATCTTTTATAGATTAGTTAAAAAGTTTAAATTACCTGAAGACTTCTGTCCTCAGTAAGTATCTGTTCAGTGCTTGTCTTATGAAGAATAGGAAGATATACATACCACCTATACCCATTTTCTTACAAACAATGCTATTGTCACTATTCAAACAACACTATAAGCCGTGTTCAACTTCACCCTAACTCGAGGGTGGTTTAGAGGTTCAGTTTATTAATAAATGTACCTAAGTATGTATGTTATTTGACAACAGCCAATGGAATAAGGCTGCCATAACATTGTGTCGCGTTAGTCAGAAGGCTATTTTTAGCGCTCCAGCAACGCTGATACAAAACAAAACTTCAAAAGTTCGTTAGCACCGAAGGACATTACTGAGCATCCGTTAAAATGTAAAAAAAATCATGTTAATACGATTCCGAATTTTCAGGTAAGAATCGAGACGAAAACTGCCAAGTTAAACGTAGCCAGATCGATGGCCAGCGCAGCCGGTGTAATTGTATTTATTAGCATAATCCAGCATGTTGTTTAACGAACCGTGACCCAACAGTTAATTGTGCGTTTCCTCAACCGAATCTTCACTGAGAGCTTTTAGAAATTGCTCTGTGAAAAGACACGATTAATCCGCCGAGTGAGACAAAGACCGTGCTAACGGGATGTTGGCGCGGGGCGCTCGCTGCAGTCGGCCGGCACCCCATTCTAACTTACCCCCTCTCTGCTGCGTCAACTTATTTGTGATTTAATTTCAATGTCATATTGATCGATAGGGTTGCAAGATTAGATGAGATCAGAAGTTATATGATTCAAAAACGTGGTGATCATTCATTCGCGCTAAAGTCTCTTTCCCTTTTGAAAGATAATTTTTTAAGTAAATTAACATTAAAACGACACAGACGTGTTCGCAGTGCTGATAATGACCATACTCATCTTATTCCAGCTGATTTGACATAATCTGATCAACACGTCATTCGAATGTAGGTTCACTACCTACATTCTTTTGTACCATTTGATGGTCAATAACACAGAAGTAAGTACGCGTCACCGCGAAGAATGCACTATCAGTGTCACAAACGGACGTCAAGTGCATACCAGCAGAATGTCGACTAACAACACGGCACGACTCTTGAACAATAAAATCCACGAACACGAACGATACATAGAACACGCACACCGAAAAAAACTAATCCAATGAAGTGATCCATGTACTGGACAAAACGTAACGTAACGGCATCAACCGTTAATTGCGATTTTTTAAAAGTTCTTTTACACTTAATGATCCCGCTCAAGCACGGCCGGCATGCGAATGAGAGTGCAGCAATTTTATGTACTTACGTACGTACACGCACTTCGATCGCCGGCTCCTGAGGGTGCGACGACACGAACGAAAACAACTCCAACAAAACAAATAAGTACATTGTGGGGTAAGCTCTTCTTTTACAGGTGTTTGATAAAAAAAAATTAAATTATATTTTTCATATGGGTATTATAATTGACTTACCAAATTAAGTGATGGGGGAAGAAGTGGAGGAGTCAAACCGTGCACTGTGTCTCGACGCCAAAACGCGACTGATGCCGGCTGGCGTGGCGCAGGCAGCGCGGGCCGCGGCGGGCGGCGGCGCGGCGCGAGGGTGGCGGGCTCGCGGTCTGATACGAAAGCCGAATAATAATAATTTTTATTATAGATCGGTTCACGTATGTTTTCGTTCGGGTGATTCAGGTCCTACTCCTATCCCTATTATCGCTTTGTTTGAAACAACGGCGAGGTAATGTGTTTAATGGGTGACGTCAACGAGGTAGCATTTTATTGATAAGTTGAAGAGTTAGCGTCAGCCCTTTTTGTTTGTGAAATACCTACCTATCTCGTTGTGATTTATAAACTTACGATATGTTTGCATTTTATATTTATTATGTAGGTAAGCCGAATGGCATCTACTAAAGTTTAACTTAATGCTGATTTACATTAGGACAAATTAGTCACTGACGTCATTGCTGTAGATACTGACCCCGATGATAAGTACTATTGGCAACAAAAAACCAACAGATTAGAAGGAGGGAGGTAGGACCACGAGCAACGCAGTAACTGTCCCGTGTAAATTACCTATTAGAAATTAAAACTTAAGCCGCTAAAAGAAGAATCACTCAAGAACAGCTCGAGTGCTCGACCGATTTGGATGACTTCTATTTCGTTGTGTTCGTATTGTCAGAATAAGATTTGAACGAAAGATTTTTTTGGAGAATCCACCGGAAAGGTCGAAAATTTGGGTGCTATTTCTATATAAAAAACATGAAGGTAAGTATTGTAAAATAAATAGGTAACATAAGAGAAACCATTCCACCGCCGCTAGCGCTAGCGCTAGTTTACCATAAAACAAATACGTCGAAATATTTCTATTATTTTTCTTTCCTCAGAGATTGATAATAACAGCACCCACACCTGACCGCGCGCCGCGTCATGACATGAATCACCACGCGCGGGATTGCGCGGGGCGCGAGCGGTGCGGAGCCACTTGTCCACGACAGTTACTTTTATATTTCAATTATTCACAGCAACCGAATTAAAGATGAGACGCCCTGCGCATGCCGAAATGTAATTTTATACCGCCTCTGTGTCCACCGGTTTTAGACCCAGAGGTAGGTACGGGTTCGATTCCCAGCGGGGGGTAGATTTTTTACATAGGTACTCGGTTTGGTTGGTGGTAGGGCTTGTTTTAAGTCTGCTTGGCTTAGATACCTCTTATCTAATCTAATTATGTCGCCATAACATCAATGCCACTAGCGTTGTTGTGTTCTGACAGATACGAGATAAGATAGCCAGCTCCTCAGTAGGTAGTTAAGGAATCCGGGTGTGTGCGCTTCCACCATCGCCTTATCATCGACCGAGGCTATTAGCGCAAAAGTGGTGTAACCCACAATTTTGGTGTAAAATACAATCGTTACATTATGATTTTTCAATACAAAGTGGCGTAAGCCACCTTTTAGTATCCATCAATAAATGGCGTTGAAAACATATTTTTTCACGGGGCATATTAAAGCAAAACAATAAAGCAAGATTGGTGTACATACTTAAGCAAATTTTAATTCCTCATTATCTTCCTAATGAAGTAGTCTGAGGTTATACCACTTTTGCGCTGATAGTCTCACCAAATAACAGGTGATTTAATTATAGGAAGGTGTCGTGATCGTGACGGCCGTCACGATGTACCGTATCGTCAGACGACCACTTGTCTATGGTAAGACTTTTCTGAGCGGGCATAGCATTAGGAGTGAGAGTAGTCGCAATAAATACAGCAGTCGAGCCATGAGCGGGCGCTCATTTCGTTGTCTGAATTAGTAGAGTGAAATGCTATGGACACTAGTGTGCTGGAAGCTGCCCCACGTGTCTACATGAAAGTTAGGTGACTTTAATCTTTCTATTCTGACGGCACTCTATTTTATTCTCTTATTGTAACTTGTATAATCTGAGCTAATAAATAATCATGTGCATAACCCCTATTTCTAATCTGCGGCGGTAGTCAGCTGACGATATCCGCTGTGTAGGTACTCTTCAATTATGCGAGACTGACGCAAGGGGTTATATCGGCTGTCCATTACACTCCTTAGTGTTTCTGGAATTGCTCCGCGCTTGGGATTCCCGACTTTCAGTTCCACGGATTGCCCAAGTAAGCGTAGATACGTGAAGTGCGAAGAAGGCGCGGTCCTGTTTAGGGCTGCTCGAGGGGCTCACGACCCCGATGGGTTGCCCTCGGTGCTGGTCGCTGGACGAGAGAGGAGCGACGTGACTGTAGGAGAGAGAGGTACAGTCTATAAGGCCAACCAGTACTGGTGCAGCAACTCCTCCCTGGCCTTGGCCACTGTTTTTGAAGTGGGCGCCGATTTGTGATGTGGAACCTAAATCTTTTATTTCTAAGGGTGTTACCAGACCAACCGTTCGATCGTCGATCTACGGCATCGTACATCGTTGATTGTCCTGACAAAATTACAAACAACATTAAAAGAATTAGCCAAATAGGTGGAGTCTTTCTGAAGTGATGCGCGTGTAAATATATTTTTATATTTACGCCTCGGTAGCGTGGTCAAGCGCTCGGCGCGCCATCCGGAGGTCCCAAGTCCAATTCCCAGGTGGGGCAGTGTTTTCGGCCTTTTTGATGCTGCGCCCGGGTTTGCGATCGATCACCAACTCACGTTTGGCAAGCGTGGTGATTAAGGCGAAGGGTACCGAGTAAATATGTAGTCACCAGCATTAAGATGCGACTATCGACGGCCTGCAAAAATATCTGATTATTGGTTGAAGGCATAATTGCCTATACTATATGACTTCCACCAATGATCAGATATTTTTGCACGTCACATCTAAATGATGGTGACTGTACCTACGAAATGTCTTACCACTCGTGTACCTACGCCTGGCGTACTCACCATGGAATTCTGTTATTTAAAGAATGCCAAAAAACTGTACCCAAATAGTACCAAATAGTACCAAATAGTGCCCAAAGGAAATAAATAGTACCCTTATAGTTAAAAAGTTATAGACATAGTTTGGTGAGTTCTTGTGACAAAATGCTTGCTTGTCGGATATGACCGACAAATGAAAACGTTCCCAATACGCAATTTTTCTTGACGGCTATACACGACGGTGGCGTATTGGGCACGTATTCATTTGTCGACCATATCCGACCGTGGCGTTCAAAAGGTTAAATGTACAGTGAGTTTTGTTGTTGACTGTACGCCTTTGCAAGTGTTTACACCCTCCGGATACGGATGTGCCTTGGGTCTTTGCCACTGCTATATCCGGAGAAGTCCTGGCTAAACGGCACATGTTCCGGATATAATTATAACACGTTGTCTAGTCCCTTTTGTTTGCAGCGTAGGCGTACAGTCACCAGCAGTAAAATGTGATGATGCAAAAATATCTGATCATTGGTGGAAGGCATATATATGTCTTCCACCAACAATCAGATATTTTTGCAGGCCGTCGATAGTCACATCTTAATGCTGGTGACTGTAATACCTAAAGGTCCTCTGTTGTAGTGAGAGCAGAAATACTTACGTACACCCCAGTATAATAGAAGTATACACAGTGCGTTTGAAATAAATTTGTAGGGTAATGGCCCTGTATTATGTATGATATGGCAATGAGTAAGGACTCATACACAATTTAAAGCATTATTAGTTATCATGTTTTTTTTTTTGCTAAAATTCAAAATGACTTTTGTGTGACGCAGATAAATCAATGTTCAACTAAATATTGTAGTGTATAGGTAAGGCTACAATAAACACACTCTTAATACAACACTATAGTGAGTTTTTGTTTATTATTCGGTCGAGCTAAAGTCAGCTGTCTCCTCATGTGGGAAGGCGTGTGCCCTGCAGCGGGCCGTTTATAGACTGATATTTATATTCCAGTTCGCTATCACAGCGTAGTAACGAATGTGTCACAAGAGCCCACCTTGAAATGACACTGGAGACACCAATGCTATGTCCTATGACCTTTGCATCAATAAAGACCATGCCTAGTTTTCTCCATGCTAAAGACCTACATAATGTAGGTCTATCAAATTAGTTGAAGGAAGGATTTAATAATAAAAAGTCAAGTGTGCTGAAAAAGAATTTTATTATTAATTTTTTTCTTTCATCTTTTCTTTTTTTTTTCAAAATAATCAACTAGGTACAATAATAGTTGTACATGAGTATACAAATATAAATCAAAGAGTTACGTGAAGTAAAACGCAACTTTGGAAATACATACAAAACAAATTAAACCAATTAAAGCGAGAATGAGAAACAAACGATTACATCTTATAAACAGTTTTACATCTTAGTAAGTCTTTCATTTATATCAATGTGTTAATATTCCTCGTAAACGTATAATATTGATATTGCGGCCCATTACGTATGTACCTATTCCATTGCTGTACCACTACACACAACTATCATACGGCATTCATACGAACATTCCTTTGAACACTGACACTTACTCACAGCTTTGATGTGAGCGTCAAGTTAGCAGCCTCACCATGGAATTAGATGGTTTTGACTACGTCAAAAATTGTGTATAAATAGTGACGTACATCATATAAATAGTGATACTATGGTTCAAAAGATATTTGTTTATCTTGGTGAGGTTGCTAACTTGACGTCAAGTTAGCAGGAACCTTAAGAAATACAATACGGATCGATGTGATTTATATGTAAAAAAACTGTGCGTAAATAGGTGAAACGTATACGCAAAATTTCAATAATAGTACTTAAATACAAGCCGAGATATTACGGTCTCTAAGTAGGCTGCTAACTTGACGTTTCTTGCGATGACGATTCCACAGAAACGGGTACACGTTTTAAACAAATAAATACATAAAAAAATTGTGCGTGAAATAGAATCTTACGGTGTAAATAAAAAAAGAATTCTTCTTTGCAATTTTTTAAAAATCTAATGTTAACTTCTACCATACCAGGGGGTTGTCACTTCGTAATTCGGTCGACGTATTCACCTACACGGTCGGTCCGCACGCGCAGACAATTTAGTGGAGTGTCACGCACGCAGTACGCAGGATGCGACCGACAATACTACAAGTACCTACGTGTTTACTTACCTTTTAGAATTCTTGGGATGTTTGTGATTTTTGAATTCTTATCTTTAAATTTCGTGTCAGTGCATCCGAAAGCAGAACAGTAACAGCTTTTATTTCACCATCCTGTAAACTTCCCACCACTTGCGAAAATAAAATAAACGTGAAACAAACTGCCGCGTCGGTCGCATCCTGCGTACTGCGTGCGTGACACTCCACTAAATTGTCTGCGCGCGCGGACCGACCGTATAGGTGAATAAGTCGACCGAATTACGAAGTGACACCCCCCTGGTATGGTAGAAGTTTTCCGTGTAATCATTCCGTGGAAGTAATTCCGTGGTGAGGCTGCCAACTTGACGCTCACGCTTTGATATCCAATTGGATGTGGTTACAATCACATAGTAGGTGAGCATAGCAACGCATTTAAAAAGCCATTCTCGCAAAACATTTCATTCCAAAGGTGAATTTCTTACAACATAATAGAAGCTATATATTTTTCTTTAAATAAAATAATTAACAGTAATAGATCCTCTGCGCGGTAGGAAAGGATGGTGGGATAGATTCTATTCTCATCGTTGAATCAACAATTCGTTCTTTAGTAATAAAAACTCCTATTCTCTTAAATTATTTTACACCATGTACAATTTTTTTACATCGATATTGCCAATGTTTTAAGTAACTAATAAACAATAACTAAAAAGCATTGTGAGCGCTGCTGTGACTCTTTAATTGTTTTGTAGGTTTGACCCAAAACGAATATTACAACATTTTGCTAGAGCAATTAATATTTAAATCAAACCTCATGTTTGATTGCGGGTATTATTAACCATTTATTAACTAAAAAGATTGGAACAGGATACTTTTCAAAATGGGAACGTCTTCCTTCAAATAAAGAGAAGTATAATCTTAACTAATATTATAAATGCGAAAGGACAATGCCCATTTTGGACCTGGTTTTTATTGAGAATGTATAAATATAAATCGTATTGGCAAAAACAGCTCAAAATTCACTAAATCTAAACATGTTTTTCATTAAAGTTAGGATAAAATACAATATTAAGTTTACTTTTCCAATGTCAGTAACAGTGTAGGGCGAAATGTAATCTAACTACTGATTACTAACTACGATAACAATTTGTAGTTAGTAATCATAATATTAGATTACATGAAATAATCGGAAAAAGTAGTTAAGCATTTTGATTACTAACTACAAATTGTAGTTGCAATCACGGTTACGTTTACGTTACATTTTGTAACTACCTACGTTTACTTCTAGTACAAAGACAAAACGCGCGCGCGCGTTTTCTCGTCCTTCACGATCACCACAATATGCATCGACTAATCAGTTGCTTGCTAGTTACACGCGGGGTGTCGACACAGCGCGGCGCCGCCGCCACCGTGCCACCTTCTTCGATTCCAGTGGAAACACTATTTTCATATGCCACAAAGATAAATCACCCTAAATCGCACAAGCTATCAGACGAAATGTTCAAAAAACGTGTTGTATTAAAAGCTAATTTAAATTATTAATTTTAATCTATTATTCTAAATTGTTTCCAAGATGTTTGCTGTGCTAAGTTGATTTTTTTATCTATCAATCTAAAATCAAACATCCCCACGTGCTATTGTCCACGTGGGAAGTTTTACGCAAATCTTCTCAGGTGTTAACTCAGCGCATGAAACTGAACAACTTTTGCTCTACAAACTTTTTCCCGAAATCTCATAAAAATCAGATATTCATACCATTTAGTAAGTCACATGATCAGTTTGTATCATAATCTGAATAATTTTTTTTGCATTTCGGGAAGAACAAAAGTGGTTCAATTTCATAGGCTGAGTAACCTGAAAGGTTTTGCGTTATTTCATTATCACATTGTAAAAGCACCTACGCATCTATTTACAAATCGAAGTTTTATATTCATCGATAATAAAAAACTTAAAATAAATTTAAGGTTTTTTGTATACCACCGATTTAGAGGTTATTTTGTAGAATACAAAACATCTTCTGTTAGCCATTTCTTTTAACATTTAAATTTTTACCTTTTTTACATATTTAGTTATAAATTAAGATTTTCTTAGAATGAAAGTAATCAGTAGTTATAACTACTCGATTTCAGCAATCAGATTAACAACTACTATTTGTAACTTGATTATTGTAGTTAGATTACATGTAATCATAACTACTTGTAGTTAACTACTTTTAATCGTAGTTAGTAGTTAGATTACAAAATAGTAGTTAACTATGCCCAACACTGGTCAGTAACCAATTTAAGGTTTTTGAACGCACCTTGCCACTCAAAAGCGTTTCGTTCCGCCTTTTTAACTGTTAGCGTTCAAATTATTAATTAATTTGAGGTATGTAAAACTATATTCTAGTTCTTTTTTAAGAATCGTATCATGGCATTAAATACGCTTAACGTTTTATAAAGAATTAAAGAACAAAAAGAAAAGAACACAATAATTCGTTATTATAAATTGATTGAAGGGTTAACTTAACAATGATGAAACGAAACGTATTTTTGACTTATCAGTTTGTTAACCCTTTTCTGTCTGTGAGTCTGTAGTTGTCCGATTCGTTATTTTTAGTTCAATTAGACTCATGTAAATTATATAGTGTTGATTATTGGGTTCTTTAATAATAAATGTTGTATTGTGGATGATTAATTGAAACAAAAGTGGTATAAAATACGTTTAGCTATGATTGTATGTTGCCGAAAAACATTTTAAAAAAACTATTTAGTTGGACATTGTTTTTTTCAAACTAAAATTGATATTTTTAAACTATCTCCCAGATAACTCTGGCTTTTTATAAAAATTCTGATTTTTGACCAATAAACAGTAATATAATAGATAAATAAATAATAAATGTATGTGCCGTGGGCATTGTCCTTTGTCCACTTGTCAAGCTTTCACACTTAAACAGCTAAACCGATTTAGATGTATTATGGTATAGTTAAAGATGGGGACCTAACACAGTTATAACCTAATTTGTAGCGCGAAAACTTAAGGGGGTGCCGCGCGATCGCAAAAACTGACATAAGTCTCTTAATGAACTTCAAAGCAAAATCAATGTTACTAATATTAATAATTAGAACCATTCTGCTTTACAGTTTCAGACCTAGTAATTTAATTAGAGCAATGTTTTTATTCTGTGAAATGTACAAAACCATCACGCGCTTGTGTTAAAAATTATAATTTACTTTTGTAAGAAGGGGGTGCCCTGCGGAATATCAATACAAATATTTTCATGTAAGAATTATTGTTTCATGCGTAAAATTAAACTTCAGATTTATGTATTGTTTGTTAATGTTTAAAGAATTTGTTTCAAATTTCAAAAAGGCCATGACCTTGTGCAATGATCAGGCTAACTTACATAAGTTCTTTTAACGTAAGTATTTAACTAATTCAGCGTATAGTACAAGTGACTTAAAAATACGTAAATTTTCACAATTTTGTGCAGGCCCCCCTTAACGCAAGCGAAGCCGCTAAAGCGAGCAAAAGCTAGTCTCTTCTCGTAAAGAAAACAAAATTGAATCCTGCTCATGGAAATAATTATATACTTTTTACTACTAACATTTATTTTAGAATAAATATGTCAGCATTGGCAATTAAGATCCTTTATTAGAATTTATTATTGGTAATTAAGCATTGAGTTATAATGTACTACGACTAGAGGAGCTATCCCAAGCAAAAGTCTTATTCCATTTTTTTAAGTTAATACAAAAGTGCCCTGCAGCACTCAAACAATAATTTATCGTCTTTCTAAACACTCCAAACATAGAGCGCTAGACCGCTTCTAGAATGTTGTTTTCTCGCGACCAAAAGGTCTCTAAAGCGCCGAAACATGGCCGTCGCTCATGTCTCGGCGATTTGATAAAATAATTAGTCAAATGCATGTTAAATCGATAATTTAGTGCGTATTTACAGATGAAAAGTGATTCCTTTGGTTTTATTTGTATTTCCTGAGTTCTTTAAACAGTACCTTAACACACATGAAGGCACTTAAATTGAATTGAATAAAATAGAACACAGAATACACACGTATTGTTGCGTCTAGCGCCCGCCGCAGACTAATATAGTTGGAGCGAGCTGGCTCTAACGCGTGTAGCAAACAATCTAGTTGTGATTGTGACGTCTTCTCTAGTGCGTAGTACATTATAACACAATGTAATTAAGATCCAACTTTTTTATTACAATTTATTGAAAGGATTACACTTTGAAACAACACTTGAATAATACAATTATGTAATATTTTCTTTCCCCATTACAAAAGCTTTGCAGCAGCGCGAACAACAAACTAGAATTAACTTTAATAAGAAACATTAATAAGGTTCCTTGGCTGGCGTTACGCCGCCATTACTATGCGACGCGACGCGACGCGTCTAAAAAACTCATAATAAGACTGAATATATAATTCAGCCAGCACTAACCTACCTAAACTACATAACCATTTATTTCACGAATCATTATTTGACTTTAATTGGTAGGTAATACTTTTTATACTTGAAACCCAACGTGATGGTAACACATCGCATTCGTAGTAAAATGTAGAGCAAACTCAAAATGTTTGCAGAGTTTACAACTAAAGTTTAAAAATATGTAAATTTTAAAATGGTCGATATTTCAGTAAGAGTGAGACATATTTGTGTGAAAAGACATTTATTTAAGATAATGTAATCCCATGTGTTACTACTGGGCCCTGATTCTGTATCGCAATCTATGGATTCCACACCCAAACCTTGCAGCGCACAAACGTCAAACGCATACGTTTTTGGAAAGATATCGTGGTTTTGAAACAATGAATCGTTACAGAATAAGGGCCCAGGCCTTATAGGAGGGCTTGAATGCCCTATCTAGTCAAGTAAAGCTCTGCACGAGCCGCACGTGTTGCTGTAAAATGTATTTAAAAAAACCGCCACTAGGGCTGTAACCAGAAGCTCGTGTGTGCGGAGTCTTAAAATGAACTGCGATTAGTATAAATCACCAGCGCCCTTTGGTGACAAGTCAGTTTCACAAGATCGCCACTAGGAGGCGCTGGTTCGATACCATACAAATCGTAGTTAATTAACTTGATTGCATAGTGACAACGTCGTATTAACCACATAAAGGGTTGCGTATAAAATGAATTTAATGATTTTATTCTGACCTTTTTCCAATTTTAAAGTAGCCACCTAACCTATTTTCAATACCTTTTGATAGAATAGAAAATAACGTTATGTAAACTAAGAAAAAAATGCGTGTCTGCTGAATTTCATAATATTAATTATATCTACTCCGCAGAGCACAAGTATCCTTTCAATGCTCCGTTTTAACGTAATCATTTCAAATATCGCACGCAAATTCCCGAAACAAATATAATGATCGCAAGCTGCAATGTTATTACGAGTGAAACGTTATATTTACAAAATGTTGGCGTTGCCTCTAAAGCTAACAAAATACAAAAAATACACTTAAATTATTTCACGCATATTTTTATTCTTTTATGTTAATATGAAAATCGCAAGTGATTAAAACACTTCAAAGCAAGGCACTACAATGGGGAAATAGTGTAGAACCCTATTTCCCCTTTACGCTTACAAAGTGGCAAATTCAAAGCAATAAACCGGCTTTAAAGGCTCGGTTATTTTCTGCCGAAATTCTAATAACCTTGCCAATTGTATGTAAGTTAATTATGTATTTAACAGTGTAAGTTTTATTTGTGCGTTTACTGTTTATTTAACAAAATGTTGAAATCCTGACTGTAGACTAAATCTTAACAAAAAAATTATATACAGGAAAAAAAAAATTGGCTGAAGGAAGAAAAACATAACGTGGTAAGGCCACACAAATCACATATATTAGAAATGATCATTTATTTACACGTTACAACATATTTGTTTCGCACTAGCTATCTACCTACCTATTTTAATTGCAGATTCATCATACTCTCAGTTTGTGTAAGACACTATAATAAAATATTAACCCCTTTAATAAAATATTAATTCCCTTCTTATTTCAACATTCAGACTAAAGTTAAGTCTGGCATAAAACTGATGCTGTTTCTTATTTTCAGTAAAAGCACCAAGAGACAATATCATATTCAAACCATGTTTTGACTTCAGATTTGACGTTTAAAATAACAAGGTTTTAAGTTGATTTAACGAATTTCCATAAACGAGGGGCAGGATATTTGATTTTAAATAAACACTAATACCTATGAAGCGCAACAGTAATTACTGTTATTTCATGCTGTAGGTATTATATATTTTTTATTTCATTATCATCACTCCCACTTAGAATTGCTTAGGTGCTAACGTTCACTTGGGAAGGCGTGTGCCCCGCAAAGGGCTGTTTATAGGCTATGTTAATGATGAAGTTAGATAAATGAACCTGAAATACGAACAATAGGTAAATGCAACAGGCCAGAGACGTTATAACACTCGGCATACATAGTAATCAGAAACGTTCAGTAACTAACAATTGACATTGTATTTACTTTAAAATTATACACATCCCTATCAACCATTACACGTGAAAACTTAAATGAACTACGCTTCGACGCATTATCTCCACTACAACCACTGAAGTGGAGCCCCATTCTTTTATTTCCATTTATGGGGCCCTTTTAATGTCACTTCATCTTTATCAATTCAAATAACTAAATAACCTAAACCTAATATTTGAATCGTCATATATTATCTCTGTTTATTTACAACATATACAAGGAATTACGATGTTATTTTAATATTTAGTAAGAATATGTAAAAAATCCCTGTTGAATGAAAGCTAATTGAATATTGTTACAATACAGTGGTTGCCTAAATCTAAGGGTAGACTAACAAACATTTTGACTGTTCTTTTAAAAAGTATGTTTCTCTGATAATTTTCGATCATTGCAATACTTACTGAGTTAAATTTTTTATTTTTCCTCTCGTAACTACAATTGGTTACCTAACTTATAAATAATTTCCCGGCACGTTTATCACAAACGAATATAAGATTATGTCTTCACAATGGCGAGCGCGAACTATATCCTACAAAGTAAGTGATAAATATCTGAAGGCCTAGCGAGAGATTTATTCGCCATTCGCTTACGTTAACGATAACGACAATTCGTATGGCATCATTGCAACTCACCTCATTAGTCACGGGAGCATAATGAGATAATGACGTATGGAATAGAATGATGAATGTATGGGATTTGATGTATGTCACGTTCCGCTTGTCATTTAGATAACGCTAAATTGGTAATTTCAAAACTTCATGTAACATCTTTTGTTATTTATTTATTCTTTATTCTATTTTATATTCTGTTGTAGTAATGGAATTGAGAAGTGTTGCCGCTCGATAGTTCAGCAAAAGCAATAGTATCTATAGGCCTATCGATAGTATCGATACATCGTAACTGTCAATACTATCGACACACAGCAATACTATCGAAGCTCAATATCGAAGGCACTATCGATAATAATAGGTCCCCTGTTGAAATACCAGACACAATAGAATTTCTATTGTTATCGAGCTCTAGGAGCCCTTGCCACTGACGAGGGGGTATCGATACTATTGCTGCTGAATATTGCAAAAACAATCGATACTATCGATAGTTTTATCCTATCGATAGTGACCTATCCCTCAATAGTATTGCTATCTAAAATAATACTCATAAATAATACTATTGAGTGACAGACTAATATCGATAGCGCAAACATATCGATAGTATCGATACTATCGACAGTATCAATAAATTGTTGTTATATAGTCATAGCCGATACTATCGACAGTAATTACGATATTGAGCTTTAATACTATCGATAGTATTGCAGTATACCGATACTATTGTACCAAACTGAGCTATCGATACTATCGATAGGCCTATCGATTATATAGATGATTTTCGAGGTCAACTATCGATAGTTCGGCAACACTAGAATTGAGTTAGTTAGCCTTCGCCATGTTACCGTGAACTTGTTTCCCAATTTACAATTGTCAAACGTTAACGAATAGACATGGAGCTATTGCCACTTTTCTAAGAGTGCACAGGAGTCGCTGCTTCAATTCTATACAAACTTTGGTTTTCGTTAACATGACCGAATGATGAATACAACTCACACTCAGCAAACTGATGCAACGGAGAGCTATATCATAAAAGTGTTTGAGCTGACTAGTGTGATAAAAATCGATAACCTGTAAATTTTATGGGGAAAAAGGTGTATGATTTTAGGATGAGTTTAGGGTAGCACGTTCAAAGACCTCGCACGCTATGTGAAAACTTCTTTCACACAATTCCTCACATGACGACCGCCTTCAGCACGTTGCTCACCTTGCAATTGCATATCGGGCAGCGTTTCGCCTTGGACCACACTTTGACCGCACACTTGTAGCAACAGCATATATGAGCGACCCTACGGTGCACAAACACACCGGTCTTGGGCTCCGTCAAGCATATGATGCACAAGTCTTTTGCATCGGTAGTATAACCTTTGTAGGCTTCTAAAGATTCGATTGTTATGGAAGGATCGCTGACGGTTGCAACTAGGGGCGCTACATCGACGGTTTTACTTTCGACGTCCGATTGAGACTCGAGCCTGGGTCTTTTGTATTCGCGTTCGGCAGAATCTGCACGTCGTTTGGTGGGCAGAGCCTTACCTAACCTGTCGTCCGGTTTTGCGGAGCTTTCGCCTGCATCTTGGCTGAGCTTCATCTCCTGGCTGTTCAGGGATTCGATGCCGGAGTCCTGTGAGAGGATAAGCCCGCCGTCCTGACTGCAGCCCGTGCGCTTCTCCTTGCGCCGCGGCCTGGGCGGGAAGAAGTCTTTTCGTATCTGTAAATTGGACGGACGAAAGATTGAAATGTTGCACCATGAAAAGAAAGTTTAGATTTAAATTAAATTGAGCTCCTCTCCTGTCGCACCAAAGACTATATAACCAATTGACTGCGCTTGCGGGGGCAATCTTCTCACTAAGCATATGAGAAAACGAGTGTATGTGAAGATTTCCGCTTCAGTGTGCTTCTAGCTGCCGCGCGTATCACACAGTGACATAAACTATCGTTCAAAGCGACTAATTACGTTAAAAATACCAAGTTGTGCTGCGAAATGGTGTGGGAAGTCGAGTACTACCTCAAATTATAAAAAACACGGTATAACCTTCCACAGGTAAGTAGTATTTATTTAAAATTTATGCAAATACTTTTACTTAAAATAAAATTATTTAACTAAATATAAAAATGGCACGCGTTGATGTCTTTCTTGCAGTCTCTGTCTATCCTAGGCTTAATTTACTATGCAGATGTCTCTTTCGTTCTTGCTAGTGCCGAGGGGGATTTTTTTTAAATTTATCGATAAAATTAAATATTCTTATTTTTGTCACGATCTTAAAATTGTATAAAGTTTAGAGTTTTTAGGTTATTTCAAAATTAAAAGGCATCTAAATTATGACCACTTTGCCATATAAAAAATGCATAATACGAGATACATAATAATAATATTATCTGACTGCCTTATCTAAGTATATTTTTTCCAGATTCCCAAATGATATAGAAAAAAAAGAAATTTGGATTAAGGCTTCTGGGAGAGAAGAATTCTTTCCTGCGAAACATAGTGTCATATGTTCACGACACTTTACATCTGACTGTTTCGAACAGTTGAAAAATCGGCGACGTCTTTTTAGCTCAGCAGTTCCTACGTTATGTTTACCTCTTATGATAAAAGATTTCCAAAATAACGTTTCTTGAGTCCTCATACAAATGAAGTTTTTAGTAAAATTATTAATTTTATCTTTTTCAGACGACATCGTCACCAATACTCAATAATAATGAGACGCGGTCCGAACCATCTTTACCATTAGAAACGGAACCTGCGAGATCATCTGTAATATTTTATACGTATTATAAAATGACACATACAAAATATTAAAAATTAAAGGGTTCAAACATTTTTGTATGGAAGCTGGCATATCCACTTGCCGCCATTTTGTTTTTTTTCTGAAGTTTCCGCGCACGGTTTTAAGTGGTATTTAAAGATAGAGGATACTTTAACAAATAAAAAATGTCACGTTCCCGAGATATTTGGAGGTAAAGATCGCCATTTGAAAAAATAACAATAATTAAAAACCCCTCCACTGCCTTCAAATGATAGTTCCCAAGTATTTATTAGAAGGCAGTACAACCTAGTAGCACGAAAAAACGCTATTTTGTCAAAATAGGTAACTCGAACCGCGGTGGTTGGCTTGTTTTATATCCCGTCGTCGCCGTCGCCCACTTTAATCGTGCGTTTAGAAAAAAATCAAAATGGCGGCAATGTGGATATGCCACAAAGGTTCTATCCCCTTTATGATTTATTTTTTAAAAGTCTTGGCAGTTTTAAAATGTCTAGAGGTTTTGAAATCATTTGTTGGTAACGATATTTTTCCGGACATATTTTTTCACCAATTTGACACAGAGTCGACAAACCACCTTGTTGATTTGGCGTCATGTGTGGTAAAAAAATATGTAGATTCTCGGCTGACATTTATAACCAAAAATAACCACAATCCTAAGGATTATGTACGTAAAATATATTCCAAGTTGATTAATTTCAAGAATCAGTAGATATCTTTGGTGTCGTATTATATAAATATATTAGTTAATTATTGGATTTATTATTTTATTACTAACGAATATCCTCACATCAAACTAAAATCTTGATAAAATGTATCGATATTCGATAATTTTTTCGGTCTCCCTACAACAAACACGTGTAAATAAAGTGACCAATCACAGTTGCCAAGGACCCGTTGCCCCCGCACCGCTAATCGGTGAATTGGGTTTCTAAGAAAAATGCATCTATGCGCTCTCCACTGGCTAAGTGCTCCCTGTGTCGCACTTAGATAGAAAACAAAATACAACATGTACACCTGTTACGTAAAAATGTTGTCTCTGCCTACTCCTACGGGAAACCGGCCTGATTATGAATGAAGGAAAAACTGTGAACCTACAGTAGTACCTTGAAGCACCGCCGGCAGTAGCGGTAGCGGCTGTTGTCGTTGGTGCCCCGGCAGCGCGCGGGCAGGTCCAGCTTATGAATGAAGGAGAAGCTTTGGACCCAAAGTAGTACCTTGAAGCACCGCCGGCAGTTGCGGTAGCGGCTGTTGTCGTTAGTGCCCCGGCAGCGCGCGAGCAGGCCCAGTTTATGAATGAAGGAGAAGCTTTGGACCCAAAGTAGTACCTTGAAGCACCGCCGGCAGTAGCGGTAGCGGCTGTTGTCGTTGGTGCCCCGGCAGCGCGCGGGCAGGTCCAGCTTATGAATGAAGGAGAAGCTTTGGACCCAAAGTAGTACCTTGAAGCACCGCCGGCAGTAGCGGTAGCGGCTGTTGTCGTTGGTGCCCCGGCAGCGCGCGGGCAGGTTCAGCTTATGAATGAAAGAGAAGCTTTGGACCCAAAATAGTACCTTGAAGCACCGCCGGCAGTAGCGGTAGCGGCTGTTGTCGTTGGTGCCCCGGCAGCGCGCGGGCAGGTCCAGCTTATGAATGAAGGAGAAGCTTTGGACCCAAAGTAGTACCTTGAAGCACCGCCGGCAGTAGCGGTAGCGGCTGTTGTCGTTGGTGCCCCGGCAGCGCGCGGGCAGGTTCAGCTTATGAATGAAGGAGAAGCTTTGGACCCAAAGTAGTACCTTGAAGCACCGCCGGCAGTAGCGGTAGCGGCTGTTGTCGTTGGTGCCCCGGCAGCGCGCGGGCAGGTCCAGCTTATGAATGAAGGAGAAGCTTTGGACCCAAAGTAGTACCTTGAAGCACCGCCGGCAGTAGCGATAGCGGCTGTTGTCGTTGGTGCCCCGGCAGCGTGCGCAGGCCCAGTACGCGGGCAGATCCAGCTCGCTGTCCGAGGCAGAGCCCGCGTCGGAGGAGGCGCGCTGCCCGTCCGTGGTGCAGTCGGGGGGTAAAGGCGCCGCGCCGGACGACATCAGATCCATCTGTTGGCGGGGTGGTTTGGTTAGCTCAATTTTCTAGACCCGAAACCTAAGTCCGACATTAATAGTTGTCAGAATTACTTTAAATCTACTGAATGTTTGTCCGACAAACTACGCAGGACGCTCCACACCAAACGTCTTTATGCAGAAATGAATAGCCGCAAGAAAATCCACAGCTATATATAAAAGTTATAAAAGAATCTGTTGTGCGTGTGTAACTTCCCGGTCAACCACTTTTCGGCGATATTCGATTAAACCATCAGTCTGTTTGCCGTATGACACATTTAAGTGTCACACACAATAGAAATTCTATTGTGTCTGGTATAACAAAAAAAAAGCGTTAAAATCGATACATCGTACACGATGATACAACTTAATATAAAGACAGAAAACAAGAACTCAAACCAAAAATAGTAAAACTCACGTCCGTCTGCCCCGAGGAGTCTGCCGTGATGGCCGCCTCCTGCTCCGACGCGGTGGCTGGCTCATACTCCACGTCCTTGTCATCGCCGCTGCCCAACTCTGTGTCACTCGAGTCTTGCACAAAATCTACAAACAGCACGCACGGTAAGTCACTGTCACTGCCACGTCGACAGATAACCTCCAAAAATTATTTTTTTTTCATTTTTTTCTCCTGTTTTTTTTTCTTTCTTATTTATGATTTTTTTGCAGTGCTCTTGTTCTCATCATGTTCACTTTTTTACTGCTTTTTTAAGTTCTTTTCAATCACTTTTCAATGTCCAACCTTTTTTTTATTTTTTTGTTAAGTGCTTTCTCTTGTTACTTATCATCACAATTTTTTTTTAATTTTTATTACTTAGTAGGTTTCTTTTGTGAAAATAATTTTTTTATACTGCCAAATTACAACACACGATGACATGCGAATTCAACACTCCATTACGGTTTGCAAAACAGTGAACATGCTTATTAAAGATAGGTAAGTACATCTTTTGAAACTTTCACAAACATGCCAAATCGGTATCATATTAATAATACAGTTAGGTAAATAGAAAGGTTAAATCATGTATAATGTTATAAACGTAACAGATGACATGGTCAGGCAGGACTTGCGGCTGGGCCTAAATATATTTGACTATTTTAGATCTAAATGATGATCTAAAATAGTTAAATATATTTAGGCATTTAAGAGAAGGTTCTTGATGAAAACTGTTAAAATTGTACATATTAACTCACACACTGATACAGCCCTACTGCCACCTCATATTTGCATAGTAAGGTTACTGCTCTAAGAGGTGATAGTGAGGCCCAGACCTTTCTGACCAAGTACAACAATTTCAACACACGTGAGAAAATCATGATTTATACTTTCTTGCTTGGCCGGTGACTACAGTCTAGAAGAGCCAAATTCGATGAAGAATAAAAAACAAATTACTCACAAATCTTTGTGCAGAGATCTAGTGTCACTCGAATTTTTACCGATTCTTGAGTAAAAGACACCATGGTAAGTAGTTTTTTTTTAACATCTCTCAAGAACAGTAAATATCTTAATGATGCTAGACATGTGCACCAAGAATTATGAATAAGGCCCTAGTATAGTTAAAACATCTATCGAATTGTAGCAGTGGCTTATAATCATGAATTCATGATACTAATGATATTCTCACACAAAAAAAGCAAAATGTTATATTTGCTGTTCATGAATAAAAAAATGTTTTAGTAGTGCGCAAATAGTAAAGCCTTTGAAAAGTCCAAATTGAGACGTCCTTACGGGCCAGCATGACAGTTGGGTGACCATTTCATTTAAGACACCAATAGAACTTTGTGCTTGTTTAAATTCAATGAAATAAAACAAGTATTACTTCCGTTAACATCCAATTTCCAATTCAATACTCAATTAAGCTTCCGAAGAATTCGATAGATGTCTGTGATAGGTCAGATCAGGAATAGGGCCCTTACAACAAACTCGGATTTCACAGACAAATAATTCGATCAAAACAAGCGTTAAATGGTTGAGTAATACAAGTGGTGGTTGCGATAGCGACATTAGTAACCAACCGTTCATGAGAAATTAAGCATAACATAAAACCATAAAAGGTTCATTGAAAAATAATAATTAAAGATTCCGAAATTCTCGGAAAAATAATTACACCGACGAACGAGGCCGGAGATTTGCTAGAAATTTTATTCTGCGTTATGCCTCCTCTTCACCTGGGCAGACACATCCGCAGACGTCATCTGCCGATGTGTCGGCCGACGTGTAGGGGGGTGATTTACGCGTCTGTGGTATGAAACGTCTGCAGACGCAGCAGAGGCTTAATACCTACCACAGACGCGCAAATCACCCCCCTACACGTCGGCAGCTGCGGATGCGTCTGCCGACGTGAAGAGGGGGCATTACGCGTCACGCAGACAAAGTCCGACACAGTCTTGTGATGTGAAAAATAGAATAATGATTATTGTCAGTATATTTTTCAGAAAGTGTTTTGTCGCTTTCCAATCCACTGACACTTGTAATTACCCAATATAATTATATTAATTACATTAAGATTATCTAATCTAAATAATTCACTATAATTAACTACTAACATATCTAAATCTACACCGTCAACGGAGCGAAATTTAAAAGTTTATCAGCTAGGTACGCAAACATTAAAATCTTCGCACATTTCGACGTTTACTAAAATACTCGTAACAACACTACACTCAATGAACAAATAGTCGATGAAAACATAGTGCACTGTGAGACAGTCAATTTGTCCTAATCAAAGAACACTGATCTTGACAATAAGCTGGTGGTCTGCGGTGGTAATCCAGGGCATCCTCAGGCTCTCACCCTGGCCAGGGTGTGACGCACTGACAGAAATCTGACAATTTTACCATCAAAACTATTAGTCCTTTCATGTTCACAATTTGCATAAGTATGACTCTTGGCACCATACCAAAATATGTGAAGTGTCGTGTGCGCGGATCGAGCGAGCGCTGCCTTATCGATACCTATCACTTCACATGTTTTCGAATATGCCAAGGCCTACTTATTTTGAAGGTAAGTACTGCCAAATAAAATTGATACTTGTATCATCCTAAACCAATTATAGAAATTATTTAAAAACATACATAAAATATTTTTATAACAGTACGTATACATACAGAACTCGGAACAGAGTAAAGCCAGTTCGTTCGTCATTCATTCACAACTTGTGTTTCGTGTCTTTAATTTTGTTTATTGCAAATCGAATTCCTAAAAACTGCGCAATTTGTTAGTGTTAAAAAGGCAACTTCACGGTTCACGGCAATCTATCTCTTGGCTCAAAACAAAAATTCTCCAATCAATTAGATCAACTTATATCTTGATGACGTCATCGTGTCCGTGTCACAACTCACAGATAACGTGACGCATCTATTTCTGCGGAAACTAGTCGGAACATCATCGCTATTCACCAATTCCTTACAATATTTCAGGTTCCGACAGGATCTAAAGCGTGGCGAGTCGTGTCGCCGGCCGCCGCCACCGGCTTCACAAGAATCTTGTGACAAGAGGTTAAGGGTGATTTATATTAGAGCGGGACGTGCACGGAGCGTGCCCCGTCCGGGCCCGCACGGGACCCGGACAGCGCCACTGATTTGAGACGCTGCATACATTTTGTATGAAGCAGTTCATATTACACCGTGCATGATCCGTGTCCCGTCCGGGCCCCAACGGCCCGGACGGAGCACGCTCCGTGCACGTCCCGCTCTTAAATAAATCACCCTTGCTAGCTAGCAAAAACAGTGTCAAATTGAGTTACTACAAGTTACAACAAAATATACCTACCTAACCCTAATACGGGAATTCCCCAACACCACATTTTGATGACACCCTAAAAACAGTTTCCTTTCATAAGAATGAATGAACAGATCCAAAGAGAAGCAATAAAATTCTTGAATGGTAATAACATGTAGAACCAACGCTCTGTTCCAAGAAGTAAACATAGATAATATTATGATATCTAAATACATATCTTATGTAGGTATGAAGGAAAGATCTATGGTCTCCGATTCGAGGAACGGGAGTGGAAAAATTTATGAAAGAGAAAGCTATGTGCAATGTGTAAAAGAATTAATACATATTAAATAAACTTTTAAAAACTTGTTACAAAACAACATAATAATATGAAAAGTATAATGGTCTGTTAATTTACTAAGTAAGTAAGTAATTAAAACGAATCGTTAGGTAAGATAGTGTTTGGCAAGACGTGTCGCGATATTGCGCTAGCGGGATAGTGTGGCCCCAGCATATGAGTAGTGTAATATAAATAATAGCCAAAAAAGAAAATCCAAAGATATTTTAATACGAACTTAAGACTTGTTGTAACAAGTTGCTTCGTAATGCAGTGCTGCTTCGCGGGCCTGACTCATGACGATGCGCGAAACGCAATGATAAAGATAATATTCGCGTCATCCGTCTCGCTGGTGGCCGCAAAGCGCGGGAATTTACGGACAATATAATTATTTAAGATTTTTATAACGGCACAAGTATTTTTCAAAAGTAATAGTTTGATGAATGAAGTTTATAGAAATAATAAAATTTTAGTTTATACCAACTTCAATAATATTGATTAGAAATAAAAGAGGAACTAGAACTACACACATCAAACATGTCTAGTGATCAAGTACATTTTAAAGTATCTTTGCGTTTAGCGCTGCCAGGCGTCCGGAAAAAGCCGGACATGGTCAGGCTTTTTGATTGCGTGTCCGGCCGAAATAAACTGTGGCCGGCTTTTGTTATGCTTTTTACATTTCAAACGAGCGAGCGCCGAGCGTGACCCAGCGCAGGCTAGTCGACTGTCGGTCGCTCCTGCTCCCGAAAATGTCCGGCCTGTTTACCAAAATGTCCGGCCAAACTGGCTGGTCTGTCCGGCTATTAGGTTTGGCGACCTGGCGACCCTAGGAGCGTTATAGAATTAATATTTAAACTTTATTTGGATCGTGATTTCACGATAACGAATTTTTTTTTGGTTTAAGTATGGAAAATCAACTGTCAATCTGAATTAAAAGAGCGTGTAATGGCAATTTTACAAAAGCTGTACAATTTTTGCAATGGAAGTGAAAAATTTGCAAAGATATGGAGCGATGGCGCGCGTCATTTGACAAGGGAAGAGATGTTGAGAGCCGTTGGAATGTTGGAAGCTGGTTCCAGGCAACGTCCTGTGGCTGCCGCCATTTGCACCACACAGTGCCATAGGCCGCCTCTGGACACGCTATAGTATCACGGGCAGCGAGGCCGAGCGACATGGAGAAAGATCTCGTATTACCACTCGAAAACAAGACACCGGTCTTGTCTTGACATCCAAAACACTGCTCGACAGAATCGTACCATGAGCGCTATAAGCGACCAAACTATCCGTAATCGTTTACGCGAAGTGCGTCTGCATTCCCGAAGGTCGCGGAGGGTTCCACATACACCCATAGCACCCCACAATCGTAGGGCCCGTTTACAATGGGCTCGCGAACACCGAAATTGGGAGGAAGAAGATTGGCGCTGTGTTTGCTTCTCTGATGAATCACGTTTCGGTATGAGACCGGATACAAGATGATTGGAAGACCTCTGGACGTCAAGAACGCTTGAGTTTTTGTATTTGGATAGGTGGAAGAACAGAGCTCATTTGGAGCAGAGGCAACCTCAATGCTCAAATCTACGCAGAGAGGATTGTTTCAGATGTGATCATCCCCTTGCGCGGCCGATTGGATGATTCGTTTCGAGTAATGCATGGCAATGCACGTCCACACACGGTAAGTCGTAACACTCACTTTTGCCGATTCTCATATCAACGTCCTGCCATGGCCTGCACAATCACCAGACCTCAACCCAAATGAGCATGCATGGGACATGCTTCAAAGAGCTCTGCAGTATGGATGCCGTTGCACACCCCACAACAACCTTTTGACTTGTTAGAACGTGGGCGGCTATTCATCTGATTTGGATGAACTGATTTTACGTTTGCCAAATCGCTGTGCTTGAGTGATTCGTGTGAATGGTAGAATCAGATTTTTATTTTTTACTTTTACAACAAAATATTTAAAAAATCAACCATGTTCTTGCTTTTTTGCCAATTAGGTGACGACCTTAACATAACTAATTCTGCCCAATTTGATAAAAATGATATTTTTCTTAATTTTTCCACATAGTAGGGTTAAAATAGTTTACTAAAACAAAAAATAAAGCAAGAAACTAGTCTGGGAAACCTGATTAGCTAAAAATTATTAGGAAACTTTTTTATGGCTAAAAATGTACTTGTTTATCCCCTAGACATTTTTGATGTGTGTAGTTAATATCTATTAAGTATACCGGACCTATTAAGAAAGAAAAAGATATTGAAAATGAATCAACATAAATTATTTCTACAATGATTGTTGGATAGTTTTTAATTAAATCCAATTAGTGTCATTTTATCGAAAGGTCTTGCAAATTAGCATTTTTTAAATATCAATACAAAGACTACTATACTATACTTACATAATAATAAAACTACAGTATGATACTAAAAAAAATTACAATTTACAAAAAAGCTACTGTACTATCCCAGATGCACTAGATCTCATGTTTTGAACGGTATGTATATTTAAAATTATAAATGCACAAAATATAACCATATATTGTATTTACCCTAATGATTATGACATTTTATGATAATAAGATTACTAAGAGATAGAATATTTATATACTTATGCAGTGACAAAATAATTAGATAAATTCAAAATACAACCAAACCATGCATCATTACATAAAATATTACAAAAAATATATGAGTAAATAAACTTGAACATATTTTTACCCGTTTCTTTGCCTTGTACACTGAATACTGTCTCTGTTGAGCAACGTCGACTCCATGAAGTTTCTGTAAGGGAAAGATAAGCTTAAAATGTAACACAAAAACAAAAATAGATTCTGCAAAGGATCAAAACACTGACTATATTAAAACTGTATCCAATTATATTATTACCCTATATTTTGTCCTACTACTGCCACCATCAGGGATGATTTATATTAGAGCGGGACGTGCACGGAGCGTGCCCCGTCCGGGGCCCGGACGGCGCCACTGATTTGAGACGTTGCATACATTTTGTAAGAAGCAGTTCATATTACACCGTGCATGATCCGTGTCCCGTCCGGGCCCCACCGGCCCGGACGGGACACGCTCCGGTGCACGTCCCGCTCTATTAATTTTTAATTGTTAATTATTAACAGTTAATAATAACAATAATATCTTTCGTAATATTTGATTATTTGCGTTAAAAAATGCTCAAATAAGCTCAAAGATAACGAAACGTTGAAAACAATGTCTACATCAGGCGGGAATGGAACCCGCGTCCTCTGCAATCCGGGCGGCTGCGTTGGCCACTCCGCAACCGAGGTATTGGTTAGACCGACGAAATTTTTCAACGCTTTTGACTTTTATGTTTTATAGCAACATTGTCATAACAAACCTCTTAGAATTTACATTCTTAGAGATCTGAATAAAAATATTTTACAATATTTTAAACATTCAGTTAAGATAAAGACTGCTTTATTCGTATTTTTTGATTATTTGCATTCAAAAACTCTTAAATAAACTCAAAGATAACGAAACGTTGAAAAAAATGTCTACCTCAGGCGGGAATCGAACCCGCGTCCTCCCCGTGTAAAATATTTTCTTTCATTCCGATCGCTAAGAATATAAATTCAAAGTTGCTAAAAGTCAAAAGAGTTGAAAAATTTCGTCGGTCTAACTAATACCTCGGTGGCGGAGTGGTCAACGCAGCCGCCCGGGTTGTAGAGGACGCGGGTTTGATTCCCGCCTGAAGTACACTTTTTTTTTAAATGTTTTGTTATCTTTAAATAATATCTTTTTTATAAAATTAAATAAATTTTATAGGTATACCTACAAAGAATCAAACAATGTTTAAGAGGGTTTACGCATACAAACTTTCAAGTCGAAACATTTAAAAACCATTCAAAAACCAATAAGGCAATTTTGATGAACCTTAGCATGCTAAAGTAAAACACAGGGATCTAAATAGTTTGTACAAAACATTTTTAAAAAACGTTTATTTAACTGAGTTATTGCGATTTTAAACTTTCTATAGTGGACTATAAATCGCATTATCTCAACTAAATAAACGTTTTTTTTAAAAGGTTTTCAACAAACTATTTAGATCCCTGTGTTTTACTTTAGCGTGCAAACTTTCATCTAAATTTGCTAATTGGTTTTTAAAAATTTCAACTTGGAAGTTTGTATGGAAAACCGAAATGCGTAAACCCTCTTAACACAAAATAAAAAATAAGTATTGTATGTATTTATACAGTATAGTTTACCTTCCACCACCCTTGAGAGGGTGCTGCGCGATCGCAAAACCTGACATAAGTCTCATAATGAACTTCAAAGCAAAATCAATCATATTGATATTTAAAATTAGAACCATTCTGCTTTGAAGTTTCAGACCTAGTAATTTGATTAGAGCAATGTTTTTATTCTGCGAAATGTACAAAACCATCACGCGCTTGGGTTAGAAATTAAAATTTACTTTTTTAAGATGGGGGCGACCTGCGAAATATCAATACAAATATTGTCATAAGAATTATTGTTTCATGCGTAAAATTAAAAAAGGCGAAAAAAATGTTTTTAGGAGTCATTTGATTTATGTATTGTTTGTTATTGTTTAAAGAATTTGTTTCAAATTTCAACAAGGCCACGACCTTGTGCAATGATCAGGCTAACTTAAGTAAGTTCTTTTAATGTATTTAAGTAATTCAGCGCATAGTACAAGTAAATTAAAAATACGTAAATTTTCACAATTTCGTGCAGGGTTTCCTTAACAGTTCGATGATTAACAATATGACAGCGTATAAAAGAAAATTTGTTCAGAACTTTATAAAAAAAACTAATTGTAAGTATTTAAAAGTTTATAAGTAATATTTTATCTTGCAAAGATACCTACATAATGATAATTAGTTATCTTATCAGGGGACCTAAAAAGGCCAAGTTGCGCAATATCGCTAAAAATAATTCATTTCCTGAATTCCTTGCAGATCTGAAACAATTCCTCTATTTTTCCTAAAATGGTCACATTTTTTAGCAGAATTGCCGCAATTCAATTCACTAACAGATTCATATTTGGTCGTTATGTTGCCACATGCCAATAATAAAAAACCGTGCTTGATCGAAATATACCGGTTTTCGTTTTGTATAGTATTTTATTATTTTACGCGCTAAATCTCATAGAATTATTTAATATTTGTTATAAATTAATGAAAGAAACCTTTATCATCAAAATATTTCAATGAAAGGGCCAAAAACATGAGTATGAAAAATTTAATTCACAATTTCCATTTACGGCTGGCAATAATGTAGATGTCACGCGTCAGCGGTCACCCATAAAAATTAAAATTTATGTATTCTTGAAGTTTGAAACTTGTTAGAATTGGTACCTCTACCAAACACTTGAGTTTTAAAAAAATCTTAGTTTTGAGTGCTTTTTTTACAGTTTCAAACATTCCAAATGTTATTTTTTGTGATTTGCTGGAGGGGCTGTACACAATTAGATCGTGGATTTTGTGTTAGTAGAGTTCACAACAAGTTTGTTTACAAACTAGTGCAAGGATATAACTTAGTTAAACTTCGAGAAAAGTAAGTATCTACTTATTTTTTACTTACTTTAACACCATACATTGTTATCTTTGTGTTAAAGTATTTCAATATTAATTATATTTTCAGAAATGGAGAGACGTACACCTAGCAGGGTATCTGAGGCTCAATGGGGTATCCTCATGGGGTTCTTGGAGAGTAACCCCAACTTAGCTAGGGCACGAGGCTACAACAATAGCGCTCGTGGAAGAGCAGAGTCACTCCGTTTGTGGCAAGAGGTGGCCAATCTCTTAAATGCAGAGGGTTCTGGCACAACCAAATCGCCAAAGGAATGGTCTGTTGTAAGTACTTTAAGTAATCTAATAATTAAGAAGGCAATGAATTTTGTTGAATTAAATAAAACCAATATTAATTCTCCTCATATTGTTTGCAGTATGTCAGCAACTACAAAAGTAAACTAAAAAAGATAGTTGCTGATATAAACACAGATGCCAATGCAACAGGCGGTGGGCCTCCCCAAGCCAGTCAGAACCTCACAGATTGGGAAATGCGATTTTTGGCTCTGCTGGGACCAGGATTTGGGCAGACGGCTCCTCGAGTGATGGTTCTACCCATTCCTGATGAGGTAATTCTCTCACTTATATAATTTTCAGTACATATTTTGAACAACTTCAAAAAGTTAAATAAAAATGTATTTGTATTTACAGCAGCCATCTACTTCAGCGGGCGCAGCTGAGTCTCAGGAGGTGTTGCTCGAGATGGAAGATAATATACAGTAAGTATAATAACAACATTATTTTCCCAAATCAACTTAGATCAAATGTAATAAATCATAATAATATTATTAAGAGGAAAGATTTGTATTTATCTTAAGTAATAAAGTCAAAGACTACTGGACCGATTTATAAAATTATTTCACCATTAAAATGCTACATTAGCGCTGAGTAACATAGGCTATACTAAAAAAGAAAATTCCACCCGTGCGAAGCCATGGCGGGCAGCTACTACTTTATAACTTTATTAAGAATTTTTGTCTTTTTAGAAGTCGGGAGGAAGTAGTCACAGAGGAACCCACAGAAGCACCACCGCAACATAGTGACGATGTATCAATTCGGGTTCCTACTCCTACACCAACTTTGCCAGAGAGTAACCAGCAATTGTTGCCTCAACAAAGTAGGCAAAGACGATTACGCAGTAAGTTTTTAATGACACTATGTGGCAATCAAGACTAGGGCAGACTCGTTAGTATACATCCAGACAGTGAACCAATTAAATATTTATGCACAAATAAAATGGCGAAAACAATGCAAGTAGTGCCTTAAGCACAGTCATTTAATGTTTAATAAAATTATACCAAATTTTTACATTTTGTCCTCATTGATAGTTATATTTATCAATTATAAATCAAAATAGTTTGTGACATGTTAATTAATGTTATGGCATTAAGCATTTTTAAAGAAATTGTATAACAAACAATAATATAACATTCATCATTATGAAAGGCTCACTATCTCGTTGTATGCAGTAGTATATTATTATGTAATATAGAATATTAAATAAAGAGAACATTTTATGATAATTTTTAATAATATTGAAAGTACTACTTTGATGACAGTAACAATACTTATTTGTTTTAGCTCGCCCTCTGGCTCCCTTAGATGAGGCACGGCGAATTCTCTCGCAAGTAGAGATGCAGCGAGCCCTTGCAGATGAAAGAAATGCTCGAGCTCATGAGCTACTGGCTCATAATATTATGCCAGTGGCTGATATAGCAAACAATTTAGGACGGCTTGCTGATGTTGCCGAAAGATATTTGGAATATCTCATGACGCCTAGGACTATTCCCTAAGATCAAGGGTAATTTAAGTAATTAAAGTAAAAAATTTAATTCTAAATAACTTTATTTTAAGTAAATTTTTCTCTTTGTATTAGTATTAAGGTTAATTTTAAACTAAATCATTTGTATACTTACCATAGTTTACATCCCGGTAAAAGCATCCTCCAATTTAATTGAAACAGTTTTAATCAATTGAGTTTTATTCGCTTGTGTCGTTTAATTTTTATTACAATCGGTTTTAGGTATCGCCAACTTGATGGTTCGAATCCCGGTTGGGGTAATATTTGTATGATGAATACGAGCATTAGTACATAAGTCATGACTGTTTATGTATATTTCTATAAAATATTAAGTTGTTATTTATATATAGTATACCATATCATAAGTCTTACATTGCTATTGTTACTTTATTTTAATTAATTTAACTTACTTTTCATTGTAGTTTTTATACTATTTCGTCTACAAGGGATGTCTGTTACTAGAGATTGAACTTATAATAATTATGTTATTAAAAGTAAAGCATTACTCATTTCTTGTAAGATGCAATGTATGTTTTAGCTTGGTTTTAGCAAGTTTTTATGTAATTGCTTTGTTGGCTACCCCAATAAATAAATAAAATAAATATAAATTGTGTGCATGTAAGCAATATTTTTTTGTTTATTTATATTGATTGCAAATTGCACCCGTGACAGGTTCTGGCTATTGTCTACTTTATTTAAATATAAGTTTTGAACACTACTAAATAACTAAACCACTTAAAATCAGAAACTTTTATTTACCTAAATTATATAGTAATAAAGAAAAAAACTACTTAACTAAACAAAAGAAACATTTTATTTACCTACTACATACAATAAAAAATAAAGAAAATATAAAATAATGTTATTTTATTAGGAAAAGAAATAACTTAAACCCGTCATGATCGTGCTGACCAAAGTCTCTCTATAAGAGCATTTCGCACTGACTCCCCAGCAGCTAAACGATTGTCTCTTCTCGCTGTAGTTTCATTGTTTGTGTTTCTTATCTGAAACAGAATTAAACATTGTGTAATTCCGATACATATTAAGGGATTTTTATTTTATTAAATAGGTCAACAAATATTATTTACAAGAGTAATTATGTTAGAACTTCTCACTGAAATGTAATGTATGTTTATTTCCAATGAATCGCATTCATTTAATTGCGGTGGTGCTGATTATAATTATACGATTTTAATTACCTACCTGCATAGTTATTTCATGCTGCTCCTCCTGTGGCGTTAATGGTGAGACGGGCAACCTAGCCGCATTACAAATATTGTGCAAAACTACACAAGCATTTGTGATCAACCCTGCTGTTGTCGGGTGATAGTGCAACTTGCGGTCCACCAATAAACAACGCCAGCGAGATTTTAGTATCCCGATGCATCGCTCCACGGTATTCCGAGCCCGACAATGTAGATCGGTGTAATACCGCTGCGGAGAGTTAGGTTCGGTGTTGACGATAGGTGTCATCAGGGTCGAGCGTAAGGGATAACCCGAATCACCTGAAAAGAATTTTTTCAGTATAGGCAAAGCATAGTCGAGTACGGTTGATTATACTGAACGTCAAAACTGTGTTGGTAACTGACCTAAGAACCATAGCGTTTCATTTTCTGCCTGATGAAGGTGTTCAAGGTGCTGTTTGAGAGGGTGGTGGTTCCAAATAAAGGAATCATGGCTTGCACCTCCGTGGCTAGCATCTATGTTCAAAACATTCAAATCTGAATCACATACCTAAAACAAAAATCCCTTTATTAGAATGCCAACATAATGTTTAAAAACACTTTCATCAAGTCAAGTTAAATAAATTACCTACGTTTAAGGAACATCTTAATTACAAAATTATTAAAGCATTATTTAATCTATACTTGAGTAATACAGTTACAGTGAAAAGGCAGACTTAATGCCTTAGAAATTTTCATCCAACTTTAGTGTGATGTAGGTATATAATGAATTATTAATTAGGTTCATAGGTAGGTACTTACCACTTGAGCATTCAAAGAGTGGTATCTTTTTCGATTAAAAAACCTTTCCTCGAATTGTGCAGGCCTCACAATAGCAATATGAGTGCCGTCTATGCATCCCACAACCCCTGGAATGCCAAACTTTTGGTAGAACCTGAAATATTATAGAGTACATTTTTAAAAAATTGTAATAATATATTAAGTAGGTACCTACTTACGCCCATTTATGGTGTAATATTTATTTTGTCCAATTAGTTGCAATTAACGATTGACTGATGTTTTTGGAATGAAACATTTTTATTAAATACTTACCTACTTAGCTTACTAGGTACTTACCCATTTTTTATAACATTCCGTTCTTCCCGCGTTTGGGGGAAACGGATATATTTTCGTCTAAAATATTCATGATTAAGGGCTTGTGTCACAGCCCTCATACAATTTGATACACTCACTTGATGCATCTTGTGGTGCGCACTTGCTCCTACAAATCTCTGATAGGACCCAGATGCATAAAAGCTTAGTGCACTTAGTACCTTAAAGAAAGTAAATTAGTTTAGTAACTACCACCAAATTAACTGTAATTATAAGAATTTTATAGGAGAGGCATAGGCTTTTAAATGGTCATAGATTTACTTACTTTTGAGACCACGCTTATTCCACCACGTCGAGCTGGTATATACGGCTCTAACTCTTCTATGAGCTCGCGACACAAGCCTTTATTTAGGCGAAAAAGTCCAACAAACTCGGCGTCCGGCATTTCAAAAGCCAAATCCAGTTTTCTTAGAGCCGCACTTCGCCGTCGGTTTAAAATACCTTCTGTCACACGCGCATGCTCTAAAAAGTTTTCATAAAGGCCTAAATCTGCCATTATTCGTTTTATTTATTTGATCTAAACAAAATAGAATTCCGAGATGTTACTCTTGAGTAGCTTTTTATGATTCTGCCAATTGACACTCGAGCAATTCCTATTTAGTGGTCTATTTTAGGAATCCTCATACAAAACTGTCAAATTAATGAATTGCCGACTGTGAATTGTATCCGAATCATAATATGAATTGTTGGCTAAGTGGCCATTTTGCGATTTTTAATCTGAATCTTATTAGGAATCTAATGAGAATTGCGCAAAGCGGCCTTTTTAGGTCCCCAGGCCTCGAGTTCATTTTGTGAACACAGTTATGGTGTTTAAATCTATTTGTTTCATAAATATTAATAAGATGAATATCTATTTAAGAGGCCTATTACATCTCGAATGTGATTTTTGCGTAAAATGCCTATTTTCGCATATTGTAGTAATTTTGCAGTTGTATTTATCGTTTTTATCGAAATAGGATAATAAATTTGTGCATTATATTACAAATATCCATTCTGTGAGCATAAGTTGAATTCGGACGGCCGGCGCATCGCATTTTGTAGTAATTTTGCAGTTGTATTTATCGTTTTTATCGAAATAGGATAATAAATTCGTTATAAAATCTTTATTCCTCATGAAGTAACAGTTACTCTGGTATAAATTTTGATCAATAATATTATCGCAGATAGGAGATATTCACAGTTAATTTAAAGCAATTTTCGAAGTTTTTTGGTTTAGAATAAGATTTTTTTCCTATATAAAATCAATGATATCTAAAAATTCCTAGGCCGCTACGCATTATTCGACTATATAAGAGATAACATTATAATTTTTTTATTTCACTTGTTTAGAACAGTAGTTCAATCGATGAGCTCAAAAAAGTGCCTTCGCGCACTTTATGAAAATCTTTCTCTGCAATTTTGGGTTTAATTAAAAAGTTAAGCAAAATTTACAAAAAAACGAGGCCGCTACGCACTATTCCAATAGCTGTTCTACAATATTCAATAAGTCATAATTGTTAATGTATTTTCGTTTCTGAGATCCATAACGCCAAAGTTGGCCATTTTACGCAAAAATCATATAAATATTATTTATTAGGAAGGAAACTACTTTTTCTCATCATGAATTGCCACAATATTTGAAAATAATTATAAAATTTCATAGCACATCCCATAAAATTAGTTTTTCAAAATTTTTAACTATTTAGTTTAATAAGTAAATCTAATGGCCGTAGATAGACCTTATTAGGTAACATTGTTGGAATCTATAATATTTACATAAATAATTTACAAATACGTACAAATCTAGAATTTGCATACCATCATTAACTTCTTGTCTTTGAGAAAACCTTAGGTTACTACTTAGCAATTGAATTGGTATTGTCTGGTTTTACTGCAGTCAACAGGATAAGCTAGGCATCACATTAAATCATTGATCGCAGTTGGAGCTCACTCAATGTTTTTCTGATAACAGTATCAGTTCTTATCAAGTAAGTATAACAGTTAAAAGACTTATTAAAAGAAATTACAAATAAAAAAATACTGACAAGTTTATCTAGTTCAACCATTGAGGTACAATATACTAGAGAAGACACCGCGAAGCAAGTTTGTGCGCAACTAAGGTGCAGCCGCAAGGTCCACAATCGCTTGAATCACGAGCAACCACTGAGGCGTTTGCAGCCCAAGTGCGGCCGGCTGGCCGCACTTGAACGGAACACATCAGTGGTGCGGTGTCTTCTCTATACGTAGTAATAATAGCTCAATGAGTTCAACACATATTTTTATCATGTTTTTATAATTTTTCCTTACATCTAGTAAGTAAGTTGCTAAATAAGTTAGTACCAAAAAATAGTATTATTATTAATAATATTTATGTAATATTTACAACAACAATATTTATGTAATACAGTCAACCTAGCATAATTTCGATTGTAGGTACCAATTTCATATACTTAACCTAATATATTTAAAAATACCTACATGGAACCCTAACAAAGCCATGCAAGAACTATGAATGAAAAATTTCGAACCTAACCTACAATAAAAGACCTTCAGAACGAACGTAGACTGACTAGGTAGGTATACTATGTGAGTATAGTGACACGACAACGACATACTATGCTACGGCTACACTACACTATTACGACATTCGCGATAGCGCGAGCCGCGAAGATTCGCGTTGTCGCGACGTCTGACTGGCCAAACACTTAGTCCTATCGCGAAGCATCTTCGCGATAGGACTTAGCCTTAGACTTAGCTTAGCTTCGTTTCGCCGTCAAGTGTGGCCGTAGCCTAATAGACGCGTTATGTATAACTGGTTAAACCATGAAAACTACAAACAAAGCAGTCAATTAAAGACTCACATACTTACCAAAGATGAATCGGATAAAACGAAATTCAAATTACATACCTGAAGGAAACGATGCTGTTACGTTCATAATTCAAGCAGCTAATGCAAACGACTAACAATCTTAGATAAAACCCAACACAACACCTACAGGTACTCTTTTTCTTTGGAATAGACGTTTTTTTGTGCGTTGCGTGCGTATTTTATTTTCGTTCGATCGAGTCGAGTCGAGTCGAATAAATCATTTTCCTTGATTGTTTAGATAAACTCTGACTGGTGAAAAATTGATAATGACGTCTGATCGACCAATCAAATTCAAAGATGCAACAGTGTCTTTAATTCGCACCAATCCTAGTACAGGTATTGTAGTTGTTTGACTAATCACAAGAAAGAAGCACCCTCCAGCGTGGATATTGTCAGAATGATATTGCCATGTTTTTATTTAAGAAACTACTATTTCTTTTACTTTTATTCTGAAATAATAGTTTGGTGCGGTTAGTATATTTAGCCAGTGTCGTTAAACTCGTTAATAAAAGAGTTAATACCTAGTTAATATTTTCGAAGCGTGAAGAAGATGATATTATCGTGACTTTATTGAATGTAAATTTACCATTAGTAAATGATACCCACGGACGGGTGCGTCGAAGACGAAGACCCAAAAAGAGTAGGTCTGTGCGACGACCTTGTAAACCACACAAACACGAGAGATTGGCAGTGTTTGGATCTTCTGGATCTTTGGAAGAGTTTGGAGGAGACCTTTGCCCAGCAGTGGGACATAAAAGTAAAAAAAAACAATCCCTTCAACTCCAATTATCCCTCCAATTAGACGTGCGACTTTGCTGAGTTCTCACAACACCAACTTCTAGAGAGATTTTGAAAACTGATGTTGCAATGTTTTGTTTTCATCACGTTTTGTGTACACGAAATTAATAATCCACCATTATTTCACATAATAATCGACAAAAGACAAATTTAAGAAATTGAAACAAAAGTGCAGACCACATACATATATGTGGTGCAGACCACATGTCCCCTAGTATATGTGTTCTGTGCACATTTCTGTGGTGCAGACATAACTTCTCACTTTCTCGCCAAGAAGTCTTAAAATAATGGAGGAGTGGCGGAACAAAACATGATAATGGGCGATTTTCCGAGATCAAAAAAAAAAAAAGAAATTGGTTCGTAAATGACTTCATAGATGGCGCTTAGCATAGATTAGTATGGCGCATGGTAAAAGGCGGGTTCATGAAGAGCACGTGTATGGCTGCGTGATATTTATTCTATTCCAAAATAGAAATAGGTTCTGGATGTCCTAAATATAAATAGGTAAGGACTTACTATTTTTTTATTCTTTTGGTAGACAAGTAAAAGTGTAGAATTTATTACAGCCCTTAGGTAGGTACGACTGGTGGCCGGCTTTTACAAAACGACATCTATCGGGTGTTTTTAAACTATTTTAAACTTTTTAATTTGGGCTGTCAGAAAATCGCCCATTACACTATTTGTAAAAAAAGTTAGCAATGACATTCCACAAAATATAATTAATCCACAGACACATAATTATATGTCTGTGCATTAATCATAAATTACATAGCCCGTTGGTGTTGTTCAAATCATGCTAATTCATGCAGTAAATAGCCTCTGAAGTTGAAGGTTTGGACTAGAGCAGATCATGATATTTCCATGTTTAAAAATATTAATAAACAAAATCGGAACAAAACATGATAAAATATTTCATACTTTTCTGGTACGCCGACGCAAAGTTGGCACAAAATAGGATATTTACATGTATCAAGAAACAAGAATCAAAATCATTTATTTAGGCTATTTATGTTTAGGTAACAGCACTTACAAATGTCATTATGCCATCGGTTCGTAAGTCTATCTATGGGGCGGGAGCCTTGTACTGAGAAGAACCGGCAAGAAACTCAGCAAGGGCATTGCTTTTCTCCCTTTCCTTTACAGCGTCAATTAGAATTGAAAAATGCCCTCCCAATCATAAAAGGGCACTTTCCATTATATTAATAAAAATAAAATTCAACGACAAAGACATAAAAATAAAAAATGTAATTATAAAAATAAAAAGTTATTACTTAATCAATATAAAATTATCAATGTGATCAAAGTCTTACAGTACAGAAATATAAAAACTAAGACTACAACTACTAGTATACTAATAATAAAAATAAGTTAGCAAGCAAGTAAGAGCAGACCAGCCTCCACAGGCGGAACCCGTTCACGAGTATGTATGACATGTGAATCAGCCATCGCTTCGCTCAACCATGTAAATGTGTGTATCTAATGTAAAAATAACTCATCGATTTTTATGCGCTATATTAGCGTAAATCCTAGGGTATCGAAGCCGTAAAAGTGTTCTACACATATAGCTAAATTGTCGAATAGACTTAGCTCTGCGGCCTAAGCAGTAATGAAGATCCGTCAGTTAACTGACGTTGATAGATCTAGATTAGTTTATTTTAGTTACTTTCATAGTGTAATGTCGTACTGCATTTTACTGTGGGGAAATAATGCCGACATTCAAACTATCTTTGTGCTTCAGAAGAGGGCTATTTGAGCAATCTATAACCTAAAGGCTGGTGACTCTCTCAGAGAGAGATTTAAGAATATAAATATAATAACAGTTGCATCACAGTATATTTATGAAAGATTTATGTTAATAAAAATACTGAAATGTTTTCAAAAAACATGATATTCACAAGTTAGCGGCGCTCAAGTGTTAACGGACGTGTACTGGTCGGACCATATGCCATTATTGATTACATGTAATCTAGAATTAATTAGACCTAAAATTGAATGTTGTAAATTTATACAAAATAAAATAATATGGGGCTACAGGGATCCTAGCCAAATAAATAAGTATCACGAAATTGGTAATTCTAAACTGAAAGAGGAAGATTTTCCGTTAGAACTGTCTGACTGCGGTGACAAAAATTGTGCCAATAAGGAACATAAACTGATAATAGATGACCTGTATAGTAGAATTGTAACTATACTTACTAATGCTGCGGAGTGTACCAACGTCAGCAAGTCCAAAACAAACTTGACAAATATCTTAAATTGCACGACGCACAGTTTGGCTTTAAGGCCGGCTTGTCTACGGAGAGAGCGATTCTGTCACTTAAGCGTACTGTACGGTACTATTCGGACAGAAAAACCCCGGCTTATGCCTGCTACCTGGACCTCTCAAAAGCGTTTGACCTCGTCTCCTACAGTACACTGTGGAACAAGCTCAGCGCGTCCAGTGTGCCCAGTGAAGTTGCTTCCTTGTTTCAATATTGGTATCAGCATCAGACAAATCAAGTGAGATGGGCAGGTTCGCACTCAGATGAGTACGGACTTGACTGTGGTGTCAGGCACTAACATCACCGAAGTTATTCAATTTGTACATTGATCAGTTGATCGTTGAGCTTAGCAACACCCAGGTCGGTTGTCATGTAGACGGGGTGTGTATTAATAATATCAGTTACGTAGACGACATGGTGTTGCTGAGCCCGTCGATTGCTGCATTAAGGCGACTGGTTGGTATTTGTGAGCGGTATGCGGCGGCCTATGGACTGAGATATAATGCCAAGAAGAGCGAGTTAATGGTGTTCAAGGCCGGCACCAAAGGTTACTCTAACGTGCCTCCGGTTCTTTTGTCCGGAACTCCTCTCAACCAAGTTACAGCAGTCAAGTATCTGGGTCATTGGGTCACTGCAGATCTTAGGCATGATCTTGATATTGAGCGGGAGCGAAGGGCTTTGGCTGTCCGATGTAATATGCTGGTTCGCAGATTTGCACAACTGTCAGTCGTTTTACACGGGTAGTCTGTGGGTCAATTATACGCAGAGGGCATACAGCGCCCTTCGCGTTCAGTACAACGATGCGCTCAGGATGCTGTTGCGGCTGCCACGATTTTGCAGCGCATCGGCGATGTTTGCGGAGGCGCGGGTTGACGGGTATCATGCCGTAGTTCGCAAGCGCTGCGCCTCCATGTTAGAGCGCGTTCGAGCCAGCCGCCACACTATCCTGAGTACCATCACCGACAGGTGGAACTCGTCTATCTTACAGCACTGGATTCGCCTGCATGTTGCCCGGTAGCCCAACCCAGTTTCTTATTGTTCTGTCTTTTGATTCGGTAAATTTCATTAAATTTAATAAATAATTGTATTACATTTTATAAATTGATAACATTTATTTCAATTTCATTTTTTAAATATTTTTTTTTAATTGATTAAATAAATAACTGTTTGACATCAATTACGTTTTAAATTTATTGGTTATTATTATTAATTTTTTTCTGTATTTTTTCATGTTTGGTTTTTTAATGTTAATTTATTCGAAATTATTTATTGAAATGTAGGTAATTGGTTTTATAATAATATGTTAATTAAATACTAACAATTAGTTTTTAAGTTTGTACTAACAATTATGGATCATTGATATATTATATCAATAAATATATTATATTATATTATATAAAGTGTCAGATTACACAGAAGACAAAACACCTTAGATATGAAATGCTCCAAGCCATTGAGATCTATAACTATAGAGAGAGCATAACTTTGCTATCTCTTTCTGCCTTAATCCATTACTACTTTTGTTCCGTTTCGGCACATCATGTTTAACCTAAGTAAAACAAAGACAAAACATAGGATGAAAGGACCGTGTCGGTGAAACTGTGCAACGTTTTACATGGAGCCAGCGACACTTGGCCCCAAACAAATCGCTGTCATTATTTTATTACATTATGTCGTTTTATGAAAGCCGACCCGTTCCTACCTAAGGGCTGTAATAAATTCTACACTTTTACTTGTCTTCCAAAAAAATAAAAAAATAGTACTTACCTATTTTTATTCAGGACATCCAGGACCTATTTCTATTTTGGAATAGAATAAATATTACGCAGCCATACACGTGCTCTTCATGAACTCGTCTTTTACTAAGCGCCATACTAATCTATGCTGAGCGCCATCTATTAAGTCATTTACGAACCAATTTTTTTTTTTGATCTCGGAAAATCTCCCATTGAACAACGAGTTGTTCAGTCAAACATTGCAGTAATAGAAGTGAGTGGCAAGTGCCTGGAATATCGTTTCTTACGTAAGTTTTGTTAATCTGGTTTCGTGATGATTATTAGCAATTTACTATGCAATATTTGATTTGTTTCTATTAAAAATGCTAATAAATGTTTGTAAATCTCTAATTCTAGTCTTAAATATGTGTGCTTTTGGTTTAATACGGAAATTTCATAAAATTATTTCAACATAACGTGTAATCAGTATTGTCAGGTATTTGGTAAAGTTTACCCCAAAAATACTTAGGTTTTAGTATGGAACGAATAGCATAAATAAATTATCTAATTATAGTACTTTTTACCTTTCCTGTCTATTCGAGCGTTAGACTGAGCGTGTACTAAGACCATATTACCATGTTTTTAGCAAATAAAGTTTTATTATTATTATTATTCTCGCATTTATTTCTTTTCATAAATCTAGGTTTTTTATAATATTCTATATAAAAATAATAAACAAAACTACTATAAAACATTAAACATTATAAAAAACCTAAACCTAGAGTGCCGCCGGCAGCGGGGCAGGGCCCAAACTACCGGTGGTTAGGGCTGCAGAGAGAGGAACCTCCTGACGATGCGTGCCGTGTCAAGAAGTACCGCCTTCTGTATCTGGCCCTTGATCCAGCCGTCTAGCGAGAGTCTCTTGAGATGTTGGTCGAGACTCTTCGCTATTAGGCCGTTTGCTAAATTTATTATTATTATTATTATAGAAAATAATAAATTTAGTTTTAAGATTTTAGGGGCCTCACGAGAATCAAACCAGCCTAGTGTAAATTATCATTTATTTTCTATTTTTTTAGATTCCCAAAGGACGAAACACTCAAAAAAATTGGTTGCCTGTAAAGTCGGTATACGGGCGAAAGTTTTACGTGACAACGACTTTGAGTGGTAAAATAATTTTAATGTGAATATTCATTCGTATAGTAGGAAGAAGGATGAAATAATAGTAACAATTTAAAACATTTATTTATACAAAGAATTATATTTAAAACATTAATTTACCTATACAAAGAATCTCGCACTGAATTTCATATTAACAAAATCTTAGGCGGGCTAACCATGCCCGAGTGGAAGGGACGCGTGCCTCTCACTCGCTCTCATTGTGAGCGCATAACGTGAGCGGAGCGTAACGCAGTTTCTTGAAGTGTCACCCGGCAAACCAATTTATAAGACGTTGTCACGTCAAAAATGATAATGGAGACATAAAAATAAAGAAAAATTAAATCTTAGCGAAATCGCAGCCACTTATCAAAACTTGATAACACGAACACTATTGAGGACTTGAATACTGACAATAAAAATAATATAGAAGTAAGTATCACAAATCATAAAGTGTGTCGCTTCTGAGATTTTGGTGTCAAAACTTGCATTTTTTTTTATTATTTCATGTATTTTTTCCTTAACATCAAAATTTTTGTTCATTTTTGACTTCTCTATTGGTTTTATCAGTGACCGCGATTTCGCAAAATTCTCCTTTATTTTAGTATGAATTTTCGGTATTCTACAAAGTTAAGATGAAGTATTTATTTTACAGGTTGTTTAATCGTGCAGTAGTTGCAGTACTGAAGAAACATTAGAACCAAAGCAGCAATGCATCTTTTTCACTTTAATAATCCTGACTTTGTCAGATTGATCCTTATTTAAAAATAGCGATTAAAAGCTAAACTTTCGTTGAAATTAATATTAGAAAGAAACAATTTAGGCCGCGGATTGTTTAATAAATAAGAGTTATTATAATTTGGCTTCACGTGTTATTTTATTTTATATTGTATAACATTTCTCAAAGATTGATATTTCATTCACAATACATTGTTGTTGATTTTATGTTTTCGTTTCTGTTATCCTAACCATTCTACATCCGCCACAAAAATGAGAGTGTTATGTCGAGAGGTCGAGACGTGGTATTTGTTTTTAACATTATATAAAATTTACCCATATTTAGGTAGTGACAACTGTGAGCTTGCAACATTTTAGTAACGCACACATAGGCGCCTTTTTTTGTGCATGTGTGAAAATTTTGCACATCGAAGTTACCTCTATAGTGTCTATCTCAATGCTCCATGGCACTCCAACAGCTATTTTTAATTGTCTTTATTTTATTTACTACATTGTATTGTACTTTTGTATTGCATTATTTATTATTTTTTAAATTCATATTTTGTATTGACCTGGTAACGACATATTCTTTTTTTTGTTGTTTGTAAATGTCGTTGCTTTTGTGCGCTGTGGTTTCTTGCGCCCATTCTTTGCCACAGTTAAAAATTTGTGTCCTGACTGGTTGGTAGGTTAAAAAGGATTTGGACGATTCAAAGTACTTATTAATTGAGTTTATTAAATAAATATATTTTGACTTTGACTTAGACTACTTTCTTTTGTCTATGATTGGGCTGTTTGTTTGGCATCTGTCAGATGACTACAGATTCGTCAAAATACTAGCGGTCAGTCCATTGAGCTCTAGGGGGCTACCAGACTGTAATAAACAAGCCTTTCCCACCAGGCCACAAAAATGAGAGGCTCGTTTACAACTTGTTGTAAACGAGCTTCCACTTGGTTTACAACCGCCGTTGATGTTTCCGTCACAAGCAGTGTTGCTATTTTTACTCAGATTAAAACAAAAAGGGAAGATACGGCATACTCCTACTTGTAGTCATTCAAAATAAAGTCCTACTCATATACTTATGCAAACACTCACACACGCACACCTATAAAGTGTAAATCGAGCGAGCGAGACAAAGCGGTAAGCTTCAACGTCAGCGCGAGGGATTCAGCAAGTAGCGCGTTGACGTCTCGGTCGCTTCGCAACAGACGAGTACGTACGACCGATTCCGACGCCACTGCGGAGTAGCGTCTTTCTCTTTTTCACACAGTAGAATATCTGCAATAGGGCGATGTAGCCTGTTCGCTCGGCAAATTGTGACTGAAGTGAAATTGTGCCTTTAAGGGGAGGTATTTCGAGCGCTTCCCTCTTGTTCTCTCGACGGTACAACGGTAAGGGACGGGTATAACAGCGAAGCGGTGCGAATATTCGCGTTTTATATTTAAAAAAATTGATGATATAATAAATAAAAAACCATCGGTTATAATAACTCAAGTTATTTACGAGCTTCATTTTGGTAAATGACTCATAATCAGTGGTCGGAGTAGGTATATTGATTTTAGATACTTGCGTCATGATATCATAACATGGACATGCATTTCTTCCGGAATGTACCGGAGTTTCCAAAAATTTGGTAAATAGAGTAATAAAATAAAAAACCATATGTAAGCAAACAAAATTGTTTATTGTTAATACAAATAATCATTATTATAGTTTTATTAAAAATAATTATTTTTAATCCTCATCGGTTACAAGTTCTACATTTTGATTTTTTACTTAGGCCTTACACTTTTATTTAGGCCAAAGAGCCGGCTCAACATTAGCCAACAGGTCGAAACAATAAAGCTTTGGTCACCTATCCGTTGACCGGCCTGTGTGAGAGTGACTTAACCTCTACAATCAACGACCAAATGTGCGGCCAAGTGAGTCAATGAGTTCCAAAGGGGAAATAAGCCCAACAAATCTATAAACTACATTTCCTAAACTAGTTAATCGTTACTTACCCTAAATAATTATTAAAAAGCGACAATTATTAATAATTGTACCATCGTGATGGTTGGTTAGCGTTAGACGGGGGTTTTATAAAGGGGGGACAAAATTTCGTCCATTTTAGCGTAGGACGCACCGTTTTCAAGATATTTAAAGATTAACAAAAAAAATCACTAATAATAATTTAAGACGTGATTTCTTTTCTTTTGCGAGATTGAGACAATGGATACGGCCAACATTAGAGATGGAGACCAGCGCCACTAGCAGCATAGCGTTGAGAGTATTGATACATTTTTAACTAGTTTCATGTAATAATTTCGATGTTTCGGTATTTTTATCATAATAATCCGGAAACTCGGAGGAGTATCCATATTAACATATACGTTTGATGTCAGTGACCTTAATTCAATATACCTACTCCGACCACTGGTCATGATATCATAACATGGACATGCATTTCTTCCGGAATGTACCGGAGTTTCCAAAAATTTGGTAAATAGAGTAATAAAATAAAAAACCATATGTAAGCAAACAAAATTGTTTATTGTTAATACAAATAATCATTATTACAGTTTTATTAAAAATAATTATTTTTAATCCTCATCGGTTACAAGTTCTACATTTTGATTTTTTACTTAGGCCTTACACTTTTATTTAGGCCAAAGAGCCGGCTCAACATTAGCCAACAGGTCGAAACAATAAAGCTTTGGTCACCTATCCGTTGACCGGCCTGTGTGAGAGTGACTTAACCTCTACAATCAACGACCAAATGTGCGGCCGAGTGAGTCAATGAGTTCCAAAGGGGAAATAAGCCCAACAAATCTATAAACTACATTTCCTAAACTAGTTAATCGTTACTTACCCTAAATAATTATTAAAAAGCGACAATTATTAATAATTGTACCATCGTGATGGTTGGTTAGCGTTAGACGGGGGTTTTATAAAGGGGGGACAAAATTTCGTCCATTTTAGCGTAGGACGCACCGTTTCCAAGATATTTAAAGATTAACAAAAAAAAATCACTAATAATAATTTAAGACGTGATTTCTTTTCTTTTGCGAGATTGAGACAATGGATACGGCCAACATTAGAGATGGAGACCAGCGCCACTAGCAGCATAGCGTTGAGAGTATTGATACATTTTTAACTAGTTTCATGTAATAATTTCGATGTTTCGGTATTTTTATCATAATAATCCGGAAACTCGGAGGAGTATCCATATTAACATATACGTTTGATGTCAGTGACCTTAATTCAATATACCTACTCCGACCACTGCTCATAATATAAAATCACTTATTTTAAGAATAAAACCTGGAAAAGAAGATAAAATGACACAAAAATATGTCACTTTGTGATTTTATTCTATCGAGCCAACTTTATAAAATCGTGTTTCCATCTGGTGTATTTCACAGAATAAAGCCTCAACAATATTTCATAATTTTCGCAGATTTTAAATTTAATGTTTACTACTTCAAAAAGTAATTCTAAGAACGTGTTATTTTAATTTTTACTAACACCTAGCCTTAAAGCCGGCTCCATACGCTTGCCAAACAACGGCAAACAGCAAACAACAAACACGAACATGTGGACGAGTGTTTGTCTGTGTTTGCCTGTTCGTGTTTGTGTTCGGCGTCGGTGTCGGTTTTTCATCACAAATCAAAGGATGTTTGACAAACAGTTTGCGATGTCTCCACACGCTTGTTGAGCATCAGTATTGCGAGCGAGCTTGCGGGCGGCGGACCTTCCGGTTATCAGCAGTTTTCCGCGCGCGATGTGGCGGAGCTAAGAAAATGGCTGATTGGTCTGAGGATACAACTCTATCCTTTTTGGAAGCATACCTACCATAATGAGCAATGCATTTGGTATACTAAAGATGCCAATTAAAAAAATAGGCAGAAAGTGACCGATGCGTTGGACGCGCCTTAGTTTTTATTGACAAAACAAAAATTTATAGGAAATAAATAATAAAAAGGAAATATTTGTATTTTTTATTGAAAGGTAACTATTTAATTTAAGTAAATTTTTTTGACTAAAAAACATAAGTATTAATCACTGACAAATTTCGACGGGTGAAAACCAGACCTCGGTAACTAAGTGGTTAAGGCAGCCGCCCGGAATGCGGAAGGTGCGTGGTTCGATTCCAGCCTGAGGTTGTCGGTTTATTCAGTGTTTAAAAAATTTACTTAAGTATATTTAAGCGTTATTAAAACGCTAAAATATATATGATAAATGATAAATGATAAATGATTTTATTTTGTAAGTGGGTTTGTACAAACACTTTTACACGTCAATCATGTTTTTTTTTTAAAACTAGATGAGGTCGGCGTTTCCTATCTGACTACTCTGAGAAGAAAGACCGAAACAAACTCAGAGGTCACAGTCTCTTCTAAAGTCCAGACATAATCTTGGTCAGGTTATATGAAGACCATGTAGATCGACGTCTGAGATGGTCTTTTGAGGAAAGAACCACACAGATTGAGAGGACCTGTCCAGTCAGTGCACGCATTTGTCAGAAATCGTTCAGCTCAACTCAAGACTTAAGGAGCTAAACGATTCGACGAACAATACCAAAGAAAGGACATTTGGGTAGGCCACTTAAATTACTCAAACTGCCAGACCATGAAAAAAAAAACTAACAGAACAGAGAGAATAATAAAATAAAAAAAATAAAATTAATAAAAAACATTAATCTTTAAGCGCAGCTTCATCTGAACCGAATGATCAAATATTTTTAGAAATATGTCTTTCGGATCTCAGAGGTGAAAACTTCTAAGATTTGATGTAGCAATATTGACTAAAAAACATAAGCATCAAGCACTGACAAATTTCGACGGGTGAAAACCAGTCCTCGGTAGCCAAGCGGTTACGGTTAAGGCAGCCGCCCGGAATGCGGAAGATCCGTGGTTTGATTCCCGAGGTCATCGTCTTTTTTCAGTGTTTAAAAATTTTACATAAGTATATTTAAGCGTTAATAAAACGCTAAAATGTATAATTAACATACATATTTTTTTTAATTTAAAATTAAAATAGGTCAACCCGAAACTAATAGCTGCCACAAGTTCGTCGTCCGTCATGTTTGCCGATCCGTAATATACTAGCACGTTCGCCAAGCGTCTGGATGCCTGTTAGTGTTGGGTGTTTGTGGTCGATGTTTGCGACTTTGTTTGTAGTGGTCGGTGTTTGCGGCAAACAGCAAGCGTCTGGAGCCGGCTTTAGCCTAATTTTGGCGGCTCACTCACGAGACGCTAATGTCGTATCTTCCCTTTTTGTTTTAATCTAAGTATTTTTAGCAGGATCCTGCTTTTCTGGTTACGCATCGGCATTTTTATATCAGTCTAGTACTGCAGTAGTAAATTGAATGAGCTACGCGTAAATACTAATATAGATTAACTGCATTTTACAACACTTTACAAGATAGATCTATCTTTCCGATTCCGAACCAATAGACGCGGTCCTTAAGTATAACAAAGTTTCAATTATTACCAATTTACCAATACAATGTCAGGCTGGCAATATTAATCCAGTAATTTCTACCACCGTGAAATTAAAAGTTTGACAGTTTCCTTTTCCTTGTGGCATGGTGTCGGCATAGGTAAGTTTGTCGTATTTGCGTAATAATTTTAAGTTTTCGGGGTATTTTCTTTCTAAGTTTTTACATACGATCGGTTTTCAGAAGTTTATTTGCGTTAGTGACATATTAGAATTTTAATTACTTGTGTAATAGACAAAATACAGATAACTGTTTGTCACACGTGGATTTGCACATCTTGCATTTATTCTCCATGTGAAGTGAAGAAATCAATAGATATCTTCACAATTATCCGAAGAAACTTTTATTGGTGCATGATATACGGTGAAAACATTAGGCAATTATCTAAGAAGACCAGCACATGCACCAAATAAATTGAAGAGGTTAATTGAACAACAGGCCGCTACTATTGAAGCAGTTCTTACGGTTCATTAGTTATTTGATTGTTGTAGTTGCCGAATAAGCAACCACAATGCCGCAGAACGAGTACATTGAACGCCATCAAAAGCTTTACGGTAGGAGACTCGACTATGAAGAGAGAAAGAGGAAACGCGAGGCCCGAGAGCCTCACAAGCGGGCTGAAAAGGCGCGCAAGCTGCGCGGCATCAAGGCGAAGATCTTCAACAAGGAGCGCCGCAATGAAAAGATACAGATGAAAAAGAAAATCAAAGCACACGAGGAGAAAAATGTTAAACAGAATACCGAGAAAGTGGCTGAAGGCGCCCTACCAGTGTATCTCCTTGACAGAGATGTGCAGTCTCGCGCTAAAGTACTGTCTAATATGATCAAGCAGAAACGCAAAGAGAAAGCTGGAAAATGGGATGTACCTATTCCTAAAGTCAGGGCACAGGCTGATGCTGAGGTGTTCAAAGTTTTAAAGTCGGGCAAAACCAAGAGAAAAGCTTGGAAACGTATGGTCACTAAAGTCACTTTTGTGGGAGAGAACTTCACGCGTAAACCACCCAAGTTTGAGAGATTTATTCGACCAATGGCCCTGCGATTCAAGAAGGCACATGTTACACATCCCGAGTTAAAAGCAACATTCTGTCTGCCCATTATTGGCGTTAAAAAGAATCCAAGTTCCCAAATGTACACAAGTCTTGGGGTCATCACTAAAGGAACAGTTCTTGAAGTGAACATTTCTGAGCTCGGTCTGGTGACTCAAGCTGGTAAAGTTGTGTGGGGGAAGTATGCTCAAGTCACCAATAACCCGGAGAATGATGGTTGCATCAATGCTGTACTATTAGTATGAATAATAAAGAACATTGTTATTTTATTCAGAAATAAATCCAACTGTAAAGCTTTCATAAATGTTTTTTATTTATGTATCCAAATCATTTTAAGTATTTTTTCATTACCTACATTTTACAGCTTGCCAAACTCATGGGAAGCTGTTCCATAATAAATTAATTTATGACACTTTACCACTTAGTCTTGTTGATTAAACAAACAACACTGAGCTAACACTCTTGACCTGTCAAAGTAAAACTACATTCCTAATGATATTTCTATCTGCCTTTATAAACAAAAATGTGTTAGCATCTGTTAAAAATAATAAACCAGGTTTGACTTTAGTCCATGATTTGGAATAACAGGGTTAGAGTTTTATATTATCTAACAATTTTTTCAATGAAATGACGCAAGTGGTGCAATATTGAATTAAGTCATTCTTTATGCATTGCTACAGCATTGACTAGACATAACATGTGGGAACCTATTGTTTCACAATGTTTTTGTTTTTTTTTTAACTTTTAGGTAAACCCTTCCACCAAATTAGCATATTTACTGAGGTACTATGGGATTCTCTATGAGTTCAATTGGTTCTAGGTAATCCAAGATGCAGATCTTTGTGAAGACCCTAACGGGCAAGACCATCACCTTAGAGGTCGAGCCTTCTGACACTATCGAAAATGTCAAAGCCAAAATCCAAGATAAAGAGGGAATCCCCCCAGACCAGCAGAGGTAAGTAAACAATGTTTATTAGGTAAGTTTTATTCTGTTATTATAGGTTTGCTTTTTATATGTAACATTTGACAAGGTTCTCATTACGACCAAATGTTTATAGCAGCAAATTATTCTTTATTTATGCCACTTTTAAATATCATTATTGTTTCTATGTGGCATGGTTCTCGTTTATCCTATTCCAATTAAAAATAATGAGAGTCAAGGCTAGGTTTAGTGTGTCGACCTCTGACACTAGGAGGGCGATTACCTTCCGTGACATAGAAAAAAAAACTTCTCTTGTTTGTAGGCTGATCTTCGCTGGCAAACAGCTGGAAGATGGCCGTACGCTATCTGACTACAACATCCAGAAGGAGTCCACGCTCCATCTGGTTCTGCGCCTGCGCGGTGGCGCCAAGAAACGAAAGAAGAAGAATTACTCCACACCCAAGAAGATCAAGCACAAGAAGAAGAAGGTCAAACTAGCTGTGCTCAGGTTTTACAAGGTTTGTATGATGACGATAATGTCCTCCCTCCATAATGTGTCCCGTCAATGGTGAACCTTGGTTGTACGAGAATTGGAGCGCGATGGCTAGCAAAAGCTAAATTTGGTTCGACAATTAATAGAATCTGTTGGAGGGCACACAGTGCAATTGGGCTGTAGGGTTGTAGGTATAATAAAAGGAATGCTTGGTGCAGATCTTTTTGAGCTGGCATTTTGCATCAAGGTCTTTTAGATGATTTTTCTCAGGTGTTTCAAGGTCGGTATACCGTGTAGCCAGCTGCATATCATTTTCAGGGTCGGCAGCGCGTGAGTGACGGCTCTGGTGTTGCAATCGTCTATAGGTCACAATAACAAATTTATCAAACATATACCTTCTTTCAATAAGGTAAACAATGCGGTGAGAAAGTTGTTTGTTACCTGTGTCGTTATGTTTGGGATCTTTTTACTCCGTTACACGTACAGTTTGCGCACGTAATTTCATCACGGGGTTATTTCTGGTCATTTGATCAGCATAGCTAACTATGTCCCCTCCCCAACGGCGCTGGGAACACTGTGCGTTATGGCCATGTTGGAAGTAATGTGACTATATTGAAAATAACCATGAAAGAATTATAATTCCTGAGCATCGTCATGTAATATAGCTGCAGGGTGATTCAACCGAATTCAGACTTGTCCGCGTGTGTTGGGGCAGCTCATTAGCAGCGGAAGTCGTCATGTTGTAACCTGCGAAACGTTGGGAGTTTTACTCCTTTTATTAAGTTTCTTTGTATTTGCCCCTTTTGAACCGACGACGCGAATGACTCGATAAAGGATTTGCACTGTTTATTTTTTTCCTCTTGTAGGAAATCTGGCTGTCTCTAATCAAATAATACTTTTATCATAAGGATATTATTATCAGTTTCTTTGTTGAGTTGTATTTAACTTTATTCCTTCGAATCACACACCTCACATACTGATAGTGACAGCCGACAGGTGATTACATAAAAAATATTTTGAAACCGATTGTAATTTGCCTTTCTTAACTAACACATTGTTCGATAATTTCGACGGTACAGACGGCCAGCATCAAATTGAAAAAAATTGCAGAATTTGGTAGGTTGACCTGCTGCGTGCGGCGTGTGTTTTAACGAATAATACTGTAACCCTTTACCTGTTAATAGCAAATAAAACATATTTAATGCTAATGCTGTTAAAGGATTAAAAGCGCGGAAATACCTTTCCGTACTTCAGTCCTGTAGGCCTATCATGCGCAACATGAGAAAAAAATTTTCGACCCGTTTTTTCGTTTATACACGATATGTCAAAAATAGATATAATAGTAGTTTTTGCTTGTCTGTGTTGTCTTTAAACCCTTAAGAGGCCTATTACATCTCGAATGTGATTTTTCCGTAAAATGCACATTTTCGCATTTTGTAGTAATTTTGCAGTTGTATTTATCGTTTTTATCGAAATAGGATCATAAATTTGTGCATAATATTACAAATCTCCATTCTGTGAGCATAAGTAGAATTCGGACGGCCGGCGCATCGCATTTTGTAGTAATTTTGCAGTTGTATTTATCGCTTTTATCGAAATAAGATAATAAATTCATTATAAAATCTTTATTCCTCATGAAGTAACAATTACTTTGGTATACATTTTGCTCAATAATATTATCGTAGATAGGAGATATTCACAGTTAACTTTTAGTGATTTTCGAAGTTTTTTGGTTTAGAATAAGATTTTTTTCCTATATAAAATCAATGATATCTAAAAATTCCGAGGCCGCTACGCACTATTCGACTAGAGATAACATTATATTTTTTTTATTTCACTTGTTTAGAACAGTAGTTCAATCGATGAGCTCAAAAAAGTGCCTTCGCGCATTTTATGAAAATCTTTCTTTGCAACTTTGGGTTTAATTAAAAAGTTAAGCAAAATTTACAAAAAGCGAGGCCGCTACGCACTATTCCAATAGCTATTCTACACTATTCAATAAGTCATAATTGTTAATGTATTTTTGTTTCTGAGATCCATAACGCCAAAATTGGCCATTTTACGCAAAAATCACAGTCGAGATGTAATAGGCCTCTTTAACATGCAACATAATTTTATCGAGTTTTGACGACTGTAACAGAGACAGTTTGTCGTTCCCACCATCGAAGGAAGAGAATATCGTCCGCGACATATCTCGCGTTGCGCATGCTAGGCCTAGGACAGCAGTAGTGAGGGTAACGGTCCCTTGCAGGTCGACGAGAACGGCAAGATCCACCGGCTGCGGCGCGAGTGCACGGGCGAGCAGTGCGGCGCGGGCGTGTTCATGGCCGTCATGGAGGACCGCCACTACTGCGGCAAGTGCCACAGCACCATGGTGTTCAAGGACGACGACAAATAGGCTAAGGCTAACACACAACCACCCTCAGACCGCTGTGTATGATGGATTTTGAAAATAAATCTTGACACAGTGTCGGAGACTATTCTTGTTTTGGTTTTCTTTCGGGGTGGGACACCTGGGGTTTGACTGGAGTTTTGGTGAGTTTTTTGCGTTTCGTAAACAGTAGTACAGTTTGTGTAGTGTAGATCGTATAGTAGGTACCTTATATAGTAGCATAATAAGAACCAATATCATACATAGCAATGATGTTTGTGTCCTTAAATAGGTAAATTCATTGTCAGATGTCGCAGATTCAATCTCACACACTGTTAAGCTATAATAGATTAAAAACGGTCAAATCATTTCGTAAAATCGATTCAAAGTAGTGAAGTACTTACCTACTTTATTACTTAAAATACATACATACATAATCACAAACATTATCCCCGAAGGATTAGATTAGGAAGGAGGAGGAGACTAGGTCATGAGGACCGAAAAGCAGTCCCCTGCCAAAGTCCACTTTCACTAAATAACGACTGCATGCAGTTAGTGTTGCCGAACTATCGATAGTTGACCTCGCAAATTATCAATAATATTGATAGTATCCATTGTATCGACGATAGTATCGATAGCTCAGTTTGGTACAATAATATCGGTATACTGCAATACTATCGATAGTATTGAAGCTCAATAACGTAATTACTATCGATAGTTTCGGCTATGACTATTGTAACTTGTAACAACAATCAATACTATGTTTGCGCTATCGATAGTAGGCTGTGACGATAGTATCGACACTATCGATAGTAAGGACTGTTATTACAATAGTCAGCAGCAATAGTATCAACACTATCGATAGTAACGACTGTTATTACAATAGTCAGCAGCAATAGTATCGATACTATCGATAGTAACGACTGTTATTACAATAGACAGCAGCAATAGTAACGATACTATCGATAGTGCATTCGATATCGAGCTACGATAGTATCGATAGTATTGCTGTGTTTCGATAATATCGATACTATTGATAGGCCTATTGATACTATTGCTTTTGCTCAACTATCGATAGTGTACTATCGAGCTGCAACACTAGATGCAGTCTTCAGTTCGTTAGTCACCTTTTACGACACCCAAACCCTCTACTTAAAATGATGGTCCTTTTTAAAGCGATAACTGACGGCAAATAATAAAAACCAGTTATAAATGGTAGGTTACTCTATTTATATTAAAGTTGATAAAACAACTAAAATAATCCTTTGAAGACAAACTGCTATACTACTACTTCTTTTCAACATAATCACTAATTTCATGAATGTAGTTTACAAATAACAGTTTTACAAATGACAATGTATTAAATTACAGATTATTGAAATTATCGATTCTATACACTGGTACCAATTTTCGTGTAAGTATTGATTGGTCACTTGTAGGATCTGTGTGATCATAAACTAATTTGTCGACAAAACATTTCATAGTTGGTGGAGTTGGTCAAGGTAAGTGAATTTTATCTCAATAAAGATTTTTAATAAAATTCAATTGTCTTTTATATATTGCGTCCCTAAAGTGTGTCACATTTTAGCATGGCCACCATCACCAACTTTAAATCTGACTTGTCTAACTTGTCGAGACTGACTAATTTGTCGATAGTATGTCGAAGTACGTCACCAAATATCAGAGTTTGTCGGTCTACCGTTCCAAAGTTATAAGGGGTCATTGGTGGCCAGGATGAGCGCGCATCCTGGCATGGCCACCTTGTATCTCGAACACTACTGGTCGTAGCAAAGATCTGATTTCACCAATAGTATGTCGAAAAATCTCCAGAGTTTGTCAGTGCTTCTATAAAGAGAAAAAACAATTTTTTATTTTCCTTTAAGTTTATTAAAAAAGAAAATTAATAATTTTAATCTAAAAGGTTCCTTGATACAAAGAGTGCCATTACGGCTCGTACTAGTAGAGGATTCAGACGGTGTGGTGTGTCAGTCCGAAGACACGTCCACCTCCACCTTGTCTACTTTGCCAGATATACCAACAACTGTAGCATATCTATCGGCTGTGGGTTGAAGCACCCTTTTTGTCGCTGTTACAACGGGTAGGACGGTGTCGAAGTATTTCGAAAAAACCAGTTTTTACACATACTCTCGACTAGTCTCAACATACTATAGGTGACATTTTAAACTTTCATGGTCACTACAATTATTTATATGAAAAAACGGGATTTTTACCATGTCTAAGTTATTAGTTTTGAGTCCCCGATATTTCGGCGCAGTTGCATGCGGGTCTCTATCGGATCGCCAAATTTTTTGTACGCCTAATTTGCAATGGCACCCAAACGAAAAGCCTAAAATTTTTTCGCCTTATTTCACTCTTCTGAATCGTTTTTTTCTTTTTTTTTTTTTTGGGACTTTACACTATGTTATGTCCGTCCCATCATAACTTAAGCTTAGCTACCAACATTAACTCTTCTGAATCGTGTTTGCCCTAATTTCACTTCGCCTAACTTTTTATCGCCACATTGTCATTTACCAAATGCGTCATTTGGCAGAACAATTCGTAATCCCTAAAGTTTACAATTCCTAAATATTAATTCGCACAAAATTAAAAATGCAAAACATGCAGCATAACATGCAGCATGCATGCAGACATGCAGCATGCATAGTTTCCGTCACGGCTTCGGCGCTGCGGGGCTCCGGCGGTCCCACGCGAGCTTATATTGCACTCTAGGGTAGGGCAGACAAGACTACGTGAAGTCGGGTTTGCAGCGATTCTCTTCTGTCAATTTATTTTCTCAATAAAATTCTATGCTTTTATTCCAATACATTATTGGGTGTACCTACGCCTGGCGTACTCACCATGGAATTCTGTTATTTCAAGAATGCCAAAAAACTGTGCCCAAATAGTACCAAATAGTGCCCAAAGGAAATAAATAGTACCCTTATGGTTCAAAAGTTATAGACATAGTTAGGTGAGTACGCTAGGCGTAGGTTACGCCTAGCGTACTCACCTCAGTTTGGGAAATCTGAGCAAGCTACAACTTTAATTAGTATGTCAAAAAAAACTGTACCCAAATAGTACCAAATAGTGCCCAAAGGAAATAAATAGTACCTTTATAGTTAAAAAGTTATAGACATAGTTTGGTGAGTACGCTAGGCGTAGGTTCTACGCCTAGCGTACTCACCTCGTTGCGCGAAAACAGAACAAGCAATGGCTCTCATTTCTATCTCAATAAATAGTACCGGAAATAGTATCCTCTAAGAGTGTAATTGTTATTTGACTTTTACACTAGAAAGTCATTAAATTTGATAGCAAACTTCTACATACATTGACATGAGGTACAGGCGAACTCATAATAATTTTAATATTAGTAAATTTCGTATTATGTACCTACTACATATTACCTTTAGTTTTGTTGAAATTAATAGGTGTATATACGTAACGAGGAAGTTTAATATCAGTTATATAAGTGATTATATTTATTTTTCTTATAAATAAGAACCATGTTTTCCAAAATATTGACTATCGTATTTTTGCCGGATTTCATAAAGTAAAAGCACCTTCTATATAAGGAACTATTTGCCTTATGTCTGAAATTGCAAGCTCAATATTGTGCGAGAACAATCTGTTACTTTTGTTGATCATAGTGCAACTTATCGACGCGAGACAGCGATGCATCTTAGTATGAACAAGTTACAATAGATGGCGCTTATCACACTTCTTACTTTAGTTACTTACAAACTGACTTGTATTATGAAAGTGCTAAAGATCAATAGTCAATAGTCAATAGTCAAAATATATTTATTCAATAAACTCAATTAATAAGTACTTTGAAACGTCCAAATATTTTTTAACCTACCACCCATTCAGGACATCATTTTTTAACTGTGGCAAAGAACGGGCGCAAGAAACCACAGCGCACAGAAGCAACGACATTTACAAAATATATATATATTATATGTCGTTACCAGATCACAAAATACAAAATATGAATTTGAATGTAAATAGTTTAATTAAATATGGTGCTCTATATAAATTAATTATAGGCAATTAGAAATAGCTTTTGGAGTAGGTACTTGGAGCATGTCAGACCCAAGCTGTTTTGTCTTCTGTATAATCCGACACTTTATAATAAGCTTTTTTATAAAGCTTTTCTTTGATTTTGATTTTAAATTTATCAAGATCTAATTTCTGAATATCATTTGGTACTTTGTTGTATAATCGTACACACAGACCCTTAAAAGAATTATTTATTTTATGGAGCCTAGTATAAGGCACTGCTAATTTGTTCTTACTTCTAGTATTTAATTTGTGAATATCACTGTTTTTTGAAAACATTTCAATATTTTTATGAACATACACAAGATTTTCATAAATATATTGTGATGCAACTGTCATTATACTTATATCCTTAAATCTCTCTCTGAGAGAGTCACCAGCCTGTAGGTTATATATTGCTCGAATAGCCCTCTTCTGCAGCACAAAGATAGTTTGAATGTCGGCAGCATTTCCCCACAGTAAAATGGCGTACGACATTACACTATGAAAGTAACTGAAATAAACTAATCTCGCTGTATCAACGTCAGTTAACTGACGGATCTTCATTACTGCATAAGCCGCAGAGCTAAGTCTATTCGACAATTTAGCTATATGTGGGCCCCACTGAAGCTTGGCATCCAACGTGATGCCTAGAAACACAGTGGTGTCCACAGGATTCACATTCTTATCTTTAATTTGTACACTAGTTATTACCTGCTTAACATTAGGCAATACAAATCTTACACATTTGGTTTTTCCCTCGTTTAATAGCAAGTTATTAACACTAAACCAGTGAACAATCTTTGAGACCGCATTATTCACATCGTCATAATTTGGGTGTCGTCGTTTCACTTTGAATAAAAGTGAAGTATCATCAGCAAACAATACTATCTCATGACTGTCTTTTACAAAATAAGGTAAGTCATTAATATAAACCAAAAACAAGAATGGACCAAGTATTGAACCCTGCGGAACTCCCATTTTAACCACTGATCCCGGAGATCTTTTACCGTTAATGTCGACCTTTTGAATCCTGTTACTCAAGTATGAGATTAGAAGGCTCAAAGAAGCATCCCTAATTCCATAGTGGTTAAGCTTCCTGACCAAAGTTTCATGTAAAACACAATCAAAAGCCTTGGATAAATCACAAAATACCCCTAGGGCATCCTGTGATTCCTCCCAGGTATCAAATATTTGGATTAAAAGCTCAACACCGGCGTCAGTTGTAGAGCGACCCCTAGTAAAACCATATTGTTTACAATGTAAAAGTTTATTTTTATAAAAATGAATTTGCATTTGATCTAGTATTAACTTTTCAAAAATTTTACTAAATGTGGGTAGCACAGAAATAGGTCTAAAGTTAGAGGGGTCAGAAGTGCTACCCGATTTAAATAATGGAATTATTTTACTATATTTCATGAGGTCAGGAAAAACACCACAGTCAATGCATTCATTAAATATGCAAGCTAAAACTGGAGCTATTGTCATAATTACAGATTTAGCGACGTCCACGGAATTACCCCACAGATCAGCAGTTTTCTTTTTATTGAGAGTGTTAAATGTTTTTATTATATCTATAACACAAATTTTTTGAAAACTGAAATTATTTTCACAATCTTTAACATTCTCCTTCAAAACAGATTCAGCTACAGTGGGGGAGGAAATCAAGGCGTTTGTAGTTGAAACTGGAATGTCAGTAAAAAACCTCTCAAATGCTGCAGCAACATCAGCATCAGAAGTCAAGGTTTTATTATCACAATTTAAATTGTACTCATTATTACGACTTTTGACCTTTCCTGTTTCGCTATTTATAATATTCCATGTCATTTTTATTTTGTCATTACTATTCTTAATCTTAGAACTCAGATAGTTTGCCTTGGCTAATCGACATACTCTTTTGAATAACTTTGAATAACTTTTAACATATAATTTGAAGTCATCGCTGGTGTTATAGTTGCGTTCACCATAAAGTTCATAAAGGCGTTTCCTACTTCTGTGAATACCAATTGTAGCCCATTCATTAAAAGTTACAGTGCCACTAACTGAGATCTTTTTTGGAATAAAAGTTTTATTAAATTCTGAACAATAAATGTTAAAAAAATTATTATAAAAGACATTAGGGTTGTCATTGTATTCTAAATAATTTAATTTTGTATCTAGATTGCTTTTAAAGCGTTCCAGCCGACCTGCAGTTTTTGGTACAACAGTGATATTCTTTTTCGTCACTTGTTTACGCTGGTGTGGAAAGCTGACCATTTGGCCACAATGATCAGAGTCCAGGTTATTAATAATTTGCTTAGCCAGTGGTTTTACATTTGTATATATGTTATCAATACAGGTGGCCGAAGTGGCAGTTATTCTTGTCGGCTCCAAAAATAAATGATTCAAGTTGTATGATAGAAATAGGTTTTTAATTTTAGTTGACATCGTGGAATTTTCTAACAAATTAATATTAAAATCCCCGCAAACAATTATTGTTTTACCTACATTACGGACTTTATGTAATGCCTCATCCATAACTTTTTCGAAAAAATCATATGATGCTGAAGGAGGTCTGTACACACTTAATACAACAAACTGCTCCAACTCCACACAAGCTATTTCTATTGTTCGCTCAACCGAGAGGCTCACTATGTCTTTGCGTTCCTTTAATTTAAACTTTTTACTAACAATAATTAAGGAGCCACCATGTATTGCATTTCCTCGACTGAACGAACTTCCTACCAAATGATTCTTAAAATTGAACATGAACTGATGGTCTTTAAGCCAGTGTTCTGTTATGCAAAGAATATCAATTTTATTACAGTTCACGAACAATTCAATCTCCAAATCTTTGCCCATCATTCCTTGGATGTTCTGGTGGACAATGTTTAAAGATTGTACATTTTTTAAATTTAATGATTGACATGGGCTTTTGCTAAAGCTATTTTTACATTCATTTAATTTCATTTTATTAACAAACATTTCGCAAGAGTTTTCCTCTTTTGTCATATAATTTAATTTAAATAATTAATTGGAATGTCAGTAGAAACACTACTGACGTCTATGTCAAATATACATTGCTCAATAGAAGCAACTTGTTTAGCCAAGTTTTTGGCTGACGTTTGAATACAATAGGATAGCGATAAAGCTATTTGTCGCTTAAAATAATTTGGCAGATAATAACTATCTCTTGTCAAATACAAATTACTAACATAATTGTTAGTGTCAATTAAATGCATTATGTCATGATCAATATTGCAATTCACAACAATTTGCTTGACGCCGTGGTGGGAACGCATAGTTTTCTGGAACCGACTTTTTTAGTCGTTTACTTTGCCTTGCCACCGCAACCGCAAAGGTTTGCGAATAGTTAATTTGTGAAACAATTAATGAAAAAACTTGTGAATTTTGTTTCATTGTGATGTGAGTGATCTTTAAATGAGTAAGTACCTATGTATATTTCATTTGTAATAGCATTTTATGTTCATGTCGATCTGCAGTTGATCTTTCATTAGCTAGGTAGGTACCTACTCAGTTTGAATATATTATATATACTTACCTACAGAAATACGATATTGTTTTTTATTAATCGTAGAATAACAAATTATTATTATTATTATTTTTTATAGCAGAAGGAGGCAAACGAGCAAGCGGGTCACCTGATAGAAAGTGATCACCGCCGCCCATGGACACCCGCAAAACCAGAGGAATCGCAGGCGCGTTGCCGGCCTTTAAGGAAGGAATAGGCTCGTTTCTTGAAGATCCCTAAGTCATAACGGTCCGGAAATACCGCCGCCGAGAGCTGGTTCCACAACACTGTAGTTCGAGGCAAGAAATTTCTTGAAAAACGCACAGTAGTAGACCGCCATCCATCAAGGTGATTGATGTAGATGGAATGACAGTCGATTGCGTGTAGTGCTGTGAAGGAAATCAGCGGCAGGGATCAAGCCGAACAATTCCTCAGAACACTCCCCATGATATATACGGTACAATATACAGAGAGACGCAACGTCTCTCAGAAGAGCCAGTGGATCGAGCCGTCCTGAAATAACCACGTCGTCGACAATTCGAGCAGCTCTGCGTTGAATGCGGTCAAATGGAAGGAGGAATTCTATTGTAACTTGTTCATACTAAGATGCATCGCTGTCTCGCGTCGATAAGTTGCACTATGATAAACAAAAGTAACAGATTGTTCTCGCACAATATTGAGCTTGCAATTTCAGACATAAGGTAAATAGTTCCTTATATAGAAGGTGCTTTTACTTTATGAAATCCGGCAAAAATAGGATAGTCCATATTTTGGAAAACATGGTTCTTATTTATAAGAAAAATAAATATAATCACTTATATAACTGATATTAAACTTCTTCGTTACGTATATATACCTACAGAAATACGTTATTGTTTTTTATTAATCGTAAAATAACAAATTAAATCATATTCTTAGTTTTCTGGACTGTATAAAGTGTTTAACTGAGTCGCGTACTTACCGGTGAAAGAATACTACCACCCGCTCTTCCCTTGGGTGTCGTAATAGGCGACTAACGGACTAAAGACGGCACATTCATCCAACAGCTTAGAACGGCGATGGGCTCACCACCTGTCACGCTGAGCACATGTGCAGTCTTTATTTATGTAGGTATGTATCTACAATCTATACAATCTGTATATTAATAAAAAATCAATTGCCAAAATGTTTGTACGCGCATCACCAAAACGGCTGCACCAATTTGGCTAATTATTTTATGTTGTATTTGTAATTGTCGGGACAAGGTTTGTATAAAAATGAACATTTTTGGAAATTCGTCAAGGGGTAAGGGGTTCACGCGGACAAAGTTGCGGGCGGGCTGTCATTCACGATCAACAAATCATAAATAAGCAATGCTTGATACATAGATATAAGTTGGAGTGGGTCTCATTCACCCTCGACTACAAATTTTGTGATTTATAACAGTTATCACTAGATTTATAGTCGAAGTAAGAATCACCGCTAAAAACCAGCCTTCATATAAAAAAATCCGCATCCAAATCTAGGATATTTAGGAGCTACGGTGCCAAAGACAGACACACCAACCTCAAGACCCCCCTTTTTTGGCCACCCTTGGTTTACTGTTATTAAATATGTACCTATTTTATTTTAGGTCGTCGTGTATTAATGAACTCCATAGTTATTCCAATCTTAATTTCTTTGGTAATAAAAATAATATTTTACCATTCACTGTGCTCGACTGTACCACAAGTAATTTTTGTATGTAGAAGTTTGCTATCAAATTTAATGACTTTCTAGTGTAAAAGTCAAATAACAATTACACTCTTAGAGGGTACTATTTCCGGTACTATTTATTGAGATAGAAATGAGAGCCATTGCTGGTTCTGTTTTCGCGAAACGAGGTGAGTACGCTAGGCGTAGAACCTACGCCTAGCGTACTCACCAAACTATGTCTATAACTTTTAAACTATAAAGGTACTATTAATTTCCTTTGGGCACTATTTGGTACTATTTGGGTACAGTTTTTTGACATACTAATTAAAGTTGAAGCTTACACAGATTTCCCAAACTGAGGTGAGTACGCTAGGCGTAACCTACGCCTAGCGTACTCACCAAACTATGTCTATAACTTTTGAACCATAAGGGTACTATTTATTTCCTTTGGGCACTATTTGGTACTATTTGGGCACAGTTTTTTGGCATTCTTGAAATAACAGAATTCCATGGTGAGTACGCCAGGCGTAGGTACACATTATTGGCACATTTAATTTTAGATATGCTAAAATTAGAGCTTTTATAAATTTTGCGAAATAATCGTTATGCCAAAATAAAGTTATGCCAATATAGTTTAGGCTATTTTACGTTAGACATTCTAAAATTAGGCCTTTCAATTCTTAGGCCAAACTATAATGGTGGCAAAACAATTTTTAGGCGAAACAATAATTGTACGTTTTAAGTTTAGGCCAAAACGGTTTGGCTAAACTATATTAGGACAAACAATTTTAGGCGAACCGAAGGGCACCCTTGCATGCACCATGATCACGGAGTAACGAATATCGGGGACTCAAAACTCAGACATGGTAAAAAGTTTTTTTCATATAAATACTATAGGTGAAATCAGATTCGCTACGACCAGTAGTTTTCGAGATACAAGGTTGCCATGCCAGGATGAGCGCTCATCCTGGCATGGCCACCAATGACCCCTTATAACATTTAAACAGTAGACCGACAAACCGATATTTGGCGACATACTTAGACATACTCTCGACAAATTATCTATGAAGTCAGATTTAAAGTTGGTGATGGCCATGCCAAAATGAGCCACACGTCCCTAAAAACAAATGATTACTAGTTATCCTACTGGATCTAATGAATCTAGCTAAAATAAGAGTAGGAATTATAAATGGCATATACAGTATGCAGTACACAATCCATAGAACATTGCCACTATTTATTTTTCTTTTCCCTTGCCTTTTTTAGGAATAAAAATGAGTAAAGCACAATTTTTTACTTTATTAAAATATTTATTCAATACTGTGAAATATAATTGTCTAACTTATAATAAAGACACTGCCACAACGGAATCAGTTTGTGCGCGGAACGCACGCTGTGTTAGGCAAGTCTCAAATGCATCACACATACGTCTAATAGGAATCTATAACTCTGCCACTGCACAATATATTGATTAAATTATAAATGAACATTTTCAGATCATACTTTATTTTGGAATGAAGATTTAAAGGAACTTAGCATACGGTTATATAGAGAAATGTTTTAAAGACGCTCAAGTTGAAAACTTCAAGTTACCAATTGACATATCACATATTAAATAAAACCATTAAAAACTAGAGCACCACATAAAAGTTACTATTTTATACCATAATAATCAAAGAGATCGTAATATCTAATACAACTGAATCGTACGCTACCATAAGGAATACATATTTCCTAATTTGTTATACTATAAACATTTAAGACTCATCACGTAACGTTTATAATTAATTTTGTAACTGTATGTAAATATCTATTATAATTCAATTACAATTAATCTATTAAATAGTATTTTGTGTTTACATTTGCAATATGTATTTTGTTGACTTGTCACACACCATCATTTATTCACCACACACTCGTCACATGTTGAGTAATAACAAGGTCTATTCTAAAGGATCTTATTGATGATGTCCATATAGTTTTTATTCTTTTTATTTGTCATAAACATGTACCCAATTCAAGGTGTAATTTTCTACAAATTTCTTAAAAACTTAACTATGGGTTTACTTTACAGCGAGCATTGTTGGACATCTATTTCTTTCGTTTCTAGTTCTAATCAAAAAGTAATATAAGTAAGTAATACTTTGTAGAGGTCGGAAATCGTTAGTGTCATGTAGATAGTCGTTGCCTTAGCTGTAGTAGTTTCATTTAAATTAACCTTTGTGTAAAAGTGATAGATAACTGACAAAACGTCCAAGACGTGGACGTAGTCTTCTAAGGCTGTACAGAACAGTGCGTATAGATGATCCGTACGGGCCGGTTACCACGCTTTCCTAAACGCTTAGAGATAACTGAGGACGCACCTTGCGGCCAGTCAGCTTGTATTGGTCAGAAACCAGCCTTTCATTAATGAGCACTGATGGTTTCAGTGTCAGTCTCAAGATTACCAACGTGTCGCATGCTATCTCACATACTATGAACAAGAATGTTTTAAGTATTTGCTCCATTTCATATTAGATTAAGGGTGGATTCGACCAAACTGGAATAAGACTTACTCCGAGATTAGTCTATACAAATTCGGCGTTTAATCTAGATATAAGACCTTATTCCAGTTTGGTCGAAGTCACCCTTAGAAATTTAGAATTCACGCATCTCAGATCAAGCACCTTACAAAATTTTACATGTAACAATTATTACGTTTGGCGACTTATTATTTACCTTCATTTACAATAATATATGCTTTTGGATTGTCCAATATTCATCTAATTGAAACAGATCCTTATGATTTTTGGTAGAGCTGCTACATAAAGGATTTGCGATATTACCGAAACAATTTATACATTTTTATTATAAGAACTAAAAAAAAATCTTAAATTAATAGTCATTTCAAAAAAGTACGCAGTATGACTTGACTAAAATAAATAGGTTCCATATATAAGTACATTAAATATTTAATAAATATTGTGATTTGGGATTTTAAATTTTACAATAATATACATTTCGTAAATGTCTTTGTAGTATTCGTGAAAATTAAAAAAAGCAGCTGTGATGGATGACACATTTTTATAATATTTATATATTTTTACATATGGCAGTACTTGCAAAACGCCACGTTTTAAACAATAAATATAGGCGACAAGGACAACGCCACGCGTCTACGCCTTATATGACTTGCACTAAAAAAAATTAAAATTACTATTTTTATTTTACTTATCACAGTGGGGACCTGCGAGGTTTTCATTGTACGGATACATTTTGACAATAGTCACAACGTTACAAGAAATTACTAGAATATTTGAATAGAATGTGTCTTTTTAAAAACAAGCAACATCCGTGCACATATCAAATAAAAAAACCAACATTTTAAGCAAAATTGAGAGAATGGCCTAGAAATAGCATTCCTAAATTCAACGAAACCATATTAAAGTCACTGAATGCTACAATACATAGCCATAAAATGTACAAATCTTTGGTTAACTACAATGAAGAACATTACTTTATTTTACGGATCCCGTGAAAACCTCTAGACAGATGTACATAAATATATTTATTTAAAGCTTTCTTATGTTTTCCCTGTTTATTTCTAAGACATATATTGGAGTTGTGTACAAAACTATTACATGAATATAAAACAACAATACAAGTCGCCATCATAACATTCTAGAAACAAACAGAAATGTACATAAGATTGCATTTATACGTTTTTCGATCGAGCCTACACTCGCTGTCTCATCAAACGAACATTAAAAAAATGTAAACCTAAAATTTAAGAATGTGTAGACAGTTTTGCATTTTACTAGGAATGCCATCGCTTGTGAGAACAGGTTTAAGTCAGATTTGATATCGAGCACAAAGTATCGACGCCGAAGACCAAAAAAATAAATGAATGAATATTTAGTAGGTAAGTTCTTATGTGCATTATCCATTTGGCAAGTTGGTTGGTCGTTCATAACAGTTGCGTACATAGCTATTCAAAATTGACTATGTCAAGCCATTTGGAATTTAATAAACTAAGGTTGTGGTTCAGACATAAAGTTACTATACCTAGCGGAATAGAGCAACAAACATGAGCTGTCAAACGAAACTGAAATATGATGGCATTTGTGTGTGTAAAGAATGCGTTCAGTGATTTTACGTCATGTCGCTTTTCACATTAACATCGATATCAATTATATTAATTACTAACAGTAACAGTATTGATAGAACTAAAATAGGATGGAATGGGAAAATATCGACGATTTCACGTAAAATCCGAAAAATTCACAAACCCCAATTTCTCAGCGTGCTGATAAGTGCTGACAAACAGTAGCCAAAAACAGTTCTGTGACGTCGCATCACGCATCTCTTTTTATCCCACAGTGTTGTTGCTAGTGACATCCTGCTCGCTCAGCCCTTTGTTTCTCTATTCCGCTAGGTATAGTAAGTTTATGGGTTCAGACGATTGGTCTTACGAGTATGGACATAATGTATAGGCCACAATGTTCGCGGGACGCGACGCACATAGGAGTATTTGACTCAAAAATCCGGTCATAAGTCAAAATCACAAACTGAATGTAATGGCACTTAAAATGCTCCTTTCATGTAGCCTAGTAACCGGTTTATCGGGGGGCAGCACCCCGCCTCTCCCCGCGCCGGGCCGTCTGACTACCTCGTCGGAACTCAGTCGTTGTCGGAATCGTATGTCTTAGTTCTCGGCGCTCTCTTTTGTGACACTAAATTCACTGCGAAAAATGGCTTCGTGTAGTGAACTACAAGAAAAACAACAATTGGATATGGAATTAGAAGGTATGTACTATATTATAAAACAAATTGTATGTAGTTCTTTGATTTCCTCACTTACCGAGTCAATATTGGAAACGTCTTTTTAATACTCGATTTTTTTACTAAATCTGAGATCATTGTGCTTTTGACAGAGTGTCGCCCCTAGTCGCCTTTCACTTTTTATGTTGGCATAGATTTAAGACCTTTGTCTACATGAATATGCAATAAAATCGTTCACAAAAGTTCACCTTTTTTTTTTGTAGAATTTTGAAATTTTAGGTATTGAATATTTAAAATATGAAATTTTACCATTATTGCTTTCTTTTGTTACAGATCCCTCGGAGAGGGTAAAAAAACTTACTAGATTGGACTTATTTAACATAATGAAGGAGTTTAAAGGAAAAAAACTTGAAGAGAAGTTCATTTTGATGGAAGAAAACCTCGTACAGCTCACATCATGCCCAGTCGAAGAAAAGCGCGTTTTAAGTCGTTCTTTAAGGTTTTTCAAGACCAGCTTCAAGAAAAAGTGGACAGAATCTCACAGCTTAAAGGATAGGTTCTTAGATAAGAACGCAGATTGGCTCAAAGCAACAATTGAGCTGCCTATGTGGTCCAATAAACCTGGAAGACCGAAAAAACAATTCCAAGAATTAAGTGAAAGGAGCAAGCGGCGAAGAACAAAAGATTTACGGGATCAAATACCTGTTGATGAATTGATCTTTGCTGCTCGTATAAGTCACGGCACTTCCGGGAATACTGATACTTCGAAAGTTTTGAAAGAAATCACGGCAACTCCCACAAGGGCTACCAAAATTAGGAAAATCATTTCATCAGCCAAGAAAGATCAGATGACAAAGAAATACAAGCCACAAGAAGCATTGGCATTGTTCGTAGAAGGTGACTTCACACGAAGACAATGGGAACTGATCCAAGGCGAAAGGAAAGATGTTTACCCTTGTTACTCTCTCATTCAAAAGGCCAAAAAATAGTGTTACCCGAAAGAAGAATCGATTAAAGTTACGGAAACAAGTTTTGAAGTGGACCTTCAAGCCTTATTGGACCACACAGCTTTGCGTCTAATCGATTACTTAAGTGATGTTGTGGAAACTTTATCGGAAAAAGAAAAAGGAAATGGAAATCTGATTTTGATTTCGAAATGGGGCTGTGATGGATCCCATCAGACACAGTTCAAACAAGAGTTTGTGGACACACTGAATGATGACGCAAATATTTTCCTAAGTTCCTTAGTGCCAGTGAGGTTGATTATTTCTATTGATGATGAATAAAGAAGAATGTATGGCAGAATCCTGTACCTTCATCAGTGAGGTTTTGTCGACCTATTCGGGCCCGTTTTGTTCATGAGACGAAAGATATAACCAAAGCAGAGATATCATTCATTGAAAACCAAGAAAAATGCCTCAAACAAACAGAAGATATCGAACGAGGCATTAAAATAAAACACACCTTGCTCTTCACAATGGTCGACGGCAAGGTGTGCAATGCCGCAACACTGCATCGACAATGAGGTCTACATATGTGGCCAAACTTCAAAGGATTTTAATAATCTTAAAAAGGTAGAAACCAATAAAGAATCATTGAAGTTTGGGCTTTCGATTCTTCATGCCAGAATCCGTTTTTTCGAGCAATTGTTGCATTTGGCGTATAAAGCACCTCTCAAAAAGTGGCAAGCACGATCTAAAGAACAAAAACAACTTGTAAAGGAAACCAAAGAGCGGATACAAAAAAGTGTCAGGGAAGAAATGGGGTTGCTTGTCGACATTCCAAAAGTCGGCTTCGGAAACAGTAATGATGGCAACACATCCAGAAGGTTTTTCATTGATCCAGAATCCTCATCTAGGATCACTGGCATTGACATATCGTTGATTAAACGGTTTAACACAATATTAGAAGTTTTATCAAGTGGTTTCAACATTGACCATGAAAAATTCGATTCGTTTGCCCAAACAACAGCAAAAATGTACGTCGAGTTGTATGGGTGGCATCCCATGTCACCCACAGTACATAAAATCTTAATGCATGGGGCTGAAGTCATTCAACAAGCCATTCTGCCAATTGGACAACTATCAGAGGAGGCATCGGAGGCCAGGAATAAACATTTGAGAAAGTATCGCGTAGATTTTGCTCGGAAATTTAGTAGGATATTGCAACAGAGATGTGTTAAATAGACTTTTGTTAACATCTGATCCCTTAATAAGTTGTAGCAGGAGTAAACGTGCAAGAAAATCCAAGTCCTTCTCAAAGGAAGCAATGGAAATTTTGATTTCTAGTGCACAATATGATAGCTCCGATGAAGAAAATGAAGATAATGAAAATATTGATTCCGATAGTATGTAATTTAAACCTGTTTTTTCTTTTTTTTTAATATAGAATTTAATTTTGTATATTATTGTTATAAATCTTGAAAATTATTTATATAGTGTTTAATTTCATAAAATTTCAGAAAAAAACCAATAAATAATTTTGACCGGATTTTTTAGTGTAATACTCCTATGTGCGACGGCACGCTGTTAAGGGTAAGAAACTAAAATCAAACGACGTCCCCAACTCGCAAGTCTGATAATGATTGCATTAGCCTCAGGCCATCTCTCTATTCATAGAAGCGGGCTTTGGACATAATAAATGCGTTCGTTCACTATGAACGTTAACATAATTTGAACGCTAGTGAGCGTTAAATTCACGATTCGACCGAGATAGCGTAAACTGAAATTCATATGGCATCGAAGCAGTTACACCTATTTCTTTGATCTAGCTTTTTTTTATCTTCGATCGATAAATACCTAACTTTCAAATGGTGAAAAATTCCTACTCAGCGTCCTACTGGCATAGGCCCGGACTCCTTACTTAAAAAAGTGGTGATGCCCGTCCGTTTATTATGAACAATATCATGATTTGGAAATTGTAGACCTCTTAGCTGGATAACAGGGCTCAAATGTATAGGTAGTATTGAGCTGTCTCGACGGCAGCGGCACCGGGGGATCGAGCTTAATTGCTCTGCCACGACCACTAGCGGGTTGCGACGAGACAAGCGCACTATCCGTTCTTTTTGTTACCGTTGTTGATAAATCGGAATTTATCATCAGCCTCTAAACGTCCCACTGCTCTAAACGACCACACATGGGCCTTTGAACCATAACCCACCACGCGAGCCTTATGCGGATGGGTAGGTATTAACGCCATCCTTCAACAACAGCCGGGACCAATGTGCCTTGCGAAGCACAGACTTACAAATAATCCTAAATGAACTAGAACGCTAGTCGCGTCCCAACACTTGTGGTTTAAGCCTAAGGCCTTTGACACACTTGACGGAAATTCTGACGCCGAACTTCCGTTGCGAAACGTCAACATGTTTTGCATATAAATGACGCGATAGATCGGTCGCTCCGATGGTATTGGCTTTTTACCGCAACGTAAGTTCGGCGTCGGAATTTCCGTCAAGTGTGGCAAAGGCCTAAAAGAATGGATGATATGAGCCCCGCCCCGCTCCAGCTGCCATCTATTGCTGGCTATTCGGCGGCGTTAGCTTACAATTCTGCGTGCGGCGGCGGCTCGCCGTCGGGCGGCACATCCAGGGAAGGTTTTATTGTCTCCAGTAGCTTCATGAGGGCTTGCTCCGTCTGGAAAGAAACTTATCATTAAAGAAACTCATCAGGGCAAACGAGGGCGCGCGTACTTTTTTGTCTCATGGGTAAGTAAGTTCAATACGGTTTTAAGTTTTTTGTTAGACAAACACCGTTTGGAATACAATTGTCCAAATCATAATCATGTCCAAAAATTAAGATTTTCCAATAATAAAAATGCCCTTAACTAAAAACTATTACAACATATAAATGTCTAAAAATAAAAACGTCTAAAAGTAAAAATGTAAAAAAATAAAAATGCCCTATGATAAAAAATATTCTAATATAAAAATACATACATACATACAAGCGTCGGCTCGCGGCAACTTTTACTGCCATACGCCTGGGAGGCGCGCCAAACGAACGTATCTAAACTGCGGATTGACACCCCCCAGTAGGCCTAGCATGTGCAACACGAGATATGTCTCGGACGAGAGAAGACAAATCATTTTAAGTTGTCATGTTAAGGTTTGTAGACAAAAATACCACAGTTTATGCAAAAACTACTGTTTAGTGTCGATAGACATTAGAAATAAATGAATAAAACACGAGAAAACGGGTCGAGAAGAGTTCTCGTTTTGCGCACGCAAGGCCGGCAGGTTTAACTACGGAGGAAAGGCTGAGGAATGCTGGGTATCGGCTGCGGCACTCGCCTGGTGCAGGTGCTGGCGCGCGGCGTCCAGCGCGGCGCGCCAGGCTTGTAGCTCGCCGTGCTGGCGCGCCGCGTGCCGCTGCAGCAGCCGCGCCCACGCCGCCGCCTGCGAGCTGCTCAGGCTGCTCAGCAACCTGGCGGGACAGTGGGTTTTATAGCCTCGCACCATAGATCAACAATACCAACTAGATAACGCGTCACGTACAAAATCAAATTCTGTCCACGTGAATAAATACTTTTTCAAAGCAATAAATTACTCCTGTCATTTAAAAAAGAAAAGACGTCAATAACATTTAGTGGGGGCAATAAATAAAGTACTTTTTTCTGTTATGACTTGCGAGATAATAAGAGCTCACTTCTCAAGTGCGCTCTCATTTACCGAGACACAGTTTTAGCGCCGACCTAACATCTAGTTGTATTGTTGGTCGAAGCCTCCAACTCATTAAGGGCCCTGTCTACATACCATTTTTTTTATGGTGTTCCAATGTACCTCTTAGTTCTTCACAATTTACTAGATACAAAATTATGATATTGGCAAATAACAGTACACGCTTAGTAAAGTAAGGTCAGCAACAGGTAATATTTGCTGCAATGAAGGTAGCTGTGAATAGTTTAGCTGTACTGTTATTTACCAAAATCATAATTTTGTATCTAAATTTAATAAATTGCAAAAAACTAAGAGGTACACACGGCGTCAGATCAACCTACTCTAAACTGTCAAACTTCTCCAATGAATAATTATCTTTCGAACCGAAATATAAAGTTCAAAATTGATTGGAGAAATTTGACAGTTTTGGGTAGGTTGATCTGACGCCGTGTGTACTGCCGTACTTAAGCTAAAAAAGGGTTAACCCTCGTTTGATCAATTTTGAGTTAATAATGCAAAGTTACAAAGCGCAAAATTCTTTACATTTTGATCTAGGTACCATACCTGTATCATTATTAGTTATAGAGATACAGCTTGTCGGTGAACAGTTAAGTGACACTATTTTTACGATTTACTTAATTAAAAATCAGCTAAGCCACAATACTAGTCTATAAGGGGGCTAAAGTATCATAACTTAACGAAGTCTAGATATTTTTGTAAAAATTGCTTAGCTTTAATAGGGTTATTCATTTATGCTAGACTTAAATTAAGTTAAGGGACTTTAACCCTGCTAAAGGCTAGTATATTTTAAGCTAATTTATGTACAAAACTAAACTATAAATAGGTTAACAACAAAAACTTAATTACAAATCAGTTAAGATCCTTTAACCCTTCTTATGCCAAGTAAAATAAATTCATTTTAAACACGTCATCCTTGGTTTAAAAAAGGTTAAGCCTCATTAATAGGCTAGAACACAGTTATCTGCAGTTGCATCTCGTGCCACGGACGCACACGGCAGTTGCAATAATTGTCAATATTTGACAATTATTGTATTATGTATAATTGTCAATATTTGACAATTATTGTCAAATCTAATTCCATTAGAGTATATTGTTCTATCTGTGATTTGGCCGGAGAGTCTACGAGCGGCGAATTTCGTCGCGTTCCCGCTTAAACACAATGTCTCGTAATATGGAAAGGTAAGTCATTTCTTGAATATAGGTTTTTATTATAGACATTATGGTTTTACTTGTATAGCTTGACCACGACCGCTGTACCGCTGCTGCCATACATGTTAGTAGGTATGTACTTGCTGCCATACAAGTTATATATACAGCTATGCGATTCTTTAAGCGACATATAGACGCTGCGCGCATAGGTGTGGTCATAGGTGTTACAGCCGTCACATCTTTGCTGCAGTCACGGCTGTGGTCAAAGTTGAGGCTGTTTTATTTACAGAATACCAATTGTATACCTACAAGAAAGGTCAAAGAAGTGTTTCCCTATCACGCCGCGCGCCGATTACAGCCGTGCGGAGCTTGTGTCGAACAGCGTTGAAAACTATTTATAGGTACGTACATTTTCAACTACATAATAGCATCTTCAGGATGAAACAAAACACTAATTTATCTAAAACTAAATACTCGCGGGTGGAGCTGTGCACAAATATTAGTAATCTTCCTAAAAACTATTACCTACGTTTGTTCAAAAAGGTAATTAAATAGCATTTACAAATTAATTATTATTATTGTTGATTGATTTTATTATGAATTCCATTTGAAATAAATAATAATGTTTTAGTGAACAAAAGCCATGGCAAAAGAGAACAACAAAATTCTAACATTTCGATTTTAAAAACATCTCAAAATCCCAAGGAAAGTAAAGTATTAAGGAAGTCATACGTTGTTTGACAAGTTTATCTTTTTATTAATAAATGAATGGAGGATTTTCACAATAACTAAAATACCTACCTGTACCTATACTTAAATATGAAACGTTTTTTTTGTTTTAGATGACTTGATGGAAGAACTTTCTAATTGGTCTTTGGAAAATACGTTTAAGAAAACCCTTCATGAGACTGTTAATGATGAATCGGAAGTTAATCTTGACTACAATAGCGACGATTCTGTTAAGGACAAAAATTATGAACCTAATAAAGATAACTATGATTGAAGCTGTAGTGAAATAAGCAATTTATCAGAACAAACAACATTCTAATCGTGTATATCAAGTGAAAAGATGCATATTTTCTACAGAAAAACTTCAGACACTTCTTGATAAAAAAAATGGCAATTACCTGTGACACGTCACATATCCTCACTATCTGAGAACGACGGTCCAGTAAATTTAGATAATGACTGAATTAGTAACATTAGAAGATCTTATAGGTCCTACAAAGGAATCATCTGACAGTGCTAATTACTTTCTACCTTCTACAAAGAAGCCATGTCTGGAGACTGTTGTAGGCGTCAATGTAATTGCAAAGGGTTATACGAGCAGTGATTCTGATAACGAATAAAGTTTTATCTAACCACAACAATCAAAATATTGCAAAACTATAGTTGTCCATAAACCAAATAACTGTGCCTAATATTTGATGCTTCACCCAAAAATGTTGTTGATTCGAGGGGAGTTGACAGCTTGAATCGCGATTCAAATATACCTACTTATGGTATCATGGCTTAATGGGACAATTAATTTGCCAAATTCAATAAATAGCAATAACACTCAGGAGACAGGTACAAATAACAGCTATGAGTCAGGAATGTCGCAAAAAGTATAAAAGAAAGTTGTGACTCCAGCTAAATGGAAAAGAAAAAACGCAAGCAAGTTAGCGAGATTGCAAGGATCTCCGTATCATTCTACAATGGCCAAAAAGAAACCTGATGATGTAGGGAGTCGTATGCTCAAAGCTCATTGTTCATGCATAATTTACTTTTAGGTCACCAAGAACATACTTATATCAGACGTATACCATCGTTAGAAGTTAAAACCATAAAGCTGAATTGAAACATAAAATTACAGTGCAGTCATATACATTGTCAGCATTAATCGTACAATAATATAACGTAAACAAAGTACTTCATAAACTATATTATTTCAGATTTAAAGTCGGATTTAGGCAAAAAAAATATTTTTATTATTTAAAGATTTAAATGAGTCTTTAAAAATATTAAAGGTAAGAATGGTTACCATAAGTAAAACTCAAAAAACTGTTACATATAATAGATTTTGTATTAAAATTTGACAAAAATATTTTAAAATTTTGTTTGGCTCTCTTGAAAACCTGACTTTTTCTAGATTCGACCTTATGCTTTTCATGTTCAGAAGTATTTAGTATGTAATGTTGTGTGACTACGTAAAATTTTATGGATCTAATTTTGATAATTATTATGCTAAGTACTTACAGATTTTTAATTTTATAATGTATAATTGAAACAATTTTAAAACAAAATTATTTTAAGCTTTTGCAAAATTTTAGTGATCTCATGTTAAACGATTTCGAGAAATTTAATAACTTTAAAATACGACGTGGAAGATACGATGTAACTACGATAAGGTTAAATTTTATGATGTTGTTTAATTATGTGTATGTTTTTATTACACATTTTCTTTGATTTAATGGTTTTATTTTTTCAACTTATCAATGATCTTTGCTAAACTATAACAGGGTTAACCACGAGTAATAAATACATAACTTTATTTTAGCTAAGTAATGTCTTGTAAATTCTTGCTATACTTTTTAAATTATTTCCTTTTCTTAGTTATATATAGGCTACAATACCTTAGCCATTATCTTATTTAGGATTGTGCTGCTGTTTCTCATTAGAAAGCTTAGTTATAAACCAGTTAAGAAGCTTAGCTATCTTATAGCTAAGCATTTCTGAATAACTTTGAAGTAAATTATTGATTGTGACAGTTACCCGAAATTACTACGCTAAAAGTCAGTTACGGTATGGTTAACCCTGTTTTAGTGCCGTAATTATTTTAACTTTAGAAAAAAATACTTAGCTTAATTAAGAAAAATCATTTTTTGGAATTTTACTGTCAATATTTTAAAATGGTAATAACACCCTAAGGTAGAGTACAATATGACCTATTTTTGTGTAGAAGAACGTTTTCTCTATCTAGTATAGTTTTTTAGAGACATCATTTCCCACGTTTTTTGACGATATCTCAAAATCGACTACTTGGGGTTAACCCTTTTCTAGCTTAAGTACGGCAGTGTAGGTACATTGTAAAAACATAAAAATGGTACACTTTTTTTTTTCGACATCATGAGCGTATAAACGTCCCACTGCTAGGCACAGGCCTCCCATGTGAACAATAGCACGTGGGGATATTGGGCCATAACCTACCACGCTGGCCCAATGCGGGTTGGTGGGTTTTAACGACTGCCATCTTACGACAACAGCCGGGACCAACAACTTAACGTGCCTTCCGAAGCACGGAGGAGCTCGAGATGTTTTTAATGGTCACCCATCCAGCGACCCGGCATTGCGAAAGTTGCTTAGCGGGCAAAATCGCAAGCCGAACGCGCTAGCCGCTGCGCCATCGAGCTCCTCCTTTTTTTTTATTCGTATTCATGAATGATTACAGAGACCCCCGCTAGGAGAACACTTTAAAGCTGAATATCTTGTTCTAATTAGCATTTCTTGAATTTAATAAATAAATCGGGAGGTACATTAGATCAGTATTTTTTTTCTATTTCGAGCGTTAACAGCCTAGGGCTCTGCTGGGAAGATCAGGAATTTTATCGTAATTTCTGTCAAAACGGTTGAAGTACATTGAATTCTGTTGATAAATTGTAGAGGTACATTGAGCAACTGAAGCATTGCCATTAGTTTTACGTGCCTAGCTCGCGGGGCCCCGCTAGATAGGAACACATAAAGTAACATTTAGTAACGCATTCGGTTTGTGATCTAACTTAAGCAACTTTCGCAATGCCGAGTCACTGGACATATAATATTAACATGTGTCTACACCCAGCGGGATCACCTATCTGGGAGACTTATGAGTGATGCAGGGAATTAGATCTATATTTGTTCTATTGAATTATGCTAAAGACAGAATTTGTTCCGTAAAAACAACGGAAATATAGGCTTTTCTAACCGACCTCCAGCCAGCGGGATATTTACCAAAGTTACGTCTGATGAAGTATAAATTGGTACTAACATTTAGATCTATCATTGATCTGTTTACCAAAACAAAAAACATTCTTCTACCGTCCTTACTTCAGCCACAATCAAGCTGCAAAGAAACCTCCAGTCAGCGGACTTTTTCTCTTAAGGCATTATTTTTGTAACTTTTACACTAAATTAATAAAATTTAAACTATTTACGACTATAATTATAACTATATTATAAAACTTAAACTATTTACGACTAAAATTTTACATAAATTACCTTTTCGTACATCTTGTGTTAAAATAAAAAGTATGGAATTTTAATTCTATTATGTGGGTAGAATACAAAAAAGTTACATGCAAATTCAAGCTGTTTATAGTTTATAAGCAATACAAAACTCGGTTAGTGATATTGTGTTACTCACATTTGCGTAAAGAATATTTGCATTTCCAATATTAATAAGAATATAGAATTGAATGGTTTTAAATATAATATAAAATTGAATGTGTAATTAGTTGTGTGATACTAATTAAGTGATGTGATGACTATGCCGAGGAGGAAAACCTACGGGAACAAAAACTACTAGTATTCATCTTTACAAACATTCGCCTAATATTAATATTATTTTGTATTCTACCCACATAACAGCTTTCAAATTCCATACTTTTAATTTTAACACAAGTTGTACGAATAGGTTATTTTAGTAAAATTATAGTCGTAAATGGCTTAAATTTTATTAATTTAGTGTAAAAGTTACAAAAATAATGCCTTAAGAGAAAAAGTCCGCTGACTGGAGGTTTCTTTGCAGCTTGATTGTGGCTGAAGTAAGGACTGTAAAAGAATGTTTTTTGTTTTGGTAAACAGATCAATGATAGATCTAAATGTTAGTACCAATTTATACTTCATCAGACGTAACTTTGGTAAATATCCCGCTGGCTGGAGGTCGGTTAGAAAAGCCTATATTTCCGTTGTTTTTACGGAACAAATTCTGTCTTTAGCATAATTCAATAGAACAAATATAGATCTAATTCCCTGCATCACTCATAAGTCTCCCAGATAGGTGATCCCGCTGGGTGTAGACACATAATATTAACATCTCAAGCTTTTCCGTGCTTAGGAAGGCAAACAAAACCTTGAATTGTTCTCTTAAGATAGCAGTCTTTAAAACCCACCAACTCGGATTGTGCTACATGGAAGTTTATAGTCGGATCTCTTCATGTGTCATTGTTCATGTGCAGCAGTGCGATTCCCTAAGTTAAAGCCTTGGTGGTAGCAGCGGCTGCCGCAGCGCTGAGAATTGCCTCGGTCTCTTTCATAGTCATAGAATTGGAAAGAGACAGCAGATCACAGCCATGCGCGCAGCGTTCATCACCCGTATTCACAAACATTACTTGTCTAAGCTAAGTAGAAATGCTATGCGAAGTAAGACATTACTCAGTGCGTTTCGTATGACAAGCCTGGCTACCTTAGCTATGCGTTTATTTTAAGGGACGCATGTCGCCACTCAAGTACAGATTATAAATAAATTTTTGAGACCCTGTGCGTCCGAGCGCACTGTGAGACCTCATAGTAATGTTTGTGAATACGGGTGTGTATGTGTCGCTTAGAGAATCGCGTGCGACTGACCTGTCCTTGGGGTCGGCGTGCATCGCCTTGTGCAGCCGCCAGTAGAGCAGCGCGTTGATGAGCAGCAGCAGCAGCAGCGCCCCCAGCAGCCAGCGGTCCGCGCGCGCGGGCCGGCCGGCGGCGGCGCGCGGCAGCAGCACGCCCGCCGCCGGCAGCGGCAAGGCCGGCGCCGCCGCAGACGCCATGCACGCTGCAGGCACGGACATGACAAATATGTATGGACATAGTGCATGTACGAGTATAACCCGCGCCAATCATCTAGCTCGCTGTGAACACGAGGCGAGTGGCGTCGCAATAGCACAATATAATCGGCGGGACGTAAGCGGTTAGGGGGGGCGGGGCACACCCCTGCGCATGCGCGCTCGCCATGTGTACGAGTTTGTTTTTGGTTTAGCAGTGGAAAGTACAGTCACGTGTATATTTTATTTGATCGCGTCGCGATATTAGGTAGTTTTTGTTTGTTGTTATTACGTTACTGTTTTATGTTGTTGATTTAATTTTTTTGTTACATACTGTTATTGTATTATGAGTAAGTACTGTTTTGAAAGGCTGTTAAAATGCCTAGACGTATAATACAGTTTTACGTCGGCAAGCAAGAAAAATTATTTACAACATATCGGAGTTTATGAAGAAAGAAGCAGAGAAAGGTATCTGTAATCTGACGACGATGAAAGCGAAGTCTTGCCGTGCTCAAGCAAATCATTAACAGACTATATAAAAGGTGTAAAACCACTGTAATGTAATTAAATGTTTCCACAGCTTCACAAAAATATATATTTTTTAAAATATATGTATGCTTATAATTTAATTGTTGTTATTATAATTTATCCTGCTTAATTTTGGGTATTAAAAGATAACTAAAACGCTTAATTTATAAATTGTCATGTTATGTTATTTTATAATTATAACGCTCTAATGATAATGTTGCTAACTGTACACCTGCGCGTCGCAACTTCAGAGCGAGCTAGAAGTTTAGCACGAACTATACGAGCATAACATATTAGTCATTTGTATCTATACTAATATTATAAAGAGATTTAAAAAATTCTTTCACCGTTGAGAAGCTTCACTATCTCCGGGTGACATAGGCTATGCTATAGTATATTATCAAAAAAATTAGGGATCCTTACTAAAACTTAAATAAATTCCTTAAATCGCGTGCGCTAAGAAAACTATTGATGATAGAATAAAATAATGTACTATGGCTTTGCAGAGCACACCATTATCTGCAAATAAATGTCGCGATAGCATAATAATATGTAATATTATAGTTACGTCACTATAAGTGTTATTGGGAGGAAAGTAATTTTGAAAATTCGTCACGGGGTACGGGGTCCACGCGAACGAAGTCGCCGGCCGGCAATCTGCTAGTATTGTATAATTTGGTAACGACATATTGTTTTGTAAATGTCGTTACTTCTATGTTATTATAAATCTGTGGAGTTTCTTGCGCCCGTTCTTCTCCACAGCTAAAAGACTTACTGAATTTCGGATCCAAATAAAGAAGTAAATTTAAGTTTAGACGATTCAAAATGCTTATTTTAATTTTACTGAATAAAGAAATTTTGATTGATTGATTGATATATCCGGAGGAGCTCGATGGCGCAACGGCTAGCGCGTTCAGCTTGCGATCTTGCCCGCTAAGCAACTTTCGCAATGCCGGGTCGCTGGATGGTGACCAAATAAAAAACATCTCTAGCTCCTCCGTGCTTCGGAAGGCATGTTAAGCCGTTGTTCCTGGTTTTTATCGTAAGACATTCACGACATCGTCGAATTATGAATCATGAACGACTGACAGTCTTAGACGTTCATAATTCATAATTCTTTATTGCCGTTTAACATTATAACCCACCAACTGACGATGATGGAAGGCTATGCGCCTTGATACAGTGGTGGGCAAATTAGCACAAGAAATCGGGTACGTCCGAAAGCACGTTGGGCTGATTGATATCGGCATACGACAAAGGCACAAAATAAAGGAGCCTAAATAAATATACACTATCGCTGTCTTTTCGCCATTAAGCACCCTTACACTTTAATTATTTTTTGCCCTTAGTTGTTTCTTTTGGCCTTTACACTGTTTGCAGTAAGCGAGTAATTTAGTCGTGGTAGGTACATTGCTTCGCTAGTTTAATTATTTTAATAATCTTTTTAAATAAGCATTTTTCGACTAAATACTCGCCTAGTGCGAACAAGGTTTAAGTGACAATAACTTACTTTGTGCAATGCCGATTACTTTGTTTGTTTCCATATTGAATGTTAACAATATTTTTTGAGTTACCCTTTATCACAATACACACACGTCTAACCGATAACGCAGGGTATTTTGTTACAAATAGTAACTGCATTTATAAATACGTGTTGCCTATAAACTGAACTTTGATATTTGCAAAAATGATGATGTTCGGGATCGAACTGAGATACTGATAGAAATGATAAGCTGATAACGGATATAAAACAGACCTGGCTACATATTTCAATAAAACAACAAAAAGACAATGAATTGATTGATTGTATGTGAGACTTGATTGATTGCTGACTGAGAATTCATCGTTTAGGTCTTTATAAACGTGTGTGAGTTAGTTTTTGTACGTGTGTGCACTTTACAAACTGGTAAACGCTCCATGTCGATTCGTTAGCGTTTGTCAGTTGTAATTGATAGACCAGCCCCCCCTAGACTAGTGACAAACGCTCGCCCTTGTATATTCGTAATCCGTCGTACAATGCGCGCGCGCTGCTGTATTTTTCCCCAGCAAATAGCACAGTACAGTAAAAAACAGCAGTGTATGACGAATTACGATTAGACTGAAGTGAGCGTTTGCCACTAGTCTAGGCCCTCAGGGGACTAAATTGCCTATTTTCAACACCTATCGCCAATACCTTTCAAGTACATTACTGTATTTATTTAAAACTAGTTTTAAAATAATCAAACTAGCGAAGCATGTTCTTCTACTGAAAAGTCTCTAATCTAATCTAAAATTACCAATATAAAGTTAGCTAAAAGACGTATTACACATAAATGTTAATCTCGTACATTTATCATTTTATTCTACAAGCGTTATTGCCAGTTGTGTAGGCGCTCTGAACAGTGTTTTATGTACCCTTGAAGGCGGACATGTCTCATTTAATTCGATACATCAATAGGTAATTTGTCAAAAATGATAAAAGCAGCGGTCCCGCACGTCCAAAAATTATAGTTTTTATTTTTTGTTAAGTCAAAGTTGAGGCTTTTATATTTTACAAAACCGAAAAAAAACTACTTTCCACCTAGAGGTACTGAAGAGGTTTTGTATAGCTAATTTGATTGTCCTATTGAAGGCGCATATAGGCGGTTTTACAGCGTCCCAATAGTTCAAGTAGTTATTGAAAAAATAAATAAAGTCTCGTTTGTCGTTTTTATTTTTTTCTACCCAAAATTTACCGTTTCCGCAATTGATTATAGTGGTAGAATATACCTTAACAAGTTATCTTGCTACTGAAAAAATATTGATTGCAGAACTCTTCTTGTTCGTCAGAAAAAAATTTAAAAGTTTCATATCATTCCCTGCCAAAATTTTCTTAGCAGTCTTTTTCATATGATTTTGCTATGAAAATTTTGGCAGGCTACACTATTACTACTGTTCTACAGTCTTAGCAAATGCCTAACGAGGGTGGACCCCTTCCCATGCCACACACAACCTTTCATCGGAAATCAGCTGCTCTATCGGCTAAAAATATGAATATGGACATGGGCTTCATTTGACATTTGAAGATCATAATATGCCCATCTAGGGACAAAATATGGCTTTAAATGTCCATATCCATATTTTTTAGCCGATAGACCCGCAGGTCTCGTATGACATTAATAATTCGCGATATAGTTTTAAATGTTCATAGCAAAGTCCTATAAAAAAGACTGCAAGAAAATTTTGCAGGGTTTGATGTGAAATTTTTTTTCTGACGAACAAGACGAGTTCCGCAATTAATATTTTTTCAGTAGCAAGATAACTTGTTAAGGTTTATTCTATCACTATAACCAATTGCGGAAACGGCAAATTTTGGGTAGAAAAAACGAAAAATTTGACTTTATTTATTTTTTCAATAACTACAGTTAACTTGAACTATTGGGACGCTGTAAAACTGTTAATATGCGCCTTCAATAGGACAATCAAATTAGCTACACAAAACGTCTTCAGTACCTCTAGGTGGAACGTAGGATTTTTTTCGTTTTTGTAAACTATAAAATGCCTCAACTTTGACATTAAAAAAAATAAAAACTATAATTTATGGACGTGCGGGACCGCTGCTATTATCATTTTTGACAAATTCCCTATTGATTTATCGAATTAAATGAAACATGTACGCCTTCAAGGGTTCATAAACCGTGCTCTGGTAAGACGAATGCTGAGCACTTCCCCAAAGGGTTAGTCAGAGACTAGGCAACAGCGCGATGGGTTGTGAGTCCAACGCCGCTCGCTGCTGTCGGATGTATTTAATTTAGTCTTTCTACGCCAAAAGGAAATATGGGTTGGTAGCTTCGATCAAGATGCACAATCAACGCTCTATAAACAGTTGCACAAAAAGCGTAACTAGTGATGGCATTCTAGACCTTACTCAAAATTTCCATATTTTAAAAGTAAACTATTAATAACTGCAAACTATGATCATTAAGTCGATATTTATTAAAATCATAATTTATGTTCGTGAGCGTCAAGTTGGCAGGCACACCACGGAATTAGATGGTTTTGACTATGTAAAAAAATTGTGTATAAATAGTGATAAATAGTGACCGTATAGCATATAAATAGTGATACTATGGTTCAAAAGATATTTGAGTATCTTGGTGTGCCTGCTAACTTGACGTCAAGATAGCAGGCACATTAAGAAATACAGTTCGTATCAATGTGATTTATATGTCAAAAAACTGTGCATAAGTAGTGAATCGAATACGCAAAATTTCAACAATTGTACTTCAATACAAACCGAGATATTACGGTCTCTAAGTGGGCTGCCAACTTGACGATTCTTGCGATGGCGATTCCAGAGCAACGGGTTGAAGTTTTAAACAAATAAATACATGAAAAAATTGTGTGTGAAATTGTGAGTCTTTCAATATCAATAAAAAAAGAATTCTTCTTTGCTATTTTCCAAAAATCTAATGTAAACTTCTACCATACATTAGATTTTAAGTACAATCGTGCACAATTTTATTTATTGATTTAAGATACTGACATAAAGTCTAATTATTTTTAATTCAAGTCATAAAATTACACTTAAATCTATCGTTGTAATGTCAGTTTCACATTATTTCTATGGAAACTTATGTCAAGCAATTTGTAATTTTAGTGACTCGAATTAAAAGTCTCGGGATAGTGTTGGACGAGCGAGTGTTGCAAACGACCGAGAGATGGCGTGATTTTGTTTACGTGCGGTGAGCCGGTGATACGAGAATGGTGCGCGAAAAGTTTATTTGTTTGTGTTGAAATTGATAAGCTCTAAATAAAAATTACGTTTAAATGACAGTTACAAAACAAGGAATAACTATTCGTAGCTTATTCTTTGTTTATTAGTCATAAAAGACTAGGCAGGTAACTTTAACATTTAATGCACTAAGAAAGGTCAAAATTCCTTGCACACCACGTCGTCTATTTGGTACGGGCACGTAGGTACCCGGGCGGTCGGTGCGCTTCACACGAAAATCGCTGCAAAGTGGTAAAGCGACGGCGACCCCGTCCGTACCTAGTGGTATATCTTTTTTGTAAATACCATAATAGAAAATAAGCTGCGTACCTATAAAAATGCAGGTTATTATTAAACGATTTAAACACTTTCACTTCTGATGCAAATGTACTCACTGCTTATCAATTTCAACACAAACAAATAAAACTTTTCGCGCGCCATTCTCGTATCACCGGCTCACCGCACGTAAACAAAATCACGCCATCTCTCGGTCGTTCGGGACGCTCGCTCGTCCACCACTATCCCGATACTTTTAATTCGAGTCACTAAAATTACAAATTGCTTGACATAAGTTTCCATAGAAATAACGTGAAACTGACATTACAACGATAGATTTAAGTGTAATTTTATGACTTGAATTAAAAATAATTAGACTTTATGTCAGTATCTAAAGTCAATAAATAAAATTGTGCACGATTGTACTTAAAATCGATTGTATGGTAGAAGTTTACATTAGATTTTTGGAAAATAGCAAAGAAGAATTCATTTTTTATTGCTATTGAAGGATTCACAATTTTTTTATGTATTTATTTGTTTAAAACTTCAACCCGTTTCTCTGGAATCGCCATCGCAAGAATCGTCAAGTTGGCAGCCCACTTAGAGACCGTAATATCTCGGTTTGTATTGAAGTACAATTGTTGATATTTTGCGTATACGATTCACTATTTATACACAGTTTTTTGACATATAAATCACATTGATACGAACTGTATTTCTTAAGGTGCCTGCTATCTTGACGTCAAGTTAGCAGGCACACCAAGATACTCAAATATCTTTTGAACCATAGTATCACTATTTATATGCTATACGTCACTATTTATCACTATTTAACACAATTTTTTGACATAGTCAAAACCGTCTAATTCCGTGGTGTGCCTGCCAACTTGACGCTCACTTTATGTTCGGTCTATTCTTCGATCAACAATACAACTAGATTCGAGTCTGGTCGGCGCTAAAGATATGTCTCTGTAAATTCCACGTGAGAAATGAGCTCTTATTTTCTCGCCAGGCAATAGCAGGAAAAGATACTTTATTTGTTGCCCATTAAGGTTGATTTCACCACTAAATGTTATTGACGTCTTTTCATTATTAAGTGACAGGAGTAATCATTGCTTTGTTGTCATTATTAAGTGACAGGAGTAATCATTGCTTTGCTGTCATTATTAAGTGACAGGAGTAATCATTGTTTTGCTCGTTGTTTGTGACGAATGATCGTAAGTTTAAGATAATACTTAGAAGATTTGTGACTTTATAACTGGGTGCCATGATTGTAATTAGGTTGAACTTAAAACTGTTTTATAACTTTTGTCTGTTGTAGTGAATGCGAATTGCTTGGTACGCATAACGTTTGGCGCCTTTAGCACACCGACGCCGCGATAGCGAAAACTTAGCGAACACGAAAATGCGGAAAATAAGCGTAATTCTAGCGGTCGTTTTCACACCTACTCGAATATCGCTAGTATAAATTTGTTATTTTCAACTCATTTGAATGCAATAATAATAATTCGTCTGAGCCAGACTGATTTCTTTCCGAATCTGAAGAAGAAGAACTATTACTTCTTGTATCGACATTAAGAAAAAGACGAAGAATATGAATTCTTAAAATTAATCCAAAAAAGAAAGAAGCAATTTTTCGCCATGCTACTTCTTTTTTATAAGTTTTCCTATAATCTATATGCCCTATAATCTTATATATATTTCAGATATATTTCTGGATAATCTCGAATTTCATTAATAAATTTCTCAGTTTCTGCTTCCGCCATCTTGTTTCGCAGCGATATTCTGTCCAAAAAGACAAACCACGTCGTTTCTCTCCGAGTGGCGAAACGAAAGTGGCGGTACACCGGCGTCCGTGTGAAACAAGTATTGCGAGTATCAGCGATACTATACAAACTGAGACGCAATTATAGGTAGTCACAGACGTTAGAGCGAGACGCAACATACGCGATACATTTTGATGTGTGTAGGTAGACAGATTTACCGCAATTTCCCTACCGCGGTTCGCGGCGTCGGTGCGCTAAAGGCGTAAGTGTCAACATGACAAAGAGTTCCTTCGAAAATGGCTTTTTCTTCTAAACATAGTTATGTCAAATGTAATGCCAACGCACAGTATTTTTGTGACCCTCATTTTGAGACAGCCTAATTTTATTGAATGATCGAATGGAGAATTATATCACTAATGTATGAGTAAAACTCCCACAAGGCTCGCTATCATAGTTTTCGAAAAAAAGCGATCCAAGTTAAAGAACCGGTATTTTATGAAATTTTTATTTTTATTAATTTTTTATTGAATGTAAAACTTAATTTTGCACTGTGGCCGTTAAGGCCTACCATAGGGCCAAATTATGAACTATGCATGGGGAAGCTACAACTTCGCAGTTCCAAGATAATCGCAAATATGATAAAATCGTATTTATTTTTTTGTGACTAAATTCTTAAGTATTTGCATTTTATTTTTACTTTAAAATATAGCTACATATATGGACTACTTCCACAAAAAAATTCGTTTGCTAAAATTACAGATTTTCGGAGATATTAATTTATTAAAAAGTTCGGTTCGGACCGGTTTTGGTCAATGTTCTCAATGTCACTTTTTAGCAATATCAAGTACGATTGTTTATTGCAGCCTACTGAATGCGGAAGAATGGAATTTATTATATGTACAACAAGGATTTTCTAAATATTAAAGTGCGCTCCGCTATGTCTCATGTCATGTAAACTGCACGGTGTAGCGATCAAATCTTCTAATGATAGGTAGGCAAGCTGAAACCCCGTATTAATACATATTGCCTGTTCGAAGCGGGGGTGAGGCATTATGAAGCCTTTCCAGACTCATAATGCCACTTTGCCTCGGCAGGGCTTGACCTATCCTGCTGAGGGATGTCTCTCCCAACTCTGATCGGAAGACTTAATGCAAGGGGGGCATGAGGGCGCCAACCCTCATGATGGTCAGCGACAGGCAAATGAAGCTATGGATAACGCCATAGCCGGCACGTCTTATGCTTCGGATGTGACCGCAAGTAGGCTAGAAGTAGGAACCGACAGCCAAATAGTAACTCGGCTTGATACTTATATATTTCTGGATCAAGAAAGTAAAAAAATTAATGGTCGCTATGGAAAAATCGGAAAGAAATATTTTTATAAAATCGATTCTAGCAAATAGATTAAACACACCACTTTCGGCATCACAAGAAATAAATCTGGACACTGCTATAGGCCTATATATTACCAAGGTTGAGAAAAGATATAACGACTGCAAAAGAAATATGGCTCATTTTCTCTGATTCATGATCTTCCTCAAGATTTAATTTCGAAGCCTCCTGAAGTTGTGAACATGCCACTTGCGGTATTGGAGGTGCCACCAATGGTTTTGGACGTGCCACCTGTGGTTGTTAATTGGTTGGGTAGGTTAGCTATTTTTTTTTTGTGTTTGTTTTAACATAAGCCATTGTTTTATGTGTTCCTTCCTAGCACGGCCCCCCGAGCTAGGCACGTAAAACTAATGCTAATGCTTTAGATGCTCAATGTACCTCTAGAATTTATCAACAGAATTCAATGTACCTCAACCGTTTTGACAGAAATTACGATAAAATGCCTGATCTTCCCAGCTGGGCCCTCGGCTGTATAACGCTCGAAATACATTAAAAATATACTGATCTAATGTACCTCCCGATTTATGTATTAAATTCCAGAAATTCTAATTAGAACAGAAGATATTCAGCTTTAAAGTTTTGTCATCCTAGCTGGGCCCTCTGTAACCAAAATGAATACGAATAAAAAAGATACAATTTTTATGGTTTTCCAATGTACCTATTATTTCTTCGCAATTTACCTAATTTAGATACAAAATTATGATATTGGTAAATAACAGTACACGCTTGGTAAGATAAGGTCAGCAACAGGTAATATTTGCCGTAATAAGGGTAGCTGTGAATAGTTTATTTGTTAGTTTTCCTACCAAAAAGCAGTTTTAATTTAGTTAGCATACCTACTAATTCGTTTTGTTGACCTTACCTTACCAAGTATCATAATTTTGTATCTAAATTTGGTAAATTGCGAAGAACTAACAGGTACATTGGAAAAGCATAAAAATGGAATACTTTTTTATTCGTATTCACTTTGGTTACAGAGGGCCCCGCTAGGATGACAAAACTTTAAAGCTGAATATCTTCTGTTCTAATTAGAATTTCTGGAATTTAATACATAAATCGGGAGGTACATTAGATCAGTATATTTTTAATGTATTTCGAGCGTTATACAGCAGAGGGCCCAGCTGGGAAGATCAGGCATTTTATCGTAATTTCTGTCAAAACGGTTGAGGTACATTGAATTCTGTTGATAAATTCTAGAGGTACATTGAGCATCTGAAGCATTAGCATTAGTTTTACGTGCCTAGCTCGGGGGGCCGTGCTAGGAAGGAACACATCATTGTTTTTTGTCAAAATACTTACAAGATTTATCTTAGCCTCGCACGCTATCATTTTATATGTAATAAATAAAAAAAGCTAATTAAAAAAAGTAATCGTAGTTAGCTTAATATGATAGACTGCAATAAAGAATCGTCCTTGATATTGCTAAAAAGTGACATTGAGAACTTTGACCAAAACCGGTCCGAACCGGTACATTTTTAATAAATTAATATCTCCGAAAGTCTAATTTTAGCAATCGAATTTTTTTGTGGAAGTAGGCCATACATGTAGCTACGTTTTAAAGTAAAAATAAAACGCAAATACTTAAGAATTTAGTCACATAAAAACGATTTGTTTTGATACAGGTTGGCCCCAAAATTAGTGTCAACCTAGCATTTTTAAAATACATTTTTTAGTGAATTTGACTCAATGATAGGGGCGCGTGCCTTATTTTTATAGGCTATATCAAAAAGATAACTTTGCCTTAACAAGAGTTACAATTACCGAAAAAGTTTTCTCCTCTGGGCTTTTTTGCTTGACCAAGGGCGTCGCCAAAGTGGGGCAGCTGCGAAGAGCAGCGGAAACTAAAAACCTGGTTATGAAGCACTATGGGGGGAAAAAGCTTCAATTGAAAAGTTTATATCACTTTTCTAACAAAATATACTAACTTTAATTATTGTAGTCAATGGCGGTACCACTAATCAAGCCAAAAAGCCCTGCCCTAAAAGGTATGGTCTAGATAAAATAATATCAACTTCAAACTTAACAAAACAATTTTGAAATAACGCGCATAATAATTGTTAAAAATTCCAACAAAGTAATGTAGAGCTTGCCCTACTCTGAAACCTTAGGCACGCCTCTATGTATAGTGAAGAGGTCGTGGAGTTTACATATTGGTACTTTGTACTATTCTTATTACGGGCCGCTAGTATGTAAATAAATAAATATATGTAAGAGATTGTGAGGTACTGACCCACGTTGCGGCGGCGGCGCGCCTTGCGCGCGGTGGGCGCGGCGCCCTCGGCCTCCGCCGTGAGGCGCGTCGCCAGCAGCCGGCAGAACTCCTCTAGCCCGTTGATGGTGTTCTTCTCCAGGAAACCTGACACATTATGCCACTTATCGAATGTCCAAGAGAAACATTGTGTTGAAGCACGTTTCTATACTAAAGCGCGGCTCTCATTTGTTATAAACATGCGACAGCCGCGCTGCTACGTCGCCTAATGTGAAAGTGCTCTAAAATAACTAAAATGGAGCGCGAAAGTAACCTTTTGACCGCCATAGTCGGTTCTAATCCACAATGTGTGTGTGTGGCCAGTCTATGATTGTCGAAAATTATGCCCCAGAGATACACTTTCCCGGAGAGACTTTTAATAAAACTGCGCTTTCGAACAGGAAAACGATCGACAATTCCTTTGGATTACCTTATGTGTTGATAAAGATATGACTTTTGGAATTGTTCTTTTTGTAACTTTTTACTAGTGCACGCGCAAGCTGAAGAAGTTGCGTAGGGGAGGTTACTCTATCTGCAAGCACTAACCTTTCAAGGTGGGATCACATGCATAGTGCACACGCACGCTCAAAAAGTTCTGTAGGTACCTACTTAGGACGATGTCTATCTGCCAGCACTAACCTTTGAACGTAGACCACATGTTCTTCTTGTAGTGCAGGTGCGCGTGCACGGCGAGCCGCGCCTGCGCGTCGGCCACGCGCGTGAGGCAGTAGTGCACGCGCACGCTGAAGTAGTCCGCGTACGGGATGCCCGCGTTCTCGCTGCACGCGTCGATCGAGTATAGGACGCCCGGCTTGGAGCATTTGTTCATCACCTACGCGTAAGGTAAGTTATGGTACCTAATTTAATGTTGTAGTCCTTCGTGTTGCTCATACGCAAGTTTAAACTACAGAAATGTGAATATGTACTATTATATTTGTGTATAAAATAAATGGAAAATTGTCTTCGACAAAGCGTACAGTCGTGGAAGTTCCCGGTCGACCGATTTTCGGCGATATTAGCTTATACTCCATTCCAATTGCGCATATGTACAGTGTATCGTGCGCGTACGTGTGTGCATGCACTTGGCTATTTTAGATATAACTACAACGCTAGTGACCTTCAATCTGGTCAAATTTCGATAGGTAGGTATAAGAAATGACCAAGTTCTGGTAGAGGGGAGTGAATAGATGTCCCATTGGGTCAAAGTTACTTATCAAGTGGGGCCTGCAGAGGTCTCCCTCTCGCAGCAGCACGTAAACCCATTGGGATCTTTTGCGCAACCCCGTCCTATTACTCTGTTTCCTCAGTGAAAATGACTGCCATAAGCTTGGAAATATCTCTGAGGGCAAAGAGCCTAAAATCTTTTGGTTTCGGGTAGGACAATCCCAGGAGACTCATTCTTTTCCTAGCAAGGGAATAACAGTCACACAGTAAGTGTTGCATGGACTCCGTTTTCTCCCCACATGCCCTGCACAAGCTGTCTGTTGCTAGTTGCATTCTATGGAGCATTTGTTTTGTGGCATAGTGCCCGGTCCGGGCTCTGACGATTGTTCGTGCCTCTCTTCTCTCTTTTACTATAGTCAGACCGCTACCGCTGTACCGCGCCTTGGGTATGCGAGCGGCGAGGCGGGGGGCGAAACAGTTGCTCCATTAAGTCATTCAGCCGTCATCGCTCACGGCGGCAACTAGTGTGTCAGACGCACATGAGATAAAATATCTAAAAATGGGTCGTGCATTATTTCGAGATAATCAAGACTGTCATTTTTAAAGTGGCCGAAAATTTTAAGAAAAGAAAAGCATACAAAGAAAGTTTATATTATATATTTCCAAGAATTAAAGATTTATTTCATTTATATTGGTTCTTTAATTGTACTTATCTAAAAATCATACCGGACAAAAACGGATTGGATGTAATTATACTCGTAAATATAAAGCTTCAATAAACTGTGCTTCGATATCGTAAGATCTGTCTGACACTACGAACCTCATGTGAGTTCATGCTCTTTACTTCCCACTCCCCCACCACCCGCGCATACCTAAGGCGCGGTACAGCGGTTGCGGTCAGGCTATACCTCCGCATTTGATTTTACTCCGTCCTAGAGCGTTTCCACCTATGAAGGATTTTGAGTGTTTCATACCGGGTAGCTTTTCCCATTCGGTTTTAAGCCTGTTTTGGATTTGGTCCTTAAAGGCTTTGTCAATGATGCTCGGTGCCAGTGCAACAAACGGCTCAGGACCAATAAATAGGGTCTCTGAGCCCTCCCTGGCAAGTGCATCGGCCATCTCATTGCCATGGATTCCCATGTGGCCTAGTACCCAGATCGATCTCACCCTGTTGTGTCCACCTAGCTTGTTTAAAGCTTTTGTGGTTTCAAGTACAAGGTTAGAGGTAGAGTTCTAAATTCTTTTTGGCGCATAGGAGAATTGCAAAAGTTTCGGCCTGGTATATAGTTGCGAATTTTCCCATGCTTTGACTATGTTTGAAATCATTACTTGCTCCCATACCCGACTTCGTTTTGGATCCATCGGTGTACCAGATTAGGCTGTTCTTCTCTGGAGACAGTGGTCCTTGTTTCCATTCATCCCTAGTAGTTGTCCATGTATGCTGTCCTCTGAAGTTTGCTTAAAGCGTTCTTACAGATTTTCAGTCTGGTTCTGGGCCACCAGACGATGCTGCCATATGTGAGAATCGGCCGCACCATCATCATGTAGATCCACCTTATGATTTTGGGGTTAAGCCCCCCACGTTTTGCCATAAGTGGACCGACACATAGTAAAGACTCTATAGGCGTTGGTAATGTCCAAGCTTTAGGTTTCCCAATTGTTTTCCCCGGGTTTACGGAGAGATAATTGGTATTACACCAATCCTCCAGCAAACATAGGGCACGTTGCATTAGCTCCGATACCGTCGGAGAGAAACTTTCCACTGACCGTGATCCAGGTCATCCGCATAACCAACCGTATATAGTGGCTTGGTTGGTTGGGTCTAAGTTACTAAAACGCTTTTACTTGTAGGCGACTGGTGCTAAGACAGACACGCACGTCTGTTATATCCATATCCGCCGCTCGCACTTCTGCGGCAGCCGCGCTACTTGGATATAAATAGATGCCCAGCCGCGCAACGAAAGCGCACTAAGGGTAACAAACATTTTTTTAATACATTTACGGGTAAGCGCCTGACCTTCGTCACACCTGGTGATGATAAAATTGAAGAAGACAGCTCACTTCACCTGAAATCCTTAACTACTGAGGAACTGGCTATCTTATCTCTAACTGCCCAAGCACCACAATGCTACATACATTGATGTTATGGCGACATATTTAGATAAGATGGTGGTAGCTAGCCAAGCCTTACCACCAACCAAACCTAGTACAAACATGTATTCCCCGCTGGGAAACGAACCCGGGACCTTAGACCCTTCGATCATCTAAACACTAGTATACACAATCCTATATACAGTGGTTATAATTATTCTATACAATTTTGAATTCGACAACTAATTGTAATTACTCTGCCCTAACATCACCACAGTAGGTACTATTTTTTTTTTTTTTTTATGATAAGCCCGGCAAATGACCCCACTCCACCTGATGTTAAGTGGAAATGAGGTCCAGGCGCGAGGACAACTGGTGCAGCGTAAGAGACGTATCATCAGTCACCCTCACTCTGCCGGCCCACCCTCACTTTGCCGGCCCACACTAAATTTGGACGGCAATGTTGACAGCAATCCAATGCTCTCTCTTGGCCGGAGCATTAGTTCGAGGCGACACTTTAAGAGCGCTAATTATTGTGTATCTAGTGTTTAGATGATTGAAGCTTAAACCACTAGACCACGGAGGCGGTTAATATGCAGGATCCGCTACTATAGGATAAGATAAAATGCACCCATCTTATCTTATCCAATAGTAGCTTTATTTTTTATCTTTCAACAGGTAAGCGCTTGGCCTTCATGTCATCTGACGATAAGGTAAATAAAGAAATAAATAAATAATAAATAAATAAATCGAGGTCGAAGGTGGAAGCGCGCTTCACCCGGAATCCTCAACCACTGAGCAACTGGCTATCTTATCTCGTAACTGTCGGAACACAACAATGCTATAAATATCGTTGTTATGGCGACAGACTTAGATAAGATGGTGGTAGGTAGCCAGGCGGACTTAACAGCCCTACCACCAACAAAAACAAGTACACAAAGATGTACCCCCCGCTGGGAGTCGAACCCGGGTCTGAGACCGGTCGCTTAGCTAGTAGACTACAGAGGCGGTTAAAAAAAAAGCTTATCCAGTAGCTCGTGTAGCTCGTTACCTGCGTCTCGGTGACGTGCACCTCCTTGGGGCCGATGGGCCCTGACGTGAGCCCCAGCGTGTAGCTGATCTGCCGGCACTTCAGCCCGCCCTGCGGCTGCCACGGCGCCTGCCGACCACAACGTAACATAACATAACAAACATTTGTGAACCTGCTCAACACTTACAATGTAACATACAAAAATAATACATGGACGAAAATTAGGTACCTACTTAAAACAAAAAACACATAAAATTACAAACAAATTAAGAACAAAGGAAAATATTTTAAAAAAAAAACTTCATTCGGCTGTGCTCTGCTGTCCTTAACGTGTAGGGTAAAGAAAAGAATAGCCAGTATACTAGTCTACTGCAGGGCCATAGGGCATAGGCCTCCATCATTGAAATCAAATCATCGCTACCATTGAATGGTATTGGCTTAATAACCACGATTGCCAAATGCGTGTTAGCGATCACAAACCCGGGCTATGCATCAACAAATGTGACAACACAGTTCGCACGACCTGGGAGTTGAACGCAGCACCTCCGCATATCGAGTCGAGCGCTAAACCACTCGGCCACCGAGGAGTTAAAAATTATTGATTCAATGGGTTGAATTAACGCCTTTGAATAACACCTAATTCTGCCAATCTGCCATGTCTAAATTGTAGTTTTATAGTGCCTTACAAATAAACAAAGAATAAGCTACGACTAGTTATTCTGTTTTGTTCCTATCATGTAAAATTAATTTCAAATTAGAGTAAAAATGCCAAAAAACAGAATAACTATTCCGACCTTATTCTTTGTTTATTTGTAAGGCTATTCGACAATAAAAAAATAGTGTATTTAAAAGCACAGATTAAATATATCGAGTTGTGCCCCTCCTGTCGTAACGTAACGTATAATACTCCCGCCATCACAAAAATAATTGTCTGATATTTATTGTGCATCTGATAGTCGGTCAAGTATAGACGGATATTATGAACCCTACATGGTTTACGGAATTGGCATGTTATAATAAAGCATTATGAAATGTGAAATTACAAAGCAAGGAGCGAAGTGAAGATTCAGGGACGGCAACGCGCGCGTGATGACCTCGGTGTTACCTCCCATATTATGAGAATTTCTGACCACCAACCTGCACATAGTCCGTGGTGCCCCTGGCAGCGAGCAGCTCAAGGTTGAACTTTGAGTTGGTGAACATCATGGTGAAGAGCTGGTCGATGTTGAAGGGGAACTCCTGCTGCATCAGCAGCCGGCCCTCGTGGGTGGCGGTGCATTTCTCGGCATCACCACCGCTGTTGGCATCCATGTGAGCACGTTAGTCCGACTGCCCGAAATATGTGACAGAAATCTGGGATACGTTTCCCGATAACCCAGGAGTTGTCTTCCAAAAACATTTGAGATAGGTATGTCTCCCTAAAACTTCCGAGGTTTGTCTCTCAGAATCGCCACAGATATGTCTCTGCTCAAAATAAGTCTCTTCGAGATAAGTTTTCCGAAAACCAGGAATGTGTCACCCAAAAATTCTCTTTTGTATCCCAAAAACTCGAGGTAGATCTCTTTAAAAAATCCCCGAAATGTAACCTTAAGAATGCTCAAGAAGCGTATGCTTGGATAAGACTAACTAAAAAGACAATAAACGTGCGAATCCGTTGGCAATAGGCACTTGTATGAACAATCATTACAATAAGATCCACCGTTTATATCCAAATGATGAATCACTTCAAATCTCGATCATTACGATGTGTTCTACAGGTGTATTATAGATCACGATTAAGTTATCGATAAGACAGCTGAACTTTACTAATGATTCAGAATTGATAACATTTATGTTTTATTTATCTAACTATAATTACTTAGTCATATTTATCGCGGCTTTAATGGCCAACAAGTGAAACAAGCGTGCTGCACGTTTCGCTTCCTGATGTAACGGAGTAAATACTTATTTTCTGCTTTTTGCTTTTTACCGGGAATAAGATTGTGTTAGAAAGTCAAGCAGACAAAACATGTCTTACCACCAACCAAACTGAGTAGGTACAATATGTGTATCGCTGAGATTCAAACCCGAAGTCTTTGTCTAACCACTAGACTACTGATGTGGTATTATCGTATTTAAGTTGACACATATCATGAATTAATGGTGGGATTCTTGTTATACTCGTACATAATTATAACAAGGACACAATAACTATTATTAATACAGCGGTAATTAAGTAATTTAGTGTATTAGTAGTTTTTAGCAAATTTTTGTTTAGGATGTAGGTATACATTACGAAAATTAGTGCAAAATTATTATGTCTACGCTGACAGGCATTATCAAAGCTCTCGTGTTGGACTCGTAACGAGATCGAGCTATGGATAAGTTAGATTGTTAACGTAGTCAACTTACAAAAACAAACGAGACTAAACATGCCTTTCGAAATATAAGCGACTTGCGGGGACATCCCGGTTTGCGAAAGTTGCTTAACTATCGTGATCGTAAATTGTTAGCCATAGCCCCTCCGGCATTACTTACCTCTACCTTCCTGAAATATATTTTCAAGTTTATTGACAGACTGTGATAATGATTATTAACTAATAATACTGATGGCATATACACACATCAAAAGTGTCTAGGGATCAACATATATTTTTGCAATAACTTTTCTCCTGATTGATATTAATTAAAATTTTCTTTAAGGATTCATCAAATAAAGTGTTTTCGTTTGTCTACAGTAACGATAAACCAAGTCACCTTTGCATTAATAAAGAAATTTGCCATTTTCCTAATAAAGGGATTTTTGACATTTGAACCACTAACATTAAAGTTCGAAAAAAAGACTGAAATAACAGTTTTCTTTAAAATTTTATTGGGTAACTTAAACAATTAATAATCCGTGTTTCTACCGCGAACACTAACAACACAAGAACATCGGTTTGGCATACTCAAAATGAGTTCATCCAAATCACGCTGTGGAATGGCCGCCCATGTTCGTTGCAACAACAAAAAAAGGTCTTCTTGCGACTGGATACCCTCCATATTCGGCAGAGCTCTTCTCTGTAGCATATCCCATGCATGCTCAATCGGGTTCAAGTCTGGCGACTGAGCAGGCCAGGGCATGACATTGATGTTAGCTGCGGCGAGAGTCTGTCTTACAACTCTTGCGGTGTGCGGTCGTGCATTATCATGCATTAACTGAAATAAGGGACCGATTTGCACTTGTAGAGGAACGATGACGTCTGATACAATCGTCTCAGCATAAATTTGAGCGTTGAGGTTGCCTCTGATCCAAATCAACTCAGTTCTTCCGCCGATCCAAATACCCGCCCATACCATGATGGTTCCACCACTATAAGGATGGACTTCCTGGCAGGATTTTAATCGCTGTTGGCGTCCAGGGGTTCTCCAGTGTCGTATACGTCTTGTATCCGGTCTCATACCAAAACGAGACTCATCAGAAAAGCACACGAAACGCCATTGTTCTTCTGCCCAATTTCTGTGTTCAAGAGCCCATTGATATCGAATCCTACGATTGTGCATTGCTATAGGTGGTACCCTTAGCGGTCTTCGGGAATGAAGGTTCACTTCATGCAAGCGGTTTCTGACTGTTTGGTCGCTAATTAAGTTCCCTGAAGAGTGATGAAGCCTCACGGCTAACATCATGGCGGTTATTGTTGGAGCTCTTCGAGTTGTGATTTGAATGTATCGGTCTTGTCTCCGTGTGGTGCAGCGATACCGTCCTCCATGGCGCTCAGCCACGGTACCAGTGCTTCGGTAACATGTCCAAAGTCGACTGATAACACTCTGACTTGTATTCAGAGCTAAAGCCACAGTACGTTGCCGGGAACCAGCTTCTATCATTCCCACGGCTCTGAGCATTTCTTCCCTGCTTAAATGACGTCGCCGCTCCATAATAACGTTGGTTTTAATCAGTAGTAGGGAAACAGTAGCACTAATAATGTCTTCAATGCGGTGTATGTTTTTATAGGGAAAATATTGACAGCTGATTTTCATCTTTTACTAGAAATTGATTGAAAGTTCCTGTTTCAAATTATGAAATGCACCAAAAAGGATCCATATAAATTTATAAAATCATAAATTTATTACAAAGCCACATCTCAATCTCAAGAAATCCGCATAAAAATGCTTTATCCCTAGACACTTTTGATGTGTGTAGTACTAAATAGAGAAGGAAAGATATATTGTTGCGCGCGGTTTATGGGTTAATGGACGTACGTGAGTACGGCAGTAAGAGTGCGATATTTGGCAATGTATTATTTTGGCCAGCGCTGGGCGTGTGCGTGGGCTCACCCGTGCGGCTTGTCGGGCTCGCTGTCGCTGGTGTCTGACATGTCGGTGGGCAGCGTGTCGCCGCCCTCCTCCTCGCGATAAGCCGCGTCGCCGTTGGTCACTGCAACAACCGAAACTAAAAATCACATACAGTCGAGGAATGATTTTAACGGAAACCTAGCATGTTTTTAAGAGGATTATTACGCATTTCGGTTTGCCATACAAATTTCCAAGTTGAAATTTATAAAAACCAGTAAACAAATTTTGATGAAACTCGGCATGCTGAAGTAAAATATAGAGATCTAAATAGTTTATTAAAAACATTTTAAAAAACGTTTATTTAACTGAGTTAAGTAGATTTTAAACTTTCTATAGAAGACTTTAAATCGCAATAACTCAGCCAAATAAACGTTTTTAAAAATGTTTTCAAAAATCTATTTAGATCCCTGTATTTTACTATAGCATGCAAAGTTTCATAAAAAATGACTTATTGGTCTTTAAAAATTTCGATTTGGAAGATTGTATGGAAATCCAAAATGCGTAAACCCTCTTAAGGGGGTGCCGCGCGATCGCAAAAACTGACTTATGTCTCTTAATGAACTTCAAAGCAAAACTAATCATATTGATATTTTTAATTAGAACAATTCTGCTTTGAAGTTTCAGACCTAGTAATTTAATTACTAATTAATTATTAATAAATTAAAATTTACTTTTTAGTGCTTTGCGGAATATCAGTAGGTACAAATATTTTTATGTAAGAATTATTGTTTCACGAGTAAAATTAAGAAAGTTGTCGAAGAAATAAGTGTTAGAAGTCATTAGATTTAAGTATTGTTTATAGAATTTGTTTCAAATTTCAACAAGACCATGACCTTGTGCAATGATTAGGCTCACTTACATAAGTTCTTTTTATGTATTTAACTAATTCAGCGCATAGTATAAGTGACTTAAAAATACGTAAATTTTCACAATTTCGTGCAGGACCCCCTTAACCTTTCCAGTGTCGGCGGGAACACCGGTATTCCCAGGAAAACAAGTACCGTTGAGTGTCGGCGAGAACCTCGTGTGTCCCGCCAGCGACAAGGTCTATGGTTATTTTTTAGTACCTCCAAGCTCCAACGTAGTTTAACCAATAAGAGTTTGACATCATTCGATTGTTTGTTCTATGCGCTCGAATACTAAATTATGATTGGCTATCGTCTTCATAGAAAAAGTGTGAGTATTGTTCGTCGAAAACAAATGGTGACGCATTTGTGAACAAGATTGTGTAGTGTCAGTCAGTGCAACTGCTTGTTAACAAGATGTTTAGATGATTTATCGTAAGTGAATTGCAAGTATTATATGTCAAATTAAACAGAAACATGTATAGATTGTTTTGATGTGATTTTATTGAACTTTTATCTCTTGCTACATAGTGTAAAGATATTTGAAACGTAAGTGTTCGCGAAGATGACAAACAGTTTTGAAAAAAAATGGCGCTTTGAGCTGTATTATAATTCTATAGTTTTGTTTACAAATGCGTATGGTGCAAAGTATTAAATGTTTTATGATGATAAGTGTATAAGCTTGGTGTGTAACTAAAAATAATGTGATTTAGTGCAAGTTTTACATGATTTCTGAATCGTCAAAGTTTGTGTATTGAAGAATTTTCGACCGTTGGTTAAATAAAATGCCAATAAATGCAGTAAAAAGGGTATGTATTTGTTATTACTTAATTTTAATGGTTAGACAATGTTTTAGGTTTCTAAAAATGTAAAAATCTTAAAAAACGGACGAGAATCATAGGTTATATAAACAAAATAGTAACATAGGTTAGGTCACTTGAGGTCAACAGGAAAAGGCGTCGACACTCAACGGTATACGAGCGTTTTGCCGCGCGACATCTGAGAGGTTAAAGTCTGAGTATTTGAAATTTATTTGAAGAGGCAATAAGATGCTGCATTTTTTATTACATTTTATATGTGCTGGTAGCGGCTCATTCATAGAATGCTACCGCCCCTCTCTCTTCCCTTGGATGTCGTAAAAGGCGACTAACCGACTAAAGACTGCACATACATCCAACAGCATACAGCGGAGATGGGCATAATAGTCGTGATTGGTATAATGTATGTATTTATGCTGTTGGTTTTGTGCAGTATTTAGTCTGTTAGTCGCCTTTTACGACACCCAAGTAAAAATAAGGGTTGGCAGTATTCTTTGAGTGAGCCGCTAACACACGGATTGAAATCACTTTATTCAAATAAACTTTTTTGTAGGTACAGTGAGACTTCTTGGCAGGAAAGTAAAGCGACATAAATGCAGTATAGTATTATTTAAAAAAAAATGTGTTTTCTTGATTATCAATGGAAAATAATGGTGGATTTATTAACCGATAGTGTTCGTGAACGTGCATGAATCTTGGCAAAAGAAACAAAATAGTGCAAAATCGCTTTTTAAATTCTCTCAAGAAGTCCCATGTGATCCCAGTAAAGTTTTTACTGAAAGTCATGGGGTTTGGGAGAATATTAATATAAGTTACCATTAAACATTCATATTATCTCTTATTACGTTCATACAAACCTTGTTCTGACAATTAGAAACACAACAAAATAAGAATTGGCCAAATGGATGCAGCAGTTCCAAAGTGATGCGCGAACTCACATTCGTGACAATAGAGTTTTATTTTAGGTAGAAAGGCTACCCGCAATTTTAGCTTTATTTTAGTTTAGTGGTTTAAGTATGAAAGTCAAACAAACAAACTAGCTTTCGTATTTATAAGATAAGTTAGGATTAGGATAAATCAGGTATTTAGTATTTACCCATGACAGCATCCATACCGATCTCACATTCTTCTACCACGGGTTTGCGCGAGGAAGACGAATGATGCCGCTCTACAAACACAAAGCCGTCCGTCTCTCTCACATCATATTCCTTGAGCATGTACCACGAGATCGCGCGGTTCACCATTTCCCACGCTAACAAAGTCCACATTTTATGAAATAATCCCTTGTTCAATTTCACTTATAGTTTATAACTTGTCCGAACAGTAATAGAGAAATTAACATAACATATTCGTTATTCAAAAAACTAATTAAATAAACTCCAGGTAAATAGTCTTTAAATTAAACTGTTTCAAAAATAAAATTATAACTAATTTAGTACTTGAATAAAGGCCATTCATTTATTAATTGTAAACGTTAATACGCGGGCGCACTTCGACAACTGCGCGGTGTCTGCGGCGACTGTCTCAGTGGTTTAGTTTGAGAAAATCCTTTGTTTTCGATAACATATAAGGCGAATAAAGCATCATTTGTTAATCTTTCGACATCACACTCGTAATGAACAACGGGGTTTGGTAATTTTATAGTTTAACACTGAGCTAAAGATATTACAAAGTATATTATTTTTATGTTAAATATATACTAGAAATTGCCCGCGGCTTCGCTCGCGTTAATTTTTCGAGGGATAAGTAGCCTAAAACCCTGTTCAGGACCCCATATAATATCATATATCTAGCAAAAATCATCAAAATTGGTTTAGCGTTTCAAGTGTGACAGCGTAACAAACAAGCAAACACCTTTGTTGTTATAATATTAGTAAGGATAGGGATGGCTTAATATCAAATTGTATTCCAGGCGAGGGGACGGGGGACGGATGATTACAAATGTTTTCGTCTAATGTGATCCAGCGGTAAGGCCACCGCACGGTGTGTTAAAGGACCCAAAAAAGAGACACCCTGATTTTATTCCAGATTTCTATTGTTTGACCCACCAACCCGCATTGGGCCAGCGTGGTGGGTTATGGCCCAATATTCCCTCGTGCTATTGTCCACGTGGGAGGCCTGTGCCCAACAGTGGGACATTTGTAGGCTGATGATGATGATTGTGTGACGCACATTAAATGCACAAAAATGCTTAAAAAATTCTAACATGCTTAGTTTTTGAGAAATATATTTTTGAAAATCAAACTTTTTTTAGAATATTTACTTATCGAAAAAACGTAAATAAAAAGCTATGAAATAAATAATAAAATTTACTAATAATAAATTTAATAATAAACCTTCAAAGACAAATTCTGGGCTAATCAGAAGTAACCTAAGTTGATTACTTGTGAGATTATTCAATTTTTATTATTTATTGGTTTTGATTTGTGTGTTTCAATAGTCCGCCGTTTCGAGATGATATTTTGGTTGTCGATTTGACGATTTGACCAATATCAGACTTGACCAATGTCGTGACACCCATGATTACTTGTGATGTTCTTTATACACAATAAAAAGGCACGTCTCCATTCCGTGGATTATTGGAATAAGATACATTTTTAATATTTTGGCAGAGTTCTTACCAATATCGAAACAAACATCGGATACGGAATATTATTTTATACATTATACCTTAGAGTTAATTTGTTTTTGGGATGTGCAAAATTTTATATCGACTGACGGTCTGACGACCTCCTTGGTCAAGTGGTTTGTACACCGGTTTTCATGGTGTCGCCATCTCTGAGGTCCTGGGTTCGATCCCCGGTCGGGCCAATTTAGTATATATTGTTTTTCTAAATTGTCTCCGGTTTTAGGTGTTTTCTATGTATAATAAGTATGTATTTAAGTATTTTAAGTATGTTTATCCGTTGTATAGTAACCATTTAACGAGTTTCTTCGAAACTTCTCTTGGGCTAGATAATTGGTGTGAGTAGAAAAGTTGTTTTTTTTTAAATACATAAGTAACAACCCTGGAGGCAGAAAAAAATGGATATTTGTATTTGCGCTATTACTCCGATAATCCACGGAATTGGAACGTGCCTTTTTTTATTATGTTTAAAGAACGTCACAAGTAATCGTCTGGTGCCAAAATCTCGTCCCGGAACGGCGGAGTATTGATACAAATAAATAAAAACAAAAAATGGATATAATGAAATAATCTCATAAACTAGACAACTAAGATCACTTCTGATTATCCTAAAATGTTTGTATTTGACGGTTTTTTTCTAACACTGGTGTTTGATAATTTATTTAATAGTTTTTGTTTCAATTCTGTATTCTTTTCATGAATGATTGGAAAAAATATTTGTCTAAGCATGTTACATTTCTTTTTGTATTTTTCAGCATTAATAGTAAGTCAAACAATAGGAATCTGGAATAAAAACAGTGTGTCTTATTTTGGGTCTTTTAACACACTGTGCACCGCTCTCACACCTTAAGAGTCCGAATTCAACTCCTAGCGAACTCCCGTGGTTTGTACTCGGTCTGGTTGGTGGTACGGCTTGTTTTAAGTCCGGCAGCTAGTAAGACAGCGAATACTATTTGCTACTTGTCCGGTTTTTACCGCGCTTTATTTTTATTATAATATAAAAAAATGTTGGTTTACAAAAACAACAATGTAACATACTATATTAACAGTAAGTACATCAAAAAAAAATCCTTAACACGAATACTTAACTGTTAAACTAAGAGAATGTGGGAATTACCGTACGCTTTTACTTATATTAAGGTTGGTTGGTAGGGGAAGCCCCTGTTATTGTATTAGTTAATTTGATAAAGGCGCCATCCAGAGACGTTGAAAACATACATGGTTCGTATTATTATTTGTATCATACTTCAATAATAACAGGCTTTTTTTAAGGACTTATACTTTTACTACTATTATTTGAACATACATTTTGGAATTGAACTAAAGTTTAGTTATGTTCCTTGATTGTCAGGTTATTTGAATTTTTTTTTATTGGTGACATAGTATAAATTACTTTATGATCCATAAAATTATCTACAAATATTCGACACATGGGGATATAAATTTATGGAACCTGTATGGCGGGAGACATTTTACCTTAATGTTGCCTGTATGGCGGGAGACATTTTACTTTAATGTTGCCTTACACCGAGGCTAGAGGCGACCTCGGGTTATGTAGGTGGGAGGGTCTTTCCTCCCCTCCCTCGCCCGGTTACAAAAGCTCTATGGGGTAAAGGAAGGCCTACCCACTAAAAAACTAGTACCATCCCTTCTATGCCATAGGGATGGCTCGGAACTCCCGAGTTGGGAGTTCGGGACGACTAACGGCAAACATCAAGTTGCGTTGCTAGGGACAATTACATATATCATTACAGTTAAATATCATACCATATCGATATTACGTAAAAACGATTATATTAAGACGAAACCACAGAAATAGATCTAAATAGAAGCCACATGTGTAAAGAGTGCCAAAAGGATGGTAAAATCCCATCTTTCGACCGCGATTCATTTAGATTTTAAAAATTACTTTTTAATTAAAAACATTAGTCAAAAGCGTTGAAAAATTTCGTCAGTCTAACCAATACCTTGGTGGCGGAGTGGTCAACGCAGCCGACCGACGGATTGCGGAACGCGGGTTCGATTCCCGCCTGAGGTAAACATTTTTTTCAACGTTTCGTCATCTTTGAGTTTATTTAAGCGTTTTTTAACACAAATAATAAAATATTACAAATACTACTTGCGTCATATCGAACTGTAAAATCTGTACAAGAAAGGTTAACGGAGAAAATCAACAAGTTTCCTTTCGTTACCTAAGTAATTTTGTTATTAAATTGACACAGAAAAAAGTGATACGCTTGGTTTTCATACAATGGAGCTAACATGCGGATTCTATTTAGATCTATTTCTGTGGACGAAACCTTAAAACGCGCGAGAACATACGAAAACTGCAATCGCCTATCGATTACAACAAAACGTAACCATGCACAAACCCCCTGTACTTCACCTAGGGGAGGGCGAGCTGCCCCTAAAATGACAAATATGTGTGGACATAGTGCATACGAGTATAACTTATTAGTTAGTATATTTACCTATATAAGGTGACTGCTAGAAACCGCAAGAAACATCAAGGGCTGGTCAGGTCAAGTGTTTTAAACATGACAAAAATGGTCTCATTGCAGACTAACGTAGGTACTTATCGCCCAACTGACGCGAACGCCCGCGCGTTGTAAAACTTGTAAATAATCGTTATTTTTAATTGTTTTTCATTTTATTTTTCTTATGTTATTGCTTTAAAATAAATTAGATACTTACTCAAAGACTATCCAACTCAATTACCTAAAATGAATTATTTAATTAAAAATAAAAAGCACGAATTGCCAACCCTTGAAGTTTCTTGCGGTTTCTAGCAGTCGCCTTATATATTTCTTTTTAAAATCATATTTTGGACGATTCAAAGTGTTAGTTAGATTAGTTGTTACGATTTAACTACATGTTAGTTATTTGTCATTTTATTAGTTTTTGACGTCAATAAGTGCCTGTAAAGGTTTATGTTATGTTATCAATAAATGATTTGACCTAGTCCCTGTGCCTCACCTAGGGGGGGCGAGCTGTCCCCGGCGCGGTGGGGCCCGCGGCCGCGCGCGGCGTCGCGCGACTCCGCGCCGCCGCCGCCCGCCTCCATCGACGAGTCCACCAGGTCCTGGGGAACACCGGCACGATTTTAACACTGAAGCCAAATCTTCACAATTCATTTATTCCAAACAATATACATTGTGTTGAATACATAAAGTTACATTTAAATTACAATATCCGTTAATAAATTAAAATAGTTCAATTAAAATCATTAAAAAAATAAACTTCAAATAATTAATTGTCAAATAATATAAGTAATGTCAAATAAATGTCAAATAATAATAACAAAACATTGATCAAACACAAACGAAACGCAGTCATCGTTACACAATATTTTAATGTCAATTCATTATAAAACAACACAAAAATATCACTAATTTTCATTTAATAATTCATTTTATAAGTACTAGGTATAGCTATTAGTAATAAATTCATCTACAGTGTAATAACATTGCTCTACTAAAAACATTTTCAATTTCAATTTGAAGCTACTCTTATACAATATATTTTTTTAATTCAACAGGTAATTTATTAAATATTCGAATTGACTGATAATAAGTAAACTGTTTGACTACTTCTAAACGAGGAGTAAATTTATTTTTAAAGTCCTTTCTTCTTGTACTTTCCCTAATTTTTCTTTCTTCTGAGGATTGTTGTGAGGATGTTGTTGTTGGACGTCTAAGTTGTTGACACACGTATCAATTCGCTCCGTGTTTATATTCGAAATTGAACGAAAAACATTAAAATTGTTTAAAGTGTTATACATAAATGGAAAGCAGAGTTGTTTTCCTATAAACTGGTGCAAAGTGTTTGGTGATTTGTTTTGTGATGATCCAGTAACAAAGGAATACAATTCGGAAATCGAAAGTATCAGCTGATTGTCCATGACCTAGGACAACCCGTGCAACCGCCGCTTGGTAACCGCTAAGCGCTTTCATCGCTACGTTGCATTGGACGGTCGAGTGATTTATTTTAATTGCTTTTATAATGTCTCCCAATTCAAAGAACTGCAGCCGCTGCCATAAAAAAATTACTAAGCGGCTTTACCTGACCTGCTTGCAATGTAAACAAATATTGGATTTAGATTGCGCTAATTACAGCGAAAAATTATTTAATTTAATGGATAAAGAGCGTAAGGCTTCATGGAAATGCCTAGAGTGTAAAAGTTTGCCGCTGCACTCCAAAGAGCCAGGCACTCCTATAAAAGTAGATTCTGATGCCACGGGTGATTTATTTGTGACTCCCGACCGCCATAATGTTACCTTCCGTGCAAAACCATCACAGGCCTGCCGGCAAGCTTCTACCTCTGCATCATTGGACGATATTGGCGATCTATTAGATAAAAAACTGTCTCCGTCCTCATCATTTTTTTCCAACTTGCGTTCGGATATCATTGATGACGTCAAGAAAATTATATCCCAAGAGATAACCTTAGTCGTCAGTCAATTAAAGGCTGACTTCTCTAAGACTACAGACTTTTTAGCTGCGGAACAGGCGGATTTGAAAGGGGAGATCTTGAGGAGGGATTGCGAAATTAAAGAATTGCATGAGAAGACTGCTGAGCTTCAGAAAGAATTAAGTTCAATCAATCGGCGGGTTTCTACTATTGAAAAGATCTCCCGTGATAATAACTTGGAAGTTCAAGGGCTGCCGGAAAGCCACGGTGAAAATTTACTGCAATTATTAAAAAATCTTTGCTTGACGATAAGTGTGCCGGTCAATGGTGGTGAGGTTCGAGCGTGCCGACGAGTGGCAAAGATGGACCCGTCGTCAAATAGGCCCCGCACCGTATTAGTGACGATGTCATCGCCGCAGCTTCGTGACCGTATCCTGGAGACTGTCGCTAAATTTAATAGATCAAACAATTACAAGCTTAATTCTTCACACTTTGGAGTGAGCGGTGCAGTTAGTAAAGTATTCGTATCGGAACATATTTCACCTGACAGTAAGCTGCTTTTTAGAGAAGCTAGAAGATTGGGAAAGGAGAAAGATTTCAAATTTGTCTGGGTGAAGAGGGGTCAGATTTATGTCAGGAAGTGTGAGGGTGCCAGCGCCATACTAATTAAGGATTTGAAGTGTTTAAATGACCTAGCTTAGCTTAGCTTAGACAGTCATTGTTAATATAAAAAAAAATATTTTTGTTGTAACTTTATTTAGACTTTTTGATTTTGCAATGGATAGATCTGGTAAAAGCAAATACCTGTCATTAGGGCTCTTAAATGTACAATCCCTAAACACTGGCTGGGATGAACTTCATCAAAGCTTCGCTACTGCGCACTTTGACATTCTATGCTTGACTGAAACTTGGCTCAATAGTGATTCAAATGTAGATTTTTATGCGATAACTGGATACACATTGATTCACAGTCCGCGTTCGGGGCGGGGTGGTGGAGTAGGGGCGTACATTAGATCTGGATTACATGTAAAACGTTTAAATTATCCATCGTGTGAACTCGAGCAAATGTGGTTCAGCATCAAACTTGGTCATCACAAAATCGCTTTCGGCACTTTCTATCGTCCCGAGTCGGTGAGCAAAGGTGTAGCATTGAACTGCTTAAACGACTCCCTCTCATTTTTTGCCTCTCAATTTGATCTCATATTCTTGCTGGGCGACTTTAATATTAACCTTTTAACCGACAGTGGAGGAATATCATGTCCATCTTGTATTAAGGACCTTCTTGTCACGTATGATATGCACCAGGTCGTCAGTAAACCTACAAGAATTACCTCCACATCAAGTACGCTGCTAGATATTGTTATTACTAAAACAAATTTAAGCCCTGTGTACTTCGATGTAATACATAATGATGATCTAAGTGACCATGGCCTCGTAAATTTAAAATTTCCTATCAATATAACTAAAAATAAACCACGGCAATATTCTTACAGGTCTTTATTGGAAAATGGTGCAGCTATACATAATGCTGCTCAGTACACTCCCTGGGATTTCGTGCAATCCAAGACAGACATAAACAATATGGTTGATACATTTAATGAGCTCGCCCTTGAATTGGTAGATACATTCGCTCCTATCCAAACACGCACGTTTAGACGTCCTCCCGCTCCGTGGATGACTGACACTCTCAGAATGATAAGAGTAATGAGAGATAAGGCTTGTCAGCGGGCTAAACATTCAAAGTGTGATTCAAATTACCAGTACTACAGGGACCTAAGAAATTATTATAACCGAGCTTTGACTTCGGAAAAACAGGCCTATTTCACACATTTTGTTAATAACAATAAATATAAACCTAAAATAATGTGGCGTCATTTAAAACACATAGTATCTAAAAACCCCGGAAATAGATGTATACCTGATTTTCTGTGTGATCCGGCTTCTTTGAATAACAAATTCATTAATAATATACCTTTGCAATCTAATTTAAAAGCTATCCAAGAAATAAAATCCCAGCCACATTCTGACAACAAATTTGAATTTAAAGCCGTAGATAGAGATTCCCTTGAACGTATGATTAATGGATTTTCTTCTTCTAATTCAACGGGTGTCGATGGACTTTCGATGAACATTTTAAAGTTGACTTTGCCTTACTCTCTTGACGCGATACTTTTTATTGTAAATAAATCTCTCGAAAGTGGCGTATTTGCAGATTCCTGGAAGTGTGCCCTGGTGACGCCTATACCAAAAAAATCCTCAGTCGAATCTATTTCGGATTTACGTCCTATAAGTGTATTACCAGCATTGTCAAAAATAGTTGAAAGATGTGTACATCTTCAAATAGTCCCTTTTCTAGAAGAAAACAATGTCTTGCCTCACACACAGTCCGGTTTTCGTAAAAATTATAGTACCACGTCCGCTCTTTTAGATATTACTGACGACATTCTTACAGCCTCAGATTCGGGCAAGGGCACACTCTTGGTTATGCTTGATCTCACTCGGGCATTTGATTGTGTTGATATACCAATCTTATTAGCGAAGTTAAGGTGGTATGGTTTGACGGATACTGCCTTAGCTTGGTTTAAATCATACTTTCAGAGACGTGAACAAAGGGTGCGCTGTGTGGATGGCAGTGGTATATGTATGACGTCTAATACCCTACCACTCCATAGGGGTGTCGTTCAAGGCTCAATATTAGGTCCAACTCTATTTTCTGTATACACAGCGGATATAACAAAAGTCGTAGCACACTCGAAATTGCACTTGTATGCTGATGATAGTCAGATATACATCCATACTCTGCCCACCTACCCTGAAATTTCTTCAGTCGTGCCTAAGCTCAATGCCGATCTCGTTGCGATTTTTGAGTGGGCTACAAGGAATGGACTTGTTCTAAACCCTAACAAGAGTGTTCGCATTACACTGGGTACTAAAAAACAGGTTAGCGCAATTAACGAACTCAGCCCATCAATTAAAGTAAATGATATACTAGTTGCCTTATGAAATACCTGTGCGTAACCTTGGTCTTTTACTGGATGAAAATTTGAAATTCGAACAGCATGTACAGAGGAAGGCTGCTATTAGTTATGGTTCTCTAAAGAACCTCTATAAAATACGTCCTTTCCTTAAAACGGATGTCAGAGTGCTGCTTTGCAATAGCCTTGTTCTATCGCATTTATCTTATTGTGATATAGTTTTCGGACCTTGCCTGTTCAAAAAAAGTATTAAAATAATTCAGCGAGTGCAGAATTCATGCGTACGATTTTGTTTTAACGTGCAAAAAAGAGATCACATTTCTCCACATTTGGTTGATAAGGGTTGGCTTAATATTTGCAACACAATCAAATTAAAATACGCTTGCTTCCTGCACTCACTGCATAATGTCAAATTACCGGCTTATCTGGTCAGTAAGCTAATTACTAGAAACGCTCAACCGTCGCTAAGAGATAGAGGTCATTTGTATTTAGTGCCGAAGACTAAACTTGTTACCACTAGGGGATGTTTCAAGTACGCCGCTGCGAAAATCTGGAATGATTTACCTCCACCGATTAGAGCCGCCGTAGAGCTATCTTTACCAACTTTTCGGCAAAGATTTCGCAGATGGCTTGTGCTGGAACAATCCCTGGCGTTGACCTCTGGTCGTCCACTCCCCAGTCATATTGTGTAGGCACTTTTTTGTTTATGTTTTTTCGTTTTGTTTTGAGATAAGTGATTGCTTAGTATGTAAATGTTTTGTTCCGTCCAGTGATATGGCGACTTTTTACTTGGCGAATTTTTATAAAAATTTCGAAGCGTGTGTCGCAATTCGCAACTCATGTCGCGTCTTATTACTATGTACATTTTTTTTTAAAAAGGCTGTGGCAGAATAGCAGAAGCTGTGGATATTTACTATCTGCGGCTTCTGAGCCATAGACCGTTTTGTTCTTCATTTAACTTTACCATTTGCGTACTAATGTTCCCTATTTACTTTGTATTTTAGATTGAAGACAAATAAATTCGTTATTATTATTATTATTATTATTATTATTATTATTCAAATTCACTAACATATTTAGCAAAATTCGTCAAAAGTATCAGAATGTACAAGCTCGGAACAGTTAAAATACCAAGTTTTTTGAAATGTTCCCGACACGAATCTTGTTTTTTGATGCGAACCATAGTTCGGATCGCTCTTTTTTGTTGAACAAATGCTTTGTGTATATTGTATTTATAGCTCATTCCCCAAAACAATAGGCTATAGCGCAGTCTCGATTCCACCAATGCATAATATACCAGCATGAGATGCTTTATATCTGCTTCGTCACGCAGACTTCGCAGTACGTAGCAGGCAGAACTTATTTTCCCTTCTATGTCAATCAATTCATCTTTCCATTTTAACAAATTATCGATTTTTACTCCTAAAAATTTAGTAACCAGTACTGCATGCACTTTTTCTCCATCTAGTTTAGCGTTCAAGGTAACATTATTCCCGACATTATTTTGAAATAACATAACATTTGTTTTATTAGTGTTAATTAAAAGCCCATTAACAGCAAACCAATTGCACATAGTATTCAGAGTCTGATTTACACTAGACTCTAAACTCTCCAATCCCCTAGCAGAGATTACTGCATTCGTGTCATATGCAAATAAGATTAGCTTCACAAAGTTACCGGAGTTAGAAACATGATGATTCAGATCATTTATGAAAGTGATGAATAATATAGGACCCAGAATAGAGCCCTGCGGTACTCCTACTTTGATATCTACCATCTTCAAAGTCAAAGTCAAAGTCAAATTATTTATTCAATGTAAACCTTTACAGGCACTTATTGATTGTCAATACTAATAATAATAAAAAAACAGTTAACTAACTTATAGTTAAGACTTAATAACTAATCTAAGAAGCTATTATAGTCTGTGCCAGACAAATGCGCATTGCTACCCCCAGTACCACTGCACGCCGAAACAGAATCGCGTCGAACCGAAATATAAGCCGTGGTCATAGAATTGTGTAATATGATTTCCAATTATCGTATTGGATACTGTGGTAAGTAATATAAATTGGAGAGTTATTGAAGTAAAATAAAGTAGCGGCTGAAATGAGTTTTGGAAAACATTACTACCTAACCAATAAGGTTGACATTTTTAATCATTCAAATATCTTTTTTTATAAAAACTTAAGCATAAAAAAACGTCAAAAATTAATAAGCATAAACTTGTGTGTTTTAAAATTGTTTCGTTATTCGTCTTGGTACAAGCACAGAATAACTAATACTACTACCGTACAGAAGGTTCACCCTCCAACGACCCCCACGCGAAACTGAAACCTATCTCGTGACCCGAGCGTTCATATTCCGATAAGCACAGCCGACTCGATATCGATTTGACGTCCGTCAGGAGCGCAGGGTTTACGCGCGCGCGTAGGGAACTTCGAACGAGTTATAGTTTCAGACATATTATCATCAATTGTTTTAATCTCCACAAACATTTTTCTATTCTGCAAATAAGATTCAAAGAGTTTCAAAGCCTTTCCGCGAACACCGTAATGATCTAATTTATCTAAAAGTAACCTATGACTAACGGTATCAAAAGCAGAGCTAAATTCTAAAAAAGTGCAGCTACTTTCAACCTCTCATTTATTCTGCCAAGCACATCACTTAGTAGCGTGTTGATCGCATCCTGTGTTCCCACCATTCTTTGATAACCAAATTGAGATTCACTTATTACCTTATTTATCCCAAAGTGGTACATTAACCTAGATTTCAAAACCTTCTCAAAAATCTTTGACAGTGTCGGTAATAGAGAAATAGGCCTGTACATCTTTGGGTCCATTCTTGATCCCTTTTTATGAACCGGTACCACTTTAGCTATTTTAAGCTGGTCAGGGAATTTACCTTCGTCTATACATCTATTGTAAAAGCGACTAAGAGGCTCTGCAAGGATATCTATATTATCTTTAACTATGGTGACTGGCACTTCATCATAACTACAAGATGTTTTCGCACAAACAGTCGAGAAAGGAGAATGACCTTTTTACTATGGGAGCTAGGCTAGTTTTTTAGCTAGCTAGCGTAACACAGCGCTTTAATGAAATAAATAGTAATCAATAGCAGCAATGCTCTGAATTATGAAGAAAAAATTACATTACAATATCATATTTGAAGCTATCTTCATTTTTAGTTTAAGACTTTTTAGGTATTTTGAGGTTATGACAACTGTTATCGTATGACTATCAATTCAGTTCAGCATTTATTTATCACTTGACTCTTAACGCGGCGTACTATAGAAAACCTTTTTTAACAGTAATCATTATAACTTAACAGAACACTTGATATGTGAATGATTAAGACGCAATAAATATCGAATAGGCTGGTTTGGTCATTCTCCTTTCCCGGTCGATCACATTTTGCGCAATATTCGTTTGCACACAATGTACGCGCACGCTGCTATACCTACGTACGCGCACGCGGAATGGAGCGCAAGCGAATATCGCCGGAAAACAGGGACGGAATAACCCTAGAAATTATGGTATCTTTATATTGCGGTATGACGTCATACCGAAAAATAACGGTTACCGGAACATTCCGATATCTAAATTTATTTCAGTACCGTAATTTTGAGTTTATAAATAATAAAGGTATACTTCGGTATGAAAGAGACGGCTAACAACCATTTCAAGCATAAACGACTAATATCATGGTTTTTCTCATCAATTTGCATTAGTTTCTTTGTTTTCGATATCAAAACCCCTCACCCCGCGCCCCGCAACTGTCAATGCAACGTTTTTCGGTACCTTACCTCTATCTTATTAAGGTACACTTATTTAATACCAGTAAGCCCCTTCGTACACAAGGCTACGCAAATCTCCGATACTCGACGATTTTAGTCTCCAAGCGACTAGCGCCATACAAATCCATTGAGGTTCGTACATACGAAGGGGCTAACGTAACCTTATACCGTAACCGCTTTCAGCCCCTGCCGAAAAGTGGTGGATCGGAAACTTCCTCGATTGTACACACGGCGTAACTTGAACCTACCCTAAACTGTCAAATTTCTCCAATGAATCCTTAGGACCAAACAATAATGTTCAAAATTGATTGTAGAAATTTGACAGTTTTGGGTTGGTTGATCTGACGCCATGTGTACATGACAAAAGTTTTGCCTTCACCTCGTGTGACGGTGAGACACGCTACGGCCGCAGGTGAGCATCTCATCCGGAATCCTCACTACCAATGAGCTGGATATCTTATCCCGAACAGCCTTTTTCTTATTTAATTTGAAATAGGGTGCCGAGAAACAAACCAACTAAAAATAAAAAAAACGCTCTTTCTATTTAACTGTGAATATCGATCGGCTCAACGTTCATCATCATCATCATCCGCAGCCTGACTTCACCCACTGCTGGGTATAGGCCTCGCTTCGTATGTGCCACTGTTGACGGTCCCGTGCCAATCCCATCCAGGTGTTGCCCGCGATGTTCGCCACATCGTCTGCCCATCTTGCCGCAGGACGACCGACGTTTCTGTGTCCAGTTCTTGGACGTCATTCAGTTAGCGCCTTACTCCACCTGTCATCACATTGCCTTGCCAGGTGTCCTGCCCAGCTCCATTTAAGTTCCATTATACGATTCCCAACATCTTTCGACTTCGAACCTCGATGTTGGGAACACGGTCCATAAGCTTGATGCCGAGCATGGCACGCTCCATGGCTCTCTGTGCAACTCTCATCCTGTACACAGCCTCCTGTGTGAGCGTCCACGTCTCGGCACCGTAAGTCATGGTAGGCAGAATACACTGGTTATATAGGCGGGTCTTCAGACACTGTGGTATTTCAGCGGTCTTAAGAATGTCGTCCAATTTGCCGAACGCGGCCCATCCCAGTTGTATTCTTCTCGCGATCTCCCTGTTTTGATGCTGCTTGCCAAAGGATAGAACATTTCCAAGATAAACGTATCGGTCGACTATCTCTAACCTCTCAGATCCAATTTGTACAATCGGATCGGTGATGCCAGAGACATCCGCCATAACCTTCATCTTGGACATATTCATCTTAAGGCCAACTTCTGAAGAAGCATCATAAAGATGTTGTAACATGTCTTGGAGATCTTCGAGATTTTCCGCAATTGAAACCAAATCATCGGCAAACCTTAAGTAAGACAGGCTAACGCCATTGATGTTAATGCCGCAATTTTCTCTCTCTTTTTTGGCTTAACGTTAACGATTAAATATTTCCAATAATGGACTACGGTCCGAATAAATGATTTGATTCGATTTAATAAAGATTACCTCTAAAACTTAAGGAAGACTGTACAATTTGATTGGATAGGCTTTATTAATGTCTTAATTACTTTAATAATGTTTTCCTTTTTTACTAGGTACATTTCACTTTTTTTTCTACGGTAAGAAGGTGAAATGTTGTAGCAAACCATACGTATATTATTTTATGAAAGATAAATGTACAGTTGAAAATAAACCTCAATTTTTTGTTAACAGGAAGAAGGAATTAATTGTGGACAAGATAACGATAAACAAAATAAAAAGATAAGCAGCTACAAACTAAATATCTGTAAACACATCAATTAGTGCCTTGTTTAAAAAGTACTAGGCACAGTCTTTATCACGTGTTGAAGAAAAAATTAAATGAAAGCAAGTTTCTGACCAAAATGTTTTAAAAAGTATAACAAAGTTATTAACGTGAATAAATACCCAACTATTTAGGTTCTAGCTAGCGTCTCTAGCTTTCAGCGTTAACAGAACATTACGAGTTAGTGTTTTAACAAAACCCTATGTTCTTTAAGGGGGTCCTGCACGAAATTGTGAAATTTTACATATTTTTAAGTCACTTGTACTATGCGCTGATTTAGTTAAATACATTAAAAGAACTTATGTAAGTTAGGTTGATCATTGCACAAGGTATGGCCTTGTTGAAATTTAAAACAAATTCTTTAAACAATAACAAACAATACATAAATGTAATGACTCTTAAAACATATTTTTTCGACAACTTTCTTAATTTTAGGCATGAAACAATAATTCTTACATCAAAATATTTGTATTGATATTCCGCCGGGCACCCCCTTTTTAAATAGTAAATTTTAATTTTTAACACAAGCGCGTGATGGTTTTGTACATTTCGCAGAAAAAAAACATTGCTCTAATTAAATTACTAGGTCTAAAACTTCAAAGCAGAATTGTTCTAATTATAAATATCAATATGATTGATTTTGCTTTGAAGTTCATTAAGAGACTTATGTCAGTTTTTGCGATCGCGCGGCACCCCCTTAATAACTCTGTAACTGTACTCTGTGATCAATCGTTATTATTAAGTACAGACAACTATTTTATATTAAAATATTAAAACTGTGAGTCACACCACCTGTAAGTAGAAATTGCAATATGTCACAGACATTGCCTATGATGTCAAAATAGACCGATGCGAGAGCGACATGATCTGCCACAAGCTTGACAGAAAAAGTTTCGACAACTGGTGCAAAGCTGCTTTGATGTCACCTCTCCTTGTAATCGAGTGCCGCAAACCTTACCACCAACTTTTAGAGGAGTTTTACTTTTACCTTACTTTACAAAATTTGCACAGTAACATTAGTAATACTGCCCTAGGGTTGGCGGTAAGGCCCCAGGCCTCATCGCAACACTAAAGTCGCGACTCTCCACTAAGTTTGCGCCAATCTGTCCATTTTTGATGATAAACCAAAATGATATGAAGTCAATGTTAATCAATCCCACAAATGGCGAAGCTTTTGCACGTATCTATTGCTACTTAAACATATATAAAAAATAAAAAAAACCCGCAAAAGTACAAAACAAAAAAAATACGAAACGCACATTTCCCTTGTCTCTGGTTTTGTCGGTCACTTTCTTTTTGGTCAGTATGCGGACCATGGTGCGCGTTCCACTAGACACTGGCAGTGTTTATCAGCCGCCAGCGCAATCAACACAGTATCGCGATATTCACGATACGCCCGCCGGCTGCGCTGCCCCTACGGCGATAGCGTATCTCGCGGTGGGTGACGTCATCGCGCAAGTGTGATTACCAACTTACAATAATTATCTATATACATATAATGGTAGGAAATGTTAAAGATAGTGAAACGTTGCAAAAAACTATACTACCTCGGACGGGAATCGAACCTCATGGCTTATATATAAGGGGCGGCTGCCTCCTCCGTCACCGACGGATTGGTTAGACCTGTTGACATTGACTCATCAAACCTCTTTCAATGTGCATCCTATGATCTCTTAGGATGCAACGTAGGTTCGATTTCCACCTGAGGTAGGCTTTTTTCAACGTCTCACTATAGTATAATAATTAAGCGTTATTAAAAAAATATCAAAAATTAGGAAATGTTACATTGTTATTTGCAAATTACAATGTTGCAAACAGCTTAATAAGTCATTCATTCGTTGATGATTTAGCGTCCTTCCACATTAAGTCTTATCGTTTTATATGTTATAATATCGTGTGAGATATGAAAAAAAAACAAAAAAGATATGTACATGACATTACCACTTGCGCGTGAAATTCATTATATCATGATTATATTGCGAACTAACAGATAAGAAGCTCTATGGTACTCCTGAGCTCTCTATATTTGTGCAAAAAATCACGATTCGTCGTATTGAAGTAAAAAAAAAACAATTAAAAAACAATGTTATTATTTGAACTATACAATATTTTGGATCGCAACTCTCGCGCCAACCGTGTGTGCAATCGGAATAATCTTGTTTCGTTACTATTTTTTAATTAAACACCTGATTGATAACGTTATATGCCCGGCTACGTCACACTGGGTACAATGATAATGTTACGTGATTTAACTACAGGAAACAAACATATCAATATGTTAAAAAAAAACAGTGGACGTTTATAGGTATGAATTTATAGTGAACTAGTTTGTTTTTAAACAAACAAGGCTAATATACCTAGTAATATAGTAAAAATACTTAGGTTTACAGTAAAATTCTATTTTGCAATTATTAAAATATCATAATAATATTTTAAACTATAAAATTATGATAATGATATTTTGAACTTTAAGTGCCTTACAAATAAACAGAGAATAAGGTCAGAATAGATAATCCGCGTTTTGTCTCTTTTACTCTAATTAGAAATTACGTTTACATGACAGGAACAAAACACAGAATAACTATTCGTAGCTTATTCTTTGTTTATTTGTAAGGCACTGTGTGATTCGGATAAGATGGAAAACCAATGAAATATTTAAATATGTTGTGCTTTTGGTTAAGTATACACAGTGATTGGAACCTTCTTAGCATTCTAAAATGCCTGTTTCAGATGACCCCGCTCTTCCAAAACATAGTCATAGAAAAATTACAATTAATTTCATACACGACAAGTACCTACATAAGTCTATACACACGCTGAGGCGGGGTCCTGATTGAAAATTGTCAATCAGGATCCCGGTCAATGTCGGTCATCTAATAAAAACATACATATAATGAAAAAATAATTTTATGCTGTAATCTAGGATGAAAAGCAACTGCGGGGTGTATTACAACATTTTTATTGTCAAATGAAAGCATTGCTAACTTTCAAAAAATGAAGTTCGTTATAAATGCAAAGGCACGTTTTATGAATAAGCGTGATAAAAAAGGTTGTTTTAGATGTTTATTTTATTCCATAAAAATGTTGTAATACACCCCGCAGTTGCTTTTCACCCCAGATTACGGTGTATTACGGTGTATGTATTTTATTAGATAACCGACCGGACAAACAGGCGTGAATTTATGTATGTTATTATTGTTTGTGTGTCAATAAATGTTTCTCTCTATCTCTATCAATACAGGTGAGTAGTAAGTGAGTACGCGTGGTCCTCACCTCCTGCTGGTCCAGCGGCAGCGACGCCTCCTCGGGGAAGTCGCGGCCGTACCCCTCGTCGTCAGAGTTGAAGCCCAGCTCCTCGCCGTAGCAGCTGTGCACCTGCGCACGAGTTATCATCAGATAAGGTTATATATAACATAGCCAGTTCCTCAGTGGTTGAGAATTCCTGGTGAAGTGCGCTTCCACCTTCGGCCTTATCGTCCCTTACCATTATCAGGTGAGATGAAGGCCAAGCGCTTACTCGTTGTAGAATAAATAAGGTGCGGACGCCAGCACTTCAACCTAACACAAAATGTCAAAGGACATATTTTTTTTACTATGGGGTTTGGTACTAAATTCCAAAGTTTTTTAACTGGACGCCAATACTTGAAGAATATATTTATACTAACATATTAATGACCGTATTATGGTGAAATTAGACAGTTTTGGATAGGTTGGCAAGCGTGTGTACAACAAAAAATGTTGTTACATTTTTACACACACGCTAACGTTTGCGTGTAGTACACGCAAACGTTAGCGTGTAGTACACGCAAACGTTAGCGTGTGTACTACAAAAAGTATAACAGAAAATGTTATATAAAACTTCCACGTGTTGAATTTTTATATCAGTCTTGCCAGTGGCCACCTGTTCGGCTGTGGTTGTATTTTTAAGTATTTACTACTTACTTAAGTCTTAATACCTATACCTTAAATGTTATCTTTAAGATTTAAGACAAATGGTTATGTTCCCTTGCCAGTGGGCGCCTTCCGCTCCCTACCATTTTTTAAATGTGCTTTCCGTGGCAGCCTTTAAGTAAGGCAGCATCTTTGTTATATAATACTAGCAGACCGCCGGCGACTTCGTTCGCGTGGACCCCGTACCCCGTGACGAATTTTAAAAATGACTCCCCTCCCAAGAACACTTATTGTGACGTAACTAAAATAGTTAGACATATGCTATTGCGACACTTTTTGTAGATAATGGTATGTTCTGCAAAGCCATAGTACATTATTTTATTCTATCATCAATAGTTTCCTTAGCGCACGCGATTTAAGGAATTTATTTGAGTTTTAGTAAGGATTCCTATTTTTTTTGAAAATATAATAAATATATATAGCCTATGGCACCCGGACATAGTGTAGCTTCCCAACGGTGAAAGAATTTTTAATCGGTCTAGTGTTTCGGAGTCTATTCAATACAAACAAACAATCAAATGTTTCCTCTTTATAATATTAGTATAGAAAAAATGTAATGTTTAAGATGACACCGCGCGGAACCGCGCGATCGCAAAAACTGACATAAGTCTCTTAACGAACTACAAAGCAAAATCAATCATATTGATATTCAAAATTAGAACAATTCTGCTTTGAAGTTTCAGACCTAGTAATTTGATTAGAGCAATGTTTTTATTCTGCGAAATGTACAAAACCATCACCCGCTTGTGTTACAAATTAAAATTTACTTTTTTAAGATGGGGGCGACCTGCGAAATATCAATACAAATATTGTCATGTAAGAATTATTGCCGGGTCGCTGAATGGGTGACCAAATTAAAAACATCTCGAGCTCCTCCGTCTTCGGAAGGCACGTTAAGCCGTTGGTCCCGGTTGTTGTCGTAAGATGACAGTCGTTCAAACCCACCAACCCGCATTGGGCCAGCGTGGCGGGTTATGGCCCAATATCCCCACGTGCTATTGTCCACGTGGGAGGCCTGTGCCCAGTAGTGAGACGTTAATAGGCTGATGATGATAATGATGAAGAAGAATTATTGTTTCATGCGTAAAATTAAGAAAGTTGTCGAAGAAAAATATTTTTAGGAGTCATTAAAAATATGTATTGTTTGTTATTGTTTAAAGAATTTGTTTCAAATTTCAACAAGGCCACGACCTTGTGCAATGATCAAGCTTACCTACGTAAGTTCTTTTAATGTATTTAACTAATTCAGCGCATAGTACAAGTGACTTAAAAATACGTAAATTTTCACAATTTCGTGCAGGATCCCCTTCTTGTTGGTTTTCCAAATAAATATATAAAATCATCATCATCATCAGCCTTTAAATATCGCAATGCTGGGCAAAGGCCACATGGAGCAGAGCAGATGGGGGGAGGATTGGGCCATAATCCACCACGCTGGCGCATTGCGGGTTGGTTACGACAACAATCCTGACCAACGGCTTTACTTTACGTGCCTTCTGAGGCACGGAGGTGCTTGCAATGTTTTTTTTCTCTTAAATAATGGCTTCGCGCGGTCAGCACATTTAGCCAGTGTCAAGTAAGATATTATTGGGAATATTTTCTTTGTATAAAGTAGATGATAATGAGTGATGAACGTTTAATGGTAAATGATATTCCCCCAAACCCCTTGGGACTCAATAAAGCTGTGGGACTTTATTGAGATCTCACACAGACTTCTTATTCTTCAGAGAATTTAAAAAGTGATGTTGCACTGTTTTATTTTATTTTCCAACACTCATGCACGTTCACGAACACTTAACAGTAATTATTTTATATTAATATTCGACAATACAGAAACTATAGAAAATAAAACAAAACTGCAGACATGACGCTTCACTTTCCCGCCAAGAAGTCCCGCTCGAGATTTTATTAATTTCCTTAACCGGCAAGAGCGCACACCGACCGCTTTAGCCGCTGCGCCATCGACCTCCGCGGATTAATTTTTAATACCGGTATTAATACTGGGAGTAGCATGATCAATACCCGGAACCCCTGGATCCGGGTCATTTAGTTTTCTTTTTTACGCGACTTTTTTGGTTAAAAGGTTCGCATGCAATTGTCAAAAATAAAATGAAGACGCCAATTGCAAATCAACGTCAGGCTCATTGTGAAATGGCTACCTATTGCTAGCGTTGGTTAAGATCCAGGCCTCGACCAACTTAGAATAAGAATAGAATAAAATATTTGTTCTATTATATTATGCAGAAACTCTTAATATAAAAAATCGCACATCCGTGCTGAAATATCGATAAGCAAATATTCAATCGCCATGCATTAAACGTATGAATGTAACGTGATAAGTACTATTGAAGTAGCAAAATTTAATAGTTTTGATTGTTAGATTAGAATTTATAAAAAATACATTTTTATAATAAAATAACTTGGGACGTCAAAGTCAAAAATAGTGTGTTTTTTATGTTTATCTTGGTTATTTTGTTACGTTTTAATTGTCACATGTCTGTAACTTAAAAAGAGACCAATCAACTTAGAGATCAATCAACAGCGTAAGCGGTGCTCAATACTCAATACTCAATATTTTATTGCATACCACAATGTTACAAAGTTGTTATAATTTATATTAAAGGTACAGGTTCATTATGGGCCCTGTGGGGCACAGCAATTTGAAGAGGGAAGACCTTTTCCAATAATTTTTGAATTAAATTAGCATACATTCTTATATTTTTTTTTTATATTATAATAGTACTTACTTATTCTTATTTTTATTATTTATATTATTTTATATTTTAATATTTAAATAAATATTTTTTAAGATGTTTATCTATTATTTGATTGTTTGTTAGTTAGTTAGTTTGTTAGCTAGTTTTAGATTTTTTATTTTTATAAATGTTTGTCTTCTAAATATTCTGTTATATTATAATAGCACCTTCTTATAAGTAATTCCTTTAACTTCTTTGTAAAATTTTCATCATTGCTGATGTTTTTTATTGAATCAGGTAACTTATTAAAAAAATTTATGGACATGACTAGCGGGCTGGAAGAATGGTGTGTCATTTTTGAAGCTGGTAGCGTTAGTTTGTTTCTATGTCTAAGTGGATGTTTGGTTATATGGTCGTCGCGCTTTGTATAGAAGTTAGGATATTTGCGGACAAATTTACACAATTCAAAGATATAAATGCAGTGTAGCGTTAATATTTTATATTTTTCAAAGTAAGGCTTACAGCTTTCTGTTGCCTCTATGTTAACTATAATTCTAATTAGCTTTTTTTGTACTATCAATAAACTAGGAGCATCTGTACTACCCCCCCATAGTATGACGCCATAGCTTAGCCATGCGTATGCATAAGCATAATAAGTTGTTATTGCAGTTGCTACGTCTGTTGTTTTTTTTACTTCTCGTAATGCATACATAAAGCTGCTAAACTTTCGGTGTAGTTTCTCTATGTGAGGCTTCCAACTAACATGGGTAGATACCCATTTACAATTATTACAAGTCCTAATAATGTGTGTTCGTTAACTGTATCTAATGTGATGCTATTGTTATTTAATTTTAAATTTTGTTTTGGTTTTTGATAGGGATGAAAGGTGCTGGGCGGACAGTGACATGTCTGGATTAGATGAGAGAAATTATGGTTCAATTCAATGCCACATTAGACTATTTGGCGTGTACATACTCATAAAACAAGCGTATTATGGGATAACAAGCATATTTCCGTAAAGAAAAAATGGTTAAAATATGCTATGAGTATGAAAATACAAAATAGCAACATCGGAGTGAAAATTTAATTAAATGCGCGACCTACATGGGACGGCGATGCGTTTATGTTGTGGCGGCAACAATAATAGCACATTTATACCGAATGATCCACACCTAATATAACAAACACCTACTTACCTCTTTATAATATTATCGAAGATCAATCGTAGCAGCTCAGCGTCAGCAAGAGCGGCGCTCTAGTCGGATCGGCGGCGACAACTGACCGCGCGGCCTTGCCTCCCATACCCCAGTAGAACATACATTATTCTAAACTGTTTGTTATTCTAAACGACCACAATTTATTTAGGTCTGAGGAAATTTTTTACTTGGGTACTGTTAGCCACGAAAGCCGCTGAACAGTTCAGTAAAATGTCATGATGACTTTACTAGAAGTCGGCAAGTACTTTGTCTAAGCAACTAGAGATAATATCGAAGAAGTAACAAGTACAATTATTCAGTTGATAAAACCAAGTAGGTATTAGTGTTTAGCGACTTTTGTTCCCGACTGTACTATCGCTCACAGATCTCGCACAATAGTATCAGAGGCCATAGAATTTAAAAGTGTAAGTACCATTCGATTAATTGATAAACTCAATTATCTATTTTTATTTTGCATTTATAATATTTTATTTAAAATATTTACTTAGCAGAATACTCATCTAGTTCCGATTGTAAAACGCTATGGGTTTGATTCCCACCGGAAGCAGTAGTCTTTTCAAGTAAGTATATGTTTATTTTAGTAATTGCTTTCATGTTCAGTGACCGACGTATAACGCGGAAAATTATGAGAATTATATAATATTGAGCCACAAAACATAAGTGAAGCTAGTTACTAAATTGCATGATGTTTGAGGAAAATGTTAATTACTCTTTGAAACATACGGTTTATGCATAATTATAATTATACTACAACTTGATAATGTTGTTATTGTTACAAACCAGCATCTAATTCCTATTTCCTACCTGAGCCTTTTTAGTTTTGGATAATATCAATGTTTGTAGCAATATTTACGTATTTTATTAATTAATTCTCATTAAATATTTCCATTAGGTGACATTCGTATGCCTGCTTTATTTATCATATTAAGTTTTATATATACTTACTTGAATTGGCTACTTGACAGTTCTCGGAAAAGTATTTTAAAAATTACAAACGCTTATTTATACCTCTCACAATATTTTTTTTCTCGAAAAAGCTTTTTCTAATAGAAAAAAAAACACATTTTTCTTAATTAATTTAAAATTTCGCGCGAAAACGGTTTGTGACGTGACATTTTACCATGTGACATCATCACACTTCATTAAACAAACAAATGTTATCTTGAAACCTGACAGATAGTTTTTGTTTATTTTGTGAAATGTGACGTCACAGGGAGCTCAATCATGGCCGCTCGTGTTTTGGGTTTTGATCCACTGATAAAAAAATCGCAATTTTGTAAAAATGAAATATTTACAAATTATGTTAATAAAAAAACTAAGTATTGGATAATTATTTTTCAATTATAAACTACCATATTCGACATATTTTATTGTTACAACAACAAATAGCCAATTGTATATTATCTCAGATTTTATAGTGTAATCTTTCTCCATCATCCACCTGGTTTCTTGGAACAGATCGCTTTGAAGCGACTTTGTATTTGTTCTAAATTGTTGATGGTGATGATGGTACACTACTACTAACAAAAGCGAGCACAATCATATACTTCCTGTTATGTTCTTCACTGGGAATCAAACCCTTTATTGGTCTTGCCAATCATCGACAGGTGGGTTAATAACTATACCAAAGATTTCGAAAATACTTTTTCAAATACATACTAAATTTCCCCAATCGATACAATGTAAAGCTCAGAGTCATTGTAAAATAAAATATCGATCACGTTTCGCTACTCGTAAACAAATCTGAAATATTTGAATTCCAATGTTTCAGACATTCAAATCGCATGAGGCACGTGTCCTGGAAACATTTTTGTTTGTTTCCCAACTCGACGATATAATAGTGATTGCCCGAGGCTTGGCTCGCCTATTCTCAGTCAATGTTATGACGCTGTAGAAGAAATGGAGAAAAGAAATACTCTTGCTAAGTTTGTTGCCGGTTCTTTTCAGTACGAAATCTCCCGCCCTAAGAACGGATGGCGTAGTGACAAAATGTGACATTCAAGTAACTTATGGCGCTGCGCAAAGGCGCAGCCTGAAGGCAACTGAACGCACTGCAAATCGCGTTTTAGTATAGTGGTGTCCCGTGTCAGCAATAGAAAGTGTGTCTACGTTTCCGCAACGCCATAACTGATTTTTATTTTAACATTATTTGTTCATGCATCATCGAAACCGCTCGTGTTTCCGTGCGAACTTCACACCACCGCGGGAGGCGCCGGGCGCTTTACTTCACTGCAGCCAGACCACTTCGCCTCGGATCACAGACGACACCAGACGCGCGCCCTTTAATTAACTTATTCATTCAACCAATGTTTGCATCTTTCGTTTATTACATTATTATACAGTCCACTCAAATCATAAGAATCATTTTAAGTCCTTTAGTTAGGTAGGACCCTAACATTATAAGTTTATTTTTTAATAGGTAACTTAAAATTATATAAAACTAATAAAAGTAATGGTGACGGCTTTGTTTATTATATATTCTTATGCCATTACTGTTTTAACGTGATTTCATACTTATGGGCGCCACGGCTGGTTCTAATGAGGCGTAATCGCGAAGTCAAATTTTAGACTACTTTATATCTTATCTTAGTGGAGCCTGCAGAGGTCTTCTCTCGCTGTAGCACCCATTGGGATCTTTTGTGCAAGACTACTTTATAGAGCAACTGGGGTCGTATACCGGCAATAGCGCGGCGAATGTTGACTTCCAAGTGGTCCTGTCTTACGGAGCCGAAAGTCGCTGACAATAGTTTTATAACATTAAGTTATTATACAGCCAAAGCTGGCTTTTATACATACATACATACATATAATGACGACTATTATCAGGGGGGTGTCACTCCGCAGTTTAGGTAGGTTCGTTTGACGCGCCTCCGCATTTTGGCTGCCTAGGCGTATGGCAGTAAAGGTTGCCGCGAGCGCGAGAGCACCCAACACCGAGCGCCGAGTCGCTACACGAGTCATCTCTGCGCGCGCAAGTAAACTCTACGCTCTGTGACGCCATGACGTCAAATCGATATCGAGCCAGCGTTGCTTAATGGAATATGAACGCTCGGGTCACACGATAAGTTTCAATTTCGCGTGAAAGTTGTTAAAGAGTGAACCTTCTGTACGTAGTACTTACTATTAGTTATTCTGTGCTATTATCCCCGAAGGGTTAGTCAGAGACAAGACTATTAGGACCGCAGAAGTAGTCTCATCTACCATAGTCCACTTTTAACTAAATAGCGACTGCAAATGTGCTCAGTGTGACAGGTGGTGAGCCTATCGCCGCTCTATGTTGTTAGATGTATGTGCAGTCTTTAGTCCGTAAGTAGCCTTTTACGTCACCCAAGGGAAGAGAGAGAGAGAGTAGTATTGTTTCACCGCTACGCGCCACGGTTAAATGCATCAGCAATGTTTTATTAAACTTTGCGAAGCTAACAAACATATTAAAGCATTTTTTCTGGTCCAGATATAATATATTTTGTCAACACATGGCTCTTAAAATATGCGCATCGCCTATTTTATACCTGAACAATGGATAAAACCGGAGTCAGGTCATATATAAATAATTCATATGGTATTAAGATTTAAAGAACGCGCAGTTTGTTTGCGAAGTACCTACTGTCAGATGGCGTGACATACAATTTGTTGCTTTTCACGTTTTCGTAGATTTAAATAAGTATGACATCATTTTCGTATCTCGAAGGATTCGAAAACATCCCTAAGTAGATGTTTACGTCTGTTTACGGATGTTTACCTCTTAACCTTACAAAAGTGGTTTCGCTTAGTTGGTGGCAGCCTAGTTCAAAAAGCTCTACTCCCTCTATTTTTCTCTCTTTTTCGATCACAGCTACTTGCAAGCACTGACAGCCACACCACTTCTCACAAACATGTCGTGGTTCGAGTTAAAATGCACCGACTCACCCACTGCCATATCTTAGTGCTGGTGATGGCTGGTAATGAGGGTTATGCCTATAGCTATTGCTCAGGTACTCACCCACTGCCATATCTCGGTGCTGGTGTCGGCTGGTCAAGAGGGTTCTGCCTATAGCTGTTGCTCAGGTACTCACCCACTGCCATATCTTAGTGCTGGTGATGGCTGGTAATGAGGGTTATGCCTATAGCTATTGCTCAGGTACTCACCCACTGCCATATCTCGGTGCTGTTGATGGGTTGGTCCATGAGCGCGTTTTGCCACACGCGGAACAGCATGAGGTAGGCCTTGTCCCTTCCGCTGAACGACGTGAGGAAATGGCGCTCCGCCCACGTGCACACCAGGATCGCGTTGGGGATCACCTGAGCACACACATGGAGTTAGCACGGCACTGCACACATCAACATCAAAGGCAGGATTTCTGGGCACAGGCATGAAGAGAAGTGAACATTCTCACGTGGATAAAGGCACAATAGATCTATCATTTGAACTAACTAAAAAGTACACTATACATAATTATGTATATAATTTTAAAGGGTTAATTTTGGACCCCCCCGCCAATTTTTTTTACGTGATACTATAGCAGCAGTACAACCAAATAATGAAATAAAAACATTTTTTTTTAATATTTTTGTCTCAACTTTCTTAAGAAAATTTAAAATATTGTCACCTAGCGCGGCCTACCGCGGTTATCAACGCGCATGCGCGTGCCCGCTATCATTCACCTCGTGCACCAATGACAGCGCGCCGTCGCTTTGACCGCGAGGGTGAGCGCATGCACTTAGAACTTTAAGATATTAAAAGCAGGCAAAAATACTGTATTTAAAAAAGAAAACATTCATTATTTTTACGTCAAATATTTTTTTATTATTACTTTTTTTACTCCATATCTACTTTTGGCGGGGAAAGCTGAGGTCTCCGCCTACCCATTTGGGGATAGCATTCGTGAGAGGAGGTATGTATGTAGCCTCACCAGCGCCGTCTTCTCCTTGGTGATGGCGGTGACCTCCTTCCAGCGCAGTGCTAGCGATGTCTCCCATCCGAAGATGCTGGCGTGGAAGCAGAGGTAGTTCTGCGACGCGTACAGGCGCCCGTGCACCAGGATGTCTTTCTGCAGCGCGCACGAGTAGTCTGCGCAATTGCAATACATGGAGTCATTCATATGGAGCCCAGATCCTTATGAGAGTCCAGTCATAAGGTTCCAAAATAAATATTGCCTACTTACTTGCGAAGGTGGGAATGCGAAGCGTCATGTTTGCAAAAGTCATGTTTTGTTTTGTTTTGTAACGCTCGAAATTTGTAACATAATCTATAATGTTGTTTAGGTTCCCTATTTTTTGCATAAAATTTTATGTCATAATTTAACGTAGCATACTTATTGGCATAACCTTTAAGCATAACTACTATAAGCATATTATTCTAAAGCCTAAATTTTCTGACGCATAATGATATTTAAGTACAATATTGATAGGCATAATAATTATAGAGAAAAAGTATGTTTTGGTAATTGTGTTTGCATTTAATAAAATACTTCTAGTATTTAAAATAAACATGTTGGTTAAAAAAAATAACACCCTAACCCACTTTTACACTATGGTGCCCAAGTTATATTTGATATACCTAATACCTACCTACTTTTTATTTTTCAGATTCAAATATCTATCAATCAAATAAAAAATGATACAAAGTCAAATCCTGATAAAAACCAATCCAAATTATACCCGATTTTGAAACTATAATCCCACCTTCTGTCTTGTCTAATCTACCAGATTATCTTTATGCCTAATAACTATTAGACGAATAAACAATAGGCCTTAAAACTTTATGCAAATCAAAATTAGGGCAAACAACATTAGCCTAAACCATATTCATGCTTACTGAAATAGTATGCTAAAAAAACAATTATGTCAAAATATTATTATGACAAAAAAATACGCCTAACTCGATAAGCTAAATTAAATTAGGACAAAAAATTAGACGAAAAAAGGGATCCCTGTTGTTTAACGTACTAAAGTTAGAAGACACAATTTGTATGGAGCTTAAGTCAAAGGATATATTTTTTTTACTATGGAGCTTGGTACTAAATTCCAAAGACTTTTAACTTGACACCAATGTATAAATACTTGAAGAATACATTATTATCAACATATTTATGACCGTATTATTAATTTAAAGACCTCCGTTTTTTTATATAAATTAAAAACCAACATTGATTTGTACTCGAAAATGGCAACATTATAGTAGGATTGCGACACTTTATGTTATTAAAAATGAAAAAGTGACGCTTGTCTGACGTTTTTTTATGTCAATACCATGTCAATACGCATCGTAGACAGACTGTCAGCCGCCAGACGATTCCTGGACGCGCTTTCTTTGTGTTAGTTGTGTGTATCGTTGCTAAATACTCTAAGTGCGAAAAAGATAACTGTGTTAACGATATCGTTTCTACATTACCATAGACCTCATAGACTTACCTACTTAATAACCCTGCGTTCGTTAACATTAAAAAACCGGAACTTTCGTTCAGAAACGTACAAAACTTATCAAAATACAGTATTCTTTAACGGAGGTAATTAAAAATCTAAAAAATGTACAGAATGATAGCATTTAGTCTCTTGGACAAGGAAGTATATGAATTGTTACAGTTAATTTTCCTTTATTTTAGTACCAAAAAAATGTATGTCCTTTCTAACTCTAGTAGGCATAACAAAAGATAGGTAATTGACCGACCGTATAAGAATATCAACTTTTTTTGTTCTAAATATAAACGTGCAGGCCAAAAATATTTATAACGTTGTATTCTGTTAGAACTCCGTTATAAATACATAGACGGCCGTTTTCATACATTTTAACTTAAACAAAAGAATCGTTCCAGCACAACTTGACATCATAAATATCATTAATGCGAAAGTGACGTTTGTATGTTTGTTACCTACGTTTTCACGTTAAAACCGTTAGGTTGATTGAAATGAAACACTTTTTTCGTATCAAGTCGCGTTTATTACATTTTAGGGTTTTGATTTTAGTCCTGACGTTTCGAACCTTTACTGTGTCCCTCGTCAGAGACTGAGGTGTTGGTCGTTTCATAGTTAGAAGTTATTTGCTTACCGTCAATCATTTTTATATTTAACCGGTAAAAAAGTGTTTCATTTCAATGAGTAGTGCTCGCGTAAACCTTAGAAAACATTACGCTAAATTGATTTAGATGATTTTCAGTATAATGATAGATGTAGCCCTAAAGACGGACAGGCTACTTTTCTCCGCTAAAAACTACTAGTGTAGCCGCTGGCAAAAACTAATTTTAAAAATCTTTTAGCAAGATGGTGGTGGAGATATTTATAAGCAAGCGGGTCCAACTCACCGACGATGAGCCGCTCGTCGTCGGGCAGGTCCTTGAAGAGCCGCTTGAAGTCGTCGGACTTGCTCTTGTAGGTGGGGTACAGCGAGTTGTACCAGCTCTTCTTCTTGGCGCGGCCGCCCTCCGCGCCCCGCGCGCCCGCGCCCTGCATCATTACTATTTTATTACTTACACACATATTTAAACGGGATTTAACGCTAAACATCTTAGTAAAAGCATCCTACGCATACCTTACCTACCGAGTTGCACCGGCCGTGGTCACGAGCTGACTCTTCGTAAGCCCGTGTCAGCTGGTGCGGTAGGTAGGATGCCTTTACTATACCCCCACAAGTTCGTGCGCGAACTTTACGAGGATTTTTCCGTAGTAGCGTCTGGCACTGATTAGTCTTTTTTTTTTTGACTCGTCATAGTGACTGCATCTTGCCTGATGAACCGCCGCCGACGCAGTCCAAAATAATGAGAGCGCTCCCCACAGTGGAATAAGCACGGTAACGAGCGCACCCATTCATGACAGCCTGCATAAATGCCGTTTCATGCTCCGCTTAAAGACCCGGGACTGTAGGAGCTGGGAAACACATGCGCCGGCAAATAATTCCAAAGCCGAATGGTCTTACAGAGGAACGACTTGCCAAATTTTTTGGTACGAGTACTGATAGTCTGTACATTATGATGGTGGTTCCTAAGACCAGCACGTGTAGTCCGGGAGAGGAAAGGAGAGGGCGGGATAAGATCAAAAAGTTCTTCAGAACACTCTCCGTAGTAATTCCGGTAGAAGACACTGAGAGAAGCAATGTCTCTACGCAGCTGGAGGTCCTCAAGGGAGGCTGTAACCTCAGCATTTCCAATAATGCGTACAGCTCGCCTTTGCAGTCTATCAAGTGCATCGAGGAGGTATTTAGCGGAGCCGTCCCATAGATGGGAACAATACTCCATACTCGATCGCACCTGAGTCTTGTACAGCAAACAGCGCTGCTCGGGAGTGAAAAACCGCCTCACCATATTGAGGATACCCAACATACGGGAGGCAGTTAAAATAGCACTCTCGATGTAGCATTTTGGATTCAGTTCCCGGCCGATGTCCATGCCAAGAATGCTGAGGTTCACCGAAATGGGTAACGGAAAGTTCTGAAGAGAGGGAGGAGTAGGGAAGGGAGTTACCTTGGACGAGAATGCACAAACCTGGGTTTTGCTAGCATTAAACTCGATCAGGTTTTTAGATCCCCACTTAGAGACACGATCAAGAGTCAGGTTCAGTTTGGCAACCTGTTCTTGCCTTTTCACCACGATATCGGCTTGCCTTGCCGCTCATGCACCGTACTGTCATCCGCATAACAATGAATATTACCCAAGGACAACATGTCATTAATATGCAGAAGAAATAAAGTAGGTGAGAGCACAGAACCTGCGGCACTCCGGCATTGACTTTGAAGAACGCAGAGGAACTACCGTCACAAAGGACACGAATCCTCCACTCTTCTAGAAAGTCTGCAACCCAGGCGCACAAATGGGGCTGCACACCGAAGGCCGGCAACTTGGAAAGAAGGGAACGATGCCACACTCTATCGAAAGCTTTGGCGATATCAAGGCTAACTGCCAGGGATTCGCCATGCTTGTCCATCGCTTCACCCCACGCGTGAGAAACGTACGCTAGAAGATCACCCGTTGATCGCTTTGGTCTGAACCCATACTGGCGGTAATGGAGCAGCGAGTGATCCCCTAGGTAGTGAATGAGCTGGGAATTAATTATCCGCTCAAACACGTTGCACAGCACAGAAGTTACAGCGATGGGTCGATAGTTGGCTGGAACCGAGGGCCTTTTTTGGGGATGGGTTGTATGTACGCCTCCTTCCAAGACACCGGCACAATACCTGTATCGTAAGATTCTTTACAAATATTAGTTACAATAATATTAGCCTACCTTGTAAGACAATTTTTTTTATATTTGTAGTCAGACAAATCGCGCACGAACTTGTCGGGCTATAAGTAGTGTTGCGTTAAATCACGTTTAAATATGTGTGAATTTTATTACTTTTAGGAAGTGAGGTGGTTCGAAAAAGAAACACGTTCAAGGATTTGGTAGATCTTTGCCTAGCATTGGAAGACCGTAGATTAGGAAAGTAAAGTTGTATCGTCAATTGGATAGCAACAACTCGACAGCGACATTCCTGGACAAAGAATTGACCTGTGTTGGAATATACGAAAATACTCTATTCAATTGTATCTATTGATTATACCATACGATTACTTTGTGTAACATCACTGTTTTTGTATTAGTCACTCAAACGACTTTTCATATAAAACCGTTGTGCCAACGGACTCGCACTCACTTTAATAAAAGCATTCGTTCATACAACTACGAAGTTTTACTTTGCCGTCACTGCGTCCCTGCCAACAGCTCATGGGCCTAGGGATCATAATTTTCAAAAGTAATTTTATAAGTCAATTTTAATAGTAAATTCATATTTAAATAATCAGTGCTGTACGTGAGTGATGAAGAAAAACCAAACAGCCTCGATTAATATTGGCTGAAACGTAACTAAAGGTACGAGTGTTGAGTTTTTGGGCTATGCCTTTTTGAATTTTGCAAAAGGGCCACCCACGGCTAAATCAATCTTGACAAAATTTATGTAAGAAAAAGCTTGGCGACTAAGTTAGCATTACGTAAGCAATTAATTCACCTAAAATTGCAACCGATGTCAGTTATTCCAACATTTCACGATTTTTGATAACAAAATTACTCACCCTACCCTCATAATAATGGCGGTGTGATCACGGCGCTGTAAACGCTAGGAGAGGATCACCATAGTCTAGCATTCGTAAAACCCGTCTGCTAGATCATGAAGTTAAGTTGAAGACCGAAATATCTACCAAATTTAAAGTTTCGCATACCAATACAGAGAAGTTTACTGCGTAATAATTATGGACCGGACAAGATGAATAAAAATGTGTACCCATAATCTTCAAGAAGAAATCTGTAGCAATTCAACGCACAAAATTACGAAACTGTACTGCGAGCATGTGGCCGTAGAATCACATGAAAAAGAACTGCCTTTTTTTTAGAAGTTTTCGTAACGCGAGGGCTGCAGCAGTCATTTTAACTGTACAGCAAATGTTGTTCATCACGTGGAAACCGAGGGCAGTATTGCTTTTATGATTTCAAATTATTGTGAGATATGAAACAAAACAAGTAATTCTACTAATCATGTTTCTTTTCTTTTAGATTCTGGAGCTACCGATTACATGTTAATTCACGTGATTATTTTTCTTCATATACCAAACTACCCTGTCCTATGAAGATTGGAGTAGCTAAAAATGGAATTTCAATTTTAACTTATGGAAAAGGTAGAAATAACATTACTAATGTTATAAGACAATCAACGATTTGAGGATCGTGTTATTTTACCCCGTTACTCATAATTGACTGTCCTTAAGTCGAATGCAGCAAGCAAGCAAGTCGAATGATTGCTATTTTTTGATTCAAATTATGTTCATATTTATAAAAAAAACAATTGCATACTTAATGCAAGCTATACTGCAGCAGCAACCTTTGTAAAATTGAATTTCAAATGAATTTACTTTCAATTAATTTAAATTTGCTATCTGGTGAAAAGTGGGCTATGGCAGAGGACTGCAGTCTTGCTATCCTCATTGCCTAGTCTCTGACTAACCTTTCGGGGATGATAGTCGTGATGTGTATGTAATTTAACTATCTCATGCTTCGAAATATTTTGAATTATGGCACAAACGCTTAGAATATGCGAAGAAGCAATAAATTATAATTCTTAAAAATTTAGTTGATCATAAATTAATGATTCGTTACATTAATCTACTGAAGACATATTATTATCTGAGCCATGCATAATAGGTAAGGTAGGTAAGAAGTCGCGAGATCGCGACTTCTTTATGCAAAAGAAAAAGGAAAGTCTGTACAACATAGACCATTTTTATCATTCATTCCGATTCATGCGGTCCGATCAGCCCGACTACCGGCGACGACAAACATTATTTTTTTAGTTTTATTGACCATTTTACCCACTATACTTTCACATATTTGATGAATTTTAAAGTGGAAGTCTTAAAATATTTTATTGATTTTGTTAATAAAAAGGGTAAATTTATTTAATGCGAAGTTCGTTAATTTACTTATACTTATTGAGAAAATGGTTGAGAATATCTTTATAATAAATTTAAGCAGTTTTGTGTTTCTAAGGGAATAAATTGCCATTTGACAATTCCGTACACTCCACAACAAAATGGTTTCTCAGTGCGCATGAATCGTACATTGACCGAAATGGCACGAACCATGGTCGCAAGTGCGAAGAAATAAAATATTTTGGGGTGAAGCCGTCTTAACGGCTACATATCTAACAAAATAACTACCCACTAAAGCGCTGCTAAATTAAAACCATACGAATGTGGCATGGTACGAACCCTAAAATTAATCACTTAAAAATATTTGGTTCTGCTTATGTAACTATGTACTTACATGATAAAAAAAAATAACAACTAGTCCATATTGTCGGTTATAGCAAAAATGGATACAAATTGTTTTATGTAGAAAATAACCAATTTTTTCCTTGCAAGATATATAATATTTGACGAATGTAATTTTTGAAAATTCTTGGGCAATATTTAAAAGTGATGAGCAATATCAAGTATAAATTCCCGCCAAAATTAGTCAGTCCGTTGAGGTCTCTGAACAACTAATAGGCAAGAAACACAAAATTCCAACCGACGAGACAATAGTAATTGACGATACTCAGTCAATCAAAATTGTCAGACGTAGCGAAAGGATTAGCAATCTATCCCCGAAAATTTATAAGAAAATGACTGTCCCGATTTGTTTTTCTATTTTGAATACTTCGCATTCCTTACCACTATGTTATAGTGATGTTTTTAACGAAGTGATACTGATAAATAGCTTTCCGCTATACATTGTAAAATCAAATCTCTGAACAATAATCAGACATGGACATTTGTTGATAGACCTAAAAATATGAATATTGTCAGTAGTAAATGGGTTTTTAAAGTAAACAATAACGGAAACGGGGAATCGGTGCGATAAAAGGCCCGCCTAGTTTCCGTATTTTTTACCCAAACATACTTACAAGATTACGACGAAACGTTTGCACCTGTTGCGCTAATTAATTATTATTAAGGTACTTGCACATACGAAGGCCCACTTTAAAAACGCGCACTTGCAACTGCCTAAAACATTCGACATTTAGCGCCCACATTCACCTTGGCCCTATATTAAATGTGCAATAGCACCAAATCACTTCCGCACCGCCATTTTGTTACAACTTGTTCATTTCTCTCTAGACACCGTCGATGTCGCGTGTTTACAACCTCGTTGCGATTGTTTTTTCCAATTTTTCCACAAATAGCGTCAGTTTTCGAGTGATTCTATCATCATATTGTTAAATAATCATTGGAGAATGGAATAGAATGGCAAGTTTACCGATTATTTAGTTATTTGTGATTTTATGTTAATTTTTCCGCCACTATGAAAAATCCGTAGCATGGCCCAGGCCTATAAAGGGGCCTCTGGGCTTTACTAAATCTATTAAAAAGGCAAATTGTAAATACTTAAGTAAGTATTTAAGTATAAATAAAACGAAATTGGTTTGTTTAGTTTATTTCTTTTTCATGCCAAACTAGTGAAGGTATTTTAAAATAGACACAATATCGTGTAACTACGTGATTTGAACTCTCATTTCATATTTTGTATACTTATTAATGAGAATTTTTAATAATAACTATTATTAGTTTTTCTTTTATTAGATCATGGATCCACAACCAATGAAAAAAAGAGACCTTTGCCCTGAAGGGGATTTTTTAATTAAAAAGTAATTCCTAAAGCTAACGAAAAAAATAAATTATTCTGTAGCTCTAGTAAGGCCCAATTAAAATTTGAGTGGCAAATGAGTACTGAATATTTAGATTCTTGAATGAGTAGTGTCTAAAGTTTCGAATTTGTCATCAGAAATAATTGTTTTTTTTATTGATTTAGAACAGAATTTTACTTTTATTAATATTTTGTATTTTCGTACATGGGTCAAAGCCCAGTGTGCAATTTTTTATTATATCTCTAAAAATATAGGTCGAATAACCTATATTTGAAACTGCTTAACGTGATTTGTTAATTATTTTTAGGAATATTAGGTATATTTTGAGTAACAGTTAGTCATAAACGGGCCTTAATAAGGGACTGTGCCTTTAACTAGGCCCACTAGTGTTTTTAAAAAAACCTTATATAATATAGTTTTTTATAAGAAAATTGTAATTTTTTAATTATTTTTAGAAGGATAATTAAACATTACATCATTACAAATTGTTGTTTTTGTCAAATCTTTAAAACATAATTTATTATTGAGATTTGAAATGCCCCACCTGGCTTCCTATGTGCCAGTACCTTAGTATTATTACTTTTACATTTATTCTTTTGCTATTCAGTTTGACCTCTAAGTCCATCACATGGACGTAAAAACTGTTTTTTTGAAACGGCGTAGTTAAAGAGGATATTTGTATGAAAATACCTGAAGGTATTACCTATTGTTGGTATACCAAAGCAAGTTTTCAATTAAGCAAAACATTATATTGACTGAAGCAATCCTCGCGATGTTGGTATGAACGTTTTCGATCGTAACCTTAAAGGTATGAGTTTTCATAACTCTGAGATACATGTTTTATTGCCTAGATAAAAAAATTCCATACATAACAACGTATATAGTGTAGTACCTAGTGCTATATGGATTTGTTCCCCTGGTATCGATTCCCTGCGTATCGACTTATCCCGTAATGTTGATGGTTTAGTGATTTGACACACACAATGAACAAACCTTACAGTATTATTAAAATTGTGAATGAGTTATTAAAACTGTCATGATTCTGACATGACTGATTTACATAAATGAAGTAAAATTGTTTTATGGTATTAAAATTGAAAGAACAAAGAACACAATAACTTTAGATCAATCTATTTATTTACCAAATGTTTTAAATTAAAATTCTTCTAAACTAAATTACTTAAATTACTCGTCGGAGTTCAACTCCGACGAATATTATGATGCACATTGTCGTATTGTAATAGGTTGTTTAATGTACGCTATGCTTTGTACACGACCGAGATAAACGAGACATCTGTGTAGCTATCAGTATTTTAATCGTTTTTCAAAATAAAATTAATGAGGAGTTATAGAAATGTTTAAAGCATTAAAGGAACTAAGTATACATTTAAAATAGTATGATGATCCCAATATCAAAACTGATAGTTATATTTGAATATAATAACGGTTGTATCAGCATAGCTAACAATCCCACAGATCATAAATAGTCTAAACAGATAGATATTAAGTACCACTCTAGAGAGCAAATTACTAACAAAGTAATAAAGCTTGAATTGTCTCCACAGGAGATCAACATGCTGACATTTTCTCGAAAGTGGTGCCCTCGACAAAGTTCCAGGAATTGAGATATAAATTAATATACTTTGATTCCTTATTGGTGCAAAAATCTTAAACTTTAAACAATAAGATGTTAATATAACAAAGAATATATTAAATTACTTATTAAGTTAAACATACATTACACGAGATGTTAATAACATGTGATGTGATGTACCTACATAACATAAGACGTTAATTTATCAAAGAATGTATTAAATTACTTATTAAATTGAACATACAGAACTTATGATGTTAATAACATGTAATAACTTTAACATAAGATGTTAATTTATCAAAGAATGTATTAAATAACTTATTAAGTTGAATATTATTTTAAGTTACATTGTAATTAGTATGGAAAGAGTACCTAAGTAACTATTTTTAGCAGCTATTTGCTATATTTGTTAAAGTATATCCTATTTTCGAGGGGAACTGTTGGAATATACGAAAATACTCTATTCAATTGTATCTATTGCTTATACCTTACGATTACTTTGTGTAACATCACTGTTTTTGTATTAGTCACTCAAACGACTTTTCATATAAAACCGTTGTGCCAACGGACTTGCACTCACTTTAATAAAAGCATTCGTTCCGACAACTACGAAGTTTTACTTTGCCGTCACTGCGTCGCTGCCAACAACCTGAAATAGCTTATGAAAGGAGGAATAGAAAGAGAAACACTGATTATAATCACGTTAAATTTCGACAGGCATGCAGTAAGTACTGGTCGCTGTCGTAACGACAGTCGTTGGAACTGAGCGACCTGTTTGACCTGGCATCTCCGATACTAGTCGTGTAGATACTGCCCCCTAGATGCTTGTCTCCGGTCTAGCCAGCCGCGCAGGAACGCGGGAACTGGCTAGATTTCCGAATGGGTTCCGAAAAGCGAGTGTGCTTACCAAAAAGGACATTTGAAAGTCGACTTTAGAGTTGACGACCTGAACAGTGAAAACGCGAGTTGTACTCGTAGAGGTCGTGCAACGAGAAGGGAGACAAAAATGACGAATTCCCAATTAGCTCAATTCACGATTAGTCTAATTCGACTGATTGCGAATTTGTAATTTTTTCATCATTGAACCAATCGCGCCTAAGCTTTCCCACCCCATAAGGGGCCCAGCACTGACCTTGGATCCATCGGCTTTAGTTGGCAGCGCGCTAACGACAGTGGCAAGGTCGCTGGCGCTGGAGATGGAGGCGGAGTCGCCCGAACCGCTGGACGGCACGTGCAGTGAGCTCTCGCTGCACTGTGGAACGATGTTTCATCATATATAAATGAAAAGTAATTATACGGAAATCTTTTATTGGCTACAAAAATAAAAAAAATAGTAATAAAAAAAATAACTATCTAGCCCAAGTTAATCTTATTTTGAAACTTGTTTTCAATTCAATACTACTAGTTGTTATTATTATAGCGTATGGCAAAATTGATCCTGCGTGGATCATATGTCTACTTTTAGACTCCACAGCCAAGTTTCTGCCGCATCCGTCATAGATTATGTGTGATAGGGTTTGGTTCAAATGACCACATTCACAGTGTAGCGTCTCCCTCAAGCCCCATTTATGTAGGTGATGCTTGGATTTGCCGTGGTTAGTCCTACACCGGCTCAGTTGGGTCCAAATCTTTCTCAAGGCATCAAAACCAGGAACCTTTCGCGTGGGGTCTTATATTAGCTCCGAGTTAATGCTGTCGAACATGTTCCACTGTGATCTCCACGCATCTTCAAGGTTGAACTGGTCCTTTATACGCTCGTCCGCCCAAATCGGCGACCTAGATGTGAGGCGGGTGGTGAGTAGGTTATCTAGTGTATCCCTTATTGGCATGGGGTCGGAGTTATTCATGCAGAAATACTTATTCCACTCATCGGCGGCTGCTCTGAACCTACGTAACTCAGGCGGTGGGATATGAGACAGAACTGAGAGCCTGGGGAGTGGAGTTACTATAGTCTGACCGCTACCGCTGTACCGCGCCTTGGGTATGCGAGCGGCGAGACGGGAGGGCGAAACAGTTGCTCCATTTTGTCATTCTGCCGTCAGTGTCAGACGCACATGAGATAAAATATCTAAAAATGGGTCGTGAATTATCTCGAGATAATCAAGACTGTCATTTTTAAAGTGGCCGAATATTTTAAGAAAAGAAAAGCAAACAAAGAAAGTTTATATTATATATTTCCAAGAATTAAAGATTTATGTCATTTATATTGGTTCTTTAATTGTACTTATATAAAAATCATATGGACAAAAACGGATTGGATGTAATTTGCTTCGATATCGTAAGATCTGTCTCACACTACAAATCTCATGTGAGTTCATGCTCTTTACTTCCCACTCCCCCCACCACCCGCGCATACCTAAGGCGCGGTACAGCGGTTGTGGTCAGGCTATAGTTAACAGATAAATACTTATTATACACACAAAACACCCAGGCCGATATCAAATAAGAAAAAGCAGTTAAATATAATTTTAGACAATTTATTTATTTATTTATACTTTATTGCACAAAATCAAGTACAAATGGCGGACTTAATGCTAAAAACATTCTCTACCAGTCAACCAGTAAAAAGAGTTAGAAAAAGAAGATAGACGGCGCAAAAAATAAAAGATACCGACTAAATATATATCATTTATATAACATAAGTACACATAATATAGTTATAGATAATATACTACATAAACTACACAAATAATATGGGTGCTGACTGATGATGTTATAAACTAAGATAAAAATAATGCTCGCGAGTCATTCCCTTAAAATATTGTATGTTGAGCTTGGCGAATCTTGAGGGGAAGAGCGTTTCAAAGACGAATTGCGGTAACGGTGAAGGAGTCGGAAACGAAGTTGGAATGGTGTAGAGGAGTTTCTAAAAGAAGGTTATTGGAAGAACGAAGATTGAGTGAATGAGAAGACCCTAGGAATTGAAATTTAGACTTAAGGTAATGTTTAGTACGTGGAGCAAAAAGAATATTGATTGACAATTGACCATCCATAAAAGTAAGATACTAGACGAGTTAGCCAGTCGAGCAGGAAGCAAAAAAAAAATTCAAACTAGCGAAGCAATGCCCCAGCCAACCAAATCATCATTATTATCATCATTAACCACTGCTGCCTTATTTATTTACTCTCTTTACAAAGGACGGAGTATATCCATAAATGACAAACTGAGCATGCTCTGGTCAAGCAATCAATATTTAATCTTCAGGACTACAGTGAGGTTGAATTTGCGAAATCATGGTTCAATCCTCGTAGGCTTAAGGAAAAGCTAATGACGTAAACCCAAAATATGTAATAGAGCATTAAGAAATAAAAAGAAAGTCAGGCTCTTGCGCTTAACAAAATATCGGACTTGTTGTCGAAAAGGCAACCAGACAAGGCAAACTTTATCTAAAAATAACAACTTGTATAAAAATCTCAATCGAAAGTTGTGTTACCACAATAGATTCTACGAATGACGTCAGACAATGAAAATTTTAATGAAATGACAACCGTCTATTTGAGTGTTCCATTTACGGCGTTTGCGCCACAGTACCATTGCATTGCATTTTAAATAAATCTACAACTATCAAATTTAGTTTTACGCACACTTCTAAATGCTCTATTATGCCTTTGATTACTTTGAATAATAAGGGACCTTAATGTGATCCCTGCGGAACCCCCACCGTCAACGTTACTTTTAAGGCAGCCGAATTAAATACAGCAACAAAAACGCTTATGGCTTTAAGGCTTTGTCGACAGCGCTGCAGAAAAACCACAAAGACCTTCACAATAGTCAGTGTTTCGACAGCGGACGTGGGTCATTACTCCGTTATCAGACCAGACCGATTAAGATTAAGTATTATAACTACAATTCGTTTGGAAAAAGGTACAGCAGAAGTTGGTTCTATTGTACTCGTTGCTTATAAGTTATCCCCTTGTCTGTCACGAAGACTCCTAGAGGTTGCTATCAATTGAATTTCTATTGTGTCTGGTTTTACGACCGCTGAGCTCATATAGATTGTACTACGGGAACCCATCATTATATCGCAATTAATTACATTGAAAATTATTTACCATAACGTTATTCACAGAAGTTTTAATTCAATATTACCAAATCCACGAATCTCGTTACATCGCATTTGATCATTTTCTCGAATAGTTTTTATCATCAAACTCACTCCATCGTAATTCTTTTTTTTACATTTTTTTTAGTTCATCAATATACTGACTGATTGATCCGTGTCGCGTACCTGCTCAGTAAAAGAATACTACCACCCCTTCTCCTCCCTTGGGTGTCGTAAAAGGCGACTAACGGATTAAAGACTGCACTTACATCCAACAGCATAAAGCGGCGATCGGCTCACCACCTGTCACGCTGAGCACATGTGCAGTCGCTATTTGGTGGAAGTGGACTGTGGCAGAGGACTGAGAGGACTGGCTAGAGGACTAGTCTCTGACTAACCCTTCGGGCATAAAGTCGTGATTATGTTTTATGGAAGAATGTATGATAGAATAACAGAAACATCGAGATAAAAGGTACCTAATAATAAAAATTATAAATAGTCAAATAAGTAAAAACAAAAATTTTTTGTTACATAAAACATTCAAATCTTTGCTATAGGTACAAACATCCAAAAAATGGTTACAAACATAGTCAGTGATCCTTGACTTGCTCGAAGGTCCATCTACCGGTAATAACTAAATTTAATTGTACGCTTCCATTGTTTTGTTTCAGCAAATGGATGTACAACAGCCTACATAAACATACACGCGGATACGATACGTCATTCGCGTCAAAGTCGGGGTCGATTCGGTTAAACGGTGGAGCGGGCCGGGCGGGTAACTTTTTTATTTTACAACTGATAAAGCGCTTGGCCTTCATCTTACCTGATGGTAAATGACGATATGGCCAAAGGTGGAAGTGCGCTTCCCCCGGAATCCTCATTTATTTTGTTTTAGTTATTTCTCGTCACTAACATACAAGAGCTAGACTGCTGGGCGCAGCAGATAATCAGATCACAATCCACCACGATATGACGACTTTGGGTTTGGTAGGTGTGAACACTGTCATTGTATTACAACAACAATTGCGTGGCCAAAGGCTTAAGGGGGGTTAGGCGGTCAGCGAATATTCCGCCGTTATTCCGGGATTCCGGAAATCGTTCAAGAAATCAAAAAGGTGTAGGTATGTGTATTAGTATAATATCATAAATACCTGTTTTTATGATTATTGTAAAACACGGTCGTAACATATTCAAAATTTAAATGCAGTGCATTTATATGAAACTTTAGAGGTAACTTCAGGTAACTTTTCTATGGAGCAAAATGTTTTCAATCGTTTTTTAAAACAGTCATCCCCCCTTACACATACGTTCTGTAATACATATTGAAAATTTCAGTGCGAAATAGCTAAAATATTTTGAATAACATAACAGCTAATAGAAAACAGCCAATTTTTTCGTTTTCACCGCCTAAGCCCCCTTAATAAGTGTCTGCACTTGGTTTCCCTTCCGAGAATGTAAGTAATTAAAATCATAACATAAAATAAATAATTTCGCAGCCGTGACAGAACTTAGGAAAAACAGACTACAGATTTTCGGTTTACAAATAACTAAACCAACGCAACGCTACAACAGGCTAGACTTCTAGTTGAGAAGAAGCAGTTTTGACATTTTCAAGCTTGTTTTTTTAGTATTTAAACAATTTAATTAGTTTTATGAAGTGTCGAATAAACGTGTCTTACTATTCTTTGTGTTCTTTCATCATTCATAACCCATACAGATTTGTTACCTGAACATTCTTTGAGAGTTTCAACAGAGTTATTTTTATAGCAACAGTGTTTGTAAGATTCTTTTTAAATTACGATATACCGTACAAGCCAGTGTGTGTACTATATTATAAGTGTCCCTTTGCCCTGCAGTGGGACTGTATACGGTCTCTACCTTTATAAAGTATACTAGCAGACCGCCGGCGACTTCGTTCGCGTGGACCCCGTACCCCGTGACGAATTTTCAAAATGACTCCCCTCCCAAGAACACTTATTGTGACGTAACTATAATAGTTAGATATATGCTATCGCGCCACTGTTTGTAGATAATGGTGTGTTCTGCAAAGCCATAGTATATTATTTTATTCTATCATCAATAGTTTTTTACCCCACGCGATTTAAGGAATTTATTTGAGTTTTAGTAAGGCTCCCTAATTTTTTTGAAAATATAATATATCCTATGTCACCGGCAGATAGTGTAGCTTCGCAACGGTGAAAGAATTTTTTAAATCGGTCTACTAGTTTAGGAGCCTATATTCAATAAAAACGCAATCAAATGTTTCCTCTTTATAATATTAGTATAGAAATGCGAAAGTGATTTTTTTTGTTTGTTAGTTGTTACACATTCACGCTTAAACCGCAAAAACCGATTTTGATGAAATTTGGTAAAGGTAAATGGGATCCTAGACACGGTTATAGACTACATTTTCCCGCGAAAAATTAACGCAAGCGAAGCCGCGAGCAAAAGCTAGTTAAGATACAATAATAACATACCTTGTCATTGTCTAAGCTGTCTGGGCCAAGGTCAGAGTTGCGCAGGGATGGCGACGGTGATCGGGACACGCTCCTGGAAAGCACAAAGCAACAAATGAACAATGGACAACAACAAATACCTACGTAATCAATAAAACGTTCAGGGAAGCCGTTGTCAAAAGTAACGCAGAGTATTAAAACTTATTGACTGAAAGATGCACGCACAAAAGACTGACTGGCGTAAGGATGCATAACTGCTTAGGATAGAGATGGATGGAAGGACTTGGAAGAGGCCTTAACACAGCAGTGGAGCAGTAGGCAAGAGAAAAAACTGAATGAAGCTATTAAAGTTTTTCAAAGAATAATCAGGAAATGCCCCTCTCTGCCCTGGGGCAACCGTGTCGCGTGGCGGTGAAAGAATACTACCACCCCCTCTCTTCCCTTGGGTGTCGTAAAAGACGACCAACGGACTAAAGACTGCACATAAGTACATCCAGCAGCATAGAGCGGCGATAGGCTCATCAAAATAATACTACCAACCCCTTTCTTCCTTTGGGTGCTTAGATTAAAACAAAAAGGGAAGATACGGCATTAGCGTCTCGTGAGTAAGCCGCTAAAATTAGGCCTAAAGGCACAATTTCACTTCAGTCGCAATTTGCCGAGCGTACAGGCTACATCGTGCTATTGCGGACATTCTGCTGTGATAAAAAGAGAAAGACGCTTCTCCGCAGTGGCGTCGGAATCGGTCGTACGTACTCGTCTGTTGCAACTTGCGAAGCGACCGAGACGTTAACACGTCAACGCGCTACTCGCTGACTCCCTCGCGCTGACCTTGAAACTTATTGCTCTGTCTCGCTCGCTCGATTTACACTTTTATAGGTGTGCGTGTGTGAGTGTTTGCTGTAGTTGAGTAGGACTATATTTTGATTGACTACAAGTAGGAGCATGCCGTATCTTCCCTTTTTGTTTTAATCTAAGTTTGGGTGTCGTAAAAGGCGACTAACTGACTAAAGACTGCACATACATCCACACTTGACACCTTGACACCGCGAGTAGAGCGGCTCGGCTTGCGCTCAGCTCGTGCTCTGCTCGTCTGGCATAGACCCCCCTCTAGGTTTCTTTGTCAATAGTGTTTCCTGATGTGCCCAAATTAAGTTTATGTAGTGCTACCCCATTTAAAGCAAATAAACAATTTGTAATAATTTATCTAATGTCAATTAGCTAAGATGTCATCAAACTCCTGACTATATGCGGGATCTATCAGCTATAGATGTGATTTTCGACGGGATCATTTTCTAAGAACTAAAGCCACCGCTGCCATTCTAGTAATTCTAGAAGAGCTTCTCAAGGTATTTACGGCGTAAGCTGTTACGGATACACGAAAAACACCGACAATAGCACGTATAAACAAAAAAAAAATAATTTTGCTAATACAAATAAATACAGGATAACTGCCACTGCTTAATGGACCGGCAATCCAAAGGTCACGGGTTCGAATCCCGTTCGAGCTTTCCTGAGACTGGTTGTTTTTTTTCTAGTAAACATTTTATCCTATATCTATATAGCATTGTGAATGCAAAATTTCAATAATAAAGATATTTATAAGCAATTACGTCTTTATCGATTGTTAAATACTTGCAATAGTATTTCTTTCGAATGTGAGGGTAGACTTCACAGTGACGTAATACCGCTGGCTTGCAGCGTATCAACTACTAGAAAAAATTCAACGAGTCTTCTGGGGTCTCGGTAGCTTAGCGGTTAGAGCAGTGGACCGGAAATCCAAAGGTCACGGGTTCGAATCCCGTTCGAGCTTTCCTGAGACTGGTTGTTTTTTTCTAGTAAACATTTTATCCTATATCTATATAGCATTGTGAATGCAAAATTTCAATAATAAAGACAAATAAATACAACGTCATGATATTGAAAATTGCAGAAGCACAACTTTTTTGATAGAGTGAGTTTAAAATATCGAATTACTCAAAACGGAAAACAGTCAGTTACGAGATGTTTTATTTGTTTTCTCGTTTGTTCATGTTGATGTTGTTTGTTTTCTTCTTATTCTTATTTAGCGATTCAGTTGGCCTGCCGACGACAGTTAAGAAACTGTCAGGTGCAATGATCCATTAATCGCTAATTAGTTTTAGCGGATAAATTTTTGCAAACCATCGACTTTTCATAATCTTATTTTCAAGTGAAGATAATGCAATTGTATATATTCTCATAACAGATGTCATAAGATTTGCCTGCTCCTATTCCTATTTGCCTGCCACACCATATCGTATTCCCGATTGCCTCCTTGTGGAATAAAAAAACGATTAAGGACAAAAAGAGCAGAACGATAAAAACACAAAGAAGACAGCGTCCAATCATCATTATTCCGGAACAAACGCGAGTGTGGTGTGAGCTGTTACAAATTGCAATTGCAACACCACAAAAAGACCAGTTGCGCAACTGAATAGTGGCATTCACTCGTTTCGTCCGAGTCGCGACTGCGACACGACAGACAACAAAAAAACAGAATACCAAATCAACAAGATTGCTTTTCATTACACTATCGAATGTAATTTTAAAAAATTCCTCGGTCCAGCTGGCACGCACAGCTTTGGTGAAATAGGCCATAAAATGGACGGCAGTGGCAGCGGCATAGGATAGCAGTGGTCAAAGTCAAATAATGGGTCTTATTTGACTGCGGAGCGGATTGGGGGGGAACATATATTGCAATCTCGAGGACAACTGGTGCAGCGTAGAGACGTAGCATCAGTCACCCTCACAGCCAGCCCATAAAGTGCCTCTTGACGCCTCGTTTAAAGGACACCATGTCATAGGAAGTCGTGTGCTAATAGACTATTCCATCGTTTGGAGGTGCGACCAAGAACGTCACCTTTCTTTGTGCGCGATGGAAGATTCGAGACTGCAAATTGGTGATTTCGGAGAGCAGCGCTCGTACTACTATGGAGGGAGGGAGAAGGAGGGATGAGGTCGACGCTTGACAAAATATCTCTACGCAATTGCAAAGGCTCGAGAGTAGGGCATGTAATATCGGAATCTCGTAGTATCGGAATCTCGGCCCACTAGATCCGATACTACTACTACTACGATACTGAATGGTCCAGTATCGTAATATCGGAAATAGCAGAACTATACTTTAACTTTTTATTCGTAATCATATAATTGTATTAGGTACGATTTGACAGTTCGAAGAAGTGTTAGATGAAAGTCGAAATAAGATTTATTTGAAAATTTTACAGTAAATTTTCATATAAAGCGTAACCGTCTCTTCCTTGAGATTGATGAGAACTGTACTCCATGTGAGATCTAACTTGGACTTTGTACAACTGTAAAAGCTGGTTAGACGTGAAGTACCGTGTCGCTTTTCTAAGAACGCTTAATTTCTTGGATGCCATCTTCGTTTTGTCCTCTAAATACTTGTGGAACTGTACATTACCTGACATGTCAACACCAAGAATCCCAATGCTGCTTGAGATGTTACGTGGAGTGCTTTGGAACTGTGGTGCCACGAGAAATGGATCCTTTTTGGCGGTGAACACGCAAACCTGTGTCTTGGAGTGGTTGAACTGAACTATATTCGATTCACCTCATTTTGAGACCCGTTCCAGGGAGTTCTCAACTTTGGACACAAGTTCCAGCCGATTCTCCTGTGTGAAAGTCCGAGTCACATTAGGTCTTCCGATGTACAGGGCGTCTCCCGTACTTTCATCCGCATAGCAATGCAGTATGCATCAATGTTAGCCATATCATTGATATGCAGCAGAAACAGCGTGGGTGACAGAACCGAGCCCTGGGGAACGCCAGCATTTATGGGCATGACATCAGAGCAGCAACCGTCGACAGCGACCTTAATGCTGCGCTCACAAAGAAAGCTAAAGACCCATTTACATAGTTCCTCGGGTATTCCGTATGTATGCTGGTAACTTTGCGAGAAGCGCTCTGTGCCAGACCCTATCGAATGCTTTTGCAATGTCTAAGCTAACCGCTAGAGCTTCAACTCGACTCTCTAAGGCCTTTGCCCATCGGTGTGTGAGATATACCAGAAGATCACCCATTGACCGCCCATGACGGAAGCCGTATTTGCGGTCGGAAATCAACTGGTGGAGATATCCTAGGAGCTGCTTGTTAATGATGCACTCCGTGACCTTTAAGAGGAGGGATGTGATTGCTATGGGCCTGCAGTTCGAAGGGTCTGATCGCTCCCATCGTGCAGAAGAATTAACTTCCACGAAGGCGGAACATATGGACTTGGTAGGACAATCGACATAGGCGTGCTATTACTGGTGTCAACTCGGGAGCGCACATTTTCAGTACTACTGCAGGTACACCGTCAGGCCCACTCGACTTTCGGATATCAAGGGCAGAGAGTTCACGTTTAATTGCCTTTCGTCTAAATCGAATATCTGGCATAGAACTTTTTTGCCGCAGGATGTTTGGTGGCATAGTTCCCTTGTCATCCAAAGTCGAGTTTGAGGCGAAGAGCCTTCCCAAAAGGTCGGCTTTTCTCTCTTGCACTATGGGCCAAATCAGTTTCAGATGTACGCAGTGGGGGGAGGCTGGACCGACAAAAGTTGTTTTCAGCAGCCTTGGCGAGTGACCAGAAGGCACGTGATCCGGATGGATACTTGGTCAAACGATCACCAATTTTGCTAATGTGGTCAATTTTAGCCTTGGCGATTGCTCTTTTATTGGATCTTGAGGCGGCATTGTACTTCTTCCTGAGCATTGGCAAGTTTGGGCCTTACATTGCCTTGCCTAGATGAGAAACTTGTGATTTGTTAAACCTAATTTGCTAAATGCCAAAATGTTAAGTAGACTGATTTGGAAATAAGACTTTATTTCGTATTGTTAAATATTGTTCGTATCGTTAAATTATATTATTTAATTTTAAAAATTATTAAATTAAGTACCTGAGTACTTAGATATGTACCTAGTTTTGAACAGAATAGATATTTTTTCCAGTTAAATTTGAACATATCTGACAGTGCTAGTTAGTCAATTGCATTGCATACAAGGTACATTTAATATTGAAATATTATTTAATTGTTTTGAGATTTATGTGATTGTAAGGAGCGAGAGACTTTTTTTCAAGTCGATTTTTTAATTATAAAACAATTTGATTTCATAATGGACCTATGATGGATTTAACTGTGTGTAGTTCCGATACTAGTATTGGAATTCCGATACTAAGATCCAGTATCGAAAATCAGTATCGATACTGAAAACTTTCCGATACTACATGCCCTACTCGAGAGTGTCAGCCGCCTCTGTGTTGCCGATAATACGCATAGCCCGTCACTGCAATCTGTCCAAGGCATCGAGAAGGTACTTTGCGATGCCGTTCTAGAGGTGCGACCAATACACAAGACAGCACCTGTGTCTTTTGTATAAGACACAACTGATCAGGCGTGAAGAATCGCGGCACCTTGTTCAGTACACCGAGTTTGCGTGAGGCTATTTTAATCACGGCTTCGATGTAGTTTTTTTTTAGTTTAGTTTAGATGCCTTTGGTTAGATAACCTTTGGTTTAGATCGAAGCGAATCTCTTTTTTACAACTTTAAAGAGATGATTTGAACATCATTATTTATTTTTTAATTCTATATTCGACAAGTATTGTAAACTTGTCTACCAATTGACTATTGACAACGCTAATAGAGTCGACGGAGCGATTGTCACTTGTCTGGTTAGGGGGACTGATTTCAACCTTAGCTTGTTTAGCTACAAATAGGGTGGACTAAACATTTAAAAAAGTATTTTGGGGAAAAATTTTGATAGTGATGGAGAACTGGCGAACTCACTTGTTAAGGCGTACGCGCCACTTCCAACTCATTGTTCCTTCGGCACAAAAACCATGGCTTTTTAGACAGAAGCCATTCTAGCCACACACAGACACTATATTTAGCAAAAGTCGTCTTCACTCATAATTTACGTAATCAATCATTCACGGAATCAATAACACAAATAATGGCGCTTGCTTCTTTCTAACAATTTGTGGTATTGCTTTAGTTAAAAAAGTTGACGTTTTAATAACTTATTTATTTAATTATTTAGTAAAACGAGGGATAACAACTTTTTTAATTAATTAAGTAAGTATAAAAACTCGTCCAAGACGTCTGAGCCGGCTACAAACATGGAATATTTGTTGGTTTGTAATGAAACAATGTATCGTATATTTATTTTTCAGCTCATACTTATGCCGAAAATATTCAAAAATTCTTGTTCACTTCACAATTGTTCAAGATAGTTACAGGTCGCGAGGTCAAAAAACAATGTTTTAAACACCCTCTGCAGGAAACTGATGTACTGTCGGCCTTAGAAGTAGCCTAACACTTTAGGTTCATGTCACGCCATTTAACCGCCTCTACGGTCTAGTGGCTGAGCCACCGGAATAAGACCCAGTGGTCCCGGGTTGATTCCCAGCGGAGTGTTACATCTTAGAGTAGGTACTAGGTTTGGTTATGGTGGTAGGGCTTATTACTGGCTGGCCTAGCTACCACCATCTTGTTTAAAGTCTGGTGCCATAACAACAGTGTTTATAGCATTGTTGTGTTCGGACAGTTTAGAGGCATGATAGCCAACTCAACAGTAGTTGAGGATTCCGGGTGCCTCCACCTTCGGCCTCATCGCCACTTATCATCAGGTGAGATGGAGGCCAAGTGCTTACCCGTTTGGAATTAAAAAAAACAAACTTACTTATGACGATCGTGTAAGTGCAACCATTGTCTGAACGACTGCGTTTGTCATACCATACTAACTACTGAGTTAGTATGGTATGACATTTACAATAGTACTAAGTTACTTTTGGAGCCGACTGTACTGTTGTAGCTTTTTGAATAGATATTTACATTTACATCATATTATAATATGGACTATAGTAGTGTGAACTAGGTTTAGGCTGCGCACGGAGGGAGCTATACGGAGCGCGCGAAAATAATGATCCGTAATCTAATGACTTGGTTGTCGTAGAATTCGACTAACGGGCTAAAGGCTGCACATACATCGAATAGCGACATCATAGACATCATAGAGCGGCGATGGGCTGGCAATAAGTAAAGGGGTAGGTATGTAGGAATATGTTCTTGTTAAAGATACATCATACATAACGACTATTATTCCCAAAGGGTTATTTAGAGACTCCACAGTCCACAGCACAACAAATAACTGCGCATGTGCGTGATAGGTGGTGACTGGTGAGCCCATGCTGTTGGATGTATGTGCAGTCTTCAGTCCGTTAGCCCAAGAGATGGGCTGCTAATATTCTTTTAATAATGAGCCCCCACACAGCTCAAATATTATATTCCAGAGCATAGTTTTTACTTTATTGTACTTAGGATTTTTCAGCGCGGGCTTGTGCTCCCACATTGTACATTAGGCGCGATTAAGCCCATCAATTGTAGTGGCGACTTGATTTAAATGATAGATTCCTTTGTCTAGCAGTGTAGTAGGTATATTGGCTAATTACTACTTTACCTTTTTTAATATTTAAGCCAGACAGATAACTCTTTTTTACTTTTAACACCTACTACTGTTACCTACACAATAACATGTAATGAAAATAATTTAATGTACTAAGTAGGTAATAATTTGTGAAATTTATTTTAAACGTTTGATATATTTTTTAATTCCTTTTATATTTGCACAACAGATACAACATTTGGCCTCAATTTTACGGTGGAAAAAGACCCATTCCTTTACCTTAATATTGAAACCGGCTGCAGAGCATCCCACTGGGAGAAATGCACCCGATACTTGTTTGAAACACTCATTGTCTCTCCCACACACACAACAACAACAAAAAAACAACACCACAGACCACACCAACCACCACACAAGAGCAGTATCGCACACTGCAATAATTAGTCTAACTTATAATAAACGATAAGATAACACGTGCATGATAACTATTGATAACATATTACTTGACTAGTACATGACATGACACAAAGTTTTGAAAACAATTATTATTAGACTCGTTTTCCTAAAGGTGAACCACCTGGTTGCATGTGATTCACTAAATTAATCAATACAATGCACCTTTGTTGCAAACTGCTATGAAAAATTATTAGCGTTATACTGCAGACGCGTCAAAATGCTAGTTCATTGCGTGTTTGAGGATGAATCGTTAATAATTCGATAATATCATAAACATTCGATAATGCGAGCGTTATTTATATTACTGTGGTTATAGTGATCAAAGCCTTTCAAATCAAAGGCCTACAGTGTATGGCCACAAAATAAACTCTCTTATTTTGTAGTATGGCTGTGTGTTGTTGTGGATAGGTGTCGTGTCTTTCATCAAAGTGGAACGCTCCATTCTGTTTTTTATAGCGTCGTTTGGTCGTTTTTAGTATAGTGTCGTCTAAGGCAGCGGATTTTTAATGTGGGTTCAGATCAAAAGTGGGTGCCGCGAAAAAGTCAGTAAGGTGCCGCGAATCACTTTTTTTTTCTTTTTTTTTTATACTAAGCCCGGCAAATGACCCCACTCCACCTGATGTTAAGTGGAAATGAGGTCCAGGCGCGAGGACAACTGGTGCAGCGTAAGAGACGTAGCATCAGTCATCCTCACTCTGCCGGCCCACAAAGTGCTTCTTCAAGCCTCGTTTGAAGGACCCTATGTCATAGGTAGGAGGGAATACGTGTGCTGGTAGACTATTCCATCTTTTGGAAGTGCGGCAAAGAAACGAGTCACCAAATTTCTTTGTGCGAGATGGAATGTTAGAGACTGTAAATTGGTGACTCCGCAGAGCAGCACGCGTACTCCTATGGAGGAAGGGAGAAGGAGGGATGAGGTCAAAGAGTTCTTCAGAGCACTCACCATGGTATAAACGGTAAAAGACGCTGAGTGACGCAATATCTCTACGCAATTGCAAAGGCTCGAGAGTTTTAGTGACCTCTGCATTGCCGATAATGCGCACAGCGCGGCGCTGCAATCTGTCCAAGGCATCGAGAAGGTACTTTGCGGAGCCGTCCCAAAGGTGAGAGCAATACTCCACGCAAGACCGCACCTGTGTCTTGTATAATAGACACAACTGATCAGGCGTGAAGAATCGCCGCACCTTGTTCAGGACACCGAGTTTACGTGAGGCATTTTTAATCACGGTTTCGATGTAGTCCTTTTGGTTCAGATCGCAGCGGATATCCATACCGAGCATGTTAATACTGCTCTGCAGGCCTAGAGATGTACCCTGAAGAGAGGGAAGGGGAAGGAATGGCGACTTTTTCGCTGTGAACGCGCACACCTGTGTTTTCTTGGCATTGAACTCCACCAGATTATCGGAGCCCCATTTAGAAATGAGGTCCAACATCCGATCGAGCTCAATGACAAGATTTGCTCGCTTCATTTCGGTGTCTACCCGCCCAGCCGTTGGGTGCCCGTTATATCGCCCATGCACTGTGCTATCATCTGCATAGCAATGAATGTTTCCAAGAGGAAGCATGTCATTGATATGCAGAAGGAACAGCGTGGGGGATAGAACTTATATCAAATGTGCAAATGCATTGCCTTTCATTTGGATTCATCTGACGTGGGGTTCCATAAAGTAAAAGAAAACTGGCGAGTATTCTTCAGCCTAAAAAGTTAAGGAACAAAGTACATTTATTTTTTGGAATCCTATATCTGCCCTCTGCTGGTCAAAGGCCTCCCCCAAGTCTTTCCATCTATCTATATCCTACGCCAGTCAGTTTGGTTTGCATCGAGATCGTCTCGCCACTCGCCACCACTTTCTGGGCCGACCTCGGCGTTGTCGTCCATCTCCAAGAACCCACTGTTATGTAACCCCAAAAACATGTTACACTACACTTTATTTAAATACTGTTTTTTAGATTATTTGATCGTGAAGTTTTGAACCCTTTGCAGGATTGCAGGGTCCGTGGTGGTTGGCGGTGGGAAGACTGCAGTGTTGGTCAGTGAATATTCTCATGAGAAAACTGCAAATGGTTCGAAAGTTCAGGATAAATAAACTCATGTGATTCAGTCCTAAGATTACGCGTAGGTACACTAACGCGTAATCTTAGAAATCAAAATGAAAATGTAAATCAATACAATTACTGCCGTTATCGGTTATCTTTATCTATTCGATTGTCTGTCTAGTTTCCCAACTTGAGCGCCGTTAACACTAGAGATATAGTTTACATTTTATAAAAATAGATCAGCCGTAAACATTTACTTCAAAAATAGCGTTCGCGCTTACGGGTGATTCAATAATTTTGTTTACGTTTATTTTACGCTATGCAACCATGGCAATACCATTTGCTTTTCTTTCCAAGGGTTACATTGGCTTGACAGTTTGAGACGTTTCTTTGAATTTAGGAAACAGCGAATATTTACTTATATCCAGCGGCTAGACTACTTAATTCGAAGCAGGAAATATTTTACTAATATATTTTTTGATTAAACATCTTGTCTGTCTAGATAACAATTGATTTCACTATTATTATATTTTTTTCACTGAGTCGCGTAGCGGCAAGCGGTTCAATAAAAGAGTACTACGACCCCCTCTCTTACCATGGGTGTCATAAAAGGCGACTAACGGACTTAAGACTGCACATACATCCAATAGCATAGAGCGGCGATGGGCTCAGCACCTGCCACGCTGAGCACATGTGCAGTGGCTATTTGGTGTGCCGTGGACTACGGCAGAGGACTGCTTTTGCGGCCCTCATTGCCTATATAGTCTCTGACTAACCCTTCGGGGATAATAGTCGGGATTATATGTATGTTATTTGTATATTTTTAGTCAGTCTAGCAAATAATTCATCATCATTAATTCTCATCAGCCTAGAAACGTCCTACTGCTGGGCACAGGCCTCCCCGAATGGACATCAACACATGGAAAGGTTGGGCCATAAGCCACCACGATGGCCCTATGCGGATTGGTGGGTTTTAACGAATGCCATCTTACGATAACAACCTAGAACAATGGTTTTACGTGTCTTTTCTGTAGTACGGAGGAGCTAAATATGGTTTTTTTAATTTGGTCACCCATTTGATCACAATCCAGTGACCAGGCATTGCGAAAGTTGCTTAATTGACATGATCGCTAACCGAACGCCGCTGCTGCGCTATCAAGATCTAATATAAATACCTATCTTCAATTTAGGACCGCGAACAGTTGTTATATAATAATGTTAATTAATTTAAGTACCTGGCACTAGTGCCTACGAATGGTTACGGAATTTTAACTGTCGCCATAATTTCAGCACACGATGTAATTCGTAAACACCATAACATATGAACTAGGGTCAATTGCGTTAACTAACACACAATATTATTTCTTATTTATAATTAGTTACGTACAATATTAAAATAGACATGTGAATTATATGCAGATCATTACTGCGTCATCTTTTAGTAGGTATTTAATTTAACTAAGTAAGTATAGATTAATGTTTTTTTATGTAAGTAAAATTTAAAAAACTGAAAAAAGACGACAACCTCAGGCGGGAATCGAACCACGCACCTTCCGTATCCGGGCGGCTGCCTTAACCACTTGGCTACCGAGGTCTGGTTTTCAGCCATCGAAATTTGGGGGTATTCCTCGAAGCGCACCCATTTAGAAGCGCACCAGACCAAGCGCACCTAAACTATTTCTCCAAGCGCACCCAACGGGTGCGACAAATACCCCGAAATTTGTCAGTACTTGCTTGATGCTTTTGTTTTTTAATCAATATTGCTTCATCAAATCTTAGAAGTTTTCACCTCTGAGATCCGAAAGAAATATTTTTACAAATATTTGAACATTCGGTTAAGATGAAGCTGCCTCTATAGATGAATGTTTTTTTTTAAATTTTACTTAAGTATATGATGTTGCGAATGGGTTTCTATGCTATACTAGTATTAGTATACTCATATGTTGCTATACTAGTACCTAGGTACTAGTATAGCAACATATGAGGCTTTCACTACGGCTTCCAATGGACACAATGACGAACTGCAGAAGAATCGCCTGCTCAAGTCTGGCAATATTAGAAGGTACGGCCGGCCTCTGAAGTAGCTTCACTCTTTAGTGAATACCATGTCAACCAACTATTACGTTTATACATAATGGCTCTTCAACACAATCGGCGATTAAAGACGAATACGGGCGAGCACGATTGTGTGGAGGGCACACTCGGCTGTACTCGCCGATCATCGTCTATGATCGCCTGCGACTCGTGATTTGTCGGTTTTTCGGGCACGCATCAAAGAATCGCGCCGGGTGGTTGTGGTGGTGGCACCACCGTGGTGCCCACACGATCCCCGATCATTCATTCGCCTTTGGACAGTGAAGCGTTGCACACATGCGTCCGTAATTTACTTTAAAATACGCACTAAAATGGCTAGTGGGTGACTACCCACTAAGTCTAATGAAGAGACTTTAATATAATTTAATAAGCTAGTACCTAATATAATTTAATAAATGGTAGAAGCAGCAACACACTCCACGTCCATCTTGTAGGTACGCTTGCCGTTTGACAACTACTACAGACGAATGTGTGGATGTGGATGCTTTTACGATGATCGTGCCGATTATAGATGATCACACGATCAACGATCATTGCCGATTGTGTAGTAGAGGCATAACGGTCGCAAGAGCGCGATCAGTCCGAGTCAGTCGGTGTGACGATATTGATCCTTATTAACTTTCAAAATGTGTATACATACATACATACATCACGACCACTTGCCAGAGGGGAGGCAGAGACCACAGATTACCATTTGCTTCGATCCTGACACACCTCCTTTGCTTCACTTAAGTCATAGAATAATAACTAAATCATAGAAGGAGTGCTATGACATTTGAGTGGGCACTCCGTTTGGTCACCATTCGAATTACATTTGTATAGTCGCTTTTGAATTCGGTATATATGTCATAAATGGTGACCGGTTTTTTTATTTTCGCTAGACATTAGACGTTTTTAGCAACTTATTTTGTCTCTTTTCTTTCAATGATTATGGCCCGTTTCAAAAAATACCTACTATAGGTACAACTACAACTATAAGTACGAGTCTCATTTGGATTCCTTCTATGCTTTAGTTATTATTATATGACTTAGGTACTGTGGAGTCTATGCTATGTTAGTGCACTGGCAGGTTCTACGTTGAGTTAATGTAAAACGTCTAGTTAGAGCTTAGAGCAGATAGAGAGATCGGTGAAGTGCCAAGATGGATAGACTAACCATGAGGTTTTTATATTTAAGTGTTTTTTTTTAATATGTATTAGAATCATTATGCATAAATGTATTATGTTCACCAAGAAAACGCCTTTAAATTCATTTTCATTGGTGGAGGCGGCGTGCGCGAAAAGTATCCGTAATTTCAGTTGACACGCAAGAGTTTGAAAAAAAATAAGTTGAAAAGTGTTGAAGAATGAAGAAAATTATTAAGGATAACAGGAAATACAGTGTATCCTTAATTAATATTATACCTGAAAACAAGTGGAAACTTTTAATCAATATGGATCGCGTAGTCACTTGTTTTACGGGTCATTTTGATGAGTCTGTGGAAGAGTTTCTGGAGCAGTTCCAAGTAATAGAAGTAGGAGTATATAATATATGCACAAGCTCGGAGGAACAGTTATTATTGTTGCCAGCTTTTTAAAAGGCAGCGCTTTGTATTTTTTTTGTTCAGTAAAAAATTCATGTAAAACCTTCAAAGAAGTGGTGGATAAATTGAGGGAAGAATTTGAAGTATGTGACTATTCCGAATTATTTTATAATGCCAAGCAGGACCAGAAAGGCCTGAGCGAGTATTTCTATAATTTATCGGAGTTGGCTAGTAAAGCAAACATTACCAAGGAGGCAACGTTCATTACGCAATTTTTAAAGGGATGAAGAAAGAGGAAGGGATACTTAAAAAGTAAATTAGCAAATTCTCACTATTTGTGTAAAAGAGACCTCAGGGAGGTTATTTTGCAATTGGAGAAGGTGTATCCGCAAGCACGTAATGAGCAGATGAACCTAACGCAAAATCCTGCTGCGTTGGTTCCCAAGTTTGTTGGTGGTGGAGGCGACCATAGAACGCCCACTCCATTTAGTTCTAATTTTAGGCAAACGCAGTCGCAGCCGGGTTTTGACCGCGTCGACATTGAGGAGGGCCAAATGTCGCGACGGGGCTGTTATTGAGATGCCTGGGCCCTTATTCTGTAACGATTCCTTGTTTCAAAACCACGTTAATTCCTTAAAAAGTAACGATATCTTCCCTAAAACGTATGCGTTTGACGTTTGTGCGCGGTAAGGTTTAGGTGTGGAATCTATAGATTGCGATACAGAATCACTGCAAGCGCATACATTCGACGTAAAGTTGCAAGCGATGGACGAAGCAACATTCCAACAGGTTAGACCGACCTCTTTATTGTCTTCGCTTAAGTTTTCTACCATTTGGGTGGATTGTTTAGCTCTTGTAAACAGTAGACACGGGTGCCACGGTTTCATGCATCAGTCAAGCTGCCGCGGATGAGATAGAGTAAAATGCAGGGATATTGAAAATAGGTGTAGGTATTAGTGCGGTGAATGGTAGTAGGTTAAAAGTAGTTGGAAAATGCAATGTAAGTTTTCTTTGAGCGAATTTTTATTTAAACAAGAATTTACAATCACCTAAAGTGTAGTGTAATTTTAGGTCACGATTTCTTAATAAAAAATAAAATGTGTATTGATTTTTATAATAATTGTGTCTTTTTTCCAAGGAAAAGTTTATTTTAATAAATACTTAGTAAATACGCGATCTCGAGGGGTCGTTGTCCATATAAATCGCCTGAAGCATTTCATTTCACGATTAAATGTGTTTGTAGACCTTGTTGTGTATGTATGTTTGTATATTATAATAGGTTTGTGTATGAAGGGAAATTTTATCCGTTTATATACCTTATTACATGTTTGTGTATAAAGGGAAGGCTTATTAGGTAATAGATTAATTTTAAGTTATATGTTGTCATTGTAATTTACTAATAGTTCTTAATGTTTTTATATGAACAGGAGAAAAATGAAAGTTTCATAGATTAAGTCAATCTCGATGTACGAAAAAGATGGCAGACTGCAAGGAAAGAAACAAAATATACTCCTATGGGTTTCGGTATGATTTAAAAAGAAATATTGTCTTGTTAAAAACGTGGGATAGGTTTGTTAACATATTTGTAATTTTGAATGCTAGTAAAGTAATTATTAGATAAAGGTAACGAGTTGTAAGGGTTTAGTAGGATTAGATTGGTAGATTTAGTCGACTAATTCTATTATTTTATGTAACATGATAAGGCAATAAGCTATATTTGTCATGAATTCCTGATTTGGGTTTCCCACACATAAATATGGGATAAAGGCGGTGTAGTATCTGGTTTGTAAATGGTTTGTTATTCAGAGTTAAAGGGTTGAGTATTTACAGCATAGTTTGTGAAGGTTTAGGAGTAAGTAGTACCTACGGAGGAGTACGGTGTGGTAGGTTATTTGATGTATAGGAATAGTGTAATAGTAGTACTTATAGGATTATTTTTAATAGTTTGTAGTGAATTAATAAATTTCTCTCACGATATGCAATTTCTGATGTAGAATAGAATGACTATTTTCATAAGCATTCGGAATTACTTAGTAGAAGTTCTACCTAAATGAATTGGAAATAGAGGGATAATCTTTTGCCTTAAAATTTTATAAATAATTCCCTAATTCTATAGCTTATGAGGGAATATTGTATTGTTGAGTATCAAGTCCTGACGTGGGATAGTTGACATGTTTTTGAGATTCTGTTTCTTACCTTGTACTTGAGCCTCTTGAATTCTTGAGTTTTAAATGTAATGGTGTAGAATATTTTTTCCTATTAATAAGATTTTTTTTGAGTCTTGATATAAAACGCAACTTTTAAAGATGACTATTTACACACTAAGGCTCGTATTCTAAAATCAAACTGAAAATCAAATCCATGCTTGAGTACAGTTAGAAAGGGATGGCGATATATGCGATGAATAGCACCATCCCTTTCTAACTGTACACAAGCAGAGATTTGAGTTTGAGTTTGGTTGTGAATACGAGCTTAGAGATATTGGTGATTTCTCTGCATTAATTTTGAATATTTTAACATGCTTTATTAAGTTAATTATGTAATTTTTGTTAAGGGTGGTGTTTGTGAGTAGTGTTAATTAGTGATTTGGAGGATGATTAGATGACGCCACAAACGCATACCAACGACGTCTCCATACTACGACGATAAAATAGTATGGGAAGTCTGCATAGCGGTAGCGAAGTTTCACTATCTCCTTCGCTATTATATAGCACCTCCATCCAACTAACATCCGTTGGACTTCGGTCCCCGAGCTATACCACCCAGCTCCGAGGAAGATCTTCCCTTTGGCCTTTCTACGTGTGGCATCCATCCTACCTATAATGCGCTTCTCTACTACAGTGGTGACCCCGACGGAGCACAGAAGCACCTTCAACATCGTCGTAGCGCCCATCTATCACTCTTCATCCATTATCTGTAGGTCTAGCATGCGCAACACGAGATATGTCATGTTAAGGTTTGTAGACAAAAATACCACAGTTTTTGCAAAAACTACTATTTTTGACATATTATGTAGAGTTCTAAGCGCATCCATGTGTGTTTAGTGTCGATAGACATTAGAGATAAATGAATGAAACACGAGGAAACGGGTCGAGAAGAGTTCTCGTGTTGCCCGGCAGATCTCCACCTTCGCCAGCAGTCACACAGCAAGCCAGCAATCAAGCCACAAGGTTCCACCGCGGCATCTTGGACGACGCTTCCTGGACCTCCGGCACACTCGACGGCATCATCCCGACCTGGTCTCCACAGCCCACGACCGGTGCATCAATGTCGGCCGCATCACTCCGGCGTGGCAGCCCTGCACACCAGCAGCTCGGACCCACCGTCATCACTTGTCTCGATTCACCGCAGACGAGCAGCACACTACATCACTGGTAACGCGCTTTCACCCCACCCGCCTCGACTCACCGTAGACTGGGGCATCCTGCAGCGGCACTCTCCACTGGCACTAGCAAGCTCTGTCGCACTGACTGCTGGGCATACTGACGGACATCGACCTGCGGGCTCAGGAGGGGAGTGATGTGGCGGCGCCACCTACCGCATGACGCCGCACATAGTTCGACACGAAGCAAAAACACCTACTCAACCGTGTCAACAGATGACGCCACAAACGCATACCAACGACCGACGTCGCCATACCACGACGATAAAATAGTATGGGAAGCCTGCATCGCGGTAGCTAAGTTTCACTATCTTTTTCGCTATATATAGCACCTCCAACTAACATCCGTTGGACTTCGGTCCCCGAGCTATACCACCCAGCTCGGAGGAAGATCTTCCCTTTGGCCTTCCTACAATGTGGCATCCATCCTACCATCCGCTCCCCTACAGATGTAAATAATAGAGGAAGATCAGCATGCCCCTATTAATGTGAATCATAAAATAATCCTACTCAACTACATACTCATTGTAGTGTGACAGCATAATGTCAATCAAGCGAGCGAGACAGAGCTACGCTAAGCGAGTAGGTCAGCACAGTAAGCACCCCGAACTTCCACGACGACGACGATGACACAACACACGATAAATGAAACTCGCTCACGATAATTAATGTCATATTAAATATCTCATCAATAATGAAAATATTATTGTTTTGGTGTACTTTACATGTGAAAAATTATTCCATGTGCTTTGTTTTTGCTCATTAAGTGGTTTGTGCACCGTATAAATGAACAGCAAGGCATTTTTAACGCTCTTTCTTACTAAAACAGAACTAAAACAAATCCCTGGTACGAACGAGTTGCTGCTTGCTGCTGTATTGACGACTGTCATGATATTCGGTGCTAGTCAGACTTTTTGTCATAGTATGCGAGAAGCGCGCGCGGTACGCTGGTAACGTTCTTCCTCTATTGTTTACATCTCTATGATTTATTATAAGCTTTTCGGCAAAATGTACGGCTAAATATGAATCTGTCTGGCTTTTTAAAGTTTGATCCTGGCAATGGCAACCCTACACGCACAGCCAACACACGAGCGAAGCGTCGCAGATCGTGTTGTACAAATACGACTTCGTTTAAAAACTGTGGCTCATTCGTAACGCGTATTAATCTGTTAGGCTGATCCACGCGAGGTTTCGACAATTAACGCTTAATTAATCAATGATGCTTCCTTGAATTGTAATATCTAAAACTCAAGCTGTAAAACTCAATTTTCGCCAGCTACATTGTAACTGGTAAATGACAAAGGTATATTTGTCAACAGCTTGTGGATTGAGAAAGGTGGTGGGTTTGAGTCTTACCATACATAGTCACTTTTTCTTGCCTTATTGGCGTACTCAGACACGTCAATTAAGTTTTAATGACAATTAAAAGTCATTCCTTCTCTATTTATCACTATACATAAGAAAGTGACAGCAAAAGATTTAATTGTCATTAAAAGTTAATTGACGTCTCTGAGTACAGCAGTTATATTTCTTACTAACAATAATTGAATCATTGATCATTTAATTATATATACTACATTCATCATGTTATTATCAATTCAGATAAGAGTACTTACTACCCAAAATATTCCTACAATCATACAGGCATCATAGTCAACAGAACAAAGCAATGAAGGCAGAGAATACTTAATGACAATAAATTGAGTGGAGTTAAACACATTGTTATGGGACACTCATGAAATAAAATTATACAAGTGCCAAGGTCACATGCACACACGATAATATAAACACAAAGACACTGAAGTAGCAAGTGAAATAATGCTAGCTTTCAAGGTTTTCAAGATAATGAAATGGCGGCAGACAGCATTGTGCCCCTTGGATGGCAAAAAAGATTTTTTACACACTGCCTGTTAAAAACTACTGTAATTTTAATGTAAAAAAAATGCATTGATTACTTTTTGCATATGCATTGCTTTTAAGAGCTCGACTGTCGTAATAACAGACACAATAGAAATCCAATTGTTAGCAATCCCTTGTGTTTGTGACAGACAAGGGGATAATGTTACCAACAAACCATGGAACAGGCTAAACTAATTCATTACTGGGCACAGCAGTTATTAGGAGAAAAAGGCTTCACTATAATTATTTTTACATTTAAAAATAATTGAAGCTTCGACCTCTGTGGTCGAGTAGTTAGCACAAAGATGGGCGATTGTTACTGATTCGAACAATCAAATGATTTGATACTACTAATATTAACAATAAAATACAAAAACAATCATCACTAGTTCGCAAATTAGAATGAAACCGCTAGTTCATTAATTCACTTTGTCATACAAAATTGGCCTTTTTTGTCGTAAAATAAAGTCTACTTTTAATTGATATTCGAAGGAACGATCAAATGTGAAATGGCTGGATTGGCGGGAATGGAAAAAGAGCGAATGCCGATTATTTATACTTGTTCCTTTCTCGCTTACAAGCACTTGTTTCGCTTTTCTTTTTCATCTTTTTATTCCCTCGTACAAGTTAGTTCGATGGTTTGAATATTCGACTAAATAAACTAGTAGTAACTAATGAAATTCGAATCGAAAGGAATGAGACGAAGCTATACATTCTTATTCTATTCTCGCTTTTTCAATTCGAATGATTTGTAAGGTTATTCAAATAATTCGAATTACTTCTACAATGAAATAATTCAAATAATGTCACTCACAATCGCCCATCACTAGCACGCCGTGTCTGGCGTCGCGCCATCTCTGAGGTCCCGGGTTCAATTCCCAGTCAGGTCAATTTAGAGAAAAATTGTTTTTCTAAATTGATTTTGGGTCTCGGTGTTTTTTTATGCTTATGTATATTTATTTGTTATCTTACCATATTAATAAGTTCCAAAAGAATACTCATCTTGGTCTAGAATTCTAGATAATTGGTGTGAGCATAAACAAATGAAATGAAATGTATGTATTTGCAAATTTAATTTTTTTTTTTCTATATTTACCTGGTCTCCTGAATAATCTGGTTGGCATGCTGTGTGATGACACCCGAGAAGGTGAGAGCTTGGCTAATGCTCTGTCCAATGGCATCTTGAGACGATATCACCAAATTTTCCACAGACTTTCGCCTAAAATGTGTAAGTATTGTTAGTGTAACATTTTAACAGAACTAGATGATCATGATGAGTATTTGCGATAGCTACCATGTAAAGACAAAGAGTAAAAATCGCAAAATAAATTGTAAGGTTTACTAAATAAAGTTTTAACAAAATATTCTTTTTAGTTTTATTATTGTACTTTATGGTAATGATTATAAAACTTGATAAGTACTAGTAAAAATAAAACTTTAATTAAAAAACTTTCTCATAAATAGTATTGTAATTGTAATTTATACTAAAATCCTTAATAAATGTATAATTTATGACTCTTCTTTGGCAACAACTAAAATAGAACCAATATATTTGGAAATGCTGTGTTATCTTTGCCTAACATTTATTAAACTTTAAATGGGTAGCTGCTTAAGAAAACAAATAAGTAAGCAATGAAAGAGAGGAGTGTCACTACAACCGAAACCATATTTATTATTTATTTAATTTATTTACTAACTTAATACATACTGATATAAAGTAAACTACATTCTTTATTCAGACATCGTATAGACTTTTATAAACTTTATAGATCAACGACCTCTCCATCATTATATTTGGCGTTGAATAATCTCTGGACTTAATAGGTATGCCGTATCTGCCGTAGGCAAAACAAACAATAGTTGTTCGCTGACTATGTTTAAAGAGAACGAGGTGATCACTCTATAATTAGTAGAAATGCGTCAATAATACTAACATGGAAATAGTAATACTGCGGCTGTCCACTTCCGAGGTACTCATAGTAATAAAATTGGTTTCTAATTCACGATCACATACACCACACGCGAGCCGTCATTAGTCGACACGTTTTTTACTAACATCATCCAAATAAAATGTTTTTCACGTAAAGAAAGAAAGAAATTGATTTTGATTCGGTGGACAGCACTGACGTTTACTGACAGTGACATGACACTCATGACAGCTGAGCTTTTTTTTTATTTGTTCCGTGACGGAACAGGCTAAGGTCGGAGACATACTGCCTAGACACTCGTTTTTTTATTTCTTTTTTTTCTTTTGATGATAATGAGTGGTGATTAAGATGATGAATGATAAATGATGTTCCCAGCGTTGCCGTTTCGGGTAATTTTACCCGATTTTGGGTAATTTAGGCTTCGAGCGGGTAATCTCCGGGTAACGTTCACTGCCGGGTAATTTTATTTTGGGTAGTTTTGCGACCAAAACGTTACCTACACGTTTACAAAATATTAATTTACTAAACTTATTTGACTAGCCAAGTCAAATAAGTTTAGTAAATTAATATATGGGCTATGTTCCCTTTACCAACCTAATTAAAAAATAAATGTCTGTATCATTTTCTGTCACCTGTTACTGTCACCTGGATGAATGGAAATATTGGAATCCATTCAATTCAATAGGCTTGTATTCACTAAGAATAAATCGGGTGGACTGGCGTTACAAATGATCAATTAAGATATTATAGAAACATAATAAGTATCTAAAATATTCATTAGGTATAAAAAATTGGGATTATTAATATTTTTAAAGAAAAAAATGGACAATAATACACGTTCAGTCATATGACATTAAACGGAAATCAAAATCCGTGACGTCACGCCGGCCGTGCCAAATGACATTTTATTGTTGTGACATTTCTATAGAACAAGCTTCGAACGAAATAGATGTTTGGCACGGCGTGACGTCATTCACTCAAAATATGCAGCGGTCTTAAGCATTTTTGCGGTAAATTTAAATCGGAATATAAAAACGCAAAATAAATATTGAAAATGATCGATTTTTTTTAAAATATTGATGTTTTATGATAAAATATGTAAACAGGTAATATGATTTTGAAATTTAGTCAATTAGCCTATTGCTGCTTTTTTGTTACGCGCCGTGAAGAATCTTTATTCTGTTTGTTCTGAAAAAAAAGGTTCCTACTAAACCACTCAAGCCCCAAGCGACCATATTTGGTCGCACTAAAAAACTCGCTATTCCGTCAGATCCCAAGCGGCCATATAAATTTCCGCGCTCTCCACTTGACTTTGTAGGTACCGTGTTTTGATACAATTAGAGACTAGTATGAACAAGGGCGATTATTTCGGTTCTGTGGTACATTTTATGCATCGTGAACGCAAAATTTAACATGAACTGCGTTCGATTTTTTTTTTTCCATTTCCGCAAATTTAATTTTTTTTCCATTACCGCCAAATCGTACCTGCTATCAAAATTTTTAGACATTTCGATTTCAAGACTGAAAGGTTAATATTGTTTCAGCAAAATTATGTACTTACTTATTTCTTTTTTTTATAAGTACCTACATTTTTAATTGATTATAAATCGTAAACGTAAAAACTACTAAAATAATCCAAAAATTTGATTCTTTCTTTTCTCAGGTTTAGGTAAGCTGAGAAAAAAAAATGGAAGGAAGATGGAAGATAAAATTGAAATTATCAACTTGAAAACATTTAAAAATCAACAAGTATTAATAATTTCTGTTAATTTTTAAACGTACCGCATGTTAAAATAAACCGTACATTTAAAAAAAAAACTACTGAACGGGTAATTTCGGGTAATTTTTTAATCCGCTCGGACTTTTTCTTGAGTGACTTGCGGCAACACTGGATGTTCCCCAAACCCCTTGAGTCCTCACTGAGGACTCCTCAGTAAAGATATGGGACTTTACTGAGGACTTCGCGGACTTCTTGAGAGAATTTGAAAAGTGATGTTGCACTGTTTTGTTTTATTTGCCAACACTCATGCACATTCACAAACACTTAACGGTTAATAAACCACTATTATTTTTAGAAAAAAATTGGTTGCCTGTAAAGTCGGTATACGGGCGAAAGTTTTACGTGACAACGACTTTGAGTGGTAAAATAATTTTAATGTGAATATTCATTCGTATAGTAGGAAGAAGGATGAAATAAAAGTAACAATTTAAAACATTTATTTATACAAAGAATTATATTTAAAAAATTCTCTAGTGCTGCGCGCGCGGCAGACCGATCATAGTTGAGTGGGAGAGAGACGCAAGGCATTCGGCGGGCCTCTCTCTCGTTCGGTGACTCATCGTAACGTTACCGAGCGTTACACTTTTTCATAAGTGACTCCCAGCCGCAACCTAATTTAAGACGTTGTCACGTCAATAAAACAAAACTGCAGACATGACGCTTCACTTTCCCGCCAAGAAGTCGACAGCTGAGTAGGTATGGGCGTTATTTAACGTAATAAGTTTCAGTAACAGGTTATGAATCACTAGTTTCGGCTTAAACAACGAACCGGTGATTTTTCGTAACTAGTTCCATAGAGCAACGACGTTATGCGCAGAGCGCGAGTAACGCCGACGGTGACGAACGTCGCCGACACAAAAAACGTAATGTAAAAAAGAACAAAAAACGTTATTTAAAAATGTGTAAAAAGCACTATGTGATGTGAAAAAAGAACTATTAATTTTTAAACTAAAAAACTATTAATATAAAGTGAAACTATTAATATAATCAAAAGGTGTAAATAGACAGAAACGATACAAATTTTAATAACTTTTAAATCCTGTATGTGAAAATGTGTAAATAACTAAAATATTGTATTAATTTCAAATTATTGTATAGAATGAACTATTAAATACGCCTGCATTACATTATTTATCCTTCCATAGTTAATGCAGTTAGTCCTAAGCTAATCCTGGTTAAAGTATGAAGGAAAGTTCATTAGATCAATGCTTACTTACTTCTACAATAATGTTAAAAAACTTGTTTAAATTGTCACTAAGTCCTGTTATCTAAATAACGGTAGCTAGCTACATCATACTCATGCATGAGTGATAGGTCGGTTGGTGTCACTAGTCAGGCTGTTATGATAATAAGCTCTTAATAAAGCACTTGTAAAAATAACTGGTTACGAAAAATCACTCGTTTCAAAACAGGTGACGATATCGGAATAACTGGTTACGTTTCGTTTCTATAAAATCACGTAACGACTCTTAACTACAGCTGAGCTGAATTTTTTAGTTTTTTTTTAAATTTATATTTTGAAGGAACAGGCTAAAGTCAGAGACCATACTGCCTAGTAATTAGTTGATTTTTTTCGAATTACCGGTGGCATAAAAGTACAGATTTTTTTTCCAGTGGTCAGAGGTTTAAATATTATTTGATCACCAATAATTTAGGTAAAGTTTTGGGTCTATAATCAAACTTATTATTATAAGACGTGTAAAAATTAATAATGTTCCTAAAACCTGACCAGGAAAATAGAAAACCTGGCCATGATGCGGAAAACTAATGACACTAATTTCTTTTACTGGCAACAGTAACTTTATAACGTCATTAACATGACATCATTGTCATTTGTTGATTGCTGTCAAAGTGTCAGCGGGGACTACTTTTCAAATTAATGATATTTTTATGCGTTATAATTCCGAAAAGTATTTATAGTCGTGAGAGAAAAGTAGTTTACAATGTATATAAATATTTGTTGGAGAGATAGTCTCAAGGATTGGGTTCTATTTCTCTCAATAGCATAACCGACTTAGTTGTCAACATGACTGGTTACTGCTACATACTATGAAAATTGACCACTAGTATTTTATGGCTAAAATGTACAAACGCGTCTCCTAAGTTGGATGTTCGTAATTTTTTGTTAAAAAGATCTGTACTAAAGAAGTAATTTGTAAAAGTTTCACATTCCGGAGATTCGTAGTTTCTTTAAAATAAATATATGAAAATCGATATTTTTTTCGCCAATGGACTCTATTTTGACAGTTTTGATTTTTATTGTACTTGTTAGTTGTGTTCAAGCAAAGGTAATAAGTTTTTTATTTTAATAAGTGGTTAACCCCCCATTTTATTTAAGTTTTAAGTAATTTATGTTTTTAGGTGTGTGTCTCGTTCTTTTGTAATGAAATTACAAAGAGAAGGACAGACGCCTGCTGTATTTACTACGCTTATGAAAGTTCAACCAAAATCAAAAAAGAAAATTAATGTAGATGATTTTGAAATGCGCAATTAGGCATCATGAATTTTATGCAGTTCGTAAAAAAGTACCGAGCTGTGGTACCGAGTGATTTATGTTGGTGGTGGTGAAAGTGATTCATCAAGCAATGAAAGTTGTAATGAGTCTGATATCTAAATTCCAACCATTGGTGCAATCTGATAATGATGAACATGAAATGTCTTATGGCATAGTTAAATACCTATTTAAACACTGATTTTTATTAATGATATTAAAATCATACTGGCTTTAATTATTTTATTTTTTTGACCCCTGACTTTGTTATGTAGGTATATCTACAGGAGCACGTTAGATTACATCAATCCAGAATCAGAAATGTTCTTGTTTGGATTTCCAATGACTCCATAATACATAAATTAATAATAGGTACTGTCTTATAGTATGAAAAAAAAACCTACATTTATTTACAGAATACAGATTTTTACCGCTTGCCAATTCACATGGGTATGACTATACTTAAATAAAAAAAGCATTTGAGACGCCTTTAAACCAGGTTTTTATTTTTCTGGTCAGGCTTGAAAAAAAAATGAAATGAAATTTATTTACATCTTTCCTGTTACATTTTATGAATATTGATCGAGGTCACCTAGTAAGCAAAATATTTTGATGCCTGTAACAAATGACCTCGCTCTTCCAAAGCTAATATAACTTATGTGAACAAACTTATGAGTAACTAACTTAAACAAACCAAAATTAACTTAACAAAACAAAACCTGTGGAAGTCATACAATATTTTTTATTAAATGTATAATTTTGTTTCTTTCTAGAGTATATATCTCTTACATATGTATGATAGTGTGTCCGTGTGTGTGTGGGTGTGGGTGTTTGCGCGCGCGTGTGAGTGTTTGTGTGTGTATGGGTGTGTGTTTGTGAGAGTTTGTGGTGTGTTTGATTATGTGTTTTATTGAATGTGTTGTAATAAGGTCCAGTTTCCTCATAACTAAATGGTAGTAGATAGGTAGTTTGTGATTAGTTTCTTACATTCTTGTAGTGTTTTACTATATATATCTAAGTGTTTATAATTTTATTATAAAGACAAGCAGATCGATTGTTATATTGCCTCTAAGCAAATTCAGTTTTTGTTCGCGTCGTAGTCACAATGTTCTTTTTTTTGTGTTGTGCTTGGAATATAAGATAAGGATATGTGTTTTCTTAATATAGTAAGAAGAACGTACAGCTTTCTTACAGACAGAACTTTACTGACAGAGTATAAACTATCTCCAGGCTTTACTTACACTTACAGATGATGATACAATAACACTATATTTATATTTAAGATTTTATTTTTAAAATCGACAATTAATCGTTTTACAAAGCATGCATCACTACACAGATACAATATTATACGTCTGTGCATCACTATTACTTCAACACGTGAATTTTGATGACTTCTTAGCGGGAAAGTGAAGCGTCATGACTGCAGTTTTGTTTTATTTTCTAAAATTTGTGTTGTTTCGAACATTAATGTGAAATAATAGTATATTATTATTCGTTAAGTGTTTGTGAACGTGCATGAGTGTTGGCTAATGAAACAAAACGGTGCAACATAACTTTTCAAATTCTCTCAAGACCGCGTGAGATCTTAGTAAAGTCCCACATCTTAACTGAGCACTCATGGGGATTGGGGAACATCATTTATCGTTCATCATCTTAATCACCACTCATTATCATCTAGGGAAAAAAGAAATAAAAAAACTAATGACAAGGCTGTATGGTCTCTGACCTTAGCCTGTTCCGTCAACAGAACAAAATACAAATAAAAACAATAAAAAAAAGTTAATTTTGTTGGACTTCTTGGCGGGAAAGTGAAGCCTCATATTAAGTCTGCAGTTTTGTTTTATTTTCTAAAACTTGTGTTTTTTTGAACATTAATGTGAAATAATAGTGGATTATTAACCGTTAAGTGTTTTTGAATGTGCATGAGTGTTGGCAAAGGAAACAAAACAGTGCAACTTCACTTTTCAAATTCTCTCAAGAAGTCCGCGTGAGACCTCAGTAAAGTCCCACAACTTTACTGAGGACTCAAGGAGTTTGGGGAACATCATTTATCATTCATCATCTTAATCACCACTCATCATCAAGGGAAAAAAAAATTGGTTGCCTGTAAAGTCGGTATACGGGCGAAAGTTTTACGTGACAACGACTTTGAGTGGTAAAATAATTTTAATGTGAATATTCATTCGTATAGTAGGAAGAACGATGAAATAATAGTAACAATTTGAAACATTTATTTATACAAAGAATTATATTTAAAACATTAATTTATACAAAGAATCTCGCACTGAATTTCATATTAACAAAATCTTAGGCGGGCTAACCATGCCCGAGTGGAAGGGACGCGTGCCTCTCACTTGCTCTCATTGTGAGCGCATAACGTGAGCGGAGCGTAACGCAGTTTCTTGAAGTGTCACCCGGCAAACCAATTTATAAGACGTTGTCACGTCAAAAGAAATAAAAAAACTAATGACTAGTGTAACGGTGTAGCAACACCGAACCGCTGTCAAAGCGGTGGCGCGCATGCGTCGTACGAACGTTGTGTGCTGAGCACAGCGCTCCCCGCGCCCCCCTGCACCCGCACATAATCTCCTAGCCCGGCCGACCGGAAGTTAGTTCCGAGCGACGCACGATCTGAGTAAGAGTTCCCGCCATAGCTCTCGCTTTACCTCCATGTTGGTTTTGTTTATCGTAGAAGACAAGTGTTTTGTAAAATTAGTTCGTAAAGTGGTAATTTGTCACAAGAGTAAACGATTAAAACGACCCTGGTGTACTCATTTAGAAGACCTCAAGTAACGACGAAACCCTCGGTTGTTATACTAGGCAGTATGGTCTCAGACCTTAACCTGTTCCATCACGGAACAAAAAAAAAGTGAATTTTGTTATGACAGAATTGACAGAGAGACTTCTTGGCGGGAAAGTGAAGCGTCATGTCTTCAGTTTTGTTTTATTTTCCAAAATTTGTATTTTTTCGAACATTAATGTGAAATAATAGTGGATTATTAACCGTTAAGTGTTTGTGAACGTGCATGAGTGTTGGCAAATGAAACAAAACAGTGCAACATCACTTTTCAAATTCTCTCAAGTAGTCCGCGTGAGACCTCAGTAAAGTCCCACATCTTTACTGAGGACTCAAGGGGTTTGGGGAACATCATTTATCATTCATCTTAATCACCACTCATTATCATCAAGGGAAAAAAACAAATAAAAAACTAATGACTAGGCAGTATGGCTCAGACCTTAGCCTGTTCCTTCATAGAACTAATTTATATATAAAAAAAAAAAAACAGAATTGACAGATGACATGACAGACAGAGCAGCGTTGCCAGACGTGCGATAATTATCGTAGATCCACGATAATTTCGAGGGGCATGCGATAAAAAATAATAATGAAGTATCGCACGATAATTTTTTTTGTCAGTTCTACGATAATTTTGTAATTTTGTGACAAACCTGGTTTAGCATCATTCGTTCAGTCACAGTTTGGAAATAACGAAATTTAAGGTACCACAGTCAGTCCTTTTTCTAGGCGATGAGCTTTTTTTTTTTTTTTTAGCTCGTGACGTTGGATGATACCATATTTGGAGTGCCCAGTCGTATAAATTCTGTCTTTTTGAATGCGATAAAAACACGATAATTTTGCAGTAAATCTAGGATACTTTTGATCTACGGTTCTGGCAACACTGGACAGACGTGAGACAGACAGACAGCTCCACTCAATCAAGCACAAATAATGTTAACTGAGGTTATGACGGTGCTTGTGCTTTATGTAATTTTTATATAAAATTAAATAACTATGGCTGACGAAAGTGCATTCGATAAGAAAAAGTCCCATCGGGCGAAGCAAGCTGGACGTAAAGCAGAAAAGAAGAAGAAGAAAAATCAGATTGACACATCTAACCTAAGCGCTCGACAGCGAAATCCAAAGGCCTTTGCTATCCAATCTGCTGTAAGGGCTGAGCGTCAGTTTCGGCGCCGAGAAGATGTGATCGCTAAGAAGCAGCACATTCCTCAGGTGGACAAAACTCCTCTCGAGCCGCCTCCAATCGTCGTGGCTGTGGTTGGCCCTCCTCAAGTCGGCAAGACTACGTTGATAAATAATCTCATCAAAAGCTTCATTAAAACCAACGTTACCAGTACCAATGGCCCTATAACTATAGTTACTTCCAAAAAACGTCGGCTAACTTTGATTGAATGCAACAACGACATCAACTCCATGATAGACATAGCCAAGTGTGCTGACTTAGTTCTGTTATTGTGCGACGCAAGTTTTGGATTCGAAATGGAGATTTTTGAGTTCCTAAATATCTGCCAAGTGCATGGAATGCCTAAAATCATGGGTGTGTTGACTCACCTGGACATGATAAAGAATGCTAAAACATTAAAAATGACTAAAAAGACGTTGAAACACCGCTTTTGGACAGAAGTGTATTCTGGAGCGAAACTGTTCTATCTCTCTGGTATTATTCACGGGGAGTATCTGAGAAACGAAATCAAAAATCTTGCTCGATTCATTTCAGTGATGAAGTTCAGACCTCTCAGTTGGCGATCAACCCATGCTTATGTTTTAGCTGACAGAATGGAAGATGTCACTAGTCAAGAAAATATTAGAAAGGATCCAAAAGTTAGCAGGGACATTATATTGTATGGATATGTCAGAGGGGTGCCACTTATGAAGGAATCAATGGTGCATATAGCAGGTAAACAAGTTCATAAATAAATAGTTAATTCAATAATAATATGGCTCGGTTAGGATCACCAAAGTATAAGCTTTCTTTTCTCAAAGTACTAGTTTTCGGGCTGTCCTAGACCCAAAGATCCCAGTAAAATTTTCAGCAGAAGTATGTAACTATCAGGCACTAATTTACTAATTTTCTACTAGACAGTTCATCAGTAGTTATGGTTTATGATTATAGAGACTTCATTTTTGGGCCTGTCATCAGGCAAGATGTTGCTAAGACTGTTATTGTGACATACACAAGACTCACAACATAAAATTTGGAGTTTCTCCCGTGTTCTTTTAGCAACAACACATGTTGTGAGACTCCATTTTAATTCAATCTACCATAAAATTGTAAATGTACTTTAACCCATTGACCGCCAACAACGTCTTAAAGCGTCAATATTAATCTGCACACAAACGCCGACAACGACTGAAGACGTCATAATATTAGACAGTCTAATTGTAATCAAAAAAACCTTAACGAAGGCCAAATGAAAATTTAATTTAAATTATTTAGTTTATTGAGATAAATTTTACTGTAAAAAGAAATACTTTTTCTAGTGAAAAGTTATCTTATAGATGAATTCTAAAATTTAAAGTAAACAACGATTTAGCCATAGCGCCATAGACGTCTTAAAGCGTTGAATAGTGATGGAACCACATGTGGGTAGATTGTTGTTTTCCATCGACATAGTAGTTAATTCTCGAATGTTCTGCTAACACCTATTCACCAGTACCTATTGGGTATCTTTGTTTAATAGCAAGTGATTTTGGGAATTTAATTAATACACATTATGTAAACATTAAACTCAAAAAATGTATAAATGTAAAGGTAAGTGATTTTACCATTGTCAATCTTGTGAATACTCAGCCAACAATAATAAGAATATTGATCAAACAATGTAGGTAATTCAGTTAGAATAGACTTTCAAAATTCTTTCCAAAAACAAATAATTTTTTTTTATATACTATTACTAGGTATGAAAAGAAATGAGGATAAGTAAAAAAAAATCGACATATTAAGATTCGAGCATTACTATTTGACACTAAATTATCATAGCCATGGTCGCCATAGACGTCTTAAAAGCTTATGACGTCAGAAGTGCGATTCTTGTCCTGTATAGTGATGTGACATGTAGGTAGACAAAAAAAGTTTATGTGCTTCTTTTAAGAGAAAGAAATAATTAACTTAGGTTAAAATATAACTGTTAGCCTATTTGATGCTTTTATCATTCCTTACTATTGTTTTTTGTTGAAAAAAAATCGATGTTTTAAAAACATTGTAACTTAAATATCGCTTCTAATTACAATAATTTTACTGTCTTCTTGTTGTGGTCTTTAATATTGTTAATATAACATTGTATTTCAAAATACTAGTAGGATTAAGCGTAATTAAAACTATCAAGGCATTTAAAAATATCAAATAAATAAATAAATAAATCTTTCCTACAATCACACCAATTATCTAGCCCAAGAGAAGCTTCGAAGAAACTCTTTAAATGGTTACTAGACAACGGATAAACATACTTAAAATACTTAAATACATACTTATTATACATAGAAAACACCCAGACCCGAGACAATTTAGAAAAACAATAATTTCTAAATTGACTCGACCGGGGATCGAACCCGGGACCTCAAAGATGGCGACACCGTGAAAACCGGTGTACAAACCACACGACCAAGGAGGTCGTCGTGACATTTTATATTATTGTCGATATTACGTGTTGTACATCACTAGTACAACTTAGTCGAAAAATAGGCGCGGCGTTGAGAGCCAGATCGTTGGAATTTGACGTGGCGGCTAATGGGTTTAAAAATTTATACCACTTGAAATTGGCTTTATGCTAAAACAAAGCTAATAATTAAGAATAATAATAAAAACACAATATTTCTTCACTATTAATATAAAATATCAAACAAGCCCATAATATAGCAATCATTTTGTTTCAGGTGTTGGTGATATGAAGATTAATGAGCTTTCCTATTTACCTGACCCATGTCCACTTCCCAGCCGCGAAAAAAAGCGTCATTTAATGGAGCGAGAAAGACAGATATATGCACCTTTCTCTGGTGTTGGAGGTATTGTCTATGACAAAGATGCTGTGTACATAGAACTTAAAGGATCTCACTCTCATAAACTGGATGATGTAGAGACAAATGAGAAGAAGACTTTACTGAAAAATGTTGTTGAAACCACAGAAACCATAGATGAGCAAATGCAGGAGTCTGGCTTCAAACTGTTCAGTGGAGGAGCAGTTATATATCCAGACATGTTAAAAGATGATGAATATTTGCAGCAAAATAATAAGAACATTGATGAAAGTAATGATAGTTCTGATGAAGGTAATGAGTCCGATTCTGAACACGACAGTGGAATTGACCAGAGTGAGAAAGAAGTTAGTAAAAGCAGGCAGGTGCCTTGGGACAATGGCTCTGAAGATGATAAAAATGATAGTTCAGAAGGTGAATCTGAAAAAGACGAGAATTCAGACAATGAAGAAGATTTTAGTACCAAGTGGAAAGAAAAGTTAAGTGAGAAAGCTACAGAAGCTTATTTTGACAGGCAGAAAACATCAAGAAACATAATGAAGTTAGTCTATGGAGATTTCGAAATAGGAAATAAAACTAAAGATGTCAAGGATGATTCTGAGGATAACTCTGATGATGAGGAAATTGGTGGATTGTTTAAGAAAGTAACATCTACCCAGAAGAAGAAACAGAAAGAGAAGGAAAGGCTGGACATGGATGAATGTTCTCTTTTTTATCCAATAGATAAACCATCTACAAGGGATTGGACCAGTGAACATAACAAACAGTTTTTGATAAACTGTTTCGTCACTGGCAAGAGGTCTGCAGATGAAGATGCTTCAGAACTTTTAAAGTTAGATGATGCTAGTGATGGAGATGATGAAGAAGTTTATGGCGATTTCGAAGATCTTGAGACTGGTGAAAAGCATGTTGCTGATGAGAAATCGGATGATGTTGAAACTGGTACAAAACGTAAGGCAGAACTAACAAAGTCTGAAATAATTGAGAAAAAACTAAAGTTAAAAGCAAAGTTCAATGCTGAGTATGACAACCCAGATGAACACAGGATAAAAGGAGATCATGCATACTATGAAAACTTAAAAGCTGAAGCCTTAAAGCAGTCTGAGCTTAATAAATCAGTATTTGAAAATCTGGACAATGGACTGAGAATAGAAGTTGAAGGTTTTCGCCCTGGTTTGTATGCGCGAATGATGTTCAAAGATATGCCTTCTGAGTTCGTTACAAACTTTGATTCTACATACCCTATACTCATAGGGGCACTTAATATGGCAGAACAAAACATAGGATTTGTCTCTTGTAAAGTCAAGAAACACAGGTGGTACAAGAAGATATTAAAAACCAATGACCCACTTATAATATCACTGGGTTGGCGACGCTTCCAAACATTGCCAATTTATTCTAAGATAGAAGATGACTTGAAATGTCGATATTTGAAATATACACCACAACATGTCACATGCAACATGCATTTCTATGGTCCAGTTACTCCCCAAAATGCAGGGTTTCTGGCTTTACAAACAGTAAACAATAATCATAATGAAATTAAACGGCTAGGTTTCAGGATAGCTGCTACAGGCAGTGTGAATGAAATCAACAAGTCTACACAGATTATGAAGAAACTGAAATTAGTTGGTACACCCTTGAAGATCTATAAAAAAACCGCGTTTATCAAAGACATGTTCACAAGCACCCTAGAAGTCGCTAAGTTTGAAGGGGCAAGAGTAAAAACGGTTTCGGGAATCAGAGGGCAAATCAAAAAGGCTTTGAACAAGCCTGAAGGCGCGTTTCGAGCTACATTTGAAGACAAAATACTTATGAGTGACATAATTTTCTGTCGGACTTGGTTTAAAGTAGACGTCACCAAGTTATATGCGCCTGTCGTGAATTTGCTATTGCCTGTAGGAACCAAAAACGCATGGCAAGGTATGAAGACGAAAGGCCAACTAAAGAGGGAACGCAACATACAGAACGAAGCTAACACGGATTCTATGTACACAGAAGTAGACAGACAACCGAAAGTGTTCAAACCTTTAGTTATTCCTAAAGTGTTGCAGAAAGGACTGCCTTACCGGTTTAAACCCAAGAGTAAGAGTTCAACTCTTTCTGGTAATAATCCTAAAGACAAATTGAAGAACCGGATAGCAGTTATTAAGAATCCATATGAACAGAAGGTTTCAAATGTAATGAAGATGTTGAAGACCAATTTCGAGAAAAAGAAAGAACTTCAGAAAGAAGCCACAGCCGAAAGATTAAAGACGCACAAGAAACAACTAGAAGAGGAAGAGTGGCGACGTATTAAAAGGCAGAAGGAGTTGAAGAAGAAGATATGTAGACATTTAAGTAAAATGGGCAACAAAAAGAAACCCCAAATGTAAATAGGTGTTTTTATTACAATAAATATAACAAAATGATTATTGTTGTTGTTGTTCATTACTTTTTTGCGTTTATTTTCATATTCTGTCATTGAGTTCCACCCATGAAACTGAACAACTTTCCCCAAGAAACCTATGTCCAAAACTGACAAAAAAATTTCGCCCCCCCAATACTAAAGATCTTACCTTGTAACTAAATATATTGATGAATGATGATGATCTGGTAGGCATAATCGGGAACGGGAATTCATTATGCTAGATGGTTTTATATAAAGAGCGGATGGGCAAATAAAACGAGTCATTGTATCGTGTAAATTGTATTTACCTCTTATCATGATGCATAACGTATGTCGTCATCGCACATTTGATAAATATTTTTACAAAGGTTACACAGTACTTCAGATTACATTGGTCAAAATAATCATTGTCTAGGTTAACAATTTTTGATTTCAGACATTACAGATGCCCCTGTACCACAACACTTCCGCACATCGCGTTAATACATTAGTGGAGGGCCGAAGCGATAACTTATGACACAGAAAGCCTGGAATGTTACGCCGTTACAGAACTAACCGCCATATCCGACAGCCTGGGACGCTAGCGGCACAAACTCTCGTTAAATACTCCCTCTTATACGAAGCTATGCAACACATTTATGCGAAATTATATATACATTCGAAATTTCACTAACAAACTATTTTACATTAATTCCTTATACTGAGGGTAACTTTACTCTTTGGTAGCGCGAGCCACTGGGACCAGAGTATGGGATAACAATTGATTTTGTTCGACACAGACTTTACAATTATTTGACACCGGAGTGTTCGCTGGAATGTGACGGATAGACAATTACACTAAAACAGTCAGCCGCGCGCTTCGCCACCGAGACTCTTGGCACTTGAGGAGGTTCTTATGGAATAGAGCACGGGGCTCGGGACTATTGTTACAACGATTGTAGTGGGAAGCTTCCAGCGTCTCGGAACAAGCTTTCGAACGAAAGTGATATCTACACGATTCAAAACATGAACACGTCGAACATATAAAACGGCGTCCTGTGGATAAGACAGGCCTCGCGGCGCGTACCGGCCTCTTCACAGGACAGCTACACCGAAAAGCTTTACACTAACAAATGACTAAATAACCATCTCGTAAACATATCATACTTGCATTTATAAAACTTTGTGTCGCTACATATTTTTAATATAATAATTTTACTTCGTAATGAAGCGATTGATGTGTACGAATGATATAGTGACGGGAGGCGTCCGTGACGGTCTCGTCGTAACGTAGGTACTACTAGGGAACGGGCCCAACCGCGCCGACCGCATAAGTTTCAATTACAAGTATTTTTAGCGTGCCGCATATAAAAATCTAGCGGTCGACGCTATCGTGAAGGTACACCATGTATGTCCACACAAACCAAAAAGTGTGTGATTAAAATAACACAGTGTTATAAGTCGGCGCGATTGGGCGCCCGTTTGATGAGCGCCGAGTGCGGTGACTGGCCGCCTTGCAACTGCGGCACATCATGCGAGCACTTGCAGCCGCGGGCACCGCCGCCGGCACTTGCGGCACTTGCAGCACTCGTAGGCAATGTGTCGGGACTCTTAGCCCCATAGTACACAAGGCTACGCAAATCTTTGATACTCGACGATTTTAATCTCCAAGCGACTAGCGCCATACAAATTCATTTAGGTTCGTACACGAGTCGCGTCGCCGACATTTGTCCCGCGACTCCAATTTGTATGGCGGTAGTCGCTTGGAGACTAAAATCGTCGAGTATCGGAGAGTTGCGTAGCCTTGTGTACTATAGGGCTGGGTGTCACGCGGCGGCGGCCGCTGCGGCCTCGCTCCCGACTATGTACAACGGCCCGCTGCCGCCGCACAACAGTTATGATAGTAATATTAATATTCTTTTATACATTGAATAATTTCGATATAAAATTTCGGAACTCGCTCGCACGTACGTACGGCGCACATTTCCAAATGAAATTTCCCTATAATCACACGGCGCGGCGCACGACGACTCGCCTATTTTATTAATACTGTTACTCATACTATACACGGTCTCGTTCGGAGAACCCTATCGAAGAACACCATCATAGCAGCCCGCTTCGTCTCGACCCTTCTCTATTTTAAATAAACGTAAATTGTGATAACGTGCTACTTCCGCGGACACATACACGATTATGAGGTAATCATTCCAAAATTACAATATGTACGGACACGTGTTACTAGTAACGTAATAAATAATAAATCCTAGTTTAATAAATAAAACATTAAAAATAATAAAAATAACAATCGAGTCGTTTGAACACATCCTAGCTAAGTATTGCTACATTCTTTAACTACTCATGATAGAAACGCTATGTTATAGAAACCATATTTACAATATATTCGCTACTAATAAAGATTTCACAAAATTAAAATCGGTTAGCTATACAATTTCAAAATTTTATTAACTATTGAATACATTCTTCGCGGTGTAAGACCAGCCACATATATTTTAAATAACTTTATGATGTAACAAGTAAGTAACAAGAATTTCTATATTTACAATATTTCTTGGGAAATATTACAAATAAGCTTTAGTTGCTATATAAAATGTGATAAAATTAATAACATATTCGTTTGTTTACTTAGAAATGGTGTTTCGCGTCCAATACAACGTTACGCGCATTAACTCAACTTAACTATGTTTCGATCTAAACTGAAGTGTGATTTAGAGTTCACCGATCATACACCGCTTGCTAAATGAAATTCAATTGACATGCTTTTCAGAGTAGCACAATTACTTTTAGACAATTTTGTCGCTTTGTCGAATCAATTGTACTTTCAAGGACTATTTCCTTAAGCCGAATAATTAAAAATATACAAAAAAAAACTCTAAATACAAATAAAAATGTTAAATGAATGTTACCTTTCGGAAGTGTTAAAAAACTGTCCACAATCCGGATTTTTTCCAACACTTCCGAATTTCTATTTGACCGCAAGATAATTTGCGTAAAATTAATAATATACATTTACAAACATTACCATAATCAGAACATAAATACCTAATGGTAATTAAACGTTATGGCAACCCGACACAAGGCTCCGACTTAGCAACGTGCCACCCTGAACAGCGCATATCACGATCCGCGCACAACATTATCTGTAAACGTTATAACAAAATATACCTAGCTACGTCTCAGTTGTCTCCGCTATAAGTAGTTAATAAAATAGAAGATTACAAAACGACGCGGTTAACAGTGTACATAAGACTAGTATTTGTGTGCCCTCGCCCTAACCGCCCTAACCGCCCTAACCGCCCACCGCCGGCGCCAGCACAAAACAACAACAAGCAATAAAGCGTATTGCAACTATTAGTAACTCTCGTATCATAATATTACATCGTTTGTGATTTAACTTTTTAAATACCTTTATCATTATTATAATACAAACGGTAGTGTTTATCGTATGCAAAAAACAAACCGACAAACGGAGAGGCACACAATGATCTACGTAAAGCTATATAATATATACAAACGCCTCTGCAGGCGCTCGGGTGCCGCGGCCACCCAGCTCACAATATCAGATGTGACGTCACGCCGCCCGCACCCGCGGCCACACGATAAGAGGTTGCCCGACAATAACGATCAAAACATTCTCACGATATAGTAACTCTAACAGACTCGCGCCACAGCCCGTGAGCCCGTTAGCCCGTTAGCCCGCAGTCCGCACGCACACAGCTGTGGCGCCGGCCTCTAACATATTAGTTATAAATGTAACTAATATTTGGCATCAGAGTATGACATTTTTTTAAGAAAGTACCTACGCAGCGCCGTGAGACTCTTGGGCATTCTAAGTTTGAGCAGGGACTCGAGTGAAACTCAAAAGTTGAATAGCGTATAGAGGAACAATTTGAACTTTAAACAGGACTCCATTAAGGGAAAAGAAAGTATATTGTACAATAGTGTAAAAGAGATAGTGACAGACATCCGTCCACAGAGTCACACGAGCGCCGCGCCGCAGTATAAATCTACAATTATGTATTTCATAACAATAAATATTGGAATACACGTTAAGTACATAGTCAACTACGGCATCAGAGCACTTCGGCCATCATATCGTCATCAAGCATAACTTCGCTACAACTGTATATTTATTTAATTAGTAGTCAATATAGACATTAATGAAAACTTTATTGTATTTATCAACAACATATTTATTATTTATTTGAATATGGCAACGGTACCGAGACCGATTCGTCAAGAGTGCAACATTACCCACAAACTCGTATTCTTTATAATTTGTACTAGCTATTTCTAAATAGAAACCGTAAAAATTAATGATCACATACCTCACAAGTTCACCATTTCACGGTTGCCATATCCAAATGTCCTAGAGCGCCCTTAGCAGTCTAGTGCCTATCTCGCCGCGCCTATGTCCTTCATTAGATTAAAGGTTGCCCCTATTATTTGTTCAATGCCAACTTCATTACTTTGCGCTGCAAATGGCCGCCTTTATAAATCCGAGAGATTAAAAATAATAGATAATAATGACTGTATAATTAAGCTTTGTTAATTTTATAATATATTAGGTATAAGCTTATACCGATAAATAAACAATACATCAGATATTTCTGTAATGTATCATCATTCAAATAACCCTTAACGTAAACTTTGCGCCAAAGTAGTTTATGTAGAATAAGATCTGAAATAAGCGGAATTCTTGTACTATTATCTCTATATAAGGCTAATATGCATTAAGATAAAAAAATGAGTTATTGTCATTTAAAAATTAATTTTATTTAAATATGTAAGATGCGACCGTTCACTTTATATTAACTCGTCAGTGTCGTATCAAATCTTTAGAACAGGCTATATTAATCTGACACATAATGAGAAGGGATAAAACCGGTCCTAGGTTTGTATTTCATATAAAAAAGTAAAAAAAAACATAGTTTAAATATATTAGAAATCTTTATATTAATCTTTAATAGTGAGCCTCATTTTAATAGATTTCAACTATAAAAACTACATTGATGTTAAAAAATTAGATAAGTATATTTATATACATATACCAGGATTTCTGATATTAGATTTTTTAATGGCTAGTTATAAATCGAATATCGGGCTCGCACCGGGGCGAATATTGTTTATTAGAAAGTATATTTAGGTTAATAAATAGGTATAATACTTATACTTACCGATGTTCGAAGATTTTTTATAAATAGTTTAAAAATACTGTTATATTGTTTTCTGGAACAAGAACTCGTTAAGTGAACGTAGATCGACTCTGTTCCGCATATGTTAAATCTCTCAAGAATCGTTTATCCTTGAGAGATTCGAGATTATAAGATCTTTGCAAACTAAAAGTGACTGACGATTGTTATTAAAGTAATCAAGCGACAAACGGAAACCTATAAATTAAAGAAATTACAAAATACAACGTATAATAAAGGCTCTCGTTTTCTAAAGCGCAGGCGTCCGGACCAATTTCGCGTCAACTTTTCAACTATCGATACGATAACGACTTATAGCAAGTGTGAGTTTTATTCACTATTCGATAACGCCAACGATATCGAGAAATTGTAAGGCACGGAAGCAGCTTTGAAAATTGTGCCATACAAAATTTCATTAACATTATTTCATTTAATTAATTGCCATTTTTATTTTGTTATTGGTTTTTGTTACTTTGGTTTCTAGTAAATGTGGTGTCGATAACCCTGACTTAAGTCTCTGTAATAAAAGTTTTTGAATTTAACTAACAACATCGAACGGTCAATAAAACTCGCACTCACTAAGATCGTCATCAACGATCGCGTTGTGGAGTTACGTAGCCGCGTGTTACGTGTCAAACTTGCGGAGGTTGATGGTCGAGTAATGAGCTAGCCCGTCATCGACTCGTGCGCGTGGGGGCGCGGGGGCGGGGGCGGGGGCGCGGGCGGGGGCGGCGGCGGCCTAGTCCCGCGGCGCGGGGGGGCGTCAGGAGGGCGGCGGGTGGTCGTGGCGGCGCTCGGTCCCGGCCGCTAGCAGGTTTGCGAACTCCATCTCGAGGATCTGGCGCGCCTGCGGGAGAACACTCGTATGTCAATAGGAATAAGGTCGTTTGTTGTAAGTAGAGTCAGCAGGTCAACGTACCACCAAATTATATTATGATGTTTATATATAGGTACCTGCGTGTTTTGCGTGGGCACCTGCAGCGCAAGCGCGAGGCTGTTGGCTGTTGTATAGCTGTGGCATATAGTAGCATACACGTGTGGCATATGTGGCATACCTGCGTGTTTTGCGTGGGCACCTGCAGCGCCAGCGCGAGGTTGTTGGCTGTTGAATATCTGTGGCATATGCGTGTGGCATATGTGGCATACCTGCGTGTTTTGCGTGGGCACCTGCAGCGCCAGCGCGAGGCTGTTGGCTGTTGTATACAACGTGTATCAAGCAGGGCCAGCCATAATCCAGGGTTTCAAATTATCCCTAGTATAGGCCCTTCCTACAGCTTGTATCAAGCGGGGCCAGACATATTTCACGTACCTAATCACTTACTTTTAGTGAGCTGGTACACATAAAAACATTTCTTAGTATCTCAGGCATTGTGGAAGTACATACCTTTGAAAATAATACGAGTTTATCGACATTATGACAACACTATCAATCAGCTGATTAGCGTAATAAACTCTGTCTAGTGTTACTTTCTCCTTTGCCTCTGCTGTGACCCTAGTATTTTTGTGCCTATTGAGCTGACTCCACCCGCTTTCAACTATTTATTTTTGATAAAGTTTAAAGGGTTCCGTATTGTTATTTTTTTCACTAAGAACATAAGTTACGACTACCTACTTTTATTAGTTAGAAAAGAAAATTGAGACGTTCATTTAGTCAATTATTCTCTGTTCCTATCACCAGGTCAGGTCAATAATGTGTTATATATCAGGTAAGTACTTTTGATGGTTAATTAGTATAGAGGTACGAATCTAAAACATTTATGATTTTGAGAAAATTAAATGTACTTAAATGTAAAGAGTCGTCTGAGTATTGTTCATGAATTGAAAGGCTTGTCATACGAAACCCACTGAGAAATGTCTTACTTCGCATAGCATTTCTACTTTGCTTAGACCGCGACTTTCTAAGCGACACATAGACGCTGTGATTGCTGTCTCTTTCCGATTCTATGAATATGAAAGAGACAGAGTCAATTCTCAGCGCTGCGGCAGCCGCTACTACCAAGGCTTTAACTTAGAGAATCGCACTGAACAATAACTAATGCTGGATTTACACGGAGCCAATACTTGAGACAATCCAATAAGCCAGTCCAATATTGGCAACGTGTAAATAGAGACAGTCCACTACATTGGATTGTCCACAAGGCATTTTTGCTTAGCATTGGCATTGGCTTATTGGACTGGCTTAGTGGATTGTCTCAAGTATTGGGTTCGTGTAAATCCAGCTTAAAGCAGTATTGTTCTGAGGCTTAGACAAGTAAATGTTTGTGAATACGGGTTTCATTCAGAACTGTACTAAACTCACCCGTTTACACGCAGTAAAAATAACAAAACAGAAAAATCTGTCACCATGTGAGTTTTCATTGTAACTTTTATGTCGGCTCTAAAAAACAGAAAATAATAATGTTAATAATTTGAACAGTGATAAAAAAAGACTTAACTAATTTATAAATATTACTAGTTTTCGTAACTCAAAGTCTAATTTACGAGCCCTAAAAAGTATTGGCGGTATTAACATAATGGCGGTATTGGTACTAGGAGTCACTCCTGGTATGGGCGGAGTCACAAGAAAGCGTGCGCGTGCGTCTTTCTTCTTAATGGGTTCTGTAGATCATTTTATTTTTCTAACCGCTTTGGTTGACCCGGTATAAATGTAAGCATTCCTGACATCCTAACTAGTGTGATACAACATAGTTAAACTTTACTAACTGTTAAATGTGCTGTATTGTGTGATAAGTGTGAGTGTCAATAAAAAAATTTCTTATTCTTATTCTTAACTAACTAAGTTTAACTATGTTGTATCACACAAAGTTTCAATACTTAACACATTCGTTTTTGTTTACAATAATAATGTTAATAAGAATAAAATTTTTAAACATCTGTGACATAAGTACTAAATAAAACTTATGGGGGCATGTTAAGATTTTATCACTAATTGACTAAATTAATAGCAACAAACCTAAAAATAATACGCAGCGCTTAAGCCAGTTTACACTTTTAGTATTTTGTGATGAATTGATGAATAACTTAACTAATTTAAAAATATTGCTAGTTTTCGTAACTTAAGTCTAAAAGACATAATTTTTTTGGGCCTTTTCTGAAAGTGCCGGTGAACAAAAAAAAAATGGTACGTTTTGTTAGAACTAGCCATTTGGAGAAATAGTTAATATGGCACAAAAGTTGTAGGATGGCTCCGAGCCAAGTTATACAAGTTCGAAGATTCATCATTTTCATACATTTATTGATTCCTAAATTGTTTTTCGTATAAACAGAACAGATGATGACCCAACAGCATGCAGCGCTGCAATGACAATTGCTTCAGATCATTAGTTTTAGCAATATCTTTCATTTTGTTATGTTTCCCAGTGCCAGCATTTTCAGAAATCAATAAATGTATGAAAATGATGAATCATCGAACTTGTATAACTTAGCTCAGAGCAATCCTACAACTTTTGTGCCATATTAACTATTACTCCAAATGGCTAGTTCTAACAATACGTACTACTTTTTTTTGTTGGCCGGCACTTTCAGAAAAGGCCCAAAAATGTGTGGAGCTCGAATGATCTCCTTTCGAACCCTAAATAAAAACTACTAGGGTTATGGGCGGTATTAACTTCTAGAACCCCAAGCTGTCGCATGAGACCGCAGTTGACAGTGCGGGCATTTCCGTGCCTTTGTGGGAGCGGGCGAACTACACATTTCCGAATCCTAAGTACCAGGAGTAGGCAGCACACCCCGCCATAGCAACGCCCAACGGTACGGTAGGTTTGTTTGCATGTTTGCCTACAATTTTTTCGCAGTCGTTTGTGAAAGCTTGCAGAGTGCATACCTACTTTTAGTTATTTTTTTGCTGTTTGGTTTCGATTCGACTACCTATTAAATTAATATGGTATTTCTAAGTAATCAGGAGTATTACGAAATGATTCTTTGTGTCGGAGCAGCTAATAGCAGTTTCCGTGGTGCTCGTGAACTGTACCGCGAGAGATTTATCGACGGCAGACCAGAAGCTGAGCAGCGACGCTTGTCATCGGCGGATTGCTTTCGATGAATGGTTTTGCGTCTCCAGCAGACTGGATCCTTTCGTGGGACGAGTCCGGAGGTGCAGCCAAATATGCGGGACCCGGGTTTTGAGGAGGCTGTGTTGGAGCACTTTCAAGAAAACCCAAGGACCAGTACACGTCGAGCTGCAGCTGTTTTCAACGTGGCTCACATGAAAGTTTGGCGGGTGCTCCGAGATGACGGCAAGAACTCACCCCCGCGGACTTCGAACCGCGTCGTGGATTTTGCCAGTGGTACTGCAACAAAGTTATGACGGTTCCTGGTTTTACTTTAACTGTGCTGTGGACGGATGAAGGAGCCTTCACTAGGGGCGGGATAAGCAATATCCACAATGAGCATGTGTAGTCACACACGAATCCGCATGTGTCAACAGAGTCCAGTTTCCAACATCAGTGGCGAGTTAACGTCTGGGCTGGCATAGTTAGTGGTAGGCTGCTTGGACCTAAGTTTTTGCCCCAACGACTAAATGGAGAGAACTACCTCGAGCACTTGACCAATTACCTACGTTGAAGAGCAGCTTGAAGAGTTTCCTTTTGGGGAATATCATGCAATGACCTTTCAGCATGACGGGGCATCACCACATTACGCGCGACAAGTGCGCAAATATCTTAACCGACGCTTTTCACAGTGGATTGGCAGAGAAGGGCGCGTGGCCTGCCCACCGCGATCGCCGGACCTTACACCTCTTGATTCTTATTATGGGGGCATGTTAAGGGTTTGGTGTACGCCGTGGCTTGCGATACTGCCGAAGAAATGAAGGATCGAATCAGAGCCGCCGTTCTGAGCATCACACCACAGATGCTTCAAAACCCAGAAGAGTCCGTTTTGCGTCGGGCGCAAACTTGCATCCAGCAACAACGTGGGCATTTAGAGCCATTTTTGTAAACTGTTTATCGTGAAGTGCAGTGGACTTTTTTTATCACAGTTAGGGTGCTACCAACACTACACCTCAGTGCTTCACTTTACCTCTCAACTCAAGCCCCAAGCGGCAAGAAGTGAATCTTTGTGTGCTGTTTTTATAGGATTTATCTAATGTAAGTACTGTTTTATATTAGAAAATTATTATTCCGACTAATGATCCTATGTAGGTAATAAGTTGTAAGAAATACATCGAAATACGAGTAAAATAATACGTGGTGTAATCCGTTAGCATTTCTTACATGTCGATTCGTGCGCGGCGGATTCCGCCTGCGCAATGCGCCGTGATTTAGGACTCGGGCTAAGAGTACGATTATCAATTCTGTGACTACACCTCAAAGTGCTTTGCTTAAGTTGTATTGAGTTATTTAAAAAATAAGTCATTAACGTTTTATATTTTAGCGTTTTATTAACGCTTAAATACACTTAAGAAAAATTTTTAAAAAAAATTTACCTAAAAAAATTTACTTAAGTGTATTTAAGCGTTAATAAAACGCTAAAATATAAAACGTGAATCTATAACCGCAGCTTCATCTTAACCGAATGTTCAAATATTTGTAAAAATATTTCTTTCGGATCTCAGAGGTGAAAACTTCTAAGATTTGATGAACCAATGTTGACTAAAAACAGAAGCATCAAGCACTGACAAATTTCGACGGTTGAAAGCCAGACCTCGGCAGCCAAGTGGTTAAGACAGCCGCCCGGAATGCGGAAGGTGCGTGGTTCGATTCCCGCCTGAGGTAGTCTTTTTTTTCAGTGTTTAAAATTTTAAATAAGTTATTTTAATGTAAGACCTATGTAGACCCACTTTGCAGCGATTTTCGTATGAAGCGCACCGACCGCCCGGGTACGTGCCAGTACCAAATAGACGACGCGGTGTGCAAGAGATTTTGACCTTTAGACTGGTAAAGCGACGGAGTCCGCCATTGTACCTACCTACTCGTAGGTAAGCGTACCTATCTACTTTGGAGTCAAAACAATGTACTGTAAAATGATAATATTTTTATTACTTTGATGACAATTACTTAGGTAGGTACCTACCTACTAATACAAATTCTTAAATCACGAAAGTAAAATAGCTGCCTACTTATCTGTCTTTGTTTTATTAGTCTAACAAATCCAACAAAAAATTCCGCCAAGCGACTGCCGACAAACAACCCAGACGGGTTGTTTGTGTCAAACAAAATGTGCATGTGCCGTCAAAGGTTTTGATTTTCGCCGCCCGCGCCGACAGTAGCCGGCAACAGAACAGTTTGAGCGGGCGAACAGTACACCTCCTGTTTGCAAAACTGTGCGCCTGGTAGGGGGCGTGGCGGCCAAACCCACCCAAAACTAGGGCACGCAGTTTTACAAACAGGAGGTGCAGTCGTAAATGCAAAAACAAATTAAATTGAGCTTATCTTACTAGGCTATTTATAGAAAGGGTCTATACTAGGCATAATTTGAAACCCTGGATGGCTGGCCCCTCTTGATACACACTGTATATGTGGCATACCTGCGTGTTTTGCGTGGGCACCTGCAGCGCCAGCGCGAGGCTTTTGGCTGTTGAATAGCTGTGGCATATAGTGGCATATACGTGCGGCATATGTGGCATACCTGTGTGTTTTGCGTGGGCACCTGCAGCGCCAGCGCGAGGCTGTTGGCGTCGAAGTTGTCGTCTAGCGCCAGCAGCGCGCCGTGCACGCCGCTCTCGGACAAATTGTTCGCGAACTCCTGTAAACAAACATAGCTTTAATCATCTGCAGCATAATCAGCATATTAACATCCCAGTGGCATACATTTTTAAACTTTCGCGTTCTATTGTACACAAATATTTGAACGTGGTTTAATGCAAAACGAAGACATCCATCACATACCGCATGCACACACATACGCACCGGTCGAAACGTCGCGTATAAAAAGGTAAGCGTAGGATGCTTTTAGTGGTTTTGCGTTAAACCCCATTTAAATATTTATCCCAGTGGCAGTTCCAAGCAGTCAGCTACTAGACACACTTTCCTTCCCACTTATACGACATCATGAAAATATTAAGCTGACATCGAAAGAGAGCGAAGGGCATCTGGGGGGTGACTCTTGAACGCAAACTCAATCTCAATACAATTCCAATGCGATTAATATATATCGATATTGGGATAAGTAAAGATAATTCCGGAACGCAATCTCGATAATAATTTGTTCAATCAATTTCCACGCAATTTGTTTTTAATGTGGCGCTATTGTCGCTTACAAAAGTGCCATTTGACATTTTTTAGATTTGTGATTGGAAATGGATTAATGCAATTGTGTTTCAAGAGTAAGCCTACTGTTCGGGCCAATATGTTAGCGCGCTGATTTAGTCGATGCTCGAAGAATGCAAAAGTCACCTTATTTCGGGCCATTTGCACTTCGTTTTATACTTGTAGCCTGTGGTTGGATTACACACAGAAACAATATAATGTCCTTCGCATACAGTATGTACAACAATGCATTCAGGGTGCTATTAAGGCTGCCCCATTTTTGCAGCGCATCGGGGATGTTCGCCGCAGAGCGCGTGGATTGCTTTCACACAGTGACGCGGAAGCGGTGCACATCTCTGGTGCGTAGGGTGCGGGCCAGTGCCAATAGTACCCTGAGAGAATTGGCCGAACGTTTTGACTGTCAGTATGTGAATCACTGTAATATGATTCACCTACTGACTAAAGTCAAAATAAATAATAAATATTGCAATTTTCATTAATGTTTGTTTTGTAAAAAAAGTATGTAAACATTTTTTATTTTTATTTTAATGTGTGTATAATCATAATCAATTACTTATCCAATTTGTTTTTATTTTATTGAATAGATTTCTTTATAATTGTAATGCAATGATCCAAGTTGGTCGAATAAATTAATTTTATTATTATTATAAGCTATAACCCATCCAATGCGGGTTGGTGGGTTGCGACTGCTATCTTACGTTAACCACGGTGGGATTTCAGATATTTTAAGAGTGATAGGACAGGGTTGCATAAAAGATCCCGATAGGTCGACATGCTACTGCGAGAGGGAGACCTCGGAGGGCCCCACTAAGATAAGATAAAGTACCTTGAGGCTGATAAATCGTGAAAGAGACTTTTGTGGGCCCTTTAAAATATCAGCTAGAACGTTTCGACACCCGCGCCTCACCCCTCGACGTAAACGTCAGCGCCTCAAGTGTTATTGTTCGTTATCGCGGCGCGCGGCGGGGCGGCGTCAAGTTGGTTTACACTAACGTAATTTATGACTTACAGCCGGCTCGCACTCTTTAAGTGTTGTTTTTATAGATGCTAATAAATGGAACTCGAAACTTATGTTAAGTTGTTTGGGTTTACGTTTCATTGAAATAAATAACGGGTTCAGTGGACCTTCTAAAGCTGGCCACTGACGATCAGTTTTGCGCGTCAGTCCAGGCGTAAAACTGTGGCGTCACTCCAAATGGTTTTACGCCAAACAGATTTCCCCACTCACTGGCGTCACGCCGGCTCGACCGGCCGGTACAATCAATTATGAACTTTAGTGTTTAGCTCTAAGGATCAATATTCATTGGAGAAATTCGTACTGACGCGATTGGAGTGACGATCACACACTCACGGTCAGTTTGGCGCGACGCGCCGGCTATTCCGTGTCGCGTCGTCAGTTAAAACTCTAGGGTGACGATTCGACATTCACGATCAAATTTTGGACTGACGTCAGTTCAACTGATGGGAAAAACTGATCGTCAGTGCCCACCTTAAGATTTTGATAAGATACCTTGAAATGAAACACTTTTTACGGATTAACTCGCGTTTAATTTACTATTTACATAGTTTTTATATTATCCTGACGTTTCGAACCCTTTACAGGGTCCGTGGTCACAGGGAGACTGAGGTGTTGGTCGTCTCATTGTCAGAAGTTATTTGCCTACCGTCAATAATTTTTATATTTTACCGGGTGCGTTCAAGTTTACACAATACGAGCTAACAATATTTTTAGGTCTGGCAATGTGTTGCTGTTGGGGCTGGGATTTGATGACCTGTATGATGGGGTCCCAGGCAGGTGGTAAATTCCAACCATCCTCTCTATTGAAATTACGATGTTTTTTAATTTCAATAGCCTCGCGTATCATCCTAGGGATGAATCGTTGTTCCTTGGCGAGTATTTGAGGTTTGTCAAATCTGATGTAATGGTTGGGTCCCTCGAGAGCATGTTCACAGTGTGTGAACATGCTTGGGTTGGGTCTCTCCAAATAACTTCTGACAATGAGACGACCAACACCTCAGTCTCCCTGTGACCACGGACCCTGTAAAGGGTTCGAAACGTCAGGATAATATAAAAACTATGTAAATAGTAAATTAAACGCGAGTTAATCCGTAAAAAGTGTTTCATTTCAATGTGTAGTGCTCGCTTAAACCTCAGAAAACAAGATACCTTGAGCCAATTGATCGAGAGGAAGACCTCGGCGGACCCCACTAAGATAACACAAGATAAGCCGACCCACCTTGAGGCTGATGGAGGCCAGCCACCGCTGCAGCCGCTCGTTGGTCCACACGAGCACGTCCCGGGCGCCGTGCTCGGCCGCGCGCCGCCGCTCCTCCAGCACGCGCACGCTGTAGCCCACGCGCTTCAGGCACGCCACGCCGAAGTGCAGCGACGTTCTGGGGGTACATACTTTGATCATAAATATCATCATCATCAGATTACGGAATCGTTTTGAAGAAAGAAAAATGGTAACTGTTAATTTGTGTATGAACAATTTTAACAAAGGCTATTGCGTCTCATCAACATCAGCCTCACAAACTTAACTCAACAAACGTCCCACGACTGGTGATCAGCAGAGATCGAAATTAGGGAAAGTTATTTATGTACTTACACTGATTTCACACAGCGAAAGAATAAAGTGGATATGCCCCTAAATCCCGTGATTAATTTTAAAGAGCAGAAAAATCCCGTGATTTATTAAATAAAAAAGTTATTTACTTTTACACAATTTAAACCACTGCACGCGCGACGTTGCCAAATTTACATCAACGACATAGGATGTCCGAAGTAGAGAAATTCCAAATAAAAGAAAACAATAGCGGAAATGCTGAGCACTACCCGCTTAACGAAATGTAAGTACTAGATTTTGTCTTTTTTCCACACGGGATTGTTCATTAGAAATCCCGGGAAGATCCATATTAATATTAACATTTTGATGCAAGTACCTAGATAAATAACTCTACTTACTTAATTCCGACCTCTGGTGATCAGATCACAAAAACGGGTTATGCATCGAAAATCCGAAACACACTTTGCCCGACTTGGGAATTGAACCCTGAATCTCCAGTTCACGGACCAAAAGCTTAGCCACTCGCCACTCGGACATCGAGGTATTTTAATATAATTCATCAGAAACATCAGACGTCCACATAATAAGTCGGCCGGCAATTATTCTAAAATGTGTTGTCTTATTTTTATACATATAAAAAAATATTGACTTTTTTGTGACGTATGGAATAGTTCAGTCTACAGTAAGTAGATTACACCGATAACTAAAAGTACACGTACACAACATTAAAAATATACTCTTATTAAGATCGTACCTGTGAAAACTGTCTACCATTTTGAGTTGCGTCCGTAGATCTCTTTTCGTTAAGTGTTCTAGCATTCTTGCGTCTACCAGACATTCCATAAACGTTGTTCTATATTGAGGTAAGCCTGAAAATAAGCATTAGATGAGTATACATAATGTTTTAAATGTTAATAATGGTACTTAAAAAGGCAGGAAACATAGTTGTAAATAAGTTGGCGAATACGAAAAGTAAGTATAACATATAAGACTAAGGAATTTTTTTAATTAAACCAAGGACGATTTTAACGCGTAAAATATTATGATATTTGGCAATTTAAATGTAGTTATTTTATAAGGGCTGTCGTAAAACCAGACATAACAGAAATTGAATTGCTAGGAATCTGAGTGACAAACAAGGAGATATGAAAAATTTAAATTTTAATAATCATCATCATACCAATACTATTGGTTGACGTATTTCTTGCTTAGCTTTCTCGTACAAGACAAGTCTAGTGCGATGTCAACTGGATCGGAGTCATTTTACAAGCTTTAATAAAAAGGAACATAAAGTATGTGTGTTGTTAAAGTAGTTGTTGACATTGAGTTGAAGCCTTTGGCTTTCAAAGTAAAAAGTAAATGGAGTTGATTAATTTCGGCGGGCTGGATAAGTCCACCACAGCTTAACTGGAAGAGCACCAGATCCGGATTGTCAGAAAGGTGTGGGTTCGAATCTTGCTCGTGTAAATGTTTTCAACTGGCGCTCACCTAGCGAGGGTAGCCACACGTTGCCGATCCACTCGTGGTTCATGTCCCCGAAGGCGAGCGCGGCGCAGGCGGTGCCGCGCGGCGCCGACGGCGACGTCAGCGACACCATCTCCTGGATGGCCAGCCGCAGCTTCAGCCGGTGCAGCGGGTTGCTGATGCCTAGGCAACGAAACATCATTGCTTGTGTGTATACTTTTATATAAGAGAAGAGGGGCTTCTTGGCGGGAAAGTGAAACGTCATCAGTGGTTGAGGATTCGGAGTAGGTTTTTATGATCGTACGTGGTTGTTAGATAATGAAAACAAAACAATCCGAATAATTTTTCGATTTCTCTCAATAAGACCATGTGGGATCGTGGGATCTTAGTGAAGTCTCCTCATCTTTACTGAAACTCAAGAGGTCTTAAGGGATATAATTTACCTTTAAACATCAATATTATCATTATATTATTTACTTTAATCTAAGACAACATTTAATATTATATTTCTTAGGGCTCTGGGGTGTTATCAGCATAACAGATGACCCACAGGGGTCTCGAAAGGACAGCCTTTCGAGGAGAGACCCCATCAAGACTTAGTTGTGTCCGATGTTCTACAGGAGTGGTCGAAGAACAGACCCGTGTGAAACACCCGCATACCATGCGACGGGTGCCTATACTGACTCCCCCAGAGTCTAGAAACAGGATTTTCATCCAGGACTCTACGACTGTAGCCAGGGACCGAGGACCGTATGATAGATTAGCGCCTGGCTTAAGAAGTTATAGGGGAGAGTGTTAAAGGCATTGGCCAAATCTAATGTTACCGCACTATAACCACCCCTATACTAATGTTGCCTCTTCGGTGATGTATTTGAGGGCCAGGAGCTGAGTGGTAGAGCCACGCTGCGTTGCAGCATGCATTGGGCCGGCTCGCCCGGGGTAAATACCACCCTCTCACGAATATTTGACGTGAAATAATGTCACTTGGTGCTGTTGTGTTTCGTCCGGCCAGTAAGAGTTCCAGAGGCCCCTTCCCGTCCCCGTCCCCCCCTCACAGTTCCTATTCCTTCCTTAACCCTATTCCTTCCTTAAAGGTCGGCAACGCATCTGCGACTCCTCTGGTTTCGCGGGTGTCCATGGGCGGCGGTGATTGCTCTCCATCAGGTGACCCGCCTGCTCGTTTGCCACCTTCTTATAATAAAAAAAGGAGTCTCTCTACTTGACAATGGCATAATGTGCAGCAAGCCTGGTCCTTCAAACGAGGCGTGAAACACTTTGTAGTCCTGCAAGGTGAGGTCGACCGATGCTTCGGTTTTGTTAACACTGCACCCGTTGTCTTCACGCCAGGACTGCAAGACAACTTTTCCAACAGGATTCCAATTCCACTTAACATCCATTTAAGTTAGCCTAAACTGAAAAAATCAAATTGATTCTTGGTTCTGATCAGGTGATGTCTGTGGTGTTGTGGAGTCAGTCGTCGGGTTTAACATAAAATTAAAATCAGGGCCAGGGGCTTCCTCCTCAATTGACAATAGCTTAATGTGCAGTAAGCCAGTAAAAACAAGACAAATTGGCGTCCGTTCCTCACTCACCGATCTCTCGCTATATCTCCTGGTCGGAAAGCACTGACATTATAGCCCCCGATTTGACATTAGCCCGGCACACCGTCATGTACTAGGGGCCTCCTTGACTCCAGCAAGCCAGTAAAAACAAGCGAAAATAGCAGCTGTTTCTTGCTTACCAACTTCTCGCTGTATCTCCTGATCCGATAGCGCCAACATGATCGCCTTCTCACTTGACAACGGTTTAACGTGCAGCAAGTCAATAAAAACAAGACAAAACCGGGGCAGTTGGTCGAGTTTAATGCCAGCAAAACCCAGGTTTGTGCATTCTCGTCTAAGGTAACTAACTCCCTTCCTTACTACTCCCTCTCTTCAGAACTCTCCGTTACCCATTTCGGTGAACCTCAGCATTCTTGGCATTGACATCGGCCGGGAACTGAATCCAAAATGCTATATCGAGAGTGTTATTTTAACTGCCTGCCGTAAGTTAGGTATTCTCAATAAGGTGAGGCGGTTTTTCACTAACGAGCTGCGCTGTTTGCTGTACAAGACTCAGGTGCGATCGAGTATGGAGTATTGTTCCCATCTATGGGACGGCTCCGCTAAATACCTCCTCGATGCACCTGATAGACTGCAAAAGCGAACGGTACGCATATTGGAGATGCTGAGGTTACAGCTTCCCTTGAGGACCTCTAGCTGCGTAGCAGTGGCGTGCCTAGGGCTTCAGATTGGGGCAAGCTACGAAACCTGAAGTTCCTAATCTTGCTACCTAGGTACAATGTTGGTGCCCATTTGTGGCACTAGCCACAATTTTTACTCAAATCGTCATAGGCCGTGGCATTCCAGACGTTCTTGTTGTACGATAATATTATTGAGTAAAATTTATACCAGAATAATTGTTACTTCATGAGGAATAAAAATGTTATAATGAATTTATTATCCTACTTCGATAAAAACTATAAATACAACTGCAAAATTACTACAAAATGCGAAAATGGGCATTTTGCGCGGGAATCACAGTCGATATGTAATACTTAAAGGCCTCTACACTTAATTAATTAATTATTTTGAATGGGAGCAACCAACAATCCAAAGAGTTTTTTACATAGACCTATTATAATTAATGCCCTAGATGACTTTGAATAGTTTGCGAAATACATAAATCAGGTGTAGGTTTGTGTGATGTTCAAAGAATTTATTTACCTTTGGTGTGCCGATCAACAACACGTTTACACATTTCTTTGCAACAACATCACATGCCCAACACATCTAAGTTCGTCACAGGGACCAATAAAGCGACGAACTGAACTCAGAATACATTTTTTATCACAAGAGCTTGAATTTTACGAAAACACTTGTTACTTAAAAACAATAGCTCAAACAAAGTGAAGTGCGACAATAACAAAGAATAAAAAATGGCTGCAGCTGCAGCGCATGCGCGATCGCGTACTAAAGCTCGCCTCTGATTGGTTTGCCCGAGCTCGAGCCGTCGTCGGTCGCCTTTGATTGGTTCGCCCGCGTTGAAGTTGCACGTGATTCGGTAGAAATAAAGCCTGATTTGGACTATTTATTGGGCTAGTAGCGAGTACATTACTGCGCTAGTTTGATTATTTAAAATTTAATTTAAATTATGCAAAGTTGAGAAGCAATGTAACAAAAAATAATTGCTTAGTGCAAACGAGGAACGAAGGCCTTACTTGCGAACTTCATAACGCAAGCAGGCTTTGACCAAGAGTGTGAATTTCTCATAGAATGTTTTAATACTAATGGCAGGTTATTGGATTTGATTTTGTCGAGTTGCGATTGCACTGTAGCTCATTGCATTAGCCCGCTTCTGCCTGAGGACACTCATCATCCTGCTTAACAAATAAAAATTAGTGTTAGCCAAGTAGACCGAGTTTTGCAACCTGCACAGCGGATTGTGCGCCGCTTTCACTCTGCAGACTATACTCAAATAAATTCCAAAATAAATTTTTATGAGTGGGAATCTGAATTTGCTGGCCTTGATATCAACACCGCAGTTCAAAAATTTTATAATATTATTAATAAAATAATTGACACATTTATCCCCGGAATAATGAAACGGTGCAACGATAAGTACCCCCCTTGGTTTACTTCCAATCTAATAAAAACTATAAAAAAGAAATTAAAGTCTCACAAAAAGTGGAAAATAAACAATAATCTGTCAGATTATGAAACTTTCTGCTACTTGCGTCGGGAACAAAAGATTCTAGAGGAGAAATGTTATGTCAACTTTGTTGCCACAGCTGAACAGCGAATTGCCATAAACTCCAAATACTTTTGGAGATTTATAAAATCTAAAAAGAGCGGTAATGATGTTCCGGATACAGTATATCTTCATGATCAGTCTACCTACAATGGTCAAGATATAGCAAATCTTTTTAATAGCTTTTTCCTCTCAGTTTTTGAGCCCCCATCATGTGTTTCATCAGATATTTCTCATTCTCAATCATGCACCCAAGCTTTGTTGAGCTCAGTGGTTGTTTCTGAGCATACTGTTTTCAAACGCTTACGTTATTTAGACTTCACTAAAGGTAGTGGGCCTGATGGCCTACATCCGGTATTCTTAAGAAGTTGTTGCCATTCCTTAGCAGTTCCAATCACTGTTCTGTTTAATAAATCCCTTACGCAGAGTATATTCCCAATAGTTTGGAAACAGTCTTTTATAGTACCGGTGTTTAAAAGTGGTGATAAACATGATGTCGAAAATTATCGTGGTATATCTAAGCTTTCAATTATCCCCAAGCTATTTGAGAAACTTGTATATGATGTGTTATTTTCTTGTATAAGACCTCTCCTGACAGAAAAGCAGCATGGCTTCGTTACGCGACGTTCCACTGAAACTAATCTGTTAGAAATGGTGAACATAATAGCATAGGCAATGGAGGGAGGATATCAGGTAGATGCCGTGTATACTGATTACTCCAAAGCATCAGCTTGGAGGCATCGGTATACACGGTGACCTCCTCAGATGGTTGTCTTCCTACCTCAGAGAAAGAAGCCAAGCTGTTACAGTGAAGGGCTTTACATCTTCTTTTGTTCCAATAACTTCTGGTGTCCCACAGGGCTCCCACCTTGGTCCATTATTGTTTAATATTTTTATCAATGACGTGATTCACTGTATTCGTCATTCCCATTTGCTACTTTACGCTGACGATAAAAAAATATTTAAAATAATCAAAAATCCAACTGATTGTTCAGATCTACAACATGACTTGGAAGCTTTAAGCAGTTATTGTATTAAGAATAAACTATTTTTAAATATAGATAAATGCTGTGTTATTACGTTCAGTAGAAAATTAAATACAATTAAATTCAATTATAAATTACACAGTAGGGATTTGGGCAGGGTGGAGGTAGTGAGAGACTTGGGAGTACTGTTGGACTCAAAGTTGTCTTTTGAACCACATGTTGAGTATATCACTAAGAAAGCATACAAGATGCTTGGTTTCATGCTTAGGCAGGGTAATGTATTTAGTAAGGTTGAAACTTACCGCATTCTTTTTGACTCTTTAGTTCGCCCCTTGCTTGAGTATGCATCGACTGTGTGGAATCCACACTATGCAGTGCATATCGATGCCGTTGAGCGAATCCAAAACAAATTTTAAAAAGTACTAAAGTTTAAATTTTGGAAAAAAGATATTGTTATCGAGTCGCTTCAGCAACGCAGATCCCATCGTGACCAGATATTTCTTTTTAAAATATTAAATAACCTTGTTGATGTCCCATATCTTTTGCATAGAATAAATATTAGATGTCCAAATATCAGATCAAGAAGTAAGAATTTATTCTCACCACCACTCTGTAGAACGCAATACTCAAAAAGTAGATTCTTAGTTCGTTCTTGTCATAGCTTTAACAAAGATTATGTTGATTTGGATGTTTTTAATGAGTCATTGATAAGTTATAAAAAGTCATTGAAATTGTCAACAAAAAGTCAAAGTGCTTATGAGTAGGTTAATCTTTAGAATTTTGTTGATTAATTTTTTATAAACTTTAAGTTTTATTTAATATTTATTTTCTAATTTTAAGCTTTCAAAATTTTTTACTAATGTATGTAAATGAATGTTGTGTAAACTCAGGTTGTTTTGTATTTTTGTAGAAACTTTATTGTCCTATGTAACATACTTGATGTTCTGTTTATATGTATTATTATGTGCTGTATGTTTCTCACATTGCAAAATAAAATAAAATAAAAATAGAATCTATACATACTTACGCCGTATTATGTTTATAGAGTAGCAATTTTGTTAAAGTTAGAAGAGAGCGGATATACTTTAAATTCGAAGCCCGGTTGCAAGCCAACTTGTGCGAGAGAGATGTAAAGCATCGCACGATTTATAAGCAGCTTTATGCGATTTGTTAGGTGATTCATAATATCAGAAACAAAATTGATAATTTGAATGCTGATGAAAAAAAATTAACAATGGTAAAAAATATTAAGTGATTTTAATAATTGCGTTTTACCAGTAGTGATATTGAGTTTTTGTTAGGGCAAGCCGGGCTTTTCGGCTTGTATGAAGGTACCGCCACTGCTGCGTAGAGACATTGCTTCTCTCAGTGTCTTAATCAGTAATCCCGCCCTCTTTTTTCCTCTCCCAGACTACACGTGCTGGTCTTAGGAACCACCATACTGTACAGACTATCAGTACACGTAAAAAAAAATTTGGCAAGTCGTTTCATTGTAAAATCGGCTTTGGAATTCTTTGCCAGCGCATGTGTTTCCCAGCTCCTATAGTCCCGGGTCTTTTAAGCGGGGCGTGAAACGGCATTTATGCAGGCCGTCATGAATGGGAGCGCTCGTTACCGTGCTTGTTCCACGGTGAGGAGCGCTCTCGTTATGTTGGACTGCATTGGCTGCTTACCATCAGGCAGCATGGGGTCACTATGACGGGTCAATATAAAAAAAGGTAACTCACTCACCTATCTCCCGCAGTCCCGCTGTATCTGCTGGTCTGAAAACGCCGACATGATAGCCCAGCACCCGTTTGTTGCTTACCGATTTCCCGCTGTATCTCCTGGTCGGAGAGCGCCGACATGATGGCGCCCGACTTGACGTTGGCGCGGCACGCCGCCACGTACCACGCCGGCATGCCCACCCACAGCTCCAGCCACGCCACCACCGTGGGCCCGTTCCACAGCGCGAACGGCGTGCCCGCGCGCATCGCCTCGCCCAGCAACTCGTGCCGGTAGTCGCGCTCTCTGTAACAATACGATAGAAGATTAGTTCCTGATTCGCCGGATTCATGTTTGGCCAGATTCCTGTTTCGTCGGATTCTTGTTTCGTCGGATTCTTGTTTCGTCGGAAATATTAATATACCATAATATCACCTAAATAAAAAAAACATGTAGTTATATTCATTATTGTGTGAATTACAATTTTGTTGCCACTATCGGACATAACTTAAATTACCTACTTAGAAATGGGTACGATTAATATTTTCAAAGAAATTACGATTTTCCTTTTAATACTATCCATATTTTAATAATATTCACTTAATACAAAACAATTATTCCATGCACAATTAAAAATAAAATAATACAGTGCTACTATAATATAACTATTATTTTTTCTTAGATGTGGTCAATGACTATGTTCAGGAAGTAGTTATGGTGTTTAAACATTCTTTATCTCTTACGTTATTAAATTAAGAACAAATAATTATTTTTATTAATGTACCGAATAATGTCTGCCTTTTATTTAATAGATAGGCAAAATGGCAATGTTTCTATAGTTTTCCTTCAACAAAAAAATTCGACGAAATAAGAATGCAGCGAAACAAGAATCCGGCGAATCAGGAACTAATCTCACAATAAAACTTTGAAGGCTTGGTTCCTACGTTACATTGCATTTAAGAACCGTCAGAAAATAAACAAACAGAAAATTCAATAATAATAATAAAAAAAATTGTTCGCGCCAACGCCGCGACGATGTTGCGAGGAACGAATGGTCACATGACCGCCCGTCCGCGCGACCTTTGCGCAAGTGACACAGACAGTCTGAAATTCGCTATCATCGTGCGCCATATATAGTATCGCCATATTGAACATAGTGAATGTTGTGTGAAGTAACCAAGTGTGAGGTGCAAGAAAGGCCATCCAGACTAGTTGTAAGTCCATATTTCCTTTCTTCTCCAAACGCAGCCGTGTCGGCGTCGACTACAATTAAGAGGAAACACTACGTCGATGTGGCATGAAAAATTCTCATACAAAACAGAAATACGACGTTTCATAGTCCCCTGTTTCCTTCTTCAGAACTGGACCAATTCTTATTACTTTTCAGCATCGGTGGACATTCGAATGAAAAAGTTATATAAAGGTTTTGAAGCAGTCTTGAGTATGAAGTAGGTAATTTATTTTAATAAGTATTTATACCAAGGTACAAATAAAAAGCCCTTTCTAGCGGCAGAATTTCAATTAATTTTTTTAAAATAGAAGAACACTCATTGTGACGTAACTATAATAGTTAGATATATGCTATTGCGACACTTTTCGTAGATAATGATGTGTTCTGCAAAGTCGTAGTACATTATTTTGTTCTATCATCAATCGTTCGTAGCACACGCAATGTCAGGAATTTATTAGAGTTTTAGTAAGGATCCCTAAATTTTTTGAAAATATAATATAGCCAATGTTACCCGGAGATAGTGTAGCTGAAGAATTTTTTAAATCGGTCTAGTAGTTTCGGAGCCTATTCAATGCAAACAAACAATGTAATGTTTCCTCTTTATAATATGAGTATAGATAGTGTCGCCACGGGCGTGTGCTGACTTGGTCTTGGGCCGCTGCAGGTCCTGGTGCTGCAGCGGCAGGTGGTGGTCGCCGTCGTCCGCCAGCCCCGCCAGCCCCAGCGACGACGCCGACGACAGCGCGCGCCCGCCGCCCGGCTGCATCTGAGGGGGAGGCGGCCAGTTACACTTACGACATCTGCGGGGGAGGAGCTCATTCAACACGAGTTAGTGAAACGTTGTGAAGACACAAACCATAGGATTCGAACTGTGATTCGAACCCATATTTTTCGCATACTTTTAGTTGGCGACTCTTATTGTCGGAGGACAAGACCCTCTTTGGGTCGCTACGCTATTACAGAAGTAAGTATTAGTTAGACCTGTCGAATTTCTACAGAAATATTTTTAGTTAGACCTGTCGAATTTCTACAGAAAATATTTAACAAATTTTTTCAACAACATACATACATAGACTCATGACTATTATCGCCAAAAGGTCAAAATGAGGAGCGCATAATCAGTCCACTGCCATAGTCCATGTTTCACCAAATAACAACTGCACATGTGCTCAGCGTGACAGGTAGTGGACCCATCGCCGCTCTATGTTGAAAATGTATGTGCAGTCTTTAGTCCGTTAAACGCCTTTTACGACCCCGAGGGGAAGAGATGGCTCGGTAGTATTCTTTGAATAAGCCGCCATCACACTGCTGGAGCAATATTGATTACAAAAATGCGACAGGTTTGTGTAGGTTGACTGCTTGCATGTTTACATACTACTTAACAACTCACTGGCATGCCCGCCTTCTCCTTCTTGCTGAAGAACCTGCCTAAAGAGCTTTTGATGCCCCTTTTCTTCTGCTGGTGCATGGATGCTATGGACACTGCGGAGGCGGCGGCCGCCACGCCTCGCGGCAGGCCCGGCGACGCGCCGCCGCCCCAGCCCGCGCCGCCCGCCCCACCCAGCCCGCCCGCCCCGCCCAGCCCGCCCAGGGATTCCTGGCTGGAGCTGCTGGGAGACGGGTGGACGTTAATACACATAGTCACGTCAACTTAAAAAGTCACACTATGTAAAATTAAGGTATCAAATAAATTAGGCACCTATTTTAAAGATAACTAAAAGTTGAAAAAAATTACCACCTACCTATTTTAACGTTTCGTTATCTTAGAGTTTATTTGAGGGTAATTTACGAAAAAAATTAAATATTAGGGACCTATTTGTTGCTTTGGAAAGCTGTGTGCCGGGAAAACTTTAGTTCGGAAAAAGATATGTTAAAAAAATGTCAACGAGTAGGATTCGACTCTCCGAGATACCGAGACATTGTTGCTATTGTTTTGTATTTATCCTTGATTTGACTTTAATTTAAGGTTTAAGGTAATTGTGTGATGTAAATTTAAATTATTGTAAAAACTGTAAAATGACCTTAACAAATAAATAAATAAATAAACCTTAGCAAGACATAAAGTGTAGGATTTTAGGGTATGAATATAATTATTATCGTAATCGAGTTCACCGGTGACAAAATAAAAATAAAACTGAACTGAAACAATTTGACAAGCCAATTGTCTATAGACAGTCGATGGCAAACCCACAGTGTCGTTACCATCGATAACTTATGCGAAAGTATTATCGACATACCAAAACTATCAATGTAAGTAACTATTTTTACAATGTTATCCGATGTTTGTTGAAGAAAAACTATATAAACAAAACAATAGATAACATTAGCATGGGTACACATCAAGAGAGTCCACTTTCCAAAAAAGAAATAGGTTTAATCTACTAGAAAACTCAACTTAGCTAATTTTCTAGCAAAATGATATCCGATAATGGAAAATGACCAAGATGATGGATGGCCGAACAAACGCATTAACAGATATATATGACCATGATTTAATGTATTCAGTCTAATTAAAGCGATAGGTATTATAACACACTAAAATGGAATTACTAGGGTCTGAGTATAGCCGTGACGGAGCACTAGGGTTCTAATAAATAGGGTCACACATTAAAAACCAGACGTACCGTACTCCCATCGGCCGGGGTCACCCCAAATGAACACGAGAAACCTTAGTAATTCCATTTAATTTGTAGTAAACATTTTGTGTATAAATATTTGTGTCAAACAATGCATAAAAATGTTTGGACAATATAAAATTTCTTATAAGTAGTAACAAATAACATAAACAAATTATACAGAAGACCACAGCCAGAAATAACGACACAGACGATAATGAATGTCTTTAAGAGTGATCACGCAAGAAAAATTGAAGCAGTTTTAAACATCGCTTAAAATAAAATTTAATTTAGCTAAAAATGTTTAACCTTACTTTACGATATCACAATTTTAAATTCATCAAAAGAGCTTTTTATAACATTTTGTACTTCAAAGCATCTTGTTTTAAATTTCTTTGCGCGTACACCGTTCAATGACTCAAATGTAGCTTGCAGACTTCACAAGGCACGGATGATAAAACAAATAGTTGTCCAGCATTTTATACAAATTGGACTTTATGCAGAGCCTGTGAGGCACATAATTGAGAAGCGCGTCGGGACAATCGCACCACACGTTGGACAGATTCGCTGCGGACAGAGACAGTTTAGGCCTAGAGCTAGGGGAGACGGGGGGGCACCTGTGCACGGGGAACCGGGCGAGGCTGCCCGACATCATTGACGTCCTGGCGGCGTGAAAGAGAAGGAAAATATACATTTTGTTAATTTATACTATGCTATATCATACCTTATTATCTATTATCACTTTATGTAACTTGTTTATCAAAACTTAAGACGGTTATTTACAATGAGTAGTGTTAATTTATACTATACTATATCATACCTTATTTATTATCTATTATCACTTTATGTAACTTGTTTATCAAAGCATAAGACGGTTATTTACAATGAGTAGTTAGGCGTTTCAATTCCAATAAAAAAACGACCCCACATTTTGATAAAAAAATCATCTTAGTAAATACATCAGATTGGTTTAATAAAATGTGAGGTAGTTTTATTATGTCACTTTAGGGCGATATTCGCTTGCACTAGATTTACGCACGCGTGGTCGGACATGGTCGATCGGTCGTGGTAGGTTCGTCGTGGTAGGTCGGTCGTGGTCGGTCGGTCGTGGTAGGTTCGTTGTGGTCGGTCGGTCGTGGTAGGTCGGTCGTGGTCGGTCGGTCGTGGTAGGTCGGTCGTGGTAGGTTCGTTGTGGTCGGTCGGTCGTGGTAGGTCGGTCGTGGTCGGTCGGTCGTGGTAGGTCGGTCGTGGTAGGTTCGTTGTGGTCGGTCGGTCGTGGTAGGTCGGTCGTGGTAGGTTCGTTGTGGTCGGTCGGTCGAGGTAGGTCGGTCGTGGTCGGTCGTTCGGAGTCGGAATGGAGCGCAAACGGATAGGTATACTTACGAGTCGTATGGCGGCTGGTAGTGCGTGCGCAGGCGGTCGCGCTCGGCGTGCAGCGCGCGCGCCGCCCGCTCCAGCCGCAGCGAGCGCGCCGTCAGCGGGCTCTCCGCCCCCTCGGCGCCCCCGCCCCCGCCCCCGCCGCCCCCGCCGCCCCCCGGCACCGGCACGCCGTCCTCGCACAGCTGCAACTGTTGCGGGGTAGGGTTAACGCTTTGGTGTGTTACGTCACTCGCATTGGCAAATGGTTCATAGACATTTTTTTTGTTACCAATGGACCAATCGCGCTTAAACGTTTTTTTTTACGGTACTGTCTTAACAGTTTTAACCCTTAACAGTGTAAATTCTCAAGAAAATTTGAACTTTATTTCTTCAACATAGGGTTGAAAACAAATGAAAATTGTCAAGACACTGTTACTGTTATAGGGGGTCAATTGGCCAAAAGTGTAGAAAGTTATTAAATAATTATGGGAACATTATTAATTTACGTAGTTAGTGACATTGAAGAAAATAATGTTAATAATCGATATAATGTATAATCATATGTCGTAGTAAGATAATTATAGCCGTAATTTAGTTATATCTCTAGATATATGATTATATCCCGTAACATAGTTATACGAAAGCGATTCATTACCATCTTTTACTAGGAATATAATTATAATACGGTTCAAATTTAGTGATATAATTATAATACTGGATTAAGTTTAGTGACATAATTGTAGGAGTGTAGGGCGTGTATTACAACTACGACTACAACTATCTTACTGCGACATATACATTATACCGAAAGAAAAAGTTATTTATACTTTTTTTAAATCAGTCAAGAGGAAACATTTTTTTTTCTTTATTTTTAATGAATTCTAATAATTTTTACGTAATAAATAAAACACGGATTACCGAAATTAAACTAACGGTTACATACATACAGTTCCAGTGCTAACGTATTATTGTAAATACGGTAGGTATTAATATAAAAAAGCTAGTGTAAGGTATATAATACTAATAAAAAAATTAGGAAATGCGAAACACGAGCTACGTTATTTACGTAATACGGGGTGTTTCTAGTAGAGTCGTCTAGTAGGGTTGTCTGGAAGAGATCGCTTTCAGCGATAAGACCACCTTTGCACATACTAGATTTAAGTTTATTTTGTAAAATTGTTTCACATATACACCGAGATTTCTCATTGGTTTTGGAGCCGAAAACGTTAAGATACAAATAAAGTGTTGTACCTATCTAAGAAATAATAATCGATTTACGAGCAAAGATAAAAAAGTTATAAAAGTGACTTTTTGTCGAAAACACATAGTAACGTTCTAGTTAACATAGTAAGACGGTGCGTTTGAAGCGCCTCGGTCGTTGACTTTTACAAGATCGGCCGGTACTAAGGGTTCTTAAATTATTTATTGATATTTTTTTAATGATTTTTTAATTTTTAGTTTTACAAGCTAAATAGCTTTTACTGATGTTAAACATGAACAGGGTTTCGGCTCCAAAACCAATACAAAATCTCGGTGTATGTGCAATAAAGATTTTATATATCTATCTATCTAGTATAACAAAGTATTAATTAACATACTACTCCTATATAAGAGCCGGTGTTTGCTCGTTGATGAATTTATAACTTAAACCTAATTCCTACATGGTGAGAGATAAGCTATATTACAGTATTCATTAATAGTATCAGATACATAATATACCAACCAATATTAAAATAGACATTCTAAAAGCGAAGCTATAAGGAACGCATATGTGCATATACTAAATAACGCTTATTTGGTATAGGGTAGAAAATCCTACATATTATTAGAAACTTAATTATCTAAACACAAAATACACTTTTTACATAATTATATATAAAGCTAGTTAGGTAGACCATTTGCAAATCATATTTGTTTATACAATACATTTGAATATAATATCTACTATACTACTGTGTATACGATTGCTTTATAATAATAAACAGTTACCAATACGCTTTATTTTTACATATATTTTACAATACATTGATAGCGAAATATGATCTATTTATTTGTCAGCCAACACAGATCTATGCAAAAGCTTCAGCCCGATATGTTAAGCAGATTACACAGTAGGGTTTACAGTTTCTCAATAATTTTGGCTTTCGTTAATAATTATTCAACTTAGCATAAATTATGACAAAGTTACGAACTTCTGAATTACCACACGCAAAAGAGTATTTTCTATAAGTAACAATACTTCGTTCTAAAGTATAATCAACCAAAAAATTCGTTTTGCTTGTAATGTTTTGGAATTGATTGTCGACAACCCTAACTGCCAATTACTTTAGACATAATAAAAGCTGAGATACGCTCACCAGAACTGCTATAAATCGTGCTAGAATTTATTGTTAGTTAAGGAGTGCTCTCTCAAAGCTGCAAGCGGCAGGCTCAGCAGCAAGTTGATTCTTTAAAACTCAATCGTAAACTCGCCTCTCACTTCGACCCTCGCTTCCATTTCGACTCCTCACAATCGTCACAAAAGTGACCTTTGTGACGTTTGTCGTCGTAGTCGAAATTTGAGAAAGCGGATTTGATAACTCACTTCGAATTCAGAATCGAGTTTCGGATCGAGCCTTTACAGAATCCCACTGCAGACCTCTGATGTAATTGCCAAGCCCAGCGTGAGCGGTGGGGCAAGCCCTCGCGTGGGGAGGTGGGGGGTGGGGTAGATATGTTATTGTGATGAGATAGGGGTGTGGGGTATCGTGCCGGACCGACCTGGCTGGACGGCAGGCTCTCGGAGGACGGCGGCGGCCGGTACAGCGCGTGCGCCGGCGACATCGACGCGGGCGCCTACGCAATCACTCCATTCAGAGCCCGTAACCAACAGCTCTTACAGCAGTATTACTTTAATCTTACTAACCCACTAACCCGCATTGGGCCAGCATGGTGGGTTATGGTCAAATCTCCCCATGTGATGTTGTTCATGTGGGAAGGCCTGTGCCCAGCAGTGGGATGTTTATAGGCTGATGATTTACTATGCAAATTACCATACTAATTATGCATAGTAAGATTAAAGTAATACTGATATAAGAGGTGACAGTAGGGCATCTAGACATCATCATCATCATCACGCTATTAACGTCCCACTGTTGGACGTAGGCCTTCCCACGTGAACAATAGCTCTTGAGGAGATTGGGCTGGTCCAGTGCAGCTTGGTGGATTCCATTCAGAACGACAAGTCGAAACCACCGCGTGCTGTTTTATTATATTAATATTACCTAACTACTTAAATACATATTGCTATATTATGTAAAAATGTGAACCTCGTGACGACCAAGATTTTAAATGTGTTCGCATAATGATAGGGTAATAATAATAATATTGGGGCTGGTTCGCTCCAAACCCATGTAACAAAACTCGTTAATAAAAATATAAGGAAAAACAATATTCTGAATGTAAGAAAAATAAAATAAAGACTAAAAATAAAAATAAGGGTGACCACTAACTTTCAAACAAAAGACGTTTATTTGAAGTACAGACGCCAGGACTGCTACCTATCACGAAATGTCAAATTGCTTCAATAAATTTTGAACTTTGTCACTTGGGTATAAGGATCACGATCGATTGGAGAAATTTGACGGTTTTGGATAGATTCATATGCATGCGTGTATGTAAATGAATCTAAACCGCATTATATGGCAATGTGAATGATTCTTTTAAGTACATATGACAAGTGTTTTTTTAGTAATAATGTCTAAGTACTTATATCTATTATTCTATATTTATATTCAATACTACACTCCTTCACATATAGGCGTTTTAGGCGCGCCAGTGTTGTATATGACAAACACGCGTTGCTAATCCGCGCCAGTCGCACGATAAAAGCCTTTATGTGAAAGTGCTTTTATTATTTACAGAACAAAATGGTGATTCGTTAAAAATACGAAATGTATCTGGCCGTTACGAGGTTAATTGATCGCATTAACAATTTTACTGTTCCTAATAGGTGTACACGGCCGCTAGATATGAGAATGAAACACTTGTTCCGAATCTACTCGTATTTAACGTACTGCATGGCCACCCTGTGTGTGACCAACTGTCTAAGAAACTGCACGGAACTGAGAATCTACAGGCTTAATAATTTGTTGGCAAAAACAAGTGCATACCAGTGAGAAGATTAGTCAAAGTGCTTCACATCAACAATTTGATTTTTATTAACGGAAAAAATAAACATTATGTTCGGACTGAAACACAGTTTACAGTTAAATAAGGTAAACATGAATTATAATAATCTTTAGAAATTGCTTGAATTGAAACGTATTAAATGAGCAAGAAGATCTTCACATTTAAGTAAAATGTGTTTTATGGTCTATTTTTGCTCAAATAACAAAAACTTGACAGCGTTTTAAGTATTAAGTAGAAATTATACTGTATGTATTCTTATATAAAAACCACAATATACATAATAGGATACACAACTAAACTTTAATATTATTTATAGAAATCTAATTTGTCAAGTAGAACACTATTATATACATAATTATGTTATTAGAATTATAAGTATGTAAGTATAATAGTATTTTATATTATAAAAAAAACACCATTATTGTAAAAAAGTTTGTTTAAAAGAAATGACTTGTATCGCCACCACAAATATAACACAAGGAGAGGCCACGGATATGATTTCCAGCAGCGTAGTAAATTATTATCGTACACAATCGACTCGGTGGTAGGTTCGGAATACATTACGTGAATCGGTGGTAGTTTAGTTAAATCCACAAGGCTCCACCTGTCGGATCATACAACTCGGTGGTCACAAACGCAACAACATAACACTACGCGGCTGTTAAGAGTTGAAATAATCAGTTACTCGTTAGTAGAGGTTTCGGGTGGAGCGCCTCATTTTCAACTAAACATTTTTAACCTAAATTCATTTGTATTAGACCAAGGAGTCTATAGATTACTACACAAAAACCTTAATCCTATGTTAGAGTCTGGCCAACGATAGCTGAACCAGGAAAAACGCGGCAATTTAAAAAAAATCATGACAGGGTAACACACGGTCACTCACACAGCTGCAATTCTCTCAGAAAAAAATCAATTTGACATACGACATGTGTTAATCGAAAATTAACATGTTTGTATATATTTCATTGTGTATCATCTTAATGTTTAACGCCTTTGCGTTATCGATCTTACGTTCAAAAAAAAAAATCACTTGTCATCAATCAAAAACCTGTCTAGTTTATAAAATATAGATGTGAAAAAGGATGGCAGTCGGCCATGCATTGGTTTTCTCATTTTAAAAGGGCGTGTGGACGCCATGTAATATTAATTAGATTAGTAAAATCAGTTGTTCATTGGTTTTGTCATCAAGGCGTGTGGATGCCAGTTCAATATTAATTATAGTCATTCATTGGTTTTCAAATTCAAAGGCGTGTGGACGCCATTTCATGTTAATTATAGTAGTTAAATCTTGTTACCTATTAAAATCAGTGTGACAAAGTAAAGTGTTTAATTTTCATCATCTGAATCATCATCATCAACTATCAACGTCTCAAGGGTCTAAAGCGACGCTTCGAACCCGCCGGACGCGGCTCCTTGAGAAAGTCATCATCAACGTGTACGATCCTTGGCCGTCGCGATCACGGCTGGCCGAGAAAATCTACGCACAACATGACACCTCAGATAGACACACATAGAGGCAAAGTGTTGCCAATACAATAACAACGAGGTTCAGCTTTCGTTAGGCTAGTAACAAAAATAGCATAGAGTAAAGCAACACGACGTAATTCAACAACTCAGAGTGAGACAGATAGAGTGTGCGAGAGAGACATACCGTGTGGTACTTGTGGTGGATGGCGCGCGGCGGCGAGGCGGGCGCCAGCGCGTTCATATGCTCGTAACTGCCCACCTGCGGGCAAACGGGGGGCTCGTATACATTGTTAAATACACACGATCCAATCAAATCATTATTAGAATTGGATGACTTTTTGTGAATTCTGTGAAAAGTGATACAATGCTCTGCGTCGCCTCCTATATAAGGCGTATTACTGTGTTGATGGCGTCCAGCTGTCCTTGCATTACAAGTACTGCGTCTGTACCTGGCTTTCGTGCTCCATTTGTGCTCATGGACAGCTCTAGGCGGCGGTATTTAAGGACCGTTACGACTTAGGGATCTTCAAGAAACGAGCCTATTCTTTCCTTAAAGGCCGGCGACGCGTCTGCGATTCCTCTGGTTTTGCGGGTGTCCATGGGCGGCGGTGATCACTTTCTATTAGGTGCCTTGAGATGACCCGCTTGCTCGTTTACTTCCTTCTGTTATAAAAAAAAAATGGACGAGCCGCATCTCTTGTGTTGATGGCGTCCTTTGTGTATACCCGTCACGTTACTTACTCTGGACTCCAGTTCCTCGGCCCGGGCCTCGGTGCTCTGCTTCTCCTCCTGTATGAGCCGTATCTCGGTGTTGATGGCGTCCAGCTGTTCCTGCAGCATGAGCGCCAGCGCGGCGGCGTCGGTGTGGCCGCCCTCCACGCCGCCGTCGGATTCGTCGTTCTAAATCGATACATATTACTATTTTTTAAGGTTCAATATACTCTGAGGAAGCAGAGTGTTGCGGTTGCGGGGTTGCACAAAAGATACAAATGGGTTGACGTGCAGCTGCGAGAGGGGACCTCTCAGGGTCAACTATGATAAGATAAGTTTCAATATCATTTATTTTAGGCTCTTATTCTGTAACGATTCCTTGTTTCAAAACCACGTTAATTCCTTAAAAAGTTACGATATCTTCCCAAAAACGTATGCGTTTGACGATTATGCGTGGTAAGGTTTAGGTGTGGAATCTATAGATTGCGATACAGAATCAGGGCCCTATGCTGCGGCTGTGAGTTGTCAGCAGCAGTGAGCTGTGAGCAGCACTGACCAGAGAGGTGGCAGCTCATTATTAAAATAATACTACCAACCTATCTCTTTTTGTTTCTTAAAAGGCTACTAATGAAATAAAGACTGCACATTCCAACAGTAAAAAGTGGCGATGGCACCACTTGTCACGCTGAGCATACGTGCAGTTGTTATTTGGTGTGACTTGGCACGTATCTGTGCACAGCTTCTGCGGCCCTAATTGCCAGCCTCGTTTCTCTTGAAACCGATCCAATCGATCCGAGATTGGTATTGTGAAGTTTAGTACTCTTGAGTTACGACACCAGCGCTAATTTTGATTCATATTGCGCCGACCAATCTCGATCGATCGGGATCGGCTTCAAGATTAAGGGGGCTGACCCGAGTAAGCACTTGGGGAAGAAAGTGATGTGTGTGTGTGGTGAGCACTCGCCTCCGCGTCGCTGGACACGTCGTACTGCTGCTGCGCGCTGGCCAGCGCGTGCGCCTGCTGCAGCTTCTCCCACGACCCGTCCAGCTGCAACCACACCGGAGCGTTAGGTGCATTTACATTGTGTTTATTTCTTTAAAAAAAATGCTACGTGGAAAATTGGGTTCTGCACCTATAAATATTAAATAGCAACATCGATATAATAACGATTTAATATTGTTTTCTAAGGTTTAAGCGAGCACTACACATTGAAATGAAACCAGTTTACGGATTAACTCGCGTTTAATTTAACTACATTACATAGGAGACTGAGGTGTTGGTCGTCTCATAGTTACAAGTTATTTGCCTACCGTCAATCATCGTCGGTTAAATATAAAAATGATTGACGGTAGACAAATAACTTGTAACTATGAGACAACCAACACCTCAGTGACCACTGGCCCTGTAAAGGGTTCGAAACGTCAGGAAACTACGCCCCCCGCCACGAAAGAAGTATATAGAGTTAATTAGGTTAGGTTAGGTTAGTATGTTGACCAAAAACGCGCGAGCCGAGCGAGCGAAACGAGCGTGCCGCGGCAGCGGCCGGCGAAGCGCCAGAGACGACGTTTTTGTAAGTGCGACGTTTTTTTACACTCGGAGAGAGTGAGAGAGATCTTTTCCCACCTTTTTTTAGACTCCCTCCTGCTAAATTTCCATATATTTTTGTTTTGAGGTTGTTTACAAAAAATATTTCTCGAAAAGTACGTATCTCCGGAAGAGGGGGTTTCCAGGGGAAGGGGGAGGGTAAATTTCTCCCCTCCCCCCTCCCCACCTCAGCAAACCCCTATCAATATCTAATGATTACCCAATAAATAATGTAAACTTACACGCCACCCCTACCCAAAACTGTACAATTTCTCTCATCGATATAACCGAACCCTTGACGAACTCCGTGGTTGAGTGGTTAGCACGGCAGTTCTGGCATCGCCATCTCTGATGTTCCAATCCCGGTCGGGTCAATTGAGAAATAACTGTTTTTCTAAATTGGTTCCAGATCCAAAACTTATGCTTATTATGAAGCATGTTTGTTCGTTATCTAACCAATAAAAACAAGCTTCTAAGCTTAACTTAGATTTGATAATTGGCGTAAGAGAGCAAAACCATAAAGTTTAAAACGATTTAAAAAAAAAGATTATTATTAATGTGCCTTTATTAGCCCATCCTGTCAATCTAACATGACTGTGTCGGAGTGGGTTCACGTCAGTAGTGTAACGGAGCTATGAGGATTGAACCACGATTTCTCGAATTCAACCCGAGCATCTAACCGCTCGGCTAACGAACGCTAAAATGACGAAATTCGACATGTAGTGGTAGTTTACCGGCCTGTATATGCTGTATATGCCATACCTTGGGCTGGTAGAGCGCGGCGGGCGGCTGCAGCGGCGCGTGCGGCGACAGTGAGCGCGTGAGCGCGTCCGTCTGCTGGATGTTAAACGCGATCTCCTGCTCCAGCATCTGCCGCTTCAGCTGCGCACACAACCACAACCGCTGCTTAGTACGCACCAACACATTCGCACATACTATTAGCCCAAACGCGCACTGGCGGCCAGGTCGCAGCGGCCAGCATTGCGACCTGGCCGCAAGTATCGCGACTATACATGCGGCCAGACTGCGGCCAAAATTGTCAGTTCCGAGTATAGAGTGCTTCGTAATGGATGTCGAGGATTTTTTTTTATATTTAAGGAGGCAAACGAGCAGGCGGGTCACCTGATGGAGAGCAATCACCGCTGCCCATGGGCACCCGCAAAACCAGAGCAGTCGTAGATGCGTTGCCGACCTTTTAAAAAGGAATAGGGTTAGGGAGGGAATAAGAATTGTGAGGGGGGAGGGGAAGGGGCCTACGGAACTCTCACTGGCCGGACGAAACACAACAGCACCAAGTGCTACTATTTCACGCCGGATATTCGTAAGAGGGTGGTATTACCCCGCGCGAGCCGGCCCAATGCGTGCTGCAACACAGCGTGGCTCTACCACTCAGTCAGTGTCACTCATTTAGCACCACCCAGGGGTCACGTGTAGAGTCTCAAGGGTAAACCTACGGACGCGAGTAACTTTAACCCCCTTTAACTTTAAATAGCTGTGATCGTTTATCTTGCAAGTAAGAAGCAAAAAAACACGAAAAAAAGATTCTGGATTCATTCATTACTGTGCGAAAGACTATTTTAGACATACTTTACTGACACGAGGAAATAGAACAGCTACACAAGACAGGGATCGATTTACTGACTACTTCGTAGGCGAAGGAGCAGTTCTGTGGCAAAATAGACTTGCACTGAGAAGGCAATGAAATAAACATAAATACTTCCAAAGTTTATTTTTTTCATTTATAGTTGAATTTTCACTAGCAAATATTTCTGTGATCTCCTCCCACAATATCCTTTTTATGTCTCGGTTTAAATAGTTGTCGCACGACATGTCCTACAATGCCTGTCTAGTCTCGAGCCCGCAAATAAACCTGTCCGTGTCAAAGACATTATGATGTAATTTAAACACTCTGTAGACAAATAACACGTCTGGCCGCCGCGGCCAGTGCGCGCATGCAGGCGCACGGTCCTACAATCTTTTGAATCCCAATCGCGGTGCGGCCAGCGGCCAGCGGGCCGCAGGTTACGTCGCAACGATCTCATTGGCCGCCGCGGCCGCTGCAAGTGCGCGCGCTGACGAATCTGACGATACAATGCATACATTTCGCTGGCCGCCAGTGCGCGCTTGGGCTTAATTACACATTACACTGAATTAATCGGTTTTGTGGGATCTTACCAAAAGAAATTATAAAATAAAAATTACACATTCATTGTCCGCAGTCGATAAAAGAATAAGTTTAAGAAAAATTTTATTGATACTCACACACACATTCACACAATACAGCACATTAACAGTAATAATGAAATAATATAAATGACAAAAAAAAACAAAATATAAAAAAAAACAAAATAACACAGGACCACAAAATGAAAATTATACAATAAAAAAAAATCAAATAAAAACAGGTGGTTGGTATGTGAGGCCAACAAAGACCCTGTCTCAGCAATATGCTGCCACGTCCCTCAAAGTTGGGCAGAGTGTCGTCACTCTGCCCAGCAGCGCTGATATTCTGACAGGGCCTTTATAGGGAGGTGACGTCAAATAACAGAAAATGATTAGATGCATTTGAGTAGGTATGTCCGATTTCTTTGACCATTACGCATTATACTATGGAAGTCTCGGTCAATTCAACAGTTATAATCGCTTGCCGCTCCGCTCACAGCGGTAAGGTTGTGGCTATTTTGCCAGATTTCAGAAACTCAAGTCGCTAAATGTACTTTATTGTACCTAGGCTGTATGAGTCAAATTCTTCTGCCTTCTCTAAATAGTGTGCTTCGATTTTCTTCTCAGAACAATAACTAAAGCATATTGTTTTGAGATTTTCTCATCTCTTATGTCGTAGTCAGAGAATTCTGCCATCGGTCGTCAACGTGTGTCAGAGCCCCCGTGTTAAATCTTACACTGTTTACTTTACTTATGCTATTTCTGTATAGCTACCTGCTCGGTCTCCATGCGCCACTTGGCTAGCTCCTTGAGGATGTCCTGCTTCTCGGCCATGAGCTCGTCGGCGTACTTGCGCGTCTTGTCCAGCTCCTGGGTCAGCGCGTTTTTCTCATCCAGCGCGTGCATGCGCTCTTTTAGGTGGACTTGTAACCTGCGGCAAATACAGAAACGGGTAAAATAATAAAAACAGCGTTGGGATCGCATTTATTTTTGTAAATGTCATTAAGTACTTTATTTTATAAAGCTGTGCCGTTCCTTGCGCCTGTTCTTCTCCACAACTAAAAAAAAGACGGGAAAGCTGAGGTCACCGCCTTTGCTACAATAAGAAACATGAAATAATTAAATAAGAGTAAAGAGTGTGTGCTCCGTGTGTGTGAGAGAATGACCCGTCGTTGGACTCCGCGAGCAGCTTGTCAGAAGTGACCTTGTCTGTAATTGTTGTGGTCCTAAGTAAGTAAACCCATTCGCTGTCATTGAACTCCGCTAACAACTTGTCCACGGTGGCGGAGAGCCTTGTGTTGTGGTCCTCGTTCATGCGCAGGCGCTGGTTGAGGCGCATGAGCTGAGTGAGTGAGTGAGTGAGAGAGTGAGTGCGTGAGTGAGAGTGCGTGAGTGAGAGTGCGTGAGTCAGAGTTTGTGAGTGAGTGAGTAAGTGAGAGTGAGTGAGTGAGAGTGAGTGAGTGAGAGTAAATGAGTGACCGGCCTGTCATTGGACTCCGCTAACAACTTGTCCACGGTGGCGGAGAGCCTTGTGTTGTGATCTTCGTTCATGCGCAGGCGCTGGTTGAGGCGCATGAGCTGAGTGAGTGAGTGAGTGAGAGAGTGAGTGCGTGAGTGAGAGTACGTGAGTGAGAGTGCGTGAGTGAGAGTGCGTGAGTCAGAGTTCGTGAGTGAGTGAGTAAGTGAGAGTGAGTGAGTGAGAGTAAATGAGTGACCGACCTGTCATTGGACTCCGCTAACAACTTGTCAACGGTGGCGGAGAGCCTTGTGTTGTGGTCCTTGTTCATGCGCAAGCGCTGGTTGAGGCGCATGAGCTGAGTGAGTGAGTGAGTGAGTGAGTAAGTGAGAGTGAGTAAGTGAGAGTAAATGAGTGACCGACCTGTCATTGGACTCCGCTAACAACTTGTCCACGGTGGCGGAGAGCCTTGTGTTGAGGTCCTCGTTCATGCGCAGGCGCTGGTTGAGGCGCATGAGCTGAGTGAGTGAGTGAGAGAGTGAGTGCGTGAGTGAGAGTACGTGAGTGGGAGTGCGTGAGTGAGAGTGCGTGAGTCAGAGTTCGTGAGTGAGTGAGTAAGTGAGAGTGAGTGAGTGAGAGTAAATGAGTGACCGACCTGTCATTGGACTCCGCTAACAACTTGTCCACGGTGGCGGAGAGCCTTGTGTTGTGGTCCTCGTTCATGCGCAGGCGCTGGTTGAGGCGCATGAGCTGAGTGAGTGAGTGAGTGAGAGAGTGAGTGCGTGAGTCAGAGTTCGTGAGTGAGTGAGTAAGTGAGAGTGAGTGAGTGAGAGTGAGTCAGTGAGAGTGAGTGAGTGAGAGTAAATGAGTGACCGACCTGTCATTGGACTCCGCTAACAACTTGTCCACGGTGGCGGAGAGCCTTGTGTTGTGGTCCTCGTTCATGCGCAGGCGCTGGTTGAGGCGCATGAGCTCGGCGTTCTTCTCGTCGACGCCGGCCTCGAGCCGCTGGATGCGCTCCTCCGCGGAGCCGTGGCGCTCCTGCGCCTGCGTGCCACCCTTCGTTCAGAGGTTACATAGTCGCTTCCCGTAATGCCTGGGTTGTCTAACCGATCCGAACATAGTAACAAAAGCTGCTTGCGAGCAGTGAGCGATCGCAATGTTAAAATGGAGTTAGAGCTGTTCGTGATTATGGCCGGGCCGTAGCTTCCCCGAGTGTTTTCAAAATCAGCACTCGTAGCACAATTGGAATTAGACATCGGTTGTTGTGAGAATTGCTAGTTAACAACAATGGACATAATTATAAACAAAATATTTGGAAGGAGATAAACGCTACCTGCATACTTGTTAAAAGCATCCTTTTTATACGCGCATACTTTTTTTTATATCAGACGCTATAGCAGTCGGCCTGTTACCACGACCGGTGCGATTCGGTCGAAAACTCGAAACGTTAGGTATTTATAAAAAGGTACGATGCCTTTACTGTTTACTGAGTGGTTAGCGTTCATCCCTGATTAAATAATTAGTTTATAAAGGAACGTGAAAGCGAATAAACATTTTTAAAAATGTTTATTGGACATAATTGTGCCATGCAATGTGAAGCTACGACCCTGGACTTGATTTTACGGTTGTAATTAAAATTTTGAAGCACGGAAAAGGTAGTTAGCTGATTTTTGGTCATGCATCTGAAGTAGCGAACGAGCCCTACGGAGATTAACTCTTGCGGTCGTCATTTAATTTTAAAAGCTCAATTTGACAGAGATCTTAATAAATGGATATTAAATTATTTCTCTTGCTTTGCTATTGCGTTATTAAAATGCCTTTTTTGTAATTTAGAAATGAAATAAACTTATTGTCACATGGAAATCAATGATTCGATAGCACAATTGATAAGATTAGTCGCCCAAGGGCGGTCTGTGAATCGGTAACAATGGTTCTAGTTTAAATACTTAATGAAAAGTGATAAAGTTCATACTTAAAGTATTTTAACATAAAGATCACTGATGAGATTTAAAAATAGCACCCCTGATTACAAAAGGTGTGTTGGTAAGTACATACCCCATGCATTCAAGGTTTATTTCATTTCCAATAAAAAACATCAACGTCAACGATAGTTAACTGTTAACACTGCGACATGTAGAAAACATGTGGCAGTGTTAACTTTGATCTGTCAAATAGAGCCCATAAACATTAACAAAACAAAAACACGTCTACTCTATTATTGGCTATGTTACAACACAAAAGGGAAAGGGACCCTTGTCCCATTAGGTACTATGTTCAGACAAGTTAGACGGGACTTTTTGGAGGGAATTGAAAAGTCAAGTTTGCAATATTGTTCTATCTCTCTTTTACGATTATAATTATTATTCTAGTATAATAATGATGGATTATTAACAGTTTAATGTACGTGAGTGTGCATGGATGTTAGTAGATGGTACTAAAGTGCGGAACGTCACTTTTCGGATTCTCCCAAGAAGTCCATTTCAGAGGTGCAGTAAAGAGTTGCTTCTTTACTGAACCTCAAGGGGCGGGACACATCGGAGATGGCCTACGACCATAAGTCCGACACATGCGAAAAGTATTTAGTCAAGGTAACCGGCGATTGCACCAGAGCTTACAATTTTAACTTTTTAGGTTATGATTTGGATAAACATAGAAAAATACGTACCTACGCAAACACGCCAATAGCCGCGTCCAGTCCGGCCAAGCTCGGCTCGCGAGCCATTTGGCTCGGACTTTCTGCTCGCGAGCCGTGGCACCCGAGGCAAATTTGAAAGGTTGGAAAGCCCGAGCCAAACGGCTCGCGAGCCGTGCTCGGCCGCTCTGGACGCGGCTAGTAGGTTAACCTACCCAAAACTGTCCAATTTCTTTAACCGATTTTGTTTCACTAAGCATAAAATTCAAAATTTATTTTGAGTTGTTTTGACAAAATTTTACATTTTGTGGTAGGTTGACTTACTGGTTTATGTACTCCGGATGGTTAAAAGACCAAATTATGGCGTCATTTGTCACTATTAACATTATGTAATTATTATAAAACGTATGCAGTGATGCAACTCGCCGTATAACTCGACACAATGTTATACAGGTTGTTTGAAAAATTGTTAGTAGTTTATTTTATTGGAACAAGCCGATTTATATAACCATTTAGTAATTATTCCAATATTTATTTTTATTAAAAGTTTCTTCCTTAAGGGATTTTATATTCTTTTCAAACACTCTGTATACTACAAACATTTCTAACGAATCGTCGTATAAAAGCATCGGCTTTTAAAGGGTAAATGTACTGATCATTATATTGACAGCTTTGCTTGTTGCGATGAGAACTTTTACCCTTTACATAAATGTAGAACCTTACTATAGGAATACAGACATATCAAGCCAATTCATTGGCCGATACAAAACCCATTCATTCATGTACGTACAGACTACAGGCACAAGTGTTTGCAGTAATGCATCAAATATTTAAATATAAATCTTACTATGCAATTTCGCATACGAATTATGCATAGTTAGATTAAAGTAAACTGCTTTAAAAGGGGACAATAGGCCCTCTCTTCGAGGCATATTCGAACGCTATTAAATAAGATCTGAGAAAAATAACACACTTGACAATATACAGAAGTACTTAATTGAATAATTAAAATAAAGGACAGGCAAAGTATTCGACGAATTATACTATTCATATTTGTTGCATCACTAGTATATTTTTATAAACTTTTTAAAATCTGTTTTCGTTATTGGACTGTTCTTGTTATGGGTTATCTCCACACTAGAATGGATCATGATATAATGGATGGATCATGGTATGCGAAAGACATGCATGATTTCCAAAATTTTATGATTTTTTATGTTTCGATCAATAGGTTTGGTTATTTGAAATGTTACAATATTTTAATAATTTCAATGCTTTGGAATTATACACTGTTGTCATTTGCATTCAGTATGAAGATATCGTGATTTTACGTTTGGATAGAAGATCATGGTAGGCCTACTGATTTAATAATTAGGTCGCAATCCATATATTAATCCCAGGCCTCTGGCATACTATTGGGGACATGTTGAATGACAATCTAGATCATATGATGTAATCGGACCACAACAATGATAATTATGGCCGCCGCGGGGAGCATGTTAATTGGTTGAGCGCGTGCGCGTGCGAGCATGCGAGATACCATTGCTTACGAAAAGATACACACTTAATTTTTATTCATCAAAAAAAAAATTAAGGGTGAGTTCCACCCATCAAACTGAACAACTTTCCCCAAGAAAACTATGTGCAAAAATTACAAAAAAAAATCGACCTCCCGTACAAAACTGTCCAATCAGCTGACGACAATAGTATGGGAGGTCGAAATTTTTTTGTCATTTTTGCACATAGGTTTCTTGGGTAAAGTTGTTAACTTTCATGGTTGAAATCACCCTTAATTCTTTTTTTGGTAAATAAAAATTAAAGATGTTTAACGGCACATCGTCACATCGTTATTTTAGTAGGAGTGTCATGTACGCACGCCAGCAGGTCAAACCCAAAACTGTCAAATTTCTTCAATCAATACTCATCCTTATGCCCAAAACACAAAGTTCACATTGAGTCGCTAGATATCAAAACCAACTAAACCCAAAAAGGGTGTTTAGCTGCAAATCGTTTTTTTTGTTTTGATTTGATCAAAGCGATTTATTGCCACATTATTATTTCAACAGGAATCTTTATTATGAATACTTTAACCTTTTCTATCATTTTACTTGAGAAAATAAAGCAGGTAGTCTAAAATAAATACTTTTTTTAATTGTATTTGGTCAATTCGTAACTAAATAAGCCAAGTCCATTGGATTTGGCACAATATGAACAAAACATACACTGGAGTTGGTTTAGTTTGACATAAAGTCATGACGCGACTGGCAGCCATCTTAAAACAAACATACGCTCTGATTGGCTCACGGTGACTTGGCACCACAGACCACTTCTGTGCTTGGCACATTTTATTATTCAGTTAACAGTTGGATATGGCTTGATTTGAAACAGAAAGCTGATTTTAAAACCATTTTGTATACAATGTATAGGGATATGGCCGTTTTTGACAAGTAGCATAGGACCTTTATTTGTCTTTCCAGAGACATTTCTAAGTCGTTTTATTAAAAAATTGGACTTGGCTGGTTTTGAAATCAAACGACTGTCATTACAAAATTTGACATTCAGCAGTAGTTAGTTATCTGCCGTGGCCTTTCCCGCCGCGTTACCTGATTGAGCGCCTCCATGCGCGCCTTGAGCTGCTCCTCCATCTCGGGCAGCGACGACATCTGCGCCAACTTCTGGGTGGACAGCTCCAACTTCTCTTCGATGGCGGCGATCTTCTCCTCTTGCAGCTGTGTGGTATATACAGTGGTATGAGGCGACTGTGATATGGGGGTGGTAGCTACGTGGAGAACTTCTTTGCGGGAGCTAATTTATAACTAATTAACAACCAATTTATGCGACATCATTATTTAATCTGTATTCAATACTGTGGTATCGAACGAACAGTGTGAGCATTCACTAAATGTCTGTTAAACTTGTCTACCAACTGGTTATTGACAAACACTAACGAAACGACATGGAGCGTTCCAGTTCCCCTAGGCAAGCGGCTAGACAGGTAGTAGACAGATCCCACTGCCTCGACTTTACTCGATTACTGTGTCTAGTGTAGAAAGGGGGACGGATGGAGTCCCACTTACCTAACCCTGCCTATCTTCTGGGGGTGGGGTACCCATAAGGCGGGTATACTGGGCATAAAAAAGCAGTGGGGGTTGCAGCTCACCTTGAGCTGGGCCTGCTTGTGCTGCAGCTCCTGCTCCAGCTTCTCGTTGAGGTCGTGCAGGGAGGTGGACTCACGCTGCGCGTTGAGGTACCTCTTCTCGAGGGTGGCTATCCTCTCCTCCTGGAACAGATTTATATACATAGTCATAATTACAAATTGGAAAATGTTTAAATCATTTCCGCAAGCAGGAATTGAACCTGCACACTTCTGACATTCCGGACCAAGCGCACTTCTAATTAAGCTACCGTGGCCCTATCCAGCTCGCCGAAATTTATCAACACTATTAACTTTTTACTTTAAAAGTCAAATGCGACCATTCAAGGTAAACAACGACGTCATTAACAGCGTTCGCAACGAAATTTGCGTTAAAATTTTAAAAATATATTTTTTGTTATTATACTCATTAATTTAAAATCGAAACTCTGATAAGGGTTTCTTTTAATTAACACGTTCAGTGCCACGTGGTGAGATTTGCACTAGGGTGTAAAATGACATATACATGTGGCGCTGAACGGGTCAATTAGTAAAAAGCTGTGTGGTGGCGGGTCTTACCAACCCATCTCTTAACCAAATAACAACGTCACATGTGCTCAGCGTGACAGGTGGTGAGCCCGTCGCCGCCGCTCAGGAACAGTTTATCAGATTCACCAGATTCGTAACTCACCAGATACGCAACTTACCAGATTCGCAACTTACCAGATTCGCAACTTACCAGATTCGCTACTTACCAGATTCGCAACTAAACGGATTTTGTACAATTAAACAGGAAATGCGAAACGGAAATGTGTAACTATGATAAATGAATAACTACACTTACGTGCAAAAGTATTGAATCCACCTGCTTACGATTTGTTCCGTGCCATCTAAAGAACTTGGATGTATGGTCTCTTTGGTCTGTTAGTCGCCTTTTACGACACCCAAGGAAAGAGATGGGATGGTAGTATTCTATTATCAGCACAGCTACTTTACCTCAGGACCACAGACTATAGTTCGTTAGATTAGTTGTTAAGTCTTAACTACAAGTTTGTTAACTGTTTTTTTTTAATTAGTATTGACGTCAATTAGTGCCTGTAAAGGTTTACATTGAATAAATAATTTGACTTTGACTTTGACTTTGGACCGCAATCAGTGGAAGAAATGGAGGGAGGCCTTTGCCCAACAGTGGGACAGCGAGGGCTATCTATTATTATTAAATAAAAATAATCGTAAGTGTATGGATGTGTGTATGGGCTAACCTGGTCTTCCTTCTGCGCGACGTTCTCGCGCAGGTCGCGCTGCAGCTTGGCGCACTCGTCCTGCTTCTTGCCGAGCTCCTTGTCGCCCTTGCCGAGCCGCTCCTCCAGCTCGGACACCTTGTTGTTGAGCTCGGCCACCCGCCGCTGCCACGAGCTCAGCTCAGCGGACTGCGGGTGCGATCAGTCACGAGTTGTAGTACTTGTAGTGCGCTCAGTAACCACGTAAAACACGGTTTACGCGAACACTACACATTGAAATGAAACACTTTTTTACGGATCAAACTCGCGTTTCATTTACTACATTATATAGTTTTGTATTCCTGACATTTCGACCCTATACAAGAATAAAAAAAAAATATGTAATGTAGTAAATTAAACCAGCTATGATCAGAATGTCTAACTTGCAGAACGTCTTTAAAGCAAAATTAAACGCGAGTTTGATCGGTAAAAAAGAGTCTCATTTCAACCACAAGTTGTTGTAGTAATAAATAAATTGTAGTGAACGAACATGGGTTGATAACATCATAGGGACGGAGTGCGGGATGTATTTACTAATACAATACTCAATAAATCATATGTTAATTTTTTAAATCCCATTAAACAATTTAACTATTTATGTGATATTAACTACAAAGATTTTGGTCTTATGAATATGGATTATATAAGGTGACTGCTAGAAACCGCAAGAAACTTAAAGGGCTGGTCAGGTCAAGTGTTTTAAACACGACAAATCTGAGAAAAAACGAATAATTGGTGTTTTTTTAATTTTTTTATTAAATAATTCATTTTGTGAATTTTTATTGGATAGTCTTTGAGTATCTAATTTATTTTAAAGCAATAACATAAGACAAATAAAATGAAAAACAATTAAAAATAACGATTATATACAACGCGCGGGCAACAGCCGGCCGGCCGACCGTCTCATCTGTTGTGTTGACCCGTTCGCGTCAGCTGGGCGTAGGTACTTATCGCCCACAAATTCCTTTTTTGTCATTTTTGTTTAAAACACTTGATCTGACCAGCCCATGAAGTTTCTTGCGGTTTCTAGCAGTCATCTTATATACAGTATAGGAACTTGAACCAAACTTATTTTAATAAACTATTATTATTATTATTCCATGAAATAGCTACTTACTTACCTTTACCCATTAGCATTTAGTTTGTTAATAGCGATATGTGTTGTGTTAGTAACTTGCGTGATGATTGTGTTACTTGTGATTTTGGGTGTTAAATATATGGTGGCCACAGAAAAAATGACAATAACATATATTTTTATAAAGGGCTGACTTTAATCGTAAAACCATTTTGTTGTTTTTAGAAGAAATAAAGTAATAAGCGAAATCTGTAAAAATTGTTTTTTTTATTATAAGCATTTCAAACATTATTTTGTCTGCGTTAAAACACATGCTTTTAATGTTTAACTTAATAGTAACTTCAACTTCTTTGATCTAGGAAAAAGTAAAAATACTGCTTTCTGAGTAAGAGTTGAAAGAAAAGCCGTATGTTGACACTATTTCATTCGTGGCAGTAAGCCTCTGTATTAATAGAACTATGCATATACGATTCATTTACGTTACATAATCACTAGGTTACATGTTAATATAAGTTTACATGCTGACTTATAATGGATATCATAAGTAATGAGCAAGCAATTCAATATATTCGGATTATATACGATACTAAGGGCAAATATCTAGATATTGAAATTTCAAAATTAATTTCATACAAGCAAAATATAAGCGTTGCGTCGATTGGTTAATGGTTACAGGTTAGTTCTTGATATTGGCGTATAGATGGCGACACGATCGTGCTGTGCTCTGAAGCCGGGGTCGGCATGAACTGCGTACCTTGTTGGCATTAGAATAAGGTTCAATTTGTATTGCAATAATCTTATCTACACAATATTATACTGTTTTTAAGTGACGAATGATAGTCTAATAGTCTTAGATTAAAACAAAAAGGGAAGATACGGCATTAGCGTCTCGTGAGTGAGCCGCCAAAATTAGGCCTAAAGGCACAATTTCACTTCAGTCACAATTTGCCGAGCGAACAGGCTACATCGCACTATTACGGATATTCTACTGTGTGAAAAAGAGAAAGACGCTACACCGCAGTGGCGTCGGAATCGGTCGTACGTACTCGTCTGTTGCGAAGCGACCGAGACGTCAACGCGCTACTCGCTGACTCCCTCGCGCTGACGATGAAACTTACCGCTTTGTCTCGCTCGCTCGATTTACACTTTATAGGTGTGCGTGTGTGAGTGTTTGCTTAAGTAGTTGAGTAGGACTATATTTTGAATGACTACAAGTAGGAGCATGCCGTATCTTCCCTTTTTGTTTTAATCTAAGCTAATAGTGCATAAAGCAGCAGGTCAGGTTAATAGTTTGTGAGTAATGTTTTCTACACGAAACAGCCATCAAAGTACACACAATGTAAGTATAGCAAAAATGCACTTGCTGTGCGTCTGTCTGACCTGCTTGGCGATCGTGTTATGGAGCTCAGTAACTCTCTTGCTGGACTCTGATTCGCCGTTAACACTATTTTGTTCCTGTGACGACCGTCAAAAATAAAATAGTTACAAAATAAAATACTAAAAAGTTGACAATATTTAACCTACAGGTGGCGCCACTAGGTTGAGGGACATTATTTCTATTTTTTTCGTAGCATTGCAGCTTACTACTCTCGTAAGATTTGATAATAATTAATAAAGATAAAGGCAGCTAAAAATATTATTGCATTTTACATTAAACACGGTAAAACATAACAAGAATTTAAGGTATTTGAGTATTTGCAATTTAAATCATAATATTGTAATTTAACATTTATAAAAATACGAGGGACTCCATTTATTGTTGTGGTTTAAATCAAACTTAACTAAAACATTGAAATCATTAAATAAAATATTTATCTTAATAACTTTATAAAATAAAATAGCTTATGTTTGAGAAGATTGAGAAAAACTGCAGAAAAAACTAAATTATTGTATTCCTTATTATTGCCATTCCCAATACACCCATATTCATAACCCTGAATTCCAGATAAACCTTAAAAAAGGCCAGATAACAAGACTGTGTCATCATGATACATTCATAAATAAGAATTATTCAAGAAAAATTTACAGTTTTTTAATTATTTTTTTTGTGAATATGGGAGTCAAGCATCTAACATACAGTTGTTCACGAGTAGAAGAATCAATTAAGTATTCACCTAATAAGCTAGAATTATTGCATTTAATACTCTATCTATATTTTTAAGTAAAATTTACTTGTGTTCCTTATACATAAAATTATCCAAAATACAGTTTAATAATTTTGTGTGTTACTGTGTAAGTAGGTAAGCAACTAAAAAAAATACAATTTACTATCACCTGCTTTTTTAACCTAACCCATAATGGTTTGTGTATTTGTACATTAGACCAGTGCACGACGAGTGCACGACCAGTGCACAAGGCCCCCAGCACGAACAAAATATCGAATCCGTGTCGTAAAAGAGTGATCCGAGCAGTTATCGTCACTACACGATCGAGATAAAGTTTAAAATAAACTGTATTTAATCAAAGAAGCAGCGCCGCTAGTTGACAAGTTAAGTTTCACAAGTCCGTATCCAGATGTCGCTGTTTAACCTTATAAGAATTATAGTTATCGTTAGCTCGATTGAATAGTGAAGAAAAGTCTCAATTCTGTACTCTGATAATTTCGTTCTGTGCTGTTCTGTGTTAAGTTGAGACCTGAGAGCTACGCCACCTAAAGTCACATAAACACAAAATACGCGAACGTTATTTGTATACAGGATACAGGATGTTTGGTACGTACACAGGATTTTTTTTATCAGTGCGCATATTTTTTTAAATTATAGAGTAACTTAATCTAGAGCTACAGATTTTTTTTTTACTGAATAACAAAGAAACTTAAACTTATCAAACATATTCACAAAAATATCGTTGATCATGGTAAATCGACCGGGACCGCGAAATTGAACTTTAACACATTACGATACCAGGCGGCCGGAAGGGTCAATGCACCGACACGTGACCTTTCATTCGCCCGGTATCCACAAGTTTTTTTTTATTGTGCCGAACAAATTAAATTAATAATTATTAATACTTATTAATGATTAATTGATAAATTTAAAATTAAAATCAAAGTAAAGCTTTATAATAAAGCTTATTATAAAGTGTCAGATTATACAGAAGACAAAACAGCTTGGGTCTGAAATGCTCCAAGTACTCCAACAGCTATTTCTAATTATCTATATTTAATTTAATAAAGCACCATATTTAATTAAACTATTTACATTCAAATTTATATTTTGTGATCTAGTAACGACATATAATATATATATTTTTTGTAAATGTCGTTGCTTCTGTGCGCTGTGGTTTCTTGCGCCCGTTCTTTGCCACAGTTAAAAAATGATGTCCTGAATGGGTGGTAGGTTAAAAAATATTTGGACGTTTCAAAGAACTTATTAATTGAGTTTATTGAATAAATATATTTTGACTATTGACTATTAATAAATTTAAAAAAAATTAAAATGATGTCTATTAACGTTACTGAATGATACAAAAAAATATGCGCACTGATAAAAAATTTATCCGGTATAATCCCATAACTGGATCATCCTATTTTAGTGCAAATTGTAACTATTTGTATAGAAGAAATAATTAAAATTGTGTGAAAATAACAGCTGCGGAAATATATACCTACAAAAAACATCCTGTATAGGCATGCTCTTCATAAGGCCATAAACTGGATGACAGCAGCAGCGGGAGCGGGGCGGCGCGGCCAGTATGACCCGTTCTCTTGAACTGCCTGTCCACTGGGGCGTAGAACAGAGCAGAGGACCGGAGCTTATTAAGCCAATATTCAGCTGTGATGTGACAACAATGCGTTTAGGCCGCGGCCACGAACAGGGCGGCGGGCGGCATGCATTGGAACGCGCCGCTCCCTGCGCCGCCGCCGCCCTGTTTGTGCCCGCGGTCTCAGGGTGCTGGTGGAGCTGCCGCGCTTTGTAGCGCATCAGGCATGTTCGCGGAGGCTTTCATCCAATACGAAGAACCTTTTTTTTATTAAATTGATATCAACAGAATCCGTCCAATAAATATTGTATGGTAAATAAGTATTCGGATAGCTCCACTCCTCTCTTCTCTTCTCCGCTCTATTGGGCAGGTAGACTGACGTTGCGCTTTGCTCCCCGCACCGCTATCTCCTCCATCGGGCATAGATAGATACTTTGCATTTGAATGCATTTCCTACCGCGCAGCGCTGCCGCTCTGTCATCTAGTTTGCAGCCTAAGCGCTGTGACACACGAACGGCAATTTGCCGAGTAACGAGTTTTTGCGAGTTTTGCGTGAGTAACTGCAGCCGCCGGCAAGGCCACGGCAAGTGCAGTTACTCTATCGTCGCCAACGTGCTACTAGTGTTAGAACCCTAATGCCTTGATCACACGTACCGAGTAGAGCGGCGAGACAGCAATCAGCCTAGTAAGTAGAACGAGAGCCGAGATACTGTCTCGCCGTTTTGTTCTGCCGAGGGCTCGGCTAAGCACTCGGCGCTATGTTTATACGTACCGAGTACTCGGCCGAGAGCACTGTCTCACCCGTTTCCTTGGTAAGTGTGATTAAGGCATAAGAGATTGTGTTTGAGGGTAACCGGTGATGGGATGGGTGGGCGGTACCTTAGGCTGCAGCTGGTCGCCGTTCTGGTCGGGCGACGCGCCCGGCGCCGTGCCGTTCTCCTTTGGTTTGTCGTCCTGCCCGCTGGACGATTTGTATTGTTGCAACTGGTGATGTAACAGTTTGATTGTTTTAGCGCCGATTTTTCCTCTTCGGCCACTTTCGAAACTTTGGTTTGTTTGATTTACAAATAAAATAAAGAATAAAAGTAGTAGTTGCTTTGGTAATAGCTTTACCACACTCCATGTCAACCTATCCATGTGATGAGGATATAGTCTCGTATTCGGCGGTAAATAAAAATTTAAAAGAGTTTCGAAAGCAGATTATATATTCTGTATTCGGAAGGAGTTTCGAAAACAGACTTATTTTTCTTTTTAGGCAACCTGGTTTAGAATAAAGAAAAATAATTCTGTTTTCGAATCTGGTTTCGAAACCCAAGTTTCGAAAGTGGCCGAAGCGGATTTTTCAATTGCCAGATAAAACTTATTCGTTTGTTAAGGTGTTACACGACCATTTTGAAATGTATTATATTTTTTATTATTATAGTCATTGTATTTTTTTACAAGTGATATTTTAAGTTGATCGCGTCATACTTTATCAGACGGATAAGTTTGATCTAAGGATTTAAAATAAAAATTAGCCCTTATATGGAGATATCATCCTCTTCATCAGCCTATAAACTTCCTACTGTTGGTCGGTTTAATGACGATGACGAAGTGACCCGACATCGCGAAAGTTGCGTACCGGGGACGACTGCAAACCTTACTGCTATGCCATCTAGCTCCTTGATAGAGATATGATTCAGATATTTTCTTTATAAGCCTAAAATTCATCGTACACCATATCTGCACATGATGATGAAACCTAAAAGAAAGTCTTCTAAAAAAGGTCGAACTTCTTTAACTGTTCTGTGGGTTCCACCGTTCAAGTTAGGGTCGGAAATTGTAACATAGACAAAATAAGCTGAGATCAAAATAACTAAAAACAGAGTAACTGGCGTATAGGCCAGTTACTCTTTATAATATGTACACACTAGCGGCCGCTAGCGGTTTCACCCGCGTGGTTCCCCTTTCCGTGAGAATATCGGGATAAAAAGAATCCTATGTGTTAATCCAGGTTATAAACTATTGGTATGCCGAATTTCATCCAAATCCATTCAGCAGTTTTTGCGTGAAAGAGTAACAAACATCCATCCATACTTACAAACTTTCGCGTTTGTAATATTAGTAGGATAGGTAACAAAGGCGTGATTGGGTATTTATTATGTATTCAGAATACTTACTTCTTCTTTGGTTAAAGCTAATTCTTCTTCTAAGGCCGTATTCCTCTCTAGCGCCACTCGTAACCTTTCCCTGACCTGAAAAGTAAAAGGACGTCAATAAATAAAATGTGAGGCGAGTCATAACAACGCCACAGTATATAAATATTTAACTTTAACCAAATTTATTGGCGTCAGATGCTAAAAAGTTAAGTTTTACAGTCGTCGTTATTTTTCCAGAGCAGACACTTTTTTGTTAAGAGCAAACTCTTGTATAGTTGACATCTCAACGCTTTCGTTGAATAAAAGTTTTCTTTAGACGCCTGCATAACCATTTTAAAGCATTTTAGTAACTAACCGTTGCTTTTTATAACGAAATACTAACCCGAGTTTGGGATGGTAGAAAGAAAAGATAAGGAGGTAAAACGCGCTTTTAAAACCTTTTGTTTATTTAGTGTTTATAAGCCAATCATTAAAAAATATTGGTAATCAAGATAAATAATTATAATAAGGCTCCTTATTTTATCTCCGGCGTAAAAACTTCGCCACTAAAATAGTAGCTTCATTAAAAAAATAAAGCATTGTGGACAATAAAAAATTGGAACGTTAACAAAATAGAGCCGAAACACCCAAAAATCCCTGGCAAGAGGATACAGTAATAAAAAACATCATCAATAGCTTTTTTCTTTTTTAAATGCTTTCACAATCGTTTCATACGAATAGCTAAAACTGGACATGTACACTTTGAAGCAATGATGCTATAATATTATGACCTATGCCATAATGGAAATGATTGTTTTCCTTTAGTAAATAAGCAGTGCTATAAGAATCCGTACTAGCACTGATAGCCGTAACGCAAGCCGGTTGTTCGCAACCACCTGCTGTCGAACTAACGCTGGTAAATGCTGTTATAAAGGGCCCCATACACTAACAGTTCGCCGGCAGTCCTTGATCAAACAGCATGCCGTTCAAGGCCTCCATAGCCCACACACTAGTACGATTATTGTCTGCCGGCAATGGTCGAACACCGGCTTGGCCATACACTAGCAGGTGGTAGTCGTCAGTTTTAGACCGGATTTGGTCTTGAGATCACGCACTGTCCGGCCGATACCTGTCGTAGCATGCCCGCGACACACTATAAAATAATAAGAATTAATACTACGAAACTTAATCGTTAATAAACTTTGCTTTAAAAATCGATATCTGGGGATTTGTGTGGTTTTTGACAATGAACCCGTAATTAGAATGAGAAAAAGTAGCCAGCCGCCAAATTGAACTTTTTAGTTATTTAACCGTTTACTTTAAAAATCGATATCTGGGGATCTGTGTGGTTTCTGGCAACGACTCCGTTATTAGTATGAGACAAAATAGCCCCCATCTTGATCTTTTTAGTTATTCGACCGATTGCTTTAAAAATCGATATCAGGGGATCTGTGGGGTTTCCGACAATAAATCCGATAATAATAAATCAGGAAATTAGCCGCCATCTTTAACTTATTAGTTTTTAATTTTAAAAAATTTAAAGTGACAACCCTTAGGCTTTGCTAGTTATATCCAAAAAAGCGCTAACTAGCTGAGATACAGCGCTAACTAAACAAAAACTTTTCAGTTTAAAAAAAATAAGAGGGCAACAAGGGAACGCTCAATTGGCGCGTAGGTATATAAAACAAGAAAAGGGCCGAGCTTCCGTACTGCTTTAGCTTATATTTATACTGTGCACTCGGCCTGCACATTAACCGTCAGTCTTAAACGTTAAAGCGAACTGTGAAGGTACAGATAGACATGCTCATTACTAGCACGAAAGCATGCCACTGTTGAGCAATTGCTACTTAGTAGTATGTGTGTCAAAGCGTTGCTAGTAATTAGCATGCTTATTACGTATACGTTTGTAATAAGCATGCTTATAAGCATACTTATTTAGTAGCATATCTATCAGTACCTTGAGTGTGTGATCTCATGCGACTAACTGACAGGCTGATATCTGCCGGCGAACTGTTAGTGTGTGGGGCCCTTAATAGCTTACCTTCTTCATACTAATAGCCGTAACCCATGACGGTTGTTCACCACCGTAGAAATAACTCAGGAGAATGCTTCCCAATGTCATAATAGCTCACCTTCTCGTCCAGGGCTTTGTGGTGTTCGAAGAGGCTCTTGAGCGCTTTGAGCACCTCCACCTCGGAGGACACTCCTGACTGCGCGGCCGCCTGCCGCTTCACCACCGTCATGCGCAGCGAGCGCTCGTGCCGCGACACCAGGCATTCTAGGTGCTCTAGCAGTAGCTACAAAACACATACATACAGGGTTAATAGTGATTTTGAAATAAAAGCGGGCACGCGCATGCGCTTGATAACCGCGATAGGCCGCGCGCTAGGCAGCGCGCTAGGTGACAATAATTTTAATTTTCTTAAGGAAAAGTTTAGACAAAAATGTAAAAAAAAATATTTTTTTTTTATTTTTATTATTTAGTTGTACTGCTGCTACAGGATCACGTTAAAAAATTTTGGCGGGGAGTCCAAAATTAACCCTGTATTACGATCATTAGCCTATAAAGGTCCCACAGATGGGCACAGACCTCCCCTCCCACATGTAAATGGGGTACTAAAATTTTAAGCTACTTCTGAGGCTCTATTTAAAAATGATTGTAAGCTTAGGCCTGATTTTTCAATAGTCAGATCATCATCAGCCTCTAAACGTCCCACTGCTGGGCACAGGCCTTCCCACATGGACAACATCACATGGGGTGGTGGGGCCATTACCCACCACGCTGGCCCAATGCATGTTGGTGGGTTGTCAGATAAAGCAACTATTTAAAAATGTATTGTCATGCCTTTTATTCTTTATAGGTGACGTTTTAGGTTGATTGCGTAATTTGCGTCATACTTTATCAGACGGATAAGTTTTATCCGTGGATTGAAAAATTGGCCCTTTACACTTGGAACGCGGCGCCACTGGACACAATAGAAATTCTATTCATTGAGCAATTATCAGTGCGCAGACGCAGTTGAAACGTTAATGGTATATTTGTGGTTTTTTTAAAGTATGAAAGAGTGGTCAAGCCGCCACGCAATCCCGCCAGCGGTTCACCTGATAGAAAGCAATCACCGCCACCATAAACACTCGCAAATTTCGCAATATCAGTAGTATCGCAGATGCGCTGCCGCAGCCTTTTACCACTTACCGTGCTTTTACCTTTGATATGCCAGAAGCGTAGATCTACGAATTTATATTGTGTCTCGTTTTGCGGCAGCTTACCGGTTAACAAAGTTTCTAGAAGCTGGCAAAACTAGTTTTAACTCTACACAACAAATATTGTGTTTGTTTCAACCAATAGCTTTTCATAACGTTCAAAGAGAGGGCCCGCTGGGAAGCGCATCCCCCCTACCATCTTATTTCCCCTTATTTCCCGCTAATGCGCTCTCATTGCGCGCTAATATGAGTGTATGGTCCCCCGGCGCTGCTTGCTATCCGAGGATTTATTATACACGCGAGATGCTGTTTGTTCACGAACGCATGCTTCTGAAAGATTATGCAATATGCTCTTGCTCCTGCAAATTCAGTGACTCTGTATAATGTTTTAATGCTGGCGACAACCCGGATTGGGCTGCAGTGTGGTGGATTATGGTCCAACTTCCCATGTGAAGACCTACGCCCAGCAGTGGGTCGATGATAGCAATGCTGGCGTCAAAAAAATTATGATCGGAGAGATCAAAGCGGCTACACTTCACTGGCTCGGCCACGTAGCGAGAATGGGGGAGGATCGAGCCGTGAAAAGAGCTCGGTCGGAGGTTCTAGGTATCTCAGGAGCGACGAGGTACAAAAGGGCCTACAGTGCCTCGGTGCTGATTGCTCGCAAGAACTCGTTCCGTACCGCAAAGCGTGGAGTCATCTTGTGTCGGAGGACACGATCGACAAGTCTCTGCGCCGAAGAAAGCAAAAACGATGAAAGTTGGTAATTGTGCTAGTCATCATCATAATCACCAGTAGTCTACAAATGTCCCACTGCTGGGCTCAGACGGTAGGTTATCCTATCACCAAGCTGCCCCATTAAGGGTTGGAGTTGGTGGGCTACAACAACTGGTATGTTTCAACAACAACCGGGATTAAAATGCTTTAACTGTAACCTGTACTCCCAAGACATTAAAAAAAAACTAAAACCATGGCCTCCAACAAGGTGGACCGACGATCTGGTAAAGATCGCAGGTAGCCGCTGGCTGCGAGCAGCACAAGCGGACATGGTGGAGATTCTTGGGCCTTTGTCCAGCAGTGGACGTCTTTCGGCTGATTATTTTATTCTTATGTGAAAAGAGACAATGAGATGGCAAAACTAGAGAAGTTGCAGGTGTGTTGCCGGCCTTGAGGAAGAAGTAGCATGTATGAGGAAAAAGTAGGAATTGTGACGGGGGGGGTGGGAGAAAGATGGTCTTCCGGTGCTTTGACTCACCGGACGAAACACAACAGCAACGAGTGTTTCACAACGATATTTCGTGAGTGGATGGTATTACGCCGGGCAGCCCAATACGTGCTGCAACACAGCGTGGCTTTACCACTTAGGTAAGAATATTAAATGACAAAAAGAATGTAAGAATCAACTCACCCTGGTGTTGTTCCTCTCCGCCTTGAGTTCTGAGATCTCCTCCTCTCGCTCTAGCAGCTGCTCTCTCGACTGGTTTAGCTCCTTTGTGAGTGTTGCGAACTCCTGCAACAAGAGAGGCAAGGTCAGACAACGTTCATGTCAAGTCAGCAGTCTACTCAGCAGAACTCGTACACTCATTTAAGGATTTATCTAACAAAATCAACAAAACAGTCAACCCGTGGCCACGGCCGATGCAACTCGGTCGAAAAGTCGGCTATAAAAGGTATGCGTAGTATGCCTTTACTAAGTAGTTTTACGTTAAATCCCGTCTGTGTTTATATAAGTAACAAGCTTATTTATTTATTGATTTGAAAAACACATAAATGTATATCAATAAATATCAACTGCAACGAATGTTCACGCATAACTTCAAAATGGCTGCATCTATTTAGCGTATTTTTTTATTACGTTTGTAATTGTCAAAAGAAGGTTTGATGAAAGATTTTTTACGGAAATTAATCACTGGGTACAGGATGTCCACGCGGACGAAGTCGCAGGCGGACAGCTAGTGGTATTATAATGGTGGTCATCACCATTCGCTTGCCCTGTTACCAATGTTATTTGGGGTCGGCGGTCGGCGCAGTATTTATCTTCCATACAACTCGGTCATTCGTCATCAAATCATCCAATCCCTTCTCATTTATGTCATCCCTCACACATTCCATCCATCTTTTCTTTGGTCTTCCTCTTCCTTTCCTACTTTCAACACTCATATTCATCACTCTTTTTGTCCCATGGCTTCCGTCCCTTCTCATTACATGTCCATACCAAGACAAACGATCCCCTTTCATCTTTTCTGTTATAGGCGCTTTTTCATACTTCCACTAATATATTCATTGATTATAATGTCCATCCTTGTCACTCTACACATCCACCTTAAAATTCTCATCTCCGCTACATGCATCATCATCTCATTTAGATCCATACATTACAAATGACAGTTTTGTATATTTACCCCTTTAGCTTCAGGGGCATTCGCGATGTAGTGACATGTGATACCCTGTAAAGGTACCTTACAGTGTAACGTACCTACAGCTGCGCTCAGAGACATTAGTGATACAGTCGCAGTCGTGAGTATAAATAACTCACGTTTGCATTGCTACAAAAGTAATTGGAGTGCCTAAGGGAAGACTGCTAGCTACTGCATCACTAGCCCTAAGGCCCTACTCTCTTAGTGCATCCGAGACTTCGTCTGCCCGTAATTCGAGTACACGGCTGTGTGTACTCGAACTGTGTGTAAATACTAGAAATAAGTATAAACTTATAATTCCTAAATTTCGACTTCAGAAAGTTTATGGATCATTTATGGGACAAAGTGTCATAATTTACAATAAAATCCCGAACGATGTTATAATTTTGCCTTTTGATAAATTTAAGACAAATGTTAAGGACAGACTTTTAGAAAAGGGCTATTACACTGTAAGCGATTACATCAATGACAAAAATGCATGGAATTAACATTCCTCTAGTTTCGCACACATTGTTCTAATGCGTTCATAGTGCCCGAGTAAAACTTTTAGATTCACTTTTGTTTTTGTCTTTTATTTTATTTTAAAATTGTTTTATGATTTATTGATTGTATAATTTGGTAACGACATATTGTTTTGTAAATGTCGTTACTTCTATATTATTATAAAGCTGTGGAGTTTCTTGTGCCCGTTCTTCTCCACAGCTAAAAGACTTCCTGAATGGGTGGAGTGGGTGGGTGGGTTCCTTTCCAATGCCTATCCATCCATCCATAAAAAAATAAATTTAGACGATTTAAAATGCTTATTTTAAGCTTACTGAATAAAGATATTTTGATTTGATTTGATTTGTGTGCACGTATCTGCGCCAATCGCTAGTGAAAAAAACAACAGCGCGCGCTCATTGTATAACGAATTGCGGGCCAACGAAGTTTCGGATGCGCTTAGAGAGTAGGCCCTTCGCTGCAGCAGTGAGTAGGGGCCTTATAATTTAGCGGAGCACTCTGACCGGCGATCAAAGGAGCCGCCGCCGCGCAGGACACGTCTCGCGGGATGGCGAAACGGGTCACGCCGACTTTGCCGCGCAATTATTACGACTGGCTGCGAGGAGACGCGCCGACACTTCACTTCACTTATTCCGGACGAGGTCTGAACCTTGACAGGCATTATAGTGCATAAAGTTATATAATATGACGCTTGCAATAGCCCCACCCGTTATACTTGCTCCGTAGTCCCATCACTCGAGAGGTCTACCACCACATTAACTAGTTTCTGGCAAGTCCAAGAAGCAGATGTTGGTACACTTGGAAATGGGTTTATGTTTAAAGAGTTACTGTTTATTCTCAATTGAGTTTATAATCATTGAAATCAATTATTCATTAATTTAACGCAATATAATATTTAACGTTAGAACTAAGTTTAAGTAATCAACTAATAATTAAATATACGGGTGTTCCCTCCTGATCCTATGAGATAGCGTGTTAACTTCACGGAAGTAGTAAAATCAAGCGACACTTGTAACGCTTATAAATATTTTATTTCAATCTTGTTATTGACACCTGTACATTTTATTGTAGCAAATACATTTACTAAGTAAAATCAGTGAAGACTGACATACAATTTAGCAAATTGTCAATGTTGGCACGGAATGAAGTAGTCCGTACGGCTGGCCCAGCAGGCTCAACAATATGTCCAATTACCAGCTAATTCCTCAGTGCCTCTCCCACGGCGCGCGTTTCATTCGTCAAAGAGCAAGCGTTCCGAGCAAATGGAAAGTAAACAGCGCTTGTCAGCCAATTATCGCTTTAAACTTTCGTCATCTGTAGAAGTCAACATTTATTATATGTTTGCTACTTAAAAATGTAAACAGCTATAAGCTTTGTGGCGGTCTACATCCCGGTTTAAGCTATTTTATTTCTTCGCCATATTTCCCTTAGACAGAAATACAGTCGTAAAAATATCTGTAAAACTTAAATATGACTGCATGTAACACGTCTATACGTACACACGTCCTAAGATACGTGGTTTCAGTCAGAGATCATAACGACAATACAACAGTGGACCTCCAATTGTAATACACTCAAGTGCGTATAAATCAATCCTTGTCTCTCGCGTTACAAATGACAGAGACAGCAGATATATTCGCCCCGGCACAGACTGAAAGCTCTTTCAAAGATTTCTTGAAGATTGATGGCGGGCGAGGACCAGTGGACTAGCAACCAAATGTAGCTTTGACCTTTACGTATGTAGCTGAGGCATTGGGATTACGTGCAATAAAAAAAACTAACTTTACAATGTAAAAAAAAGTAATTAATGTGAGTTTTTTATACACATATAAATATTATGATGGAGTCACAGGCTGAAACAGAACTATCACCCATTTGGATTTCCCTTATTATTCGTTACATACACTTAAAAACAAACTTTTTAGGGCTACCAGTAAGCCTATCTATACTTATCATAAGCACAATTTTCGTTTCGTTAAATTCGTTAAGACAAAGCTCTACTAATTTTTTCAGTGTGTATAAAGTCAATGCAAAGTAATAAACAAATACGAACCAAAGTAGATTACGGTGACTACAATTTAATTGCTCGTTATATGTCCAGCTTTTCGCGCTCCTCGTAATAAAAAAAATAAAGCCTAGTTTCCGGTTCGTTTGCGGGTGAAATGTTCATTGGCCTCATTCGCGCCATCTTTATGTAGCAGATCTGCCAGCGGGAAGTGGCGTGTAGGGCGTACAAGCGTCGCTATTTTTAAAAGGACAAAATCACAAATATATACATCATGTTAATAAAATAGCTTATAAACTGAAATCAGATTGTTCAGAATCAAGATTAGAATCGATAACAACAATTAATAGAAAATTATAAGACAGATTTGTAAAAAACAAATATTTTCGACTACGCCGCTTTTTAAATAGGTAAACTTAACTCTATCGTCTTCATAGCAACGTTGCACTCACAATTTAAATGCAATCACGGCGACAACATTGCCAGTACTCGCTGGCTGGGATCGCACGTAATTACCATAAGTTTCTAATTTGCTAAACTAAAAATGCAAATATTATCCTATATTATCCGCAGTTTTGTGTAATTTTAAATATTAAATTTTTAACCCTGTCGCGTAGCGGTGAAAGAATACTACCCACACCCTCTCTTCCCTTGGGTGTCGTAAAAGGCGACTAACGGACTAAAGACTCCACACACAACAACAGCATAGAGCGGCGATGGGCTCACCACCTGTCACGCTGAGCACGTGCAATCGCTATTTGGTGAAATGGAATATAGCAGCTGAGGACTGCTTTTGCGGTTCTCATTGCCTGGTCTCTGACTAACCCTTCGGGGATCATCGTGATAATATGTATATACTTATGTAATTTTTATAAATAAAAATAAGTTGGGGTTGGTGTTGGGGCATTGAGCTATTTAATTAACACTTTGTATATAAATAAATAGTAAATGTCTCTAAAAAAGTACAATAGATGGTGTCCCTTCACTAGACTAACCCCAGTTAGATACATAGCTTCCACAGCGGGAACGGATTGTATTGACAGCACATAATAAATGGCAATGGGAGCCCTCAGCCCGCCTCGTCCGCTATCGTTGGTTTTGTAAACACTAGAAAAGTAACTGTTGCAAGTAGAGTTATTTTAAGTGAACCATAGGCCACACAGATCATAAAAAAATAAAGTACCTACAGCTCGTCTACAGTCCCACAGCATGGCATAGGCCTCCACCATTGCAATCAAGCCATCGCTACAATAGATGGGTGTTGGCTTTATCACGACGCTTGCCCAATGCGGGTCGGTGATCACAAACCCGGGTATGCATCGACAAATCCATAAACACATTTTGCCCGACCTGGGAGTAAACCCCTCCGAATATCGAGTCGAGCGCTTGACTACTGGGCCACCGAAGCGTTAGCGATATAATTGTGTAGAATAAAACTTTGTAAAAAAACCATTACGTAGGTAAGGACGTGGTAAGGATTGGCGAAATGGTAAAGCTAGGTAATACATATACACTCTGATTTTTTATTCGTATTAATAAAATTAATGGTGAGTTAAACCCATGAAACTGAACAACTTTCCCCAAGAACATAAGTGCAAAAATGACAAAAAACGACCTCCCATACTATTGTCGTCAGCTGATCGGACAGTTTTGTATGGGAGGTCGAAATTTTGTTCAAAAACCCTTGAGGGTGTATACCTAGCCGCGGGAAGAGGACAGGAATTCAGAAAATCCGGGAGGTGTATTTCCCAGCAGTGGACGTCTTTCGGATGAAATGACGATAATGTTGATGATGATGAAGACTCAACGCTATTCATCGACCTTTATATTACAACAATCAAAAATCAATTGTTGTTTATGTGATTTCTGCAACATGACAAAGGTTTTATACATGTTGCGACTTGCGACACCTATCGAACTAAAACAGAACAAAAAGGAAGCTCGCGCAGCTTTTAATGGATTGCAGGTCAACAGGCACTGTCAACAAAACAATATTATGAAGCTTTGGCTGCGGTTGTTTATTTTATTATCTGCAGTTTTATTTATTTACTGCAGTTTCCACCGAGCAGTGCGAACATCAGTTCAATTCAAGTTTGTTGCTCTTGATAACATTGAACGAAATGGATATTATAAAGAACAAACAAGCATCTCTAATATTTGTGCTGCTACTGTTTTCTAATGTTTAAACTTTAAGATGAAACATTATTAAGTAAGTTTATAACATTTAGCGCAAACTACTTAGTACAGGCATCGTAGCAGCCATAATTATATACCAAATATAGTATAGACAGGGATTGCGGGGAACGCCTCGATGGAGGAGTGGGCCAGTGGGCTCGATATCCAAAGGTGCAATTTCCAACCCTGGCAAAGTATATTTTCGAATTTTTCGATGTAGTGAATACCCATCAATTGTAGTGGTGACTTGAATTCAATGATGCGAGATCTTTGGCCTGCAGTAACACAGTATTCACGCCGTACTTAACTTTATTTTTGTAGACCTACGCATACCATAATTATAATTTAGCAAGTAACCCTTGCCCACACATCGCTACGAGCCTCGGCCATTGTCCAGTAGTGTGGGGCGCCAGGAATTTCATTACACCGAGCGCGGGTGATGATTAAATATTTACATGGACCACTCCAGCATTTCATTAACCTGATCAGCAATCAGTGCATACCTGGAGGTCGATATACAAAGATGAATCTTTGAAAAATATCCAAATATTGAGCCATCAGCTGCACGTAAGCGTCTCACAGCTGGGCCAAGATCAGTATGCTTACTCTTGAAACGCAATTGCATTAATTAATTTTTAATCACAAATCTAAAAAATGTCAAATTGCACTTTTGTAAGCGAAAATAGCGCCACATTGGAATTAAAGTTGATTGAACAAATTATTATCGAGAGGGCGCTCCGGAATTATCTTTACTTATCCCAATATCGATATGTATTAATCTCATTGGAATTGTATTGAGATTGAGTTTGCGTTCAAGAGTAACCCACCAGCACATAACCCGTAGTAAGCCACCACGTTGGCCCATTGCAGGTTTATACGTTTTCAAAATACTAAAAATACATAGTCGTTTTAAAACTCGCTCCGTTTCCTCGAGAAAATCGAATTAATAAAACCAAGCTTCAATTATCAGGGAGAGAGATCCACCGGTTGGTTACACGCCGAATCAATTTCCGGTCGGAGAAATAAAGAAACGCAACATGTCTGACCACTGGCGACGCGGAATGTAATTCTTTTAGCACGAAATTCCTCCCCACCGGGGCTGCGTTTAGATTAAACAAACTTTAATCTTCTTCACACACTTTGAGGATAAACTTTCAAATTACAAAAAATACTTCAGTTAAAATGAGAATACCAATGTTTATTGATTGAATAGAACTGAACGAAATGTATAAAATACAAAACTGGAAACAGGACTCTACTTTCCCTCCATGTAGTTTATCTCTTCATTGACAAACAAAGAACTACCTTTAACCATACAAAACATTTGAGCGCTTCACATAGGCAATACAGTCGGAAGTCTGACTTTTTGATATACATATTAAACGTAAAAATAAGCGTAACAGCAAAAGCGCAGTGTGTACCCGGCACACCCTCATTTTTTATTCGTTTTAATGAAATTAAGGATGAGTTCCACCCATGAAACTGAACAACTTTCCCCAAGAAACCTATGTGCAAAAATGACAAAAAAAATTCGACCTCCCACACAAAACTGTCCGATCAGCTGACGACAATAGTAAGTCTCTTTCGCTATGGTCTCTGCCTACCCCGCCGGGAAACTGGCGATTGTATGTGCTTTGCTTTACAAGCATGGAGGCGTTTCTGAAAGAGCGCAAAGAGCGCAGTGTGTACCAGACAGGAGCAGACGGCGCCGTCCTTGTTACCACAATGCAGTTCACAGTGTAGCTAGACTACTTGCACAACATATAAAGTATTGAGGCGTACCTCCTGCGTTCTTTCGACGACAATGCAGTCCGTAGTCTTTTTCTTCTACATGTGTGTAAAAGGCGTTTAACGGACTAAATATTGAACATACATCCAACAGCATAGAGCGGCGATGGACTCATTTCATTACCTATCACGCTGAGAACATGTGCAGTTATAATTTGGTGAAACGTGGACTATGGCAGTGGACTGCTTCTGCGGTCCTTATTAGTCTCTGACTAACCTTTTGGGGATAATAGTCGTGAGTATGTATGTTTTTAAGCTTGGACACGTACCTGCAAGAGCGCAGTGTGTACCCGGCACGTGCACACGGCGCCGTTCTTGCGCGCGCAGGGAGCGCCGAGCCACGCGCACGCGCCCACGCGCTGCATCGCGCGCGACCATGCTCGGCCGCTGGCGAACGCAGCCCCACCACACTAAGGCTCCGTGGACGAGTCTATTTCTTCTTCTGCTTCTTAGAAACTCTTCAACTAGTAAATGTTGGCAGTCAGCTCCTCATATTTGTACTTGTTTATCGCAAGGCGAAAGAGTATGTTGCGTACACAAGTCTATTGCTTCTTTTTCTTCTGCTTTACAGTGCCTCTCCAACTAGTGAAGGTGGCAGTCAGCTCCGCATATTTGGACTTTTCGGCAAGGCGAAAGAGTCTGTTGCGTACAGAAGTCTATTGCTTTTTTCTTTTGCTTCTTGCCGTGCCTCTCCAACTAGTGAAGGTTGGCAGTCATCTCCGCATATTTGGACTTGTTTGTCGCAAAACGAAAGAGTCTGTTGTTGTCTACATCTGCGCCTTCTGCAGCGGCCACACGACACTAAATACGGCGCACGAGTCTGCTGTGAGACGCGTCCCATACGATCCCATGGAATCCGTAACTGCCAAACTGCTAACTCAAGTCTATTATACGCTTTGTTCTTTTACATAAGTCCGTTCTTTCATTAGACACTATAAGAGGTACTGCTGAAGATACTTTCATTCAATTAGTCGCGGACAGTGTCACAGCTCACAGCGAAAGCTTGACTTTAAGTGGATTTTCATGAATTAGGTCGCAAATCGGATTGTGCTTACGATCACTCGGAGTGCGACTTGTTTCTGTTAGAGCCCGCGAGTTTCCAATAGTTCTCTCAAAGCCATTTAGACTTAGGACTCTATGAATTTTAAAGTAGGTACTCACTGTTGTTATATGAATGTTTACATATTCCCCCTTACTTATTAAGTAACAACGTTTATAAGTAAGGCCGATGAAGTTTAAGAGAGTATAAGTTTATATTTATGTCGTAGAAATATCGTAAAATTGGCCAGGTCATAAAATGCTCAAAATATATATTCCAGCTCTAAGAAGTGTCAAATTAGTTCGTATATTTATAAATATTTTTATGACATGCCGATGCTAAAGCGATCGCTTTAACTATGTCTGATTTCTTTTAATTTTATTTCAAAAAATATATTATGTTTAAATTGCAAATTAGATGTTACGAAGTCAGGATCCACTCCACGGACAAGAAAGATCTTTTACATACAATAGAAGTTGTAATTGTTTATCAGCTATTTACCCAACTTACAATTATTTTGAAAAAAAAACATTGTGTAAGTGGTTCTAAATTTAAAAATAATTAAAAATAATATTGTCAGTAATTTATAGTCACATCTACTAAAGAAAAGTGCTGGATGCGATATTGCGAGCAGCACAAAACCGGACATGGAGATCCTTGGGGGGAGGCCTTTGTCTAGCAGTGGGCGTCTTTCGGCTGATGATATATTATATATTTTTATTCTGGTTAGTATTTGGCCTTCATCTCACCTAAAGGTAAGTGACGATAAGGCCGAAGGTGAAAGCGCGCTTCACCAGGAATCCTCAACCACTGAGGAACTGGCTATCTTATCTATAAACAGTGGAACCACAACAATGCTATTCACATTGGTATTATAGTGCAAGACTTTAGATAAGATCACATAGTATCTAATAAGATGGTGGTAGCTAGCTAGCTAGCTACACAAAGATATACCCCTCCGCTGGAAATCAAACCCGGGAACTCTGAAGACCGGTGGCTTAGCCAGTAGACCACAGATTCGAAATTAATGTTATCTATGCGCAACAGATTATTACATATTTTCAAATTCAAAAAAAGGATTGATTTGCGGATGGATTGGCTTGAAACATGACGAGTTGGGCGTTGGGCATTGTGCTCATGTAACGATCAGCTGTCTCGGTGGGCGGCCGAATGGGCGGGCGGCCGATTGGGCGGGCGGGCGCGCCTACGACGGATGTTAATCACAATACTCGATTATTAAGGAACACAGCTCGATTGCGAATCACCAAGTTACGTCACGGATTTGTTTATATTTTACCTTCGATTTTAGAAAGGTTCCAGGTAAGTTAGTGAAATATGAAAAAAAATTACTAGCTCAAGCTTGACTCGAGCCCATTGGTCGCAAGAAAGAGCCGAAAATGTGAAAATTTATTATTACTACGTAAGTATTATTAAGGCAGTAGGATCATGATAGATTATTTTATTCGAACTTTCATTCGTTCAAGAACAAAACGTTTTTTTTTTCGTTTTGTTCTCTAAATTAATGTATTGAATAGAAAAAGCTTAAATATTTCTTCTTTTCTAGTAAGCACGCACCAGGAGGAAAATCACCTGCATTCTTTATAATAATATTCATAACCGGCTCGTTTTGACTTCCATTCCAATTACAGAAAATATCGTAACTTACTAACATGGCAACACTAAGGTATTGTACAGTTGCGAACACAATTATGTAAACACTTTCTGTCTCTTATCTTAATACACAAGTCACAAACTGTCCAGGAGTTCACAAAACTATGCTGGTGATTGTACAGCAAGTCATAATTTCCCTTCTTCATTATCCGTTGCACAAAGCAAATGTCACAATGCCGTGAGGTCTTATCTTTCAGCTGATCAGTAAATTACAAAAAGGGTGGTGAGGCCTAAAAAAGCCTTTTCTTATAAGCATTGACAAAAAACATTTATAACGGAACAATCGAGGTAATTTTGCCATTTTGACATTATGTTTATGTTTTCTTTCTTGATTGGGAATTCGACTAGACAAAAAAAGACATCAGGCCATTTCCGATTTTTATTGGGGCTACGCGGGAAATGTAAGAAACATGTCACTGAACCTAGGAAAATACTTCATTTACAAGAGTAAACTAAGTCAACAAAAAAAACATAAGTAATTCATAAAATCTAGCAATTAAAATTTGAGAAGAGAACCATTTTGAAGGTTAATTTAATTAACAAAACGAACGAACGAACAGGCTTTATTTTATACAGTCGCAAAATAAGAGGAGTACCAAAGTAAGTAAAAATGTAAAAAAAATGTGTAAGTAAATACACAATAACGAAAACAGTAGAGGCAAAGCTTTCTTAGAAAAGATTTCCCGCCAGATCCCAAGACGCCGCCGGCTGCTTTGTAGAATCCTGAGTTTGCGATTGAATGCAAGTGTTTGTGGCAACATTCATAGTTGGGTCGAACTGCATCGATTACTTAACCCCTTGAGCACCGTAAAACCAGACACAATTGAAAATCAATTGTTTCGCGACCGCCAGCGGTCTTATGATCCTTGACCTATTAAGGAAATCTATTCTAAACACATAGCCACAAGAGAGAGGGTATACCTGAAGGCAACGTTGAACGACACAAGGCTTTCACACGAACGCCATCAGCAAGCAAAAACTAAGTTCTGTCTAAAAAACTTTATTAATGAGACCGGCAGTGGCATAAGCATCAGCAAATTCTTTTTTGAGGTGCGAATAGTTGGATCACAGACTACCTCCGTAAGTTGGATAATAATCCCTTATTCATCCGTCATGAGCAGCAGTCACGACGGACACCCCGCAGCAACAAAAGGGATGTTTAACTCATCTACAATCAAACTTTATTAACGCCTTAAGGATCGTAAAACCAGACACAATTAAAAATCAATTGTTTCGCGCCCGCCGGCGGTATTATGATCCTTGACCTATTAAAAAGAAACATCTTTAGCAAAGCAAGTAATACAAGTATATGTAAGTTCGGTCAGAATAGCGTGTACTCGGAATGACCGAAGAACTACAGGGTGACCAACCATATTATAATAATTCTTACTGTTATCTTACTCAAATATGTTACGAGATATTAGATTAGGTTTTAGGATTAGGCCAATAAGTAAATGCACACGCAGTGCGCACAACAACCAAAGTTTCTCAATAAATACTTATTAATATTAGGTATAAACGCGAAAGTTTGTAAGTATGGATGGATGTTTGTTACTCTTTCACATAAAAACTACTGAATGGATTTGGATGAAATTATAGGCATACAGATAGTTCATAACCTGGATTAACACATAGGATACTTTTTTTATCCCGATATTCTCACGGGAACGGGAACCACGCGGGTGAAACCGCGAGCGGCCGCTAGTACTTATTAAACAACACGGGGCGGGCGCCGCGGCACACCGAGAAGGAGATGGCGGGACGAACTTGAGGTATTTCACCAGGACCGCAATTAGTGAAAGAAATGGATGAATTTGCTCAGCAGGGGGGACAGTGAACGATAATGTAATTGTAATTATAACAACTTTGCTTCATTAGCAACCTTGATGACACCAACAAGATAGGCAATGTTCACATAAAAAGAACCTCAATACATGTCTCAAATTTTACCCTCACAACTGAAAAGGTTCTACGCAATTGAAACAACAGACAACAATCCGGCGATCGCGTCAATCCCATCTTGCAGGGCAGGCGTCGCGCCAATTAGGTGCCGCCTCGCGGGGAATAGACGGGGGTACACTAGGTCCCATGCGACTAGGGTTGCCAGCTCTAAAAACCGGAATAGAATAGAATACACCTTATTTGCGTCCTAACTGAAATACTAACTGATCGGCCAGTACCGGAACCGGTGGTCATCTGTTTACAAACATAATTGTTAATATTGAACAAATCCAAAGTGCTTATCCAACAAGTAACCTTAAATAAAAATATTTAGATTTGGTTTGATTTAAATTTAAAACAATAGTTTTCTAATGTTTATACGAACACTACCTACACATCAAAATAAAAAATTTTAAAACAAGCTTTCATTTAAACGCGCTAAAAAGAAAAAAAACCTTTTACTTTTAAACTTTTACTATCAACTTATAACGCCATTATACACATTTATATGATGTAAAAGGTTGTAGCAAGATTTACTTGTGTAAATAAACAAGTAAAATAAATAACTTGATGTGATTTAACTATTAAAATTTTCAATCTAAGATAAAAATACGAGTAGGTACTTAAATCTCGTGACAACCTTTTACTTCATATAAATTGTGTAATGACGTTAGGTTTTAAAGTAAAAGTTTATAATAAATAAAGTTTTACCCCAACTCTTTAGCCCATTTAAATGAAAGCTTGTGTTTTAAAAAAGTTTTTAATACTTTAAATTTATTTTACAAATTTTTTTTTTGAAAAGCTGACGTTTTGAACATGATGAGGTTAACCAAACATTATAGATTTTACAAAACACAAATACTCGCTAAAGCGATTTATCTCTAAGCATATTTCAATACAGACGATCGATGGTTTTTACCAGCCAATTTACCTGGAATCCCAATATACAGGTTATTTATTTATTTTATTAAGACAGCCGACAATAAATACACATACATTTACACAAAACATAGAATTAAAATGGTAACTCGTGAGCTGCTGCGCAAAAAAAGAAAGAATATAAATAATAATAATAATGTATAAGTAATATATTTATAATATATCGCACACCTTCCCTGCCCTGTGGATCCGCCTTATGAATACCCCACCCCCAGAAGGGAGGCAAGGTTATGTAAGGAGATAGTTATTTATTTCACAGCCTATAAACGTCCCACTGCTGGGCACAGGCCGTGCCACATGGAGAGACTGGGCCATAACCCACCAAGCTAGCCCAATGCGGGTTGGTGGGTTATCGGCACAAGCTTTCTTTTTAGCTGGAAAAGTGTTTTAACCTAATGTCTGAAAATCAAAAATCAATTTTTTTTTTTAATGTTTTGTTATCTTTGAGTTTATTTGAGCGTTTTTTAACGCAAATAATCATCATTACGAATCTATAAAGCAGTCTTATTTTAACTGAATGTTTAAAATACTGTAAATTATTGTCATTCAGTTCTCTAAGGGCTGATTTTTCAACCCTCGGATAAAACTTATCGGTCTGATAAAGTATAACACGATCAAAATATAATGTCACCTTTAAAGGAAAAAAAAACATGATATGACAATACCTTTTCAAAATGGTTTTGTAATAATTTAACAGACAAATAAGTTTTATCAGACAATTAAAAAATCGACCCAAGAATGTAAATTCTAAGAGGTTTGATAAGCTATTATTGTTGCTATAAAAACATAAAGTCAAAAATTTCGTCGGTCTAACCAATACCTCGGTGGCGGAGTGGTCAATGCAGCTGCCCGGATTGCAGAGGACGCGGGTTCGATTCCCGCCTGAGGTAGACATTTTTAATTTTTTTTCAACGTTTCGTTATCTTATGTCTGATTCAGCTCACCTGCCCGACAACCCTATACTCCCTACTCCCGGGGGAATCGACGACGTCCCGGGGCGGCGAAACGAACTCAAGGCGGGAGACTCAAAAGGAACGACGCTTTTTTATAAACCATTCCATTTACATGCTAATCAATTTTCAAGGGAATTATTATTTTTTGGTAAAACGGCTAGGTACAGACCACAGCAGATCATTCTTACAACAAAGTGTCTTGACTAAATTGTTAACTTTATGGTTTGGGTATAAGGTTTAATATCGAAACAGTTATGGTCAGGTTTGCCTCCTGGTTGTAAGTATACACAATAAACTGTGGCCTTTGAAAAAGTTTGATCGTAACTTTGTAAAAGGTGAAATATAAAATAAACAAACTTTGCGGTGTTTCCATTATCATAGACTTTTTGGGTATTACTTACGATAAAGGCTTTAAAATAATTTTGCAAAATGCATGACCGATTTTTTTAAATGTGTTTATTTATTTAATACTGAGTAAGATACCTACATGAATATACCTACATCATAGACTGAAAAAAACTTCTTCTTTAACAGGTAGTCAAGTAAAACGTCTGCAAATAGACAAATCAAAAGGAAAGCTGCTAACCGCCGCGCATCAATGGAAGTCAATTGGCTCATTTTATTATTTGCGTTTTTCTACTAAAATCAAATATCATTCGAACTCACCTTCAGAAAACCACCAGCAAAAAGTTAAAACGTGAACAAAGCAAACTTGTCTGCAACAATTCTGACGGGCGCTAGGCGTCGCGCTTTGAATGGCTTTGATGTGGTTTACTAATTATACTCGAAGTAGAACTTCGAGTATAATAAACCTAATAACTGATAGATTTAACTTTGGTAAGTTACAGATTGGGTTTGTTATTGAAAATGAAAAACAAACCATTCTTACAGGTATTATCGAGAAGTCAAACATAGAAGAAACATACGATCATGCTTTCTTTTTTTTGTTAGTAGGTACACGTATTTAATGAATTCCTGAATATAAATATTCTAAATAATGTTGTTTGAACTGTTTCATTCTTATCCCCTTGTCTGCCACGAAGACTCCTAGAGGTTGTTAACAATTGAATTACTATTGTGTCTGGTTCTACGACAACTGAGCTCTTAAGCTACATAACATTTACTTATTTATTTTCCTACATACCTAACTGTAAAAATTAATGCATGTAAAACTAAGGACGATTTTCTCATTTGTCTATAGTGAAACGTAGGAAACTTGTGAATATAAATAAATTAAAAATGTCTATATCGGCACAGATAAACATATTAAAAAGGTCACTATAATAAATCTCTTGGTCTTAGCGCCGTCCCAGTTCGTTCCAGATTTCGTGGGCGCCCGAGTAAGTGTATTTTGATAACATAAGCTCTCAAGGAGTGACTGCATGAATATTCAGGCCTGAAGTTTAGGTTTCTTACGCTCTCAAATCCGCGGAGTAAAAAATCACACAAGTGCTTTCCGGCTGCAAAGTTTTTCTACAAACTTTTTAATGGCGCCAATAATTATTTTATAGTTTTCAAATTTTTACGAGTTTTCTAGAAAATTCCTAATACGGAGTCCCAGCCAAGCGGTACCTGGCAAGGCCTGTGCCCAGCAGTGGGGCATTTAAACCGTTGTGGTCAGCAGGTCGCACCAACATAGCTGAAAGAATATTGTTACTGACAACCTGGATCTGTGCTCAACTGTAGCCTAATTCACGTAACAAAACTTCAACGACATGCAAGCGATTTAATCGCTGAAGTCACTTTACGTATTCACGTATCAATCGCACGATTTTGTTTATGTCGGTTTTGTAAGGCACTTAGTTTCAGCATCAAATGGTAATGGTGAGGACTTACCAACCTGCATTATTCCTTCATGTGGGAAAGAAAAGCCGGTGGAACATTTATATAGGCTGACGAAGAAATTACGTGTTGCAAACGGGTTGTTTACTTTTTAAAATTAACAAATGCTTCTAACTAACACATATTACATTACTAATCCTTCACTTAATTTAATAATATTAATAACATTAAACATTAACAACTAAAACCAAACTAAAACCATTTTTCCCGTCATAGCATTGGGTAATAAGCGTATTCAGCGGTATTCGCCTATTATTTTGACGTTTAGTTTGATCGGATGTCAGCGATTACACGTCAAATTAGACAATTTTCAAGTCGTTGGAAAAAAAACATTTCTGCATGTAATATTTCTTGATCTCAGAGGTGAAAACTTCTAAGATTTGATGAAGCAATGTTGACTAAAAACATAAGCATCAAGCACTGACAAATTTCGACGGTTGAAAGCCAGACCTCGGTAGCCAAGTGGTTAAGGCAGCCGCCCGGAATGCGGAAGGTGCGTGGTTCGATTCCCGCCTGAGGTTGTCGTCTTTTTTCAGTGTTTAAAATTTTACTTAAGTATATTTAAGGGTTAATAAAACGCTAAAATATAAAACATTAATTTCTGCATGTTTTGTTAACAAAAAGTATTTGAATTTATTTGATAGAATTGTAATGTCTACATTATGTTTAAATAGTTGACAAATCGCTGAGTTGCGATTATAACGAGTAATCGTTCTATCGAAATGAAGGTGAATACGGATTTAAGACTGTTTTTCAATGGAACGACTGCTAAACTAAGCGACATTTCGACTATTACAAAAACGTGAATCAGGGCCACTGATCATCATCATTATCACCTTATAAACGTCCCACTACCGGGCTCCCTTCCCACATGAACAATAGCTAAGGAGATAGAATAGAAACCAAGGTAACATAAGTGTATGCATATATATTAATACACGTGAAAGTGCAGAATGAAGTTCCGTCCCGTACAAGTAATTTATTCACTCGCTCTCGGTATTCCGGGAGCGGAGTTCGCTAGATATCACTACTCTCCTTACGTGTAAACGTGTTTTATCGAAATGGATTTCAAATGTCAAGTAACACTTATATCACAGTAAAAATAGTATATTTGAACCTGTTGCGAGCCGGGAATACAGACACAATAGAATTTTAAATGTTCCACGCATCTTTGAAGCAAAAAGTAAGGCCGTAGTTTTTTTACATCTTTATTTTATATTGTACATAAAATACAATATTGAGGGTTTTGTCCGAAAACATGCCACCCTCATAGTTAATAAATACATTTACTTTATACCATAACAAAACTAATCATATTTGAACTTTGCGTTAGTTAAAATGCTTTGAAGTATTATAATATCCTAATACCTACGTGGTTCTGTTATTGTTATTTCTTAGGTAAGTTGTTAATTAAGTAAATAGTTGAGTTAAATTGTTAAGAACTTTTCTTTTCTTTTTTATACGAACGAACTAATATTACTAAAGAAATTAAACATCTCAAGGGAAAAGTAAACATCATAGGGTTTATAATAATAAAGACTGTATTGTTTTGTGTATTACAAACAAAATAAAAAATTACAAACCGCACTATGGGTTTAAAACGAATAGTTTCACGATACACAAGCACGCGCTTTCTATATTGTAACGATAAAAGTATGCAAAACTGCTAAGTCTGAAAGCGGTCTATGAGCCTAGACGCTACATGCCCTAACTCCTGGCAGCCGTCAGAATCTGCCGGCGCGTCAGTACGTGCCCTGCTCACTGCGCTCCTCAAACAGACAGACAGTAACGAACTTGCAGTTTTGCAACAAACTTTAAGGATGTGGAGCATGTACGTTTTACGTAATTTCATTGTAAAATTCATACGTATAGAGGGTTGATTTTGGACCCCACCAAAAGTAAATAAGGGGTAAAAAAGTAATAATAAAATATTTAACGTAAAACTAGTGAATGTTTTCTTTTTTTAAATACAATTTTTTGCCTAGGTACTTTTTATTTCCTATAAGTAGTTCTAGGTGCGTGCGCTCAAAGCTACCGCAACGGCGGGCGGCGCGCGCTATTATTAGCCGCGCCCACCCACACCGACCGGCGAGCACGGCCTGCGAGGCAATGCGTCAGCTGGTGTAGACGTGGCTCCGGCTGCCTCTGGCGCACGTTGCCTCGGCCAAGCGTGCCTCGAGGTCGAGCCGTCGCGTCGGCTGTAAGCGGGACGCGTTGAAAGGTGCCTCAGGGTGCGCTGTGCGTTCGGTGTGGACAGTGGTTCCCGGGGACTTCTGATGGCTCGGCCTGCCTCGCGAGGCTCGCCTCTGTGTTTCGGGGGTGCATCTTGAGGCTGCCGCGCGAGCCCATGCCGGTGTGGACCCGGCTATTGGTGCAAAAAATATATGTTTCTTTGTTGGTTGTACTGCTGCTATGATCACGTAAAAAAATTTGGCGAGGGGTCCAAAATTAACCCTGTTTACAGACCTACATCACGCCCCCTTGCGAAGGGGTAGGGGGCACAAATCTATACTAATATTATAAAGTTGATACAATTTGTTTGGTTGAACGCGTTATTTGGTAGAAATACTGGTTCAAATTGAATAAATCTTTTTAGGTCGGATAGTCCATTCATCGAGGAAGGCTATAAACATCAAGCTACAAAAAATAGAAGCGGAGTGTCAATGAAAAATGTTGCAGAAATGGGTAAAATTATTTCTTTTAAAAGCTTTGAATGTTGTGTACACTTTTAAGTGGCAAACATGTAATGCGTATTTTTAATGTGTATTAGTTTCTAAGTGTATATATGTATTGCTGTAAGTGTGCCTATCTGAATAAATAAATAAAGCTTCCTTTGCATGGCTGCGTAAACGGTTAAAGTTACGCAAAAATCACGTATAAATGACGGAATTGTTCCCCTTTAAAAGCTATTTACTTTTTAAGCGCCCTGGCAGTCACCGGTGAGTTGGTGACCGACAAACAATACATTTTCTATTGTGTCTGGTTTTGTGGCAGTCATTGTGTTAAAAAAGGCGGGTAAAACCCCAGGGCACAGCAAGTCTTTAATTTTTACAACGGTCCAGATCAGATGACACATTTTCATTAATTGTTCAACGTATCGTAATTCGATTTAGATTCTAAACTGAATCAAATATAAATATTTACCGGGGTATAAGGTGGCTCTATATAATGACGTCCTCCTTGGTCGAGTGGTTTGTACACCGGTTTTCATGGTGTCGCCATCTCTGAGGTCCCGGGTTCGATCCCCAGTCGGGTCAATTTAGAAATTATTGTTTTACTAAATTGTCTGAGGTCTGGGTGTTTTCTATGTTTATTAAGTATGTGTTTAAGTATTTTAAGTATGTTTATCCGTTGTCTAGTAACCATTTAACAAGTTTCAAAGAAAGCTTCTCTTGGGCTACATAATTGGTGTGAATGTAGGAAAGTCTATAAATAAATAAATAAATCTTTCCTACAATCACACCAATTATCTAGCCCAAGAGAAGCTTCGAAGAAACTCGTTAAATGGTTACTAGACAACGGATAAACATACTTAAAATACTTAAATACATACTTATTATAAGTAACTATTAAGTTTATTTATTTATTTAATGGATATGATTGTGTTGTTTTTTTGTAATGTTCATGTTGGCAGTATAATCACAACTCCTTGGCTGCAGTGTCAGTTACAGGGAGCGTCGACCGGCCCGGCTGCCGGCTGCCGGCAGTCCGGCCCGGATGCTTTTAAAAGTAACCCGAGACGGCCGTTTAAAGTACCGCCGACACCACTCCAGCCAGTTTACCGCACATCTACACACGTCTAACAGTAAGTAACTTCCAATTTACAGCGTCTACACTGAGGGAATTTTAAGACACTGCAACGTTGAAAAAGTTGACTACATGCTTCAGGTGGAAACTTTTTTCAATATTTTTCAACAGTGCAATATTCTAAGTTAAAAATTAAAATTTAAAATAAGAATATTCTTTGATTTTAAATTGATGAATAGTGTTGTGCTTGGCTTTTGTAATTTATATGTTTTTTGTTGTAATGGTAAGTATTTAGGTACTTATGTATTTTCATTTGACGCTGTAAAAGATAGAGCTAATATGCCCTTGATGAGTTTCTTGCCAGCTCTTCTCAGTACAAGGTCTGCATCTGCAATGCATCGTTGAGCAAGTCTATTAGGGCCAAAAAATCGAAAAAATTGATCTATTTTTGCAAGGGTGTGTAAAGACTATGCAGAATGCTCGATTTCTATGATTCATAGTGTTGTTCATACTGCAGATGAGCATTTATATGTTTTTATATAAGTACTTCTTAAGCATTCCTCCCACAAGCGTTGAATCAGATAGGGCCTTTTCAGCTACAAGTTACAGTCCTATATAACAAAATAAGATCATTGCTCAAGGACGCAAGTTTGGACGCGTTGTGTTTTCTTCGTTCGATTTTTCAACAAACGCGATCTGCCTGATTGATGGACTTGACCTGCGCCTATATTTTGGTTTATATCAAAATTACGTTTTACGGTACCTTCATTTTCAATTTTTTTTTAAGAATACGTTCGTATTTATAGTATAAGCTGTGTCTAAAAAAATATTCAAAATTTATGTTACATGTTTTCTTACCATTAGAAAGTTAGAGTGATTTTAATACCTATTTGATTGTGATATCTGTGCCAATGAAACAATAAAAATAATTATTGGATCAATTAACGTATTTTCTTTAGTATTCTTAATTACCTATACTTTTGTAACTGATTTTGTGGTCTCTAGGGAGTTATTGTATATTGTTTCTGAGGTTTAAGCGAGCACTACACATTGAAATAGTTTGAGTGTTTATGCCATATAGCGTAGAAAACTGCATTAATCACTCTCCGCAAACGAAACTTACTAATCGTTCTTGGAATCATTTAAACAGTAACTAGCAGTATTTAAGAAAATACCGAAATATACCGAAATTTCGGTATACCGGTATTTGAAATTTCGATACCGGTATGAAAATCATCCCGGTATTCCATGCTCTAGGGCCGAGGGCGTAGCGACAGTAAGGTTTTGTAACACACGCAAGTAATAGCTAGGTATTACTCCTTTAAATTAATAAAAAACAAACAAAATGCAATACCCACTTTCACTTTTTAAAACGCAACTTGTAATAATATCATTAGTTTTTTACATGTAGAAGAAAGGTTGCGAGCAAATTTTCACTTTAAAACCATTGAATGGACTGAACATCTTAGTATTAAAGTTAAGAAGCCAAGCTAGACTTTGAAGTAGCTTTTATGTCGCACGTGGTCTGGACCTGAAGTTATAAAAAGTCACCGCCATTGGAAACTACCGATGTAGTGAAAATACTCGTAGGTTGACCACTTGAAGCACTTGAGAAATAATTAATTTAAAAAAGTATAATGAGAATCTATATCAATGAGAATCAACTTTCGAATGTTAGTACGCGCATCACTTCAGAACGGCCGCACCTATCTTCTTAATTCTTTTTTTGTTGTGTTTGTATTGTCAGGACCTGGTTTGTATGAATTTTTTTTTTTTTAAATTCGTCACGGAGTACTGTGTCCACGCGGACGTAGTCACGGGCGGGCAGCTAGTAAAACATAAAATCTTTCTTTGGGTTCCCTACTTAAGATCAAATGCCGTTTGTGCGACATCAATTTGTACGAAGACGTTTACTCTATTGTTCATAGGACCTACAAATCGTGAGCTATATGCGCACACCGATGCGTCAAAATCCCTCGATCCAGTTGTCGAAGATTGTTTTTTGACCATTTGGCAACAATCTTTTGGCACAAATATTCGAAGTACCTACTAAAAGTAAAAAAAAGTTTTCTGTGTAGTGTGTAGTGTAAATAACACAGAACAAACGAAATATTTACAAGAGAAACAAAAGTATTGAATCGTATAGCGTGACATCAGACTATAAAAGTAAGTAGTAACATTCTTATAACCTGAAAATGCCCGGGAATTTCGTGTGTTCCTAGGAGAAAACCAAATTCTGTCATGAATAGCAAATACTCGAAGTTTAGGCAGGAAAGTGTACTTGAATAATTTCGGAATGGCCTAAAGACAGATACTAGAGTAAATAACACGATAAAAAATACTGACTTAATTTAATGTAACTTACGTGCAGCTTACTTTATGTCTATTTCAACAATAGTAATAGTTCAAAACTATTTCGTTTCAATTTGTTTCGTTAAAATTCATTAAGAGTTTGAAGTGCATTACATTTTAAGTTTTTCGGCATCATAAATCCTTGCCTTAACTTTGTTGTAATAAAATATAACAAGTGGTGAAAAAATTGAGCAAACATGAGTTTTCGTGTATAATAGTTTCGCCATAGAGCCCCATGAATGCCACCCTGCGACACAGCAGTCACAAACGCTACAGAGCCATTGAGGTATCATAATTAGTGACGAGACGACATATAGCGTAGCAATTAATTGCGCACCAACTTGCGGCCCTCCCTGAGACGTTTGTAGCTCATGAGCCACAACTTAGTGCGCAAAAACTTGCTTCGAGGTGTCGTCTTTAGTTGTAATACCTCAAAGTAGGCAGCGCGGCCAAAAAGGTTTCGCATTTGAAACGACGTCGTAACGAGACCGCACTGCAATGCGACTGCCGCTCCACAGATACACAATCATTAGGGCACAACTATTTTACTTTAAGTAGGTACATCGGAACGGAAAATATCAACCAATAATTTTTGGGTAAATCTTTGATCAACAATACCAACTAGATAACGCGTCACGTACTGTCCACGCACGGAAGGCGTGCAACACAGCGCGGGGCGCGCGGGGCGCGGGTTCGAGCCTTGGCCGCGCATTACCATATATGGTCATTTTTCGATGCCGGCCACGGCGTGAATCATCAAGCCCCCCTGCCACTGCGTCCTAGCCGAGCACTACTTCGATGGCCGACACTTCCCTCCAAACCACACCACCGAACAGTGTTCTTGGTCTCCGTAAATCTATAATACCTAATTATTGTAATAATATTCACTTTGCATCAAAATACAGTCCGCATATATATTCGAAGTTAGTTTCATTGACCAAACCCCGAAACATTGGTCCTTCTCCCTGGAAGAAGAATCGGAAGATTTGAAACCGTCATCGAGATTTCAAGACAAGAAACCGGTTGCGTGTGAGCAAACTTCGACTCGTCGCGTAACGCAGCGCCGTTCTATTGCGCCGTGTCATCGCTACTGCTGAAGATTTGGAGCGTTCGGAGTCACTTTTACTGCACATCCTGTGGATAAGAATAAGGGCTTTGTGGTATCGTTCCAATCATTCCTTTACTTCCATTTTATCCCATTTTTCAGTGTTTTTACTAGCTTTTAAAACCAATTTCACATTCACTTTCCTTTTGTTTGAGTTGGCACGAGCTAAATTTTCATACGTCTTTTCGCTGCGCAAGCGTCGTCCGCACTAGGGCACGCACGCAAATTCATTGAATTATATAATCGCACTCACAGTCACAGCCGTAGATTCTATTTACTAATAAGTACCGTTAGTTAAACAGCTGTGCGCCTATTCATAATTCTATGCAGCTTGATTCATTCGCTGCATTCGCTTAATATTCGCATGCAATAGTGTATTACCTACGTAGCAAAAAATCATATTCTTTGCATTTTATTATTTTTTCCTTTCAAGATGGCTGACAAACTTATTAAAAAACGTAGCTCAATTAAAGCAAAGCTTACAAATTTTAGCAATTATATAAATAATTTAAAGAGCTGTTCTACCTTATCCGACCTGCAACTTATAGAAATCGAGGGTAGATTTAGCAAATTTGAAGGCCTATATGCTGAATTTGATGAGTTACAGACGGAGATTGAGCTGCTATCGGACAATCCGGAGGATGCCTACGCGGATCGTTTCAAGTTCGAGGAAAGCTATCATCCCGTGGCTGCGATGGCGCGAAGCTTAATATCTGCTGGGAGTAAACAGCGAAGGTCATCCGTGAGTTCCGTGGCAGGCTCTGATGAAACAGGTGGGACAAAGAACAATTTTATTCGATTGCCTAAAATAGATTTACCCCGCTTTGATGGTAGCTATCAGTGTTGGCTCGAGTTTAGAGACACCTTTTTGTCATTAATTCATAGTAACAGTTCTATCGACAACATAACAAAGTTCCATTATTTACGTGCGTCCTTGAAGGGTTCCGCGTCCGAAATTATTAAAAATATCGACTTTCAAAGCGGAAATTATGAGATCGCATGGAGCTTGTTACGTGATCGGTACAATAATAGTAGACTGCTTATTAGTAATCATGTTCAGGCCTTATTCAACGCCGAAGCTGTCGTAAAGGAGTGTAGTTTGTCGTTGCGTCGACTATTAGACGTGTTAAATAAGAACATTAGAGCACTAAAGGCGTTGAATGAGCCCACCCAGCATTGGGACACGCTTGTTATTTACATGATGTCGTTGAAGTTAGATAGTGTGACTAGTAGACATTGGGAAGAGCATCGTAGTTCTTTATCTTCCTCACCTACATTGTCTCAATTTTGTACATTTATCAACAATAAAGCTGACTTGTTAGAAACATTAGAAGACAATAAAAAAATAAATAAATTTGAAAATTATAAAAATAAAACCCTTTTTATTACGACTGATAACAAAATAAAGAAAAATGTACAAAATAAAACTTTTGTTAGTTGTCCGTTATGCGAACAAAACCATTTTCTTTACTCGTGTGACGCTTTTAGAAAATTAACTGTAGAAGACAGGTTAAGGAAAGCAAAACAATTTAATGTGTGCACGAACTGCTTACGTGTTGGGCATGTAGAAAAGCGCTGTAGATTTTCGTGTTGCAAATATTGTAAAAGTAAGCACAATACTCTTTTACATTTGGAAAAAATTGAGCCTTTAGCACAAAACCCCATGCCTAATGTTACGCTTTCTACGAATATACAGCATACTACTCGATGCAATGTTTTACTGTCCACAGCAATGGTAAGAGTGGTGAGCGAAAAAGGCGAAAGACTCAACGCCAGAGTCCTGCTCGACAACGGAAGTACGGCTAACATCATCACCGAGGAATTAAGCAGTAAGCTCGGTTTGTCTCGAATTGGTACAAGCTCTAAGGTAATAGGTATTAATAATTTAATGAGTAACAGTACACAATCTTGTAGCCTTACAATCGAGTCGTTGCACGAGGCTTACTCCTTTGAAATTAATTGCCTAATTATGCCCGAAATAACAAAGCTGTTGCCATCTTCGTTAATTGATTTAAAACAAATACCAATTCCTGTTGGATTAAATTTAGCTGACCCTTCATTTAATGTGCCGTCAGATATAGACATTTTGTTAGGAGCGGAGGTCTTTTGGAACGTTGTTCTGGGTAATCACATAGATTTAGGTAAAAACCTACCCAAGTTGTGCAAAAGCAAATTAGGGTGGTTAATATCAGGGACTGTTGCACTTAATTCCCGTTCTAATAATATACATTCATGTAATTTTTCAAAAATCGACACTATTCCAAACTTAAATAAATTCTGGGAGCTTGATTCAATTTTACCTAAACACTGCCTTTCGTTGGATGAGCGTGCATGCGAGCAAAGTTTTAAGCAAAATACTATACGTGACAATGAGGGCAGGTTTGTTGTGACGCTGCCGCTTAAGGCGGACCCAAGCGTTCTTGGTGATTCATACACAATGGCAAAGCGTCGTTTTTTATCATTAGAGAAACGGTTTGCGCGCGATCCTTTCCTTAAAAGGATGTACTTAGATTTTATGTCAGAATACGAAAGATTAGGACATATGACTGAAGATTCAAATGTTTCATTTAATTGTGAAAATAAAATAAATAATTATTTGCCTCATCACGGTGTTTTGCGCACTTCGAGCAAGACGACCAAGTTACGTACGGTTAATGATGCGTCGGCAAAAACCACTTCAGGGTTGTCACTTAATGACATTCAACTCGTAGGTCCCACAGTTCAGGAGGACTTATTGTCAATTTTGTTGCGATTTAGACAGCACAAATATGTAGTTTCTGGAGACGTCGAAAAGATGTACAGAGCCATTTTTTTGAACCCTAACCAACGTTCATTACAAAAGATTGTTTTTAGAAAGGAGCCTACAGAGCCCCTTAAGACATACACGTTGAATACTGTTACTTACGGGACTGCGTCGGCTCCATACCTTGCGACTAAGTGTTTAGTTAGTCTGGCTGACGCTGCGCAGGATGAAGGGGTAAAGACTAGTATTAAACGAGACTTCATGGTTGATGATTACCTCGCCGGTTCAAGTACAATACCGGGGGCAATTAAGCTATGTAAAGAGGTCAAGTCTATTTTATCCTCAGCTGGATTTAACTTACGAAAATGGCAATCTAACAGCCCTGAAATTTTGAGAGAAGTTGTAGACACTGACGACCACTCTAGTATTAATTTGGATTTATCTGATAATAATTCCACATCAAAAACCTTAGGTCTAGTCTGGGTTTGTAAGTCAGATATTTTATCATTTTCTATTAACATTGAGTTAGCTTCAAAAATTACAAAACGACATATTCTTTCGATTATAAACCAAATTTTCGACCCTTTAGGTCTAGTGGCTGTTTGTGTCGTTGAAGCAAAAATTATATTGCAAAGGTTATGGATAAGTAAATGCGAGTGGGACGATGAAGTGCCGCAGGACATTGCTGCACAGTGGCATTCATTTGTCAGTATGCTTGGGTCTTTAAATAATTTAAAAATTCCTCGTTGGATTTTATGTAATGAGTCAGTGATTCACGAAATACACGTTTTCACAGACAGTAGCGAAAAGGCATACGGTGCTTGTTTGTACGTTCGTTCCATCGACACTATAAAAAATGTAACGGTTCGTTTGTTAGCGTCCAAAGGTCGTATAGCACCTATTAAACCTACTACTATGCCTCGGTTAGAGCTCTGCGGAGCACTGTTAGGCGCAAGATTGTGTACAAAGGTGAAAGAATCTCTTACTTTAGTCATAAATCGGTGCGTATTTTGGTGTGACTCAACAATTGTGTTGAGTTGGTTATCCACCCAGTCAAATCAACTTAAACCTTTCGTGAGACACCGAGTTAATGAAATACAAGAGAGTACTTCTGGAGCTACTTGGAGTTATGTACCAACAAAAGATAACCCCGCGGATCTTGTTTCTCGAGGTGTCAAGGCTGATCATGTCAGTAGTTGTAGTTTGTGGTGGTCAGGTCCATCATTTTTATTGCAAGATGAAAGTTGTTGGCCTCATTTTCCGCATAATATCGCGAAACAGGATCTACCCGAAGTAATTTGTAATTTAATAAAAGATTCTGAGGAAAATACTTATACCAATATAAATAATCACATTATAATACAACAACTATTGCATAAATATTCAAATATCAATTATTTACAGAGAATCGTAGCCTATTTACAAAGGTATATTTACAACTTAAAAAATAAACAGAATAAAACAAGGGGTCTACTTACAAATCTAGAACTTAAAAACTCATTAATAATTATTTTACGCACTGCACAACGCGAAATGTTCCCTAATGAATTTTCTATTTTAAATTTAGGACAAACATTGCCTCGAAAAAATAGACTTATCTCGTTAACTCCATTTTTGGATTGTGACGGCATCATTCGCGTCGGTGGTAGGTTAGACAATTCGCCTTACGATTATAACGTAAAACATCCCATATTGCTTTGTAGTAAGCATAGTATAACAAAGTAAATTTTTCAGTCACAACATATTAAACTACTTCATGCTGGACCACAGTTACTTTTGTCACATATTCGTCAAAATTACTGGCCCTTAGCGGGTAGAAATCTGGCAAAGACAACTGTAAGAAAATGTTTAAAATGTTTCAGACATAAGGCCATTAACATTCAGCCCATAATGGGTCAGCTTCCTACTTCACGTAGCAAACTTGAATATCCATTCCTAGATTCTAGTGTCGACTACGCCGGGCCAGTACTGATAGCTGACCGAAAGGGTCGTGGATGCAGACTTATTAAAGCCTACATTTGTATCTTTGTCTGCCAAGCCGTAAAGGCTATTCATTTAGAGCTTGTTACGGACCTTACGAAAGAAGCATACATGGCGGCTTTAAACCGTTTCGCTTCGCGCCGTGGCAAACCTCGTACTTTAATGTCCGATAACGGCACAAACTTTGTTGGTGCGTCTAATCAGTTACGTGATTTTTTACAGGCATCAAATATTGCATCTCACATGGCTCGTGAAGGTATAGAATTTAAATTTGCACCAGCCTATTCCCCTCACTTCAACGGCCTTGCTGAAGCCGCAGTTCGATCTACAAAACATCATTTAAAAAGGTTGTTACAAATTACACATTTCACTTATGAGGAAATGGTTACGTGCCTGACTCAAATAGAGGCTGTTCTAAATTCCCGGCCTCTTACTCCTCTATCTTCCGATCCATTAGATTTTTCTCCATTAACTCCGTCCCATTTCCTAATTGGAAGGCCACTCATGTCCGTTCCACATCCACAGGTGAAGAACAGCAGCGATATCAACCGGTTGCAACGATTCCAAAGAGTGGAACACATCAGGCAGCACTTCTGGACCAGGTTTAACAAAGAGTATGTTTATCTGCTACAGCAAAAGACCAAGTGGTCTGCAACTTCAGAAGACATTGCTGTGGGAAGCCTCGTCCTTATTAAGGATAAGGCGCTCCCACCACTCTGCTGGCTGCTGGGTCGCGTCCGGCAGGTCTACCCGGGCAGCGACGGCGTCACGAGGGTCGCCGAGCTCAGCACCAAGAAGGGCACAATTCGGCGTGGCTTCAACAACATCTGCCCACTTCCGCTTTCTTGAAGCAAAACGCTTCAACCCCGAGAGCATGTCCACGCACGGAAGGCGTGCAACACTGCGCGGGGCGCGCGGGGCGCGCGGGGCGCGGGTTCGAGCCTTGGCCGCGCATTACCATATATGGTCATTTTTCGATGCCGGCCACGGCGTGAATCATCAAGCCCCCCTGCCACTGCGTCCTAGCCGAGCACTACTTCGATGGCCGACACTTCCCTCCAAACCACACCACCGAACAGTGTTCTTGGTCTCCGTAAATCTATAATACCTAATTATTGTAATAATATTCACTTTGCATCAAAATACAGTCCGCATATATATTCGAAGTTAGTTTCATTGACCAAACCCCGAAACACGTACAAAATCAAAGCTAAATTCTGTCCACGTGAATATAAACAGCTACATTTATTTACTAACGAACTCAGTCAAAAGTTAGAAAGTCACAAATGCATCCATTCACGCATCGACTGTTCTGGTGTTACAAAATGTTGGCGCGTCTATTGGTCACCGTTGGACAAAATTTTATATTATTTGTTAGTTTAAAGCTTAAAAAATAAAGTAATACACTCCGGCACTTAAATTGTTTTTTCGGGAATTATTTTTGCAACGTTTAAAAAACACATTGCGGCATTGTGCACGTGTTTACATTGGCCGTGTTTCAAGCAAACTAAATAAAATAAGAGCTCACTCTCTTGTGCGCTGTTATTTACCGAGACATATTTTTACCGCCAACCCGACATCTATAGTACAATTAGTTATTCTGTGCATCTAGTTGGTATTGTTGATCGAAGGGGTAAATAAATATACCTACTAATATTATAAATGCGAAAGTTCGTAAGTATGGATGGATGTTTGTTACTCTTTCACGTAAAAACTACCTAATGGATTTGGATGAAATTCGGCATACAGATAGTTTATAACCTAGATTAATACATAGGATACTTTTTATTCCGATATTCCCACGGAAACGGGAACCACGCGGGTGAAATCGCGAGCGCTCGCTAGTACTACATAGTTACATGACGCCCGTTTCCCGGCGGGGTAGTCAGAGACCACGGGTTTCTATTTACTACGAGCCTCACACATCCTTTGCTTCATTAACCTCATACATACATATAATCACGACTATTCTCCCCGAAGGGTTAGTCAGAGACTAGGCAATGAGGACAGTAAAAGCAGTCCTCTACCATAGTCCACTTTTCATCTAATAGCGACTGCACATGTGCTTAGCGTGACAGGTGGTGAGCCCATCGCCGCTCTATGCTGTTAGAAATATGTGCAGTCTTTAGTCCGTTAGTCGCCTTTTACGACACCCAAGGGAAGAGAGGGGGTGGAAGTATTGTTTTTGTTTCACCGCTACGCGCCACGGTTACTTCCATAACGTCCGCCATACATATCACTCGTCGGTTTAGGGTAGGTACCTACTCTTGACCTGACCTTCATACATATCACTCGTCGGTTTAGGGTAGGTACCTACTCTTGACCTGACCTTCATACATATCACTCGTCGGTTTAGGGTAGGTACCTACTCTTGACCTGACCTTCATACATATCACTCGTCGGTTTAGGGTAGGTACCTACTCTTGACCTGACCTTTAACGAGAACGTCTCCAATCTGTGGGTCTATCGACTAAAAAATATGGATATGGACATTGACTTCATTTGACATTTGAAGCCCATAATATGCCCATATAAGGACAAAATTATTATGGGCTTCAAATGTCAAATGAAGCCCATGTCCCATATTCATATTTTTTAGCCGATAGGGTAAGAAGTACGAAGAAGTACGAAGTGGTCGAAGTACTAAATTGCTGACGTTTTCGAGATATACATAATACCATATATTCGCACATTGTTTAAATACGGGAACGAAAACTCTCCACAATGAAATAAAACATGCCTGTGGCCACCGGGAGATTGAAAGCACATCTCCTGCAAACTGTTCGAAAGGTCTGTCGAAAATTGGTCTCGTAACTATCCCAGGATATAAGAACCTTTTTTTCCACACAGTTTATTTATTTATTTATCACTTTATGCACGTTTGTACAAAGGCGGACTTAATGCCTTAGGCATTTTCTACCAGTCAACCGTTGGGTGGTGCAGAGACAAACATAAGGTAGGGTGCACACTAAAATGAAAATACAAACAAATAAGTATACAAAATATATACATAAACATAATATTTAGATATGTACAGTTGGTTTACAGTTTGCAGTTCCTACGTGTTTAACAAACCGGGAGAGGAGTAAGTGCATCAAAGGCTAACTTGCGCACCCCGAGTTCGGATTAAAACGCAGAGTCGGACGCTAAGCTAATTTGCGGTCTAACTAAGTTATGGATCGCTATCTTCACACGCGAACGCCGGCTGATCAATATCAGGCGACTAGGATTTTGGATCTTAATCTAGGGCGTTTACGTGCCGTTCTAATTGATCTCTATTTTTTTTACATTTTAAATCTTATTGCAATTGCAACGAGTCTGCCCTTCTTTTATTCATACTATGATTTAATACTTTTCGGATTGTAATTTCTACACATATGTTATTATTATTATAAGCCTATATTTTCTCACTGTTGCGCAAAGGCCTCGCTCCCCTCTTTCCACTTTTCGCGGTCTGTTGCTTGTGCTGGCCAATCCTTTGCATAGAATATAAACAATTTAATCTTTATGTTTGTACAAGTGTTTGTTGTGAACAAAACCTGCGTAAATATATTACATATTTTAGTACCAAATTTTCCTGTACGTACATATTTTGCGAAAGTTTTGTGCCCGAAAACGAAAATCTTTCCGTTGCTATAATGAAAACTAATGGCCGCAAATTACATATTTTGGTTTCGGCAGCTTTTAAAAGGTAAATCAATCAATCAAAAGTCATGCTCCGTATTATTAACTTACCGAGACGTCCGAAAAATTTCAAGGTTCGCAATCTAAGGCCGATCTATCAAGATTCAAGTGGCACAACCATTTCGCGAGAGCTAAGTAATAAAAGGTTTCATTACAATTTTTTTTACACAAGAAGCTTTTGTGAATATTTTGATGTCAGGCAGGTCCCGCACCACACCACACGAAAGTAAACAAAGACGGGGTAACAAATAGCACTACTATGTCATAAGACTTACCAACGTACATATAGCATGCTGAGTAACTTCAGACCTTATTTCAAGGAATTAAGGCTTTTCATTACAAATGCAATGAACTTGCCAAGTGTTTCCATTTGATGGAAAACTCACTCCAGCAAACATTTCGAAGCCCGTGGTGCCCCGACAAGGTGTTTGTTACATTTGTCAAACAAATTTTTCTGCTCAACTTTCGTCAACTCCATTTAAGGGTGAAAATTGTTTTGTAGCCGGTTTTTGTCTTTTGAAAATTTTAATGTATGAGGCGGGTGGCTTAACTAGATACCGACATACATACCACTGCGATGGATGATTTTTTAAATATTATTTAAAATGCATAATATGTAATCTAACGCTTTGAACATTTGGTTTGAGGAACTGTCTAAACCGCGTGATTGACGTCACCACGCGCTGCACTTCCTCCAACGTCACCAGGTACTCGATTCGTCTGCCAAGTTTGCGGCCGATACTGTCGCTCCCGTATTGGCCTTACAAGCAAACCTCGCAATTGGACGCTGTTTAAATCATCTTTTATAGATGTAAGAGGCCTATGATGATAGCAGAAAAAGTCACATACAATATCTTGTCGTGGTTTTTAAACAGTGTGAAAAAAAGACCGTGGTTGGAGGAAAAGTACCTACTCTTAATGTTGATGATGGCAATTTTTACTGAAAGGAAACATACCGTTATTTTCAAAAATAATTAAATTAATAGTTAAATCTAAAGAAAATAATTGCTCAAAATGAGACTTTCACGTATAGTAATAAACTTTATAATAAAAAATATTTTTCTTGGTCTTTCCTTAATTTAAGATACTTACAATGTTGTTTCTAAAAAGTTGATCCTTTTAAATGACTCTTTCGGTTGGTATCACAAAATACAGGTGTCTTTTTCACACATTTCACCGGTTCGATTCCCAGCTCAAGCTGGTAATTTTACAAAAATCATTAAATGCAGTTTTAATTATTTTTGGAAATAAAGGAATCCCTTACAGTAAAATTTGCCAACACTGATATTAAGGGTACTTTTCCTCCAACCACGGTTTTTTTGCCATCCTGTATTTAATACATGAATAAGCTGCCACCGCGTCACGAAGCCCTAGCGAAGTCCTGTGAGCCCGCAACAAAATTAATCAGAAACATATAGATGATGAGGAGTATCCTACTAATATTATAAACGCGAAAGTTTGTATGTATGGATATTTGTTACTCTTTCACGTAAAAACTACTGAATGGATTTGGATGAAATTCGGCATACAGATAGTTTATAACCTGAAATAACACAGGATACTTTTTATCCCAATATTCCCACGGGAACGTATGGATGGATGTTTGTTACTCTTTTACGTAAAAACTACTGAATGGATTTGGATGACATTCAGCATACAGATAGTTTAAAACCTGGATTAACATAAAGGATAATTTTTATCTCGATATTCCCACGGGAACGGGAACCACGCGGGTGAAACCGCGAGCGGCCGCTTGTATTATATATTTCCCAGTCAACCTGTAACCAAGACAAGTAACCCATTGTTACTAACATATAACATTTCTAGATCTAACAAGACTACGAGGACACTAGAAGAACAACTCATTAGAAGGAGACACTCTCACAAAAAAATGTACACTATGGATTCTACATTTAGAGGATGATCAACTGATCAGTGATCTAGATGTGAATAGGTAGAGATTTTAAATTTTTCCGGTAGCCCACTTTTCGGCGATATTCGCTCGCGCTCCATTACTACTCGGGTTGCTACCTTTTTTTTAGGACGAATAAAGTATTTTTTCATTCTGTTAGAACAAAAATTTAGTATATAGCATAAAAAAGAGTATTTATTTATTTGTCCTTAAAAACGTATTTTTGTTGCTCTTTGCGAAATTTATTTGTCTTTTACGTAAATAGTTTAACGTAAAAATAGAGTATTTTAGCGTACTTTATTGGTGTCGTAGATTATAAAGTACGCCTACATGAAAAAGAGGACAATACTTTATTTTAGAGTACGGGTGGCAATCCTATTTCCGACCGTGCGTACGTAGTACAGTAGCGTGCGCATGGATCGTGTGCAAGCGAATATCGCCTACAAGTGGTCGAACGGAAACTTCCTCGACGCCACATGAAAATTCAACTTATTTTTCCAAAATCTATCCTATCCTACTAATATTATAAACGCGAAAGTTAGTAAGTATGGATGGATGTTTGTTACTCTTTCACGTAAAAACTACTGAATGGATTTGGATGAAATTCAGCATACAGATAGTTTATAACCTGGATTAACACATAGGATACTTTTTATCCCGATATTCCCACTTGAACGGGAACCACGCGGGTGATACCGCGTGTGGCCGCTAGTATAAAATAAGCCAAGGTGAGTAGCCGTTGTTACACTTACTCTGTTGAAGTTGAACCCTATATCACTTTCCTTTAACAAGGCAAGAAAAATGTAGCACGTTTCCAGAAAGTCGTGACAAATCGAGGGATAAATCGTTCCAATGAATAAGGTATAACGATTTGAGAATGAAACATACTTCCAAGAAACTATATTCACTATCGATGTAGGTATGCATTTGTAACTATTTATTTCGAAGAACATCTTTGTACTAACTTTGATTTGTTAGTCAAAAGCGGCATTATAAACTCAAATTCAGTGCAAACTTTATATTTTAGCCGAGACGTAGTGTTTGCAACCATCGTACTTTAGAAACAGCGGACTTGTTTTTCGAAATTTCAGAGTTGCTCCCTTGCCCTTTAAATGTTTTTGACTGCCACAGTCTACGTCACCAAATAACAACTGCACATGAGTTGAGCGGAGAGCTGAATTGACCAATCACGATGCTCGAAATCTTGTGGAGCGGAGATTTCAAGCATCGTGATTAGTCAATTCAGCTCCGCTCCGCTCAGCTCCGTCTCAGTGGAAACCCACCCTTATGCTGCCTACAGCCATACTGCAGCAGACTGCACGTGCACAACAGACTGCACATATATCCTAATGTATGTGCAGTCTTATCCGTTAGTCCTTTTTCGACAAACAAGAGAAGAAATGGGTTGGTAGTTGGTTATTTTAATGATCCCGCCACCACACAGATCATAAAGATTCATCATCATAAAAAAACCGGATAGTAATCGTAAAAACATCTTTCAGCTGTTGTCACGTCAGTAGTCTAATGTAGGGCATAAAATACGACTTCTCGGCTATTACGACTGATAATGAACCTACACCACACAAATAGTGTGAACAATAACAAATGACTGAATCGTCAAGTTTTTTTATTATCGCAACAACAGGGGTAGGTAATAGTACGAGTGGCAACACGTAAAACTGCTGGATTCGTGCCCTGTTCAAAGTTGGATGGCTGCTTTACGGCAAGAGCCGTCCGCGGTTACGGGGTCGACGGCCTTTCATCTTCACTTTGTCACGTGACATAATAATACGGAGACAGTCGGCAAACATGGACGCTAGACACCTTCAGTGACAATGCTACTACATATTAAAGTTACAATAAAGCTTAGACTCGTCTTGGACTTTACCAAGATTAATACTTTTTTATTCTGTGATACTACCACCCCCTATCTTCCCTTAGGTGTCGTAAAAGGCGACTAAAGGACTAAAGACTGCACATACATCCAACAGCATAGAGCGGCGATGGGCTCACCACCTGTCACGCTGAGCACAGTTGCTCTCTGGTGAAGACTGGACTATGGTAGTGAACTTGCTTTTGCGCTCATTGCCTAGTCTCTGACTAACCCTTCGGGGATAATAGTCGTGATTATACGTATGTTTTTTTATCTGATGGCTTGTTATGGTTAAGCAAGTGTCTGGGTTTTGGGCAGACAATGTTACGTTTATTTATTTTGCCATAAATCCTTCCTACTAATATTATAAACGCGAAAGTTTGTAAGTATGGATGGATGTTTGTTACTCTTTCACGTAAAAACTACTGAATGGATTTGGATGAAATTCGGCATACAGATAGTTCATAGCCTGGATTAACACATAGAATACTTTTTATCCCGATATTCTCTTGGGAACGGGAACCACGCGGGTGAAACCGCGAGTGACCGCTAGGAAGTAAATAAATTGGTCTATGGCAGTGGACTGCTCCTGCGGTTCTCATTGCCTAGTCTGAGTAACCCTCTGGAGATAATAGATGTGAATCTATGTACATATGGCATGGACATATTATTCACTAGCGGCCGCTCGCGGTTTCACCCGCGTGGTGGCCGTTCCCGTGGGAATATCGGGATAAAAAGTATTCTATGTGTTAATCCAGGTTATAAACTATCTGTATGCTGAATTTCATCCAAACACATTTAGTAGTTTGTACGTGAAACAGTAACAAACATACACACTCACAAACTGTTGCCTTTATAATATTAGTGTGATGTATTAAGTCCATGATGTATCTGTGCAAGTGGAGTTTTATCACTACTGTTCAGTAGAACAACAGTGATAAAACTTCACTAAGCATACAAACAAAATAAATAACCAGCTTAGTAAATAAAGACGAAGATTTTATTCCCTCTCTTTTCGATAGCAGACTCGAACCGGTGTGTTGTAGTAGAAACAAGAAACACAAGCTTACAGCCATTTAAAAAGGCCTGCAAGTGAGGCTCACTCAAATAAAAAACTTTTTATAGTGAAAGTTGTTTTATTCCAATGCTCATGGTCCGTGCGAGGGCTGGGGTGAAACCATTGAGGTATCATAACTAGAGGCGACACCGCGAAGCTACTTTAAGTGCAATAAGTTGCGGCTCTTAGGCTGCAAACGAACCGCAATCGCTTAGAAGTGAGTAGGCATTTGGGGTTGGTCCATCTACACTGGCCTGCAAAAATAAGTATCACAGTTTTAAAATTGCAATAACTTTTTAAGTACACAAGATAAACAAGACACACAAGGCTTATAAATGTTACTAATGTATAATATAATACAGTTTCAAAGAAAGCTGATAAAAATTGCTATAAAACGTTTTTTTATTTTGAATCTCTAACTACTTTAGTTCAGAAAAAAATGAAATTTCAAGTGTGATACTTATTTTTGCAGGCCAGTGTAGTTATACTATTAGTTATACAATATAACAGAATGGACGAAAAAGTCTTATTTGTTATACTGCTCAATATAACTTATTGGATTCGAAACAAATAGAAGAGGTTTGTCCATGTAGTTATACCTAATTGCAGTCCATGGGCCGCAACTCAGTGCGCAAAAACTTGCTTCGCCGTCTCTAGTTATAATACCTCAATGGATGGAACATGCCGATAGCGTTCGGGGAAGCCCTGTCAGATTAGCCATAGACATCGTTGGAGTATTCCATTCGGTCTATAGCACACAAACAAGAGCGTGTCTACGAAGGTTAGTGGCTTTTACTTTCATTTATTTTGTATTAAACATTTTCTTTACGTGCTTTTGTCAGTGTGAAATTTGGCCAGTCATAAGTCTTTATCGCAAGCTTCTAGGTACATAATATATCCGGGATAAATGAAGCTATTGAGTGTGGCGAGGCCTCATGATAGAAGCACTATTAATGCAAGAAGCAATAGACAGACAGACAATGAATATGACGATCTACGATGAGTTTCTACGAAACTACGTTTTTGAGGGTTATAGTTACTCGCGTCCGTAGGTTTACCCTTGTTGAGACCCTACACGTGACCCCTGGGTGGTGCTAAATAAGTGACACTGACTGAGTGGTAGAGCCACGCTGCGTTGCAGCACGCATTGGGCCGGCTCGCCCGGCGTAATACCACCCTGTCACGAATATCCGGCGTGAAATAATGGCACTTGTCACGGTAGTGTATATACACTATATAGTCTCTGACTTGGTGCTGTTGTGTTTCGTCCGGCCAGTGAGGGTTCCGGAGGCCCCCCCCTCCCCCCTCTCACAATTCCTATTCCTTTCTTAACCCTATTCCTTAAAGGCCGGCAACGCGTCTGCGATTCCTCTGGTTTCGCGGGTGCCCATGGGCAGCGGTGACTCCCATCAGGTGACCCGACTGCTCGTTTGCCTCCTTCTTTTTATAAAAAAAAAAACACTGGAAAGAGACTAAAGAAGATACATGTAAAGCAAACATTTTAAATGTTATTATAATTTTTATTATTGCATTTTTTGCATTCACAATGCTACATAGTTATAGGATAAAATGTTTTACTGGAAATAAAAATTATAAAGAAATAGACTTCACAGCGACGTAATACCGCTGGCTTGCAGCGTATCACAAACTACTTGAAAAAAATCAACGAGTCTACTGGGGTCTCGGTAGCAAAGGTCATGGGTTAGATTCCCATTCGAGCTTTCCTGAAACTGGTTGTTTTTTTCTAGTAAAACATTTTATGTTATTATAATTTATGTGATTTTGAAATAACTTGTCCTTTTGTGCGTTGTAGTGGGGGGTGGTGTGTGGCTTGACCCGTTGCCGCGGCAAAAATACTGGCGGACCGGGAATACTTCCCCCTCGGCTGGGTAAAGGTGCGGGTAGAGGTCCTGGACCGGGGCCCCTTTGAGGTGTTATAGGTGCTACGGTGTGGGCCACCTAAGCTACTCTTGTAGCTCGGAGGCCAGCCGTGGCACCTTGTGCTTCCGGTGCGGCGCCCCTGGGCACAAGGCGGCCGTATGCAGGGCAGAAAAGGCAGACTGCGGTGTCTGCAGGGAGGCGGGGCTCCCCCATGACCACCACATGGGGGGATGGAGGTGTCGTCCTCCGAGAGCGAGGACGAAGGAACCCCTAGGGAGGGGCGTTGCGCCCATGGAGGTGGGGGTGTTGCCGGAGGGTCAGGAGGACCAATGGCAACCGGCAGAGGGGGAGTCGAGTGCGGCACTAACGCCGCCCTCCTCCACCATGAGAGCAAGGGTCGGGCAACCGGCGGAGGTAACAGGGTCGCTGGAGAGGGACGGCCGGGCAACCGGCGGAGGGAGGGTCGAAGGCGGCGGTTTAACGCCGCCCTCCACCCACTAGAGCGGAGACCAACTCACGCTCCTGCGCCTCGGCACAGGTCGCATGAGGTGGTAGCATTCCCTGTGTGGGACCGCGGCCTCACACGTGAGGCCGCGGTCCCACACAGGGAAGAGGCGGAGGGGGGGGGGGGGGCGAGGGAAACCTCCTCCCCCCAGATGGAGCAGCGGCTGGGTAGATGGGCTACCCAGTCGCATTGCACTGCTCCATCCCCGTCTGGGTGGGAGTCCGCTTGCCGGCTCCCACCTCTTCAGCAGGAGACCAGGCCGGACTGGTCATCCCGTAGGCGGATTCCCGGTGATTGTTCACACGGCCCCGGGTTCCGCTATCGGTCTTGCGGGCAAGCATTGGGGTTTTTATGGGGTGGGGCCACTAGTCCTAACTCACCTGACCCATCCGCTCCCTTCCGGGGGAGCGAATGGGTGCGGGTGGGGACATGTGGCCTCGAGTCCCTCTCCGTGCCATACGTCATCCCAAGCCCATTGGGTGCGCATGGCCAGTGTACAACACATTTTCCCCAAAAAAAAAAAAAGAAAGGGTGGTGGGTCATGTCTTAATCTCCCCATATGTGCTGCTGTCCATGGCACACGGCCTGTGCCCAGCAGTGGGATGTTCATAGGCTTATGACGATGATGATGATAATGACTCTCATTTAAAAAGAAATTAATAACTTTATTCGTACTTGCTGCGACGTTAACTCATAATAACGTAGCGAGCGACCGCTTTAGACGTAATATTTTTAATTAAATTCCATATTACTTTGAAGGATTAAAAACTGTAGGTATCTTATTAAGTTTCCTTTACTGTCTTATTAAAAACTCTCTCAATCAACCGTAAGTCAGACTATGAATACTCTATTATTTTTGCCTTTTAAGTTTATGTTTACGGTTTACCGTGTGAGCTTTTACTGACTGTCCTCCTCATTATCACTTTCCAACAGGTAAAACCAAATACAAACGCGCAATCATTCTTCAATAAAAAAAATGCCGTGTGTGTAGCGGCTCACTAAAAGAATACTAACTACCAACCCCTCTCTTCCCTCGGGTGTCGTAAAAGGTGACTAACGGACTAAAGACTGCACATACATCCAACAGCATAGAACTTCGATGGGCTCACCAACTATCACGCTGAGGACATGTGCAGTCGCTATTTGGTGAAATGTGGACTATGGCAGAGGGCTGCCTCTGCGGTCCCCATTGCCTAGTCTCTGACTAACCCTTTGGGGATAACAGTCGTGTATGTTTGTAAGTTGTAAGTAGGTTTACTTTTTCACACTTGGTCACATTCGGACACACCTCTCTACGCCTCCAAATGAGCATAGACAAGGCAGCCAGAAGGGGCCGTGTACTCATTTACATATAGTTACGGACCCCTTATTACACTTTCCAGAGGTGTCGACACGTTTATTTGGGACGTGGCCCCATTTTATTTCCAGTTTAGTAGTTTCAAAGAGAGAAGATATCGGCCCTTTTAACTGTAAATTCTTAGTTTAATGTTAGTTTCTTTCTTTTGTATTCTTATGACATAATATCCGTGCCTGGCGTGAAGAACTTGATAACTCGACTTACACGATTTTTTCGTCGTCGCAATGGCTTCCTACGGCATTGGTTTTGTAAGGAAAAAATTTACAAGTCGATATCTTAGAGATATTGCCTGTGACAGTATATGAATATGTCCATATTTTGCGTATTTTATTTAACAAAACGAGATATCTACGCAATAAGTCACAAAAATATATAATATCGTAATTATATCCATATATCAACTTATACTTTATAGCGTACGTAAATTGACAAAACGAGATAATCAAACGATAAAATTAAATGTGTATTATTGATACCCAATTCTATGGTGAATAAGTTGATAAGTATAGGTATATGGGTAGGTCATCGGTGAACATGTTGATAAGTTAATTATTATGAATAATACGATAATAAAAATGAAAAACCACATTTGAAAAACCATCTAAAACTACTCTTAAATCAATTTAGACATTTCAATTACACTGAAAAACTGATTTTTAGGAATTAAATTAAACAATGTTTTCTGTGGCTTGAGCACTAATGTATGGGGAATAAGTCGATAAGTCTCTGGGTAGTATGTTGATAAGTCTAATACCTTACAAAATAAGCAGAGTATACGAGAGTACCTACGTAAAATAATTTGAAAGATCACATAAATTTATCCATAAATCAAGCTATAAAGATGAGTTCAAGATGAAAACGGATTTTGGAGAAAACGTCAAACTTTAAAATCGCTGCCCTGTAAAATTGCCATTTTGGACTTATGCTGCTGCTAACTGCACTATACTAATGGATCGTAGCAAATGCAAACCTGTGGCCTTTGCCTACCGTTTCGGGAAACAGGCGTGATGTTTGAATCTTAACTATATAAAATAAGTAATTAAACTCTGGGCTCATGCGAAAACGGTAACGCGAAATTATGGAACGCTATCTAACCTGACATATACCTCACAGCAATTCCTCGCACACACGCGGGAGATTCAAGGGCAATCAATGTTGGCCTCCCTTTTGAATGCAAATGTGGTCAGTTATCCAAAATATTACATGATAATAAGTTTAGTAATAACCTAAAATTTGAACTGTCAGTTAAATTACAAATTATATTGGATATTGTCCCCAACATAACTGACTACATTTGCATCCTAAAGAGGCCAAAATTGATAGTCCTTGAATCTTCCGCGACTTAACAGTAAAATAAACAAGTGCCCACGAGTCCATATAATTGGACAAATGTTTACTCGACAGGAACAGGAGTTGGGCATATGGAAATAGGGAGAGGGTGGACCTTCCCTAAAACTATTACCAAGTTGAAGTAAGCAATTTGTTTCGAATACATCGTTCCCTACATCGTTTATTATTCATTAAACTAGTGGTTCTAAAAATACGCGCTGAATATGGAAAATCACCTCAATTTCGGTTACATCTAGAGGTACCTACCCTTTATTAGACATTTCATGATCTTATTGACAAAAGGTCTGTGACGGTAACCAGACATCGTGAGTTTTCAAAGAGTTCCTGACAAATACCTAAATCCAAAATTTACGCAAGATACCGAACTACAGACAAGACAGCGCTAATCATAAAAAATGCGTTATTTAAATTACGACGACCGTTATTATAACTTCCCCAAGCACAAACAGTATTAACACAAACTGAGGCTTAATCTTGAGAATTCGATCAAATATTTATTCAAGCCAGCAGGGATAACGGAATTCCGACTGAACAAAAGCTTAAAGATTAAAAAGCGTTGTCTTTTTTCTAATAACAACCTCAACTGTTCAAATCAAAAGAAACAAAAATTATGTGTTTCAGGAAACCTCATATTTCTAAGACTGACAACAAAATTGCTTTTAATAAAGTTTATTGGTTCCGAGGAGTAATATTCATATTTTTTGATATACCTACTTAATTTGATAAAAAAGGAAACAAGATTGCGTGATACTAATTGTGTTTTTTATAACAAAAATACCCGAGATCTTCTAAAATTTACTTAACATTGAGCGTTGTATTCACAATAAGATCACTTTTATTATTTTGTTCAATGTTTGTTTAAGTAAAATTTTGAAAACCATAAACTAACGTGTTTCATTACTAAATGCATCTATAGCCATATGTCATTCCTCCAGGTCATCATTCATATGCATATCTATAAATACAGATCTATGTGATACAACTAAATCTCCAAATTAGTTAATTAGTTATTTATACAAGATATTACTTAAATTTTTAGTTTATATTAGTTTTGCCCACTTTTCATATTCGTTTAATTGTTATTTTGTTATGCATGCCATTATCACCTTTATATAAGGTTTCATTTATTTATAAACTTTATTATAAGTAATGTTGTCACGACCTACGTGGTCAAGTGGTTAGCACGCCGGGTCTGGCGTCGCGCCTTCTTTTAGGTTCCGGGTTCAATTCCCGGTAGGGTCAATTTAGAGAAAACTGTTTTTCTTAATTGATTTCGGGTCTGGGAGTATTTCTATGTTGATGTATATTTATCCGTTATCTAGTATAACCATATTAATGAGTTTCAAAATCTTGGGCTAGATAATTGGTCATCATCATTTTCTTGCCCTTGTCCCTAATTGGGGTCGGGGCGCAGTATGTCTACTTCTTCCATTCTTCCATCAGCCGCCAGTTCTACGGTCTCTTCTTTCTTCACCATATCATCTTTCACGCAGTCCATCCATCTTTTTCACGGCCTACCTCTCCCTTTGTATCCATCCACAGTAATGCTTAACACTCGCTTTGTCAGATGGCATTCATCCCTCCTCATTACATGTTCATACCAAGACAGTCTCTTTCCTCTTAACTTTTCTGTCACTGGTGCTACTTTCATGCTCACTCTGATATACTCATTTCTTATTTTGTCCATTCTTGTAACCCCACACATCCATCTTAGCATTCGTATCTCAGCAGCATGCAAATGTCTTACATCCGTCTCATTCACGGCCCAACATTCCGATCCATACAAGACGACAGGCCGTATGATGATCTTGTATATTCTTCCCTTAAGTTTAAGGGGCATTCCGGGGGTCACAAGTAGTTCCCGTGACCTGTCGCCATGTCATCCATCGCGAGTTGATTCTATGTTTTACATCCCGATCGATATCGCCATCGCACTGCAAGAACCTAGGTACTTAAAGTCAGAGCAGACTGGCAGAGCTATACCATCCATAGCAATTGGCTCAAAACCGGAGAGACCGCCGAAATCGCAGAATAATGTTCGGTTTATGATCTGCTGATCTTCAAGCCAACATTCTCCAGCATAAGTTGCCACATTTTCAGTCTGCTCTGGACCCCGAGTCCATCCTCACCGATAAGCACAATATCGTCAGCAAACAACATGCACCAGGGGGCCTCCTCTTGGATATCGCTTGTTAAAGCGTCCATTATCAGGAGGAACATCATCAGTGGTCATCAACATGATCAGTGGTTAAAATGGGAGTTCCGCAGGGTTCAATACTTGGTCCATTCTTGTTTTTGGTTTATATTAATGACTTACCTTATTTTGTAAAAGACAGTCATGAGATAGTATTGTTTGCTGATGATACTTCACTTTTATTCAAAGTGAAACGACGACACCCAAATTATGACGATGTGAATAATGCGGTCTCAAAGATTGTTCACTGGTTTAGTGTTAATAACTTGCTATTAAACGAGGGAAAAACCAAATGTGTAAGATTTGTATTGCCTAATGTTAAGCAGGTAATAACTAGTGTACAAATTAAAGATAAGAATGTGAATCCTGTGGACACCACTGTGTTTCTAGGCATCACGTTGGATGCCAAGCTTCAGTGGGGCCCACATATAGCTAAATTGTCGAATAGACTTAGCTCTGCGGCTTATGCAGTAATGAAGATCCGTCAGTTAACTGACGTTGATACAGCTAGATTAGTTTATTTCAGTTACTTTCATAGTGTAATGTCGTACGCCATTTTACTGTGGGGAAATGCTGCCGACATTCAAACTATCTTTGTGCTGCAGAAGAGGGCTATTCGAGCAATATATAACCTACAGGCTGGTGACTCTCTCAGAGAGAGATTTAAGGATATAAGTATAATGACAGTTGCATCACAATATATTTATGAAAATCTTGTGTATGTTCATAAAAATATTGAAATGTTTTCAAAAAACAGTGATATTCACAAATTAAATACCAGAAGTAAGAACAAATTAGCAGTGCCTTATACTAGGCTCCATAAAATAAATAATTCTTTTAAGGGTCTGTGTGTACGATTATACAACAAAGTACCAAATGATATTCAGAAATTAGATCTTGATAAATTTAAAATCAAAATCAAAGAAAAGCTTTATAAAAAAGCTTATTATAAAGTGTCGGATTATACAGAAGACAAAACAGCTTGAGTCTGAAATGCTCCAAGTACCTACTCCAACAGCTATTTCTAATTGCCTATAATTAATTTATATAGAGCACCATATTTAATTAAACTATTTACATTCAAATTCATATTTTGTATTTTGTGACCTGGTAACGACATATAATATATATATATTTTGTAAATGTCGTTGCTTCTGTGCGCTGTGGTTTCTTGCGCCCGTTCTTTGCCACAGTTAAAAAATCATGTCCTGAATGGGTGGTAGGTTAAAAAATATTTGGACGTTTCAAAGTACTTATTAATTGAGTTTATTGAATAAATATATTTTGACTTGACTTGACTTGAAACAGATAAGGACTTAAAGCAGTCCCATGATGCAAACCGACCGCAACACTGAACTTATCGGTGGTGCCAGCAGACGACCGAACACATGTACGAGATCTAGCATACATAGCCCGAATCAACTTCACATACTTGCCAGGCACCAGGTTAATCTTTCAAAATATGTTTTCCAATGCTCTTTTTTTTCTTCATCGTCCACTAAAACCTTTCCTACCTCATCTTTTATACACTTTATGTGCGTTACATCCCTTACATTCTTCTCTCGAGACGTGGCTATGCGGTAGAGGTGTTTTTGTCCTTCGGGCGGGACTTTCAAGTGAGCTATACAGTTTGTCCTGCGTCTCGGCTCTAGCGATAGCCACAACTCGTTTCGCTTTTTTCTTGCATTCCACGTAAAATGTCTTTTTTTCTTCTTTCTCATTTCCATCTCTTTCCTTCTGCCACTCTTTAAAAACAATTTTCGTCTCTTTCGCTACTACTTGCACCGTCTCATTCCACCACCACATTTCTTTGTTTATCATTCCCTTCCCCTTTGTCTCACCAAGAACAGTTTTTCCCTCACTCCTAATATGATTCGCCATTCCATTCCAACATCATCCACTAATTGATACTTCATATCTCCCATTTCTATAATTTTATCAACCCTTTTTCTCTAAACTTTTCTGTACAATCTTTCTTTCCGAAGATGTGCCATTTTATCATGGGGAGCCGTCGTTGCTTGCCTCTTCGAAGTCCGTGCTGCGAGACTTAATGACCTGGTAGCACTTTGCAGTTTTTAACGTAGTTGAGAATATTCCTTCTAACGAGCATAATTATAATCAATCTGCGTTGCGTGGTGGCCACTTTTGTAAGTGATAAGGTGTTCATCTCGCTTTTTAAACCACGCATTTGTTAAGGCCAAGTCGAAAGCTGATGCTGCCTGCAGTAGAGCCCCTCCCTCTCTGGTACGAGTCCCGATTCCCCAATCACCATGGACTCTTTCATATCCTTCTTTCGTTCGTCCCCAAATGTCCATTAAAATCCCCACCCATCCACCCATCCCACCATCTCTCCAAAACTTCTCTTTCAGGCTCTCATCACATCCAACCTGAGGGGCATTACACACTCATTCATAACATTCAACACTCCTCTCCAACAAAGGGTCCTCTAGAATCTTTTTCACCACTACCATTCTATCATTCGTCCTCTAACTTCCATCACGCATCCTTTCAGATCATTGTCTAAAACTACTCCTACTCTATTCCGTTTCCCATCGCTTCCACAGTTAAATAACTTATATCCTACTCCAATTTCTCTAGCTTTAGCTCCCTTCCATTTTGTCTCCTCTACACATGCCACATTTATCCTTCTTCTCTTCAGTACTTCCACTAACGCTCTCCCCCTACCAGCCATTGTTCCAACATTCCAACTAGCAAACCTCATTCATAAGTTCCCAGGCTTGCTTCTTACGTCGCATCCGCTCGGGTTGATGCGACAACCCTCGTCCATTTTTCGCAGGGGCGGAGTGCTGCCCTTGCGCGTCGCCTGCAGGGTACTGTCACTACTGTCATACTGCAAAAGATTTGGCTAAGGTTTTATAGCCGGCCGCCTGCCTGACGCCAACCCTCCTTGGGAATGCTAACGTTCGTTTTTCAGCAGGATGTACCGCGTGCAGGTGAGGTTGGCTTGGGCAACTGCAGGTGTTATTTGCTACTAATTACATCCCTAGGCTAGATAATTGGTGTGAGCGTAATAAATAACTTGTTTTAATGTAAATCTTGTTGGCGATCTAATAAATAAAATAAACTGTGTCTGTGTCATTATTTATCATCATCATCATCGTACAGTCATGATAGTCCACATCTATTTTGGGTCAGCTGCATGTGTTTTCTGAATTATCAGTATACTGATAGTCAATTTCTTACAAGCAGGTTGACCGTCTTTCAATTTAATTATCTCCTCAGTCATGAGGACTCGTGTCCTCACGACTGAGGGTCGTGACTCGTGACCACTAAAAACAGATTTGCGGACCAGGGCTCTCCAGGAGATCCAATCCTGGGCTAGGCGGATAGCCGCCTGCGTGTTGCATTGCAGGGTTTCACGGACTGCATTTGTCTACCGGGCAGGCGCTCTGCCTCTGCTTCTTCGTCCCTCAACGTGGGCTACGTTACCAGAACAAGCTTCTCCAGATTACCAGGCTCCCGGCGTGCAACGTGACCAAAAAAGGAAAACGATCTTTCGAGGCAGACAGACGATAGGCGGGTTTTAATGGGAAGCCCCTGAAGAATAGATTTGCTAGTGCGACGAGCAGTCCACGAAATATTCAGCATTTTACGCTAGCACTACATTTCTAACGCATCTATACTTGATAAAATTCGAGCTTTTAATGTCCATGTTTCAGAGGCGTTTAGGAAAATGGAGAAAACAAAGGTACCTACGCATTAGTGTAACTTTCATGCTGCGATAAATGTTACGATTTCTCCAAATTTTCTCTAGGCGTATTACTGCTGCTTTTGCCATTTGAGCACGTCGAACAACTTCCCTCTCGCAGTCTCTATCATTGCGTATTAACGACCCCAAGTACACAAATTTCTGCACTCTGTCTAGGTCGCGTAACTCCCGAGATGAAGGCAAAATTCCTGCTCTATCAACGAACATCAATTTCGTTTTGCTTCGACTTATCCGAGGACCGTACTCAGCACTCGCACTTTCGAGCCTACTCATCAGCTCAGCAAGTTCTCCTATATCGTCGCCTATTAGCGTATTAATTTAATTATAATCGAAATTAGATTTTATTTTTTCCAAAACACAATTTAACATTTCTAAGTCTGACAGAATTTGTGAGTCACAATCAATGTTTTAGAAATTGTATTCCAAAGTATCAAAGCAGGTGACTCGCTGGGCTAGAATCGGGGTGGAATTGGATGGGTACTCCCAAAATAAATTGTTTTCTGAGTAAATATCGGAGAAACAGTCGAACGTGGGCTTACCTATTTCGTTCGTGAAATTAAAATACGTCAAAGTCCGCACTAAAAGAAACGGAATTGTGACAAAGAGATACGCGAATATTGTATATAAAAAACAAAATCACAGATCTCATTTACATCACCTTTAAGGTACAGTACACATAACAAGAACGTATAAATAATGCATCGAATTTATCACTTGTGAATACAAATAAATAAAGAATAATCCCAGGAGGCTTCGAGGGGTAACAATAACGATGGCCAAACGGGGAGAAGAAGGCTCGTGAAATAATGCTGTCACAGAGAGAATACGATTTTAATACATAATGTGGCTCAACGACAGCAAACAACATCTATATAAACATTTTAAAACACAATATTGTCGTCACACTGAGATCAATCATGAAGCAGTTTTTAAAGGCGTATCCTTTTCTTACACATTATGCATACGTTACGTACGCATTAAATTCCTTCCAAAAAAGTAAGCTCGCAGTAAAGCTTCCAATTAATACTCCTAATATTAGGGTATACGTAGACTTCTTGCCTTAGGCATGTGATATTTAAAGTTTCCTTTGTTATTTATATATTTAAGGTAAATTATACTAGGTAACTAGGCACATACACCTCTTTCTCTTCCATTTCCCTCTATCAGCCATAACCTCCGCACTTATTCCTTTGTATCTATTTTACTGCACATTTTTTGGAGATGCTTTAGTTTTGTCTAATGATAAAAACGATAAGGCCGAATGTGAAAGCGGCTTTCCCCTAGCCAGCACCCATCGTAAATCAAACAAAAATAATAACAAAGTTTTTGTAGAAACTGATCGCAACTAAGTCTCCGCATATCCAGGCATTTCCAACTTGCTAGCCGCAATACGAAATTAAATTTAAGCGTTGCCTTTGCGTGATCACTATCGGGAAGCGAAGACGGGCGCACAGGACCGTGAGCTATCGTGATAAGGTTCAAATTGCAGCGACACTGATGGATGGCTTGTTATTAAAAACATTGCGGATGAGATTGCAGTGGCGCACTTTCGTGTTGCATTGCAAGTATTACGGAGCCGGTTTCATGGCTGCTAGAATCAATATTCTTCATTATGGCGTCTACTCGCATGTGGAAGAATAGACGCTAATTACACGTCTGACGGATAATAATCTAAAAGGGTTGCACAGTAATGTGAGAATAACCGAACTATGCGCAAGCGCTGCAAACAGGTAGGTACTTCAAATCGTAACATTTCATATTGCCGGGAATTAGTCTGCATTGCAGTGCGTTTTGAGTGGGTTTATTATGTTAATTTTACTTCACCAAATCGGAAAACATACATTTGGGTCCGCCTGATTGATTTTGATTGAATTGATGATTACTAACGCGTACAACGCCATGTATAACTCGGCCGAGTGTTGTCTATCCCGAGGGCAGTTTCTTGTCTCTATGCCAGTCGGTAATTTCACTGAAACACGTAACATTCAAACTGGTATACAGACGCTTGGTAGGCTGGTGGGAGAAACAAACAGTGTGAGGGTTGTAGTTATCCAGTCGTATCGTATCTACTGAATTACTAGAACAATTTCCAGTATTAGAGCACAGGAATCATTTTCAGCGCGCCAGTTAAGTGTATATGCAAATCCGAACTTAGGCTGAGGTCGTTTATCAGACCGCGACAGTTTTCTGAGATGATTTAGGGTAGTTTGTGGAGTGCATCTAATTCCGACTTCCTCGTTTAACAACGAAGCGAATATAGTTGGATGTATTTAGCAGGCAGACATTTAACAAACAAGATAATGTATGGAAAATAAGATAGGACAAGACAAGAATATCACCGCCCATTTCTGATTATAGTCATTGTTAGAATCTCTAATTTATAACGATGAGTAACGTTGATGAAAAGAGGAGACTAGACGGTCTACTCTTTTTCTCCGAGTCGAAAGGAGAATGACCAAACCAGCCTATTCGATATCTATTGCGTCTTAATCATTCACATATCAAAAGTGTTCTCTTAAGTTATAATGATTACTGTTAAAAAAGGTTTTCTATAGAACGCCACGTTAAGAGTCAAGTGATAAATAAATGCTGAACTGAACTGATAGTCATACGATAACATTTGTCATAACCTCAAAATACCTAAAAAGTCTTAAGCTAAAAATGAAGATAGCTTCAAACTCCCGCATGATATTGTAATGTAATTTTTTCTACATAATTCAAGAGCATTGCTGCTATTGATTACTATTTATTTCATTAAAGCACTGTGTTACGCTAGCTATCTAAAAAACTAGCCTTACTCCCATAGTAAAATGGTCATTCTCCTTTTAGCCGATTTTCGTTTTCTATTTACAGCGGTTTCCATTGCTTCCGAAATTTCGTTCATACAAAAAAGGTTTGGCATTTAGATTATTATTTTTTACAAGATGGTTTGAAATTTCAAAAATTATCGCTATAAATTACAAACAAAAATAGGCCGAAATTTCTTTTTCGAGAAAGAGAGTAGGCCCTCTGGTCTTAGAAGAAATTCGTGGTTGCCTCACATGGAAAGGAATAGAGTGTCACCGCACTCAAACGATTTTCATATGGAGCCACGTGGAGATATATTAAGTAGACTTCCTTGACTAGAGGCACCGTTAGAAGTAGGAACTGTTGTTGATGCTGGCAGCATGTCAAAACAACAAGTTAATTACTCTATTTGTTCCCTAATATTTAACTATATTTAGATGGTATGATGATAGTAACACAAACCTTAGTGGTTAAGACTACGGAGGTTACAATTGTGCCCTTTTTGGTCTTGAACCATTAGAATGTAGGACAACTCTTAACGACGCACATAAAAAAATACTTTGTTACAAGTTGTATATCTGTAATAGTATTTCTAATAAAAAGTACAATAACAAAAAATATAAAGCACTCCACTCACGTTCATAAAACAGAGTGGCTTCATCAGAGCGCTCGCGTCTCGGACCGGCGCCGAGCAGGATGTCGTAAGTCAGGTAAGTATTGCATTATAGATTCAGGTTTATCAGGCATTGTGGCCCCTCCAGCTCAATATGTTATTTATTAAATATAAACCGGGGTCAAGGGCCCGGCGAGCGGGCTAAGTGGGAACGCTTGTAAAGCGGATGTCGAGCGCGCGGCATACAGGTATGACGTGGCAGTGGAAGGACCATTTTTTTCAGCAATATTTCTCGTATTACTTTTATATTTGAAATGTGAAATGTGTGTAAGTTTTTTTCCTTATAAGTATATATATATAGATATAATATGATATTCCCCCAAACCCCTAAGTTTCAATAAAGATGTGAGACTTTACTGATATCTCACCTTTAGAATTGATGTTGTACTGTTTTTTTTTTATTTGTCCACATTCTTGCACGTTCACGAGCACTGAACGGTTAATAGCCGTCTACCATCAGCTTATAATTCTAACGCCCAAACAACAATGTTAATAGCATTGTTAGTTTCTGTCGAGATAAGATAGCCAGTTTCTCAGACGTTGAGGATTCTGGGTGAAGTGCATTTCCACCATTAACTTAATGCACACTTATCTAACTATTAGGTGTAACCATAAAACGGAAGCAAAAGCACGATGTAGATGACAAAATTATTTCCCGCTCGAAATTAACGAACCCAACATAAAAATATTCCTTATTAATCTCCTACAGAACCAGCAATTTAGGAGCGGGATACTTCGGCGACGTCACTGAGAGGCTGCCTCTAAGCCTCTTAAGTTTCGACCTTCTGAGAGGTCTTGAGCAGAGCGACACTCTACTTAGTTTCTTTATATAATACCTAGCATTTTCTCGGGAAAAGTAGCCCATAACCGTCTTTGGGGCCCCATCTATTTCTATGCCAAATTCATTAATATCGATCTAGCATTTTAAGCGTGAAATCGATTGATGTTATTTCTGATGAGATGATGAGGCATTTCGAAAATTGTCAAACTTGACAAATCGCAACTAACCGCTTCACCATCGAATTCCACTCTTACCAACGTAAATAACTTCATTATCAACCTCAGAACAATATTATTGTTCTGAGTTATCAACACTATACGCACGTGCCACCACAGACTATAAAAGGATATGCCAGATGCCGCATCGCGCGACAGACTACGCCAACGCAGAGAAGTCATGCACACGCTATATTTTATCGCATAGTGGATATGAAGCGCCAATAGGCATTCACCAGGATGTGTGGCCTCACTCCATAAATTAAATTAATTCTTGAACGAGAAGACTTCAGTTATAAATAGATACGGCAAACTTTTTTATAATTTCATTGTATTGTTATTTATTTTTATCAGACTAAGGGTGGATTCGACCAAACTGGAATAAGACTTACTCCGAGATTAGTCTATACAAATTCGGCGTTTAATCTAGGTATAAGACCTTGTTCCAGTTTGGTCGAATCCACCCTAAGAATGTCCACTGCTGGATAACCCTTCTCACAGGAACAGCACTTGGGGAGATTAGGCACTACATAACTCACTGTTCTGGGAAAATATATTTTATAACTTACATACATTAACATACATATAATCACGACTATTATCCCCGAAGGGTTAGTCAGAGACTAGGCAATGAGGACCGCAAAAGCACTCCTCTACCATAGCCCACTTTTCACTAAATAGCGACTAACACATGTGCTCAGCGTAAAACGTGGTGAGCCCATCGCCGCTCTATGCTGTTGGAAGTATGAGCAGTCTTTATTCCGTTAGTCGCCTTTTACGACACCCAAGGGCAGAGAGGAGGTGGTAGTATTGTTTCACCGCTACGCGACACAGTTAAATTATATTGGTTAAACTACTGTAAAAATAAATTAATATAGAATTACTCTACTGTATTGCGAATCTATAAGTTAAGCAACGTAGTACAGGCACGAGCAAAAATATGTAAACAATTGTAGCTCTTAATACAATGGAATAAGAGTCAAAATGTGTACATACTGGTGCTCGTGACTGTACACAACGCCTGATCACCCGCGGGGTGACGAAATTAATATACTACTTAAACTCCGCCGTACTAGAGGCAGTTAATTAAATCCTGGTTTTCATAAAATGGCAGTAACTCCCGGCACATGTGCCTTTTTATGCATAAGCATAACAATGCATGACTAACTACATGACCCTCTTAAGAATTCCTTCAAAAATCACGTCCTCGAAACCTTATTTCGCATTAATATTAAAGAGTTTTTGAAGGGAATCATGCGTTATTTTGCGGATATCCGGCATGCAAAACTGCTATAAATATAATTTAGTATTGCTTACTCTTATCAGAATTAAGTCTAGCTAAAGTTATTGCATTTTAGTATTAAGGAGTTAGGACAGCATGTTTCAATATCAATACAGGGTAAAATTAACAGGGTTCAATCAAAAGTTAAAGTCGCACTTTTGTTCTATTGGGATTATACAACCTCATTTTCTTTCGTTTTAATGAAATTAAGGGTAAGTTCCACCTATTAAACTGAACAACTTTCCCCAAGAAACCTATGTGGAAAAATGACAAAAAAATTTCGACCCCCCCATACTATTGTCGTCAGCTGATCGGACGAATAAAACAAATTAAAAATGAGTGTATATGCGCTGTAGTCCATGTGAGGAGGCCTACGCCCAACAGTGGGACGTTTATAGGCTGATGATGTATGCCACAGAAGTATATTTGTTTCGACGCAGTACGAAAGCACGTATGACATATAACATACAATAGCAATTATGTTATTATGTCATCCATTCTGCGCACTGTACTGATATGTTGAAATCGTATTTTCTTATAAATCCTACTTATGTTAATGGGATGAATCCACGTGGAAAAACGATCGCATTATGTTGGAGCCTACCTACGCTGCTGTAAGCGTTATGAAAAATTAAAATTTCATTATTGTACTATCACTTTGTGGTGTATTGAGAAATTGTTGGACATTTGATTAATGCTTTACATCAACGTGAAGTGACTTTTACTCAATTATTCAGTACAGCCACAACATGACCGAAATGATTAATACTTTTTATTTTAACATTGTTAGAACGAAGTGTGTATCTACTTCAAACTCGATATTATGACCAAACATTAAAAGTAATAAAGAGTGAGCATTTCAGTTTTTTTATAATTGCATTTACCACACTATACGAGTATTTATAACAACACACTATATTTATATCAACAATAACTTAACATTAGAAAAAGGTTAAAATTAATCTAGTTCCCACCTACTTCGCTAGGGAAACCAGCTATTGCAAAAAGTGGGTTTGAGTCTCACCTCATCTGAGGCAATCGCTGTTTCAAGTGTTATTAATTTATTATTTTATTGTTTTCATGGTTATCATACTTGCTATTATATTATTACTAGGTAATACCTAGTTACTGTAAAACAGATTATATATTTTATTTTCTTTATTTCGAATTTGTGAATTCATCCCTTCTTCAAGAAACACAAGATAACAATTTATTACAGAATAGCATTTCGCTATTTCCCCAGTCGGTATAAAGAGGCAAAGGAATCACGTGCGGCCGGCCTCAACAGTAACTCTTATTAGGGCCCATGTGTTAGCATCGCTCCCCGGGCGCAGATGCCTGTTGCTAATCTGTGGAACAGCCCACAGAACTAATATAGCCACAGCCGCAAGCAGCTATTACGAAAAAAGGTTGATTTCCTCAAAACGTAAGAATACTTTTATGCGACAAAAACTTTTTCTCCACCACTTCAACTTATCAAAACTTCACTTTGCACTTCACAATGCACGACACGTCACGTCACTGGCACAGTTGTAAAAAAAAATATATTCCATTTCGAAATTGGAATTCGCCGGTTTGCATTCGAATGGGGCGCGCGTATTTTCTTTTTTTCTCCACCTATGGCGAGGGAGAGGCGGGCGTTTGGGCCGCGTTTCCCGCCCGTCTGCCGCGCGCGCCCTCGCGGCGACGCGGCGCAACTAGGGGTTGAATTAGTCGGCAAGGAATAGGTACTAACATGGTTCACGGACTTCACGGTTGAAGTGACGAGACGAACATGATTGTCGTGAGAGTTTTTATAATGCAAATGCTATAGCTTGTGTGCTATTTATTTTACATTTCAAGTTAAAAAAAAAGTTTTAAGACAATCTGGACATCTGATCTAGATGCATTGTAATGTTGATAGGAATCGGCTTAGGACATTTGTCTAACCATAACCTAACCGAGTCGCGTAGCGGTGAAAGAATACTGCCACCCCCTTTCTTCCCATGGGTGTCGTAAAAGGCGACTAACGGATTAAAGACTGCACATACATCTAACAGCATATAGCGGCGATGGGCTCACTCACCACATGTGACGCTGAGCACACGTGCAGTCGCTATTTGGTGAAAACTGGACTTTTGCCTAGTCTCTGACTAACTCTTCGGGGATCCTAGTCGTGATATGTATGTATAGATTACACGCTGTATCATGTATGTATGTAGATTAGTCTTAATTTTGCTTAAAATTGAAAGACGTAGATTTCCGAACGAACAAATTACAAAATAAGTTTTCTTTTACCTGTGATTTATGTAAGTATCGTAAAATAAGGGTAAAACATAATTAGAAATTCTACCAAACTTAGTAGAACAACAAAAGATACCTTTAATTTAAAAAAAAAAGTATTTTTCAAACATTACAACCTATATCAAACATTACAAACTATACTATTGCGCTGAGACTGTTCTGCAAACTTTTACCTTATTTTAAGTGAAGCTCCAGTGAAGAGTGCTTAAACTGCCCACCTTACTCTGTGTATGTACCTGAAAAATACATTGAAATTGTAGTGAAAGCGTAAGATATACAATAAAATCGGACGTAAAACGCAGGCTGCGCGGTTTACGGCTTCATCCTTGAGCTTTAAGAAAAAAAAGCCAAGGAAATTTTAACCTTTCCGAGAACTAGGCTCTGTTTGGTATAATACTGTTTAAATAAGAATACTAAGAGGCTTGCCCTTACTTTTTATGACCCAAAGCCGAGGTAAGTTTCGTCGGTAAAATGATATAATAGATGAAAAATTGGATAATATATTAATGAATTGGTCCTCGGGCATTGGGCCACCGCGGTGGGTTAGTTTACTCCACTCTCCCCATGTGCTGTTGTCCATATTCTATTCTATTCTATTCTAAAGAAATAAACTTAGGGTAGTAGCAGCTATCGGCAGACTTATAAGAAGCCCTATTAATAACCAAAGCGACTACAGTGTGTACCAGCCGTATCAAAGATACGGGGCCCCCGAGGGTTGGCCAGCCATGTGTGTGATAAAAAAAATGTCTTGGGATATCTATGGAACAGGATCAGCGATTTAAAACGAGCATATTCCTCCCTAAAGGCCGGCAAAGCGACTGCGATACCTCTGGTGTTGCGGGTAACCATGGGGGGCGGTGATTACTCGTAAGCCTCCATTTTTTTATTAAAAAATTTTTTTTTTAAAGATTTAATTAAAAGGCCAGATACGTGAATTTGAATGCTAACTTAGCTCCTAGGACAAGACAAATTTTGAGACTGGACCCGTCTATGGCAAGCACATATGGCAAGCTACACCACTGACCACGTTACCAAAAGGTTTCGCGACTCCGATCATTGATAATGAGGTAGACATTTTTTTTTAACGTTTCAGTATCTTTGTGTCTATATTATCTACATTAATAAAAATCAATTGCCGAAATGTTTGTACGCGCATCACTTCAGAACGGCTTGACCGATTTGGCTGATTCTTTTTTTGTTTTGTTTGTAATGTTGACAAGGTTTATTTATTTATTTAATTTTAATTTAATTAGTACGGCTATGTTTATGTATATTTTATGTTTATTTTAATTTTTTTGTGAAAGAAAACTCACGGGATACGAACTTCACGAACGGGCGGACGAAGTCGCGGGCGGGTCGTTACGTTAGTAATTGAATAAATAATGATATTCAATAATAGATAATAAGTTCAAAGTTACCCATTTAAGTTCGGTAAATGACTTAAACACAATAACTACCATACACGTCAATTAAGTTTTAATGACAATTAAATGTCTTCCCTTCTACATTCAGCACTATACATAAGAAAGTGACAGCAAGAGATTTAATTGTCATTAAAACTTAATTGACGTCTCTGAGTACGGCAGTAAGTCTTGTTCTGTCCGTACTGTGACAAAGTACCAAAGTGCATTGAGCCCGCCCGCCCTAGGACCGTGTGGCGCTAGGGACGTGCATATCAGGACATCGGCACGAGGGCCCTCACGGCTTTGGCAGGGCGCCTCACGCCGACACGTCTCACTAAATCTTGGAATCTTTTTACTAATAATCGCGATGGCAGCCCTTTGGCTGCAAATCTCTCTTAGTAAAAGCGACAGTTCGGTTCCGGTATATACACGGGATGTTTGGGGGTTAACATTGGTTTCACCGCCTATGTGGTCTAGTGGCTAAGACACCGATGTGGCGCCATCTGTTGACACGGTTGAGAAGGTGTTTTGCTTCGTGTCGAACTATCCTACCAGGATCGCCACTGTAGGGAAGCGGATGGTAGTAAGATGGATGCCACCACAGAAATATATCAAGAGAGAAGAAAAGAGTGTATGTACCTCGCGTGGCAAAAAGATGCCTCGACGGCTCCATTGCTCGTCGCGAGCTTCAGTCTGCTCCCGAACCACAAAATAATATTACTAGCCCGAACGAGATCTGCGTGCGACGTCAGGTTTTAAAAACAAAATGACTCGTTGTTTAATAATTAATTGTTCAAGCACTATCAATAAAATTGGAGCTGTTAATCGAGGTATTTCCTTTCATCGGTAAGTACTATTTGTCCTAAAATATCTGTTATTAATTAGAAACTATTTATTTTAATATTTTCATCAAAACAGTAGCCATTTTGTCCAAAGCTAGTTTTCCATTGCGGCTTTAATTTGACGAGACAGACTTGGCGTGCGTTCAAAACCAGCGATATAAAAATATGCTATTCAAACTGTCGAGTCACGTTCAAGGTCAACGTCGAAGTACAAATTGCTGAACTCTATTCTTCTATCTTGATATATTTCTGTGGATGCCACATTGTTGGAAGGCCAAAGGGAAGATCTTGCTCCGTGCTGGATTATATAGCTCGGGGACCGAAGTCCAACGAATGTTAGTTGGAGGTGCTATTTAAAGCGAAGGAGATGGTGAATTCTTCGCTACCGCGATGCAGGCTTCGCATTCTATTTTATCGTTGTAGCATGGAGACGTCGCGTCGTTGGTGTACCTTTGTGGCGCCATCTGTTAACACGGTTGGGAAGGTGTTTTGCTTCGTGTCGAACTATGTGCGGCGTCATGCGATAGGTGGCGCCGCCACACCGGTGTTGGACCCGGAGGTTTCGATACCCAGCGGAGGGCACATCTCTGTGTACTTGGTTTGATTGGTGGTCGGGCTTGTTAAGTCCGCCTGGCTAGCTACTACCATCTTATCTAATGGTTTGGCGCCATATAAATTATTTGACAATTAATCAACTTTATTTGACTGAGTCGTGTTCGTCACTTACCATCAGCCCCCTGAGTACGGATCTTTTATCGACCGATAAAGTGACATTAGACGATAAAATTTGACAGTTCAAGTACTGCCGATGTCAATTTGTCGACGTCTAATCTCACTTTATCGATCAATAAAAGATCCAAGCTCGCACTGCAAGTGAGATAAAGGCAGCGTTGCCAGATATTTTTTTGTCAAGTCGGGATTTTGAAACTTTTTGAGAGAAAAAAAGCGGAATTCTGTAGTCGAAAGCGAGATATAGTAAAAAATCCGTATAAAATCAGAAGTTATAAATATTTATCATTTTAGTTGAGTTTTAAATTACGTTTACGTGACAATAAAATTATTATTCAGACGAAGGAATGATAACAAAAATAGCCATAGTAAATATATTTTATTAAAATAACATTTTCTGTGGCTCTATGGCCGCGCTTCCTTAGCATGCTGTACGCAGTGGTCGAGTTATCCCCAAAAAGCGGGACTGAGCCTGTCCCGCGCGGGACATTGAATTTTTCTTTAAAAATTGGGACGTCCCGCCAAAATCGTGACGTCTGGCAACGCTGGATAAAGGCCTTCCCCGTTGTGGTAAAAGAATTCTAACACAGCATTGCACTGGGCAGAATGAGCTAAAGAAAAACGCAAATAGGATATTGGTGACTTGATGTCTGACGTGACGAGCAAGTTTCTGTTCATAATAATTAATATCTATGTCACGAATAAGTTATAATGATGAGCCTCACTAGCTCAGACAAACTACACTCGGCGTCAAAAAAATCGCACCTTTTAAAAATCATCTTTAAAAATTCTTAAACCTTATGTAGAGGATAGTGTTGGGTATCATTAGAAAGGTAACAAAAAGGAGTATCAAAAAACAATTAAATTTAACTTTCTGTTTAATTATAATTATACAAACAACATTAAAATTAATAAAATAATAAAAATCCTTAATTAAGTCCTAATTAACAACAGATAATTTACAAAGAAAAATGTACAAAAAGTGTCTTAAAATTAACTTAAAATCTAGTGTTACCCCCGCTTGCCCTGATCACGGCTTCCATACGGTCCCTCATGGACCTCACCAACTTCAGGAGCTCTTCTTGAGGGATAAGCCCCCATTCTTCAATCACCGCGTCTTGGAGCTCCTGTAGAGTCGAAGGAGCTGGATCCCGAGATCGAACCTTACGTTTAAGATGGTCCCAGAGGTGCTCTATAGGATTCAGATCCGGACTTCGCGCTGGCCACTGCATCACAGAGATTTGGGACCTCTGCAAGAAGTCGCTCACGATGCCTGCAGTGTGAGCGCGAGCGTTGTCGTGCATTAATGTGAACCCCTCGCCAAAAGATTCGGCAAAGGGGACCACATGCACTTCCAGGACCTCAGTGACATAGCGGCGAGCAGTCAGCGACCCTTGTCCGCGAGCACCTCCAGTCCGGGAGACGCAGACAAGGTCGGTTTTGCCGGCAGCAGACATACCGCCCCAGAACATGCAGGATCCGCCACCATATTCCACCGTCTCCTGGATGCAGGCTTGGGCGAAACGTTCACCCTGCCTCCGGTATACTCTTCTCCGTCGGTCGTTGCAGAAAAGACACACTCGCGTCTCGTCTGAGAAGAGAACAGCTCTCCACTGCTCAAGGGTCCAATCGACGTGGTCACGAGCAAACTGCAAGCGGGCTCGCCGATGCGCTGCAGTCAATTTTGGACCCGTAGCAGCTCTGTGGGCCGCTATCTTCTTCTCCTTCAATCTTCTTCTAACCGTAGATACGCTTACGGTGCGTCTGCGAACTGCCTGGAGCTGCTGTTGCAACTCAACAGCGTTGGAGAAACGATTTCTCAAAGAGTTCGACACAACGAACCGGTCGTCTCTTTCCGAAGTGCAGCGACGTCTACCCGAACCGTGTCTGCGGATATAGCCACCGGTCTCTATGAAGCGCTGGTACACTCTTCGAACGGAATAACGGCTCAGGTTCAGTTGCCGGGCGACATCACACTGCCGCACCCCTGATTGCAGTAGTGCAACCACTTGAGCGGCTTTATCAGCTGTGGTATCCATCAAAATCTATGCGTGTGTCCTCTTCAACGGTTGAATAGCGAATGACCCACATTGAACCCGTGTTGACCGTTTTATACCCACAAAGGAAGCGCAACTAGCAACTCTCACGGGTAGCAAAATTTGCATCGAATTTTTGTGACACTTTATTTGTTGCATTAGGTTTTATTTGATAATGAAAAGTAATGTTTTTTATTAAGTTAATTAAGTAACCTTGTAAATAAAATCATAATTAATGCGACTGCATGTGCATATCAAGAGTAAATGACATTTGAAAGTGATTTTCTAAGAGGTGCGATTTTTTTGACGCCGAGTGTAGTTGCATATAATTTGATGTCTTCCATGTACGGTCAGCAACTAAAAACGTTAAACAACTTATGGAACCTGTTCATGACAATCTTGAACAACTTCTTTACAAAAACCAACAAACGTTTGTTAGATTCTGTGTTTAGGCTAATTGTGTTAATTTATTTTAAATGCGAGTGGCGATGGTCTCACAACCTGTCACGCTGAGCATGTGCTCAGCGTGACAGGTTGTGAGATAATAGTCGTGATTATATGTTTGTATGTATGAATTTAGTTCGTTAGTTTCCCTACCACCAACCAAACTAAGTACACAAAGATGTATCCCTCGCTAGAATCGAGCCCGGGAACTCTGGGTCTAAGACCGGTGGCTTAGCTACTAGACCACAGAAGCGGTTAATTCAACCTGGACAACGACCACCATAAGGGGGCTTAGGCGGTGAAAACGGAAAAAAGGCTGTTTGTTTTCTATTAGCTGTTATTCAAAATGTTTTAGATATTTCGCACTGAAATTTTTAATGTGTATCACAGAACGTGCGTGATGAACTAAGCCAAACCACGATTGAAAACAATTCGCTCGATAGAAAAAAATTCTGAAGTTACCTCTAAAATTTCATATAAATACACATTACGACCGTTATATACAATAATAATTCATATAAAATCATAAACACAAGTATTTACCTTTTCGATTTCTTGACTGATTTGGATTTCAAAAAAGCTAAACATTTGTATTAACTTTTTGATTTAAATGTGAATGGCGCGTATTATGGCGGCTCCACATTAGTGCCGTGAAGCTCCGTAAACAGGCGTGAACGTGAATGTGGACGGTTTTCGCGGGGTTCACGCGCATTTACGCCTGTTCCCCGATCTGATCGGGGGAACAGGCGTGATCGCGCGCGTGTTTTGTCCTTCAACAAAGGCTACGCGCGGCGTTCACGCGTACAAATCCACATTCAGGGCCCCGTGCCAGTTTATCAAAGAGGAAATTAATCAGTTTACTCCAGACTATACTTTGATCGGTTACGAAGTATTTCAATCATCCACCATCTTTTTTTCCAACGCTTTCTAATAATGTTTTGGACGTCTAAATAGTATGTTGCCTCAGCAAACAAAGTTATTGCAGCAGCAGCTTCTACGTCCATTTCGCGGCGGGTTTCGCGAACGATTGTGAGCATCCCGTGAATGTGGAGGGCACGAATTCGCGCGTAAATTCACGGCACTAATGTGGAACCGCCATTAAGGGGGGTACCCTTAACACTTTAAGCGCCATAGCAGTCACCGGTAAGGTGAATGACAAACAATATTTTCTATTGTGTCTGATTATGTGGCAGTCAATTTGTTAATACCTATTTCTGCCGCCAAACAGCAGCATTGTATTACATTGCTGCGTTTCGGTTTAAGGGGTATTAGATCCAGTAAACTTACAGGGCATAGCATAAATAAATGCCAAAGAGGCGTGTAGGCCGGCAGGCAGGCAACGCGCGTTGGTACTTTAGATCTTGCAAGCGACTACGGGCTGGCGACTGTTATCCCACAGGCAGGCTGTATGCTCGATTCGATTACCGACTTGGTAACAAAAAAACAAACTTAAACTGATTACACCTAGACTATTAGGTGTAATCAGTTTAATGTTTGGAATTGGTTGTGTAATGTTTGGAAATAAACTTAAACTGTACGTAGGTCACACTAAAGTTTTGCGTAACTTAAAAAAACAATGGTTACAACAATAACCAAAATATTATGTTTATTGCTTTTCAAAATACTCTCTTTTACATTTTAAACATTTTTTCATGCGAACCCACCATTTTTTAAAACAGGAGGACCACAGATCTGAAGGCATGTTTTTACGTGTTGATTAAACGCCTATCACTGCCTCTTCGGAGTTGGTAAAAGTGAAACCTCTCATTATATCTTTGATTTTGGGGAAAATACAGAAATTACAGGGTGCTAGGTCGGGGCTATGCGCAGGATGGGTGACGAGTTGTACTTTTTCGGAAGCTAAAAATAACTTTGTTTTGTTGGCCGTGTGTGAAGAAGCGTTGTCATGATGTAGAAGAACGCGGCTTTTGGGTCGTCTATCGCGAACTTTTTCTAACACCCTGGGTAAACAAGTGGTAGAATACCACTCGGCATTAACACTCTTTTGATCTTCAAGTGGAATTGTACAGATGGGACCCGTAGCTGAGAAAAAAACGCAATCATTTTTTTACCAACGTTTCTCGCCTGCCTCACTTTTGTTGGCCTGTTCTCATTTTCAAACACCCATTCACAAGATTGCTGGTTTTTTTTTGGGTTCAAAACAATAAATACACGTTTCTACTCTTTTGACAATGCCATAAACAGCATTAGAATGTCCATGGTCGTACTTCAGAAGCATCTGTGAGCACCATTCCACGCGAGCCCGCTTCTGCTCCGCTGTCAGTTCATGAGGGATCAAACGACAACAAAGTTTCCGAACTTTCAATTCTTCGTGTAAAATTTTCTGAATTTTGCTCATACCAATCCCCAATAGTCCTCGAATTGTCTCATAGGTAATCCGCGGGTTTTCTTCAATTAGCCGCTTAACAGTAGCCACATTATTTTCGTTGACGGAAGTTGAAGGCCGCCCTTCACGAAATTCGTCATGTAAAGAAATTCAACCTCTCTTAAATTCAGCAAACCATCGCCTCACGGTGCTCAAACAAGGTACTTCTCTCCCAAAAGCATTTTGAAGACGAGCGGCACAGTCTTGCGGAGAGAGAGAACTTTTAAAATCATAAAAAAATCATCGCTCTAAAATCTTTTCGACTTAATTCCATTGTCGTTGCGTACGTAGAACTTTGATGTGTGATATATAACAATTGACAAATAATTTACCCGCCAATTGTTTTTTTTATTACTAAGAAGGTTGCAACGTTTAAAAAAATATAACATTCGAAATTCAAATAGTTCCGATTAGCTAGAAGTGCAAAACTTTTAGTGTGCTCCATGTATAATCGCATAGAGTACTAAATTGAATTGTAATTTATTTTAAGTAATGTTTTTATCCTTAGATTAAAACAAAAAGGGAAGATACGGCATTAGCGTCTCGTGAGTGAGCCGCCAAAATTAGGCCTAAAGGCACAATTTCACTTCAGTCACAATCTGCCGAGCGAACAGGCTACATCGCTCTATTGCAGATATTCTACTGTGTGAAAAAGAGAAAGACGCTACTCCGCAGTGGCGTCGGAATCGGTCGTACGTACTCGTCTGTTGCGAAGCGACCGAGACGTCAACGCGCTACTCGCTGACTCCCTCGCGCTGACGTTGAAACTTACCGCTTTGTCTCGCTCGCTCGATTTACACTTTATAGGTGTGCGTGTGTGAGTGTTTGCTTAAGTAGTTGAGTAGGACTATATTTTGAATGACTACAAGTAGGAGCATGCCGTATCTTCCCTTTTTGTTTTAATCTAAGTTTTTATCTCATTATAAATTAAATGTAATTTGGTATGAGAAATAAAGATCTTTTAACGTAAAACAATATCTATGGGCACTGCTATTTGCGAAGGAGTACTTTCCGCAAATGACGTATTTCGATCAACACACAGCGAACGGGGAACAAATACATTAAACATTCAATCAATTTGCCATGTGACAGACGGCAAACAGCTCCCGGCAGAGATGTCCCATGTCTGCCGGGGAGTCGATAAATATAAAAAAAATCATGTAATTTAAATTTAGCTGTATGGTGGCGATGGCGGCTCTTTTTTAAAAGAATACTACCAACCCATCTTTCAAAGACGACTAACGGACTGAAGCTTGTTTATAGATCCAACTTAGCTTAAAGCTTAAAGCGGCGATGGGCTCACCACATATTACGCTGAGCACATGTGCAGTTGTCGTTTGGTGTGTCGTGGAGTGTGGCAGTGCACTGATTTTGCGAACCTCATTGCCTAGCCTCTGGCTAACTCTTTGAGTCGAGTGAGTGTCTGTATGTAATTCACAATAATATAATTATGTTGTATGTAATTATATTTGTGACCAAAGATATTTGGCTGCTAATCATGAGGGAAATAACTGCTGGGCAAAGGCCTCCACCATTGAAATAAAGTCATCGCTGCAATTGATGGTTATTAGCTTAATTGTCATTCTTGCCAAATGCGGGTTAGTGAGTGATCACAGTATTGAACTTCCGGTTGCCGAGCGCTTAGATTCTCGGCCCCCGAGGAACTCAATATTTAAGACAAACGTAACGTAGCGTAGCTACCTGTAGGGGTTATTTCTGTCTCGCCACACTGTCCACAATTATGTCAGATTATAGACCTAAAAAATCGTAGTTTTTTTACATTGGATTCTTTTTTGTGTTTATCTCAACAATTTATATTAAAATCTCGATTTGTGACCTACATGTTTTTGGTGCTTTTAATTAGGATGACATAGAAATTAAATCAGTATTAATTGACTAGTGCATGTTCTTTATATTTCGTCTGTAATATCGTACACTTTGTATGCAATTCTTAAACTAACAATTAAGTAATTAGATATCGATAGTTGTATAGCGCAACACTGGTTGCATTTGCAATCCGTTTAAGCAACAAACAAAGTGTTGGAGCGACATTGACGCGACGTACGATAGACAACGATACACCGGCGAGACGGCACGAATAACCGAATTCTAAACTACGTAACTTACCACAAACATACAAACATACATACAATACATACTCATACATCACGCCTGCTTCCCGGCGGGGTAGGTAAAGACCACAGCTTTTGATTTGCTACGATATCCTGTGTGCTATGCGATTCTCTAAGCGACACAAGGACTGTCACATCGTTCGCTGCAGTCATGGCTTTATATTTGGTATTCTGTAAGCTATAATATAGCTATAATACAAGAAATGTCAATGAAGTAAGTCCCTATCACGTCGCTTAGTCGTGCGGAGCTACCGGCTAGTGTCGAAAAGCGTTAAAAATTATTTATACGAGTAGAAGAATACCAGGCCTGACTATGGTAGAAGACTGCTTTTGCGGTCATCATTGCCTAGTGTCTGACTAACCATTCGGGGATAATAGTTCTGAGTGTATGTATGTATGTAGGATACTTTTTACGGCTCTTATCTTATTTACGACACCAATAGACCAATTCCTGTCTGATTGTCACAGTGGGTGGCCATTGACCGGCGAATGAGCAAATTGGCCTTTAATTGAGATTATCTGAGCTGATTCAATTGGCCGGGGCCGCGTGACCCAATTATGTGACCGATCCTTCTGATATGACACACATGTGATCAAATGAAACAGTGAACTGCGGGCTACCATCAGTACCACCCTTTCTTCGTGGATATACCTAAATGTCGCACAAAGCGCTACTCATTTTTGGGGATCAAAGTTGCTCGCGTCCGTAGGTTTACCCTCGAGACCCTACACGTGATCCCTGGGTGGTGCTAAATGAGTGACATTGACTGAGTGGCCACGCTGCGTTACAGCACGCATTGGGCCGGCTCGCCCGGCGTAATACCACCCTCTCACTAATATTCGGCGTGAAATAATGGCACTTGGTGCTGTTGTGTTTCGTCCGACCAGTGAGGGTTCCGGAGGCCCAACCCCCCGCCCCCCCCTCCTCCCATTCCTCTTCCTTCCTTAAACCTATTCCTCCCTTAAAGGCCGGCAACGTGCCTGCGATTCCTCTGGTTTTGCGGGTGTCCATGGGCGGCGGTGATTACTCTCCATCAGGTGACCCGCCTGCTCGTTTGCCTCCCTCTTTTATAAAAAAAAAACTCAACATCTTTTATACTGCGCACAGCAGGAGTGGAACTCCCTCCCTGCGTCTGTTTCCCAGTACATATAACCCGTCCGTCTTTAAAGCAAGAGTGAATAGTCACTTTCTGGGTTAGCTCGCTCCATCGTGGATCCTGTCTTAGCCCCTGGGCTTGATTGGGATCAAGAGCAAACCCATTCGTAGTAAAAAGAAAACAGCAAAAAGATTAGGTATGTAAAAAAATAAAAGAAAAGTGGGTTAGGTTTAGGCATGGCCCAACCTCCCCATGTGGGAAGGCCTGTGCCCAGCAGTGGGACGTTTATAGGCTGATGATGACGACCAAGTAAAGTACTTACAGCCTATATTACAGTCCCACTGCAGGGCATAGGCCTCCACCATTGCAATCCAGCCATCGCCACAATAGATGGGTGTTGGGTCCATCACCACGCTTGCCCAATGCGGGTGGGTGATCACAAACCCGGAAATGCATCGACAAAACCGAAACACACTGCCCGACCTGGGAATTGAACCCGGGACCTCCGGATATCAAGCCGAGCGCTTAACCACACGGCCACCAAGGCGAAGACGACTAAACACGATCGAAATCATACAAAATCACGACTATTATCCCCGAAGGGTTAGTCAAAAGCTAGGCAATGAGGACCGCAAAAGCAGTCTCAGCGTTACAGGTGGTGAAGCCCATCGCCGCTCTATGCTGTTGGATGTGTGTGCAATCTTTAGTCTGTTAGTCGCCTTTTACGACACCCAAGGGAAGAGAGGGGGTAGTATCAAGAATCCTTCAGGACCATTAAGTTGAACTCCCATTATGTTGAATTCTCTGAAAGTTGGATACATAACGTTGGATCTCATTAAGTTAGATTCCCATTATGTTGTATTCTCCTTCAGGACCATTAAGTTAAACTCTCGTTATGTTGAATTTTCTCATTTAATCAGGTTAGGCCATGTTCAGGTCAGAGCACTTATGAATGTCATTATGCCATCGGTTCGTAAATCCATCTATGGGTAGTATTATTTCAACGTTACGCAAAACGATCAAAATCAATCATCCCAAACCGCTGGACTTGGAACACATAAATTCTACATCTTTGGTGTCGTAAGTAAGCATAAAGATAAGACGACATTTTTAGAAATTCCCTCGAGTTCACAGACTACACTAAGTTATTTTTTTCATCTCTGCTGATGTTAAGGGATGATAAGGCCGATAGTGGAAGCGCAATTCACCGGATTCCTAACTACTGAGGACTTGAGGAGCTAGCTAGCTGGCTATCTTATCTCTAACTGCCGAAGCACAACAATGCTACTAACAATCGTGCTATGGATATCTCCATAACATGATTGTTAGTAACAACATTGTTGTATTTAGATAAGATAGTGGTGGCTACGACGGACTGCTACAGACGGACTTAGAATAAGCTCTTTTACCAAACCAACCAAACCGAGCACCAACAACACAATCCCCGCGGGGATTCAAACTCAGGACCTCAGAGTCTGAGAGCAGTGGTCTATCCACTGGTCAAGGAGGCGGTTGAAATTGATAACTGTTCACTTATGTGAAAAGTGATACATATCAACAAGACAAATTTTCAATGTCAACTTTGCAGTGTTAAAAGAAATATAAAAAAAGGAAGATCTATTATTTTAATATTTATTATTGAAATGTTTGCATTTAGAATGCTATTTAGATATAGGATAAAATGTTTACTAGATAAAAACAACCAGTCTTAGAAAAGCTCGAATGGGTAGGACGTAGGTAATACCGCTGGCTTGCAGCGTAAATCACACTACTAGAAAAAATTGGTTCGAATCCCATTCAAACTTTCCTGAGACCGTTTTTTTTCTAGTAAACATTTTATCCAATACTACAATCCCCGCGGGGATTCAAACTCAGGACCTCAGAGTCTGAGAGCAGTGGTCTATCCACTAGACCAAGGAGGCGGTTGAAATTGATAACTGTTTACTTATGTGAAAAGTGATACATCTCAACACGACAAATTTTCAATGTCAACTTTGCAGTGTTAAAAGAAATATAAAAACAGGAAGATCTATTATTTTATTAAAATTAAAATAATACTCAATTTATTATTGAAATGTTTGCATTTAGAATGCTATTTAGATATGGGATAAAATGTTTACTAGAAAAAAACAACCAGTCTTGGAAAAGCTCGAATGGGTAGGACGTAGGTAGGCTGGCTTGCAGCGTAAATCACACTACTAGAAAAAATTGGTTCGAATCCCATTCAAACTTTCCTGAGACTGTTTTTTTTCTAGTAAACATTTTATCCAATAGGTACTACACTTATTTAAAATGGATGAAAGTTTCAAAAATTGATTTTTCTCTTTTTATATTTTTATAAACACAATGACAAATTTTTCTTTCTTTTTGAGATGTAGGTATCACCTTTCACAGGAGGCAAAGAATTATTCACAGGTTACGTGTGTTTCATGCAGACATAATCGCGGCGAGTAGGAGATACATTCAAATTTGCAAAAATATAGTAAAGTAATCGTAATTTAATGTTTCCATCCATGATCTCACAATGGTCATAGGCAGTAGGCACAGAGTCACCGCACCTCGTTTTATGGTCTATTCAAATGTATTACGCGGCAGTAACGGCATGCGGCCATGACATTGGCCTAGCCCAGATCGGTGGTGTTGATATTTAATACACACTTATTAGATAGAGAGATCTAAGATACAGTTCGTTCCAGTTCAAAAGTGCGATCCCATCTTCAGAAAAACATTAGGTTTTGTCGTTCACCAATCATACTCTAATGATTATTTTATTTTATCTACTTTGCATAAAAAAATGCTAAAGGCGGACTTAACGCCACATGGCATTGTATACCAGTCAACCGGTAAGGATGTGGGAGACTATAAGTTACATTTTCTAAAATGCTCCGATTTTTTTAGACGCTAATTGTTTTTGCCACTGACTGTACTTTACACGAAGCACGCAATATTTACTATATACTTTAAAGATAGTGCTTATTTTAAATATCTTTATTCATGTATAAAAGCTGTCTACGTGACAAAACAACGGTAAATGACAATTATTACATCTTTAATCGCAACTTTGACATAAATGTTAAACATTGTATCCGATTTTAACATGCACCGTACTGACACGAAAACCTATACGAGTAGAGCAACATAAATAGTTGTTTAATTTTACTACAACAAAGCACTCGACCTTCATCTTATGTAAGGTGATGATAAGGCCTATAGTGGAAGCGCACTTCACCCGGTATCGTCAACTCTGAGGAGTAATCTATCTCTGGGCAGCTGGCTATCTTATCTCTAACTGTCGGAACACTTCAGAAGTGCGGACAAAAATAAAGATAATTACAACAGAAAACCTATTTGTGAGACTTCCAGCCCCGTGAAGCAGAGTGTGACAGACAGCAAGTCAATAAGAGCTTTCAAGTAATTTATCGCCCTTAATATCCGAACACAAAAGTAAACTGAACTAAGTGTATTGAGCCGGCACCGTTTTCCAATCACGGTGATATGTTTCAGTGTCTGCGGAGGCCATACTGCGGCGGTGGAAGCCAAAAAAAAGTTGATTAAAATTGACGGACGACATCTTTCCAATGCACAATGACAACAGAATCAAAAAAAGGACGAACAACAGACAAGAAATATATCGACATTGGTTTTTTTTTCTTCGATTTCAATTAGTAACAAAGATTTTGTTTCGCCTTTAGACACGTGTCAGTGTCACACAATCTCAAAACTTAATTAAAAATCCAAATTAGTGTACCTCTACAATTTAAACTACCTTTAAGTTTCGATTAAAAAATAACTTGAGCGATTTAACGAACATGCCCAAAAATTGAGCTTTGAATAAGTAGGAAACATAGACGGTAGTTATTTACAATTTACTGTGTCATTTTACTTCTTGCAATGAGAAACCAGTCAATAAAGAGAGCTATTATTTTACAAGTTACATTGAAATGCGAGAGTTATCTGATTGGAGAGTAACGAGATGAAAGCGAAGCCCGAATCAAGAGGGTCCTTGTATCCTTCCCGGAATGCTCCTGTGAGGGCCATTGTATCAGTGACTGGGATTAAACAGCCATTTTTGTTAAATAAACTAGCGGCCCGTCCGCGACTTTGTCCGCGTGAACACCCGGTGACCTGTGACGAATTTCCTTCAAATAATTTCTTCCATACAAACTTTGTCCCACAAGAATTAGCTAAACAGGTGCAGTGCTGCCGTTCTGAAGCGATGCGCGAACATACATTTGTGGTACATTCGATCCTCATTAATACAGGGTCTAACGAAATCAATAAGCAAACGTTTAAGGACGGTATCTATACATCATTCTGAATACAATTGTTTTCTAACAAATTAAATCAATTAAAATAATGCACATCATGAAACATGCTGTATCTTTATAACACGCACGCAAGCGTCAATAAAAAGATAGCTCAGTGTGCTCCGAGTTTAGTGTGCATGTTCGGCTATCTTTGTGTGCGTGTAGTACAGCTGTACGGGTTTGGAAAGGATGTTTTTTTTTGGTGAATTATGATAATGTTTTGTTGATTATCTCGGTAACGAGCCTGTAGTTTTGGACCAAATTTGGTGAGCATACTCAGTGTGATATATAGATGCTCCCCTTAAACGTTCGCTTATAGATTAGCCAGGGCCCTTATTCTGTAACGATTCCTTGTTTCAAAACCACGTTAATTCCTTAAAAAGTTACGATATCTTCCCAAAAACGTATGCGTTTGACGTTTGTGCGCGGTAAGGTTTAGGTGTGGAATCTATAGATTGCGATACAGAATCAGGGCCCTGGTCGGTATCCTTTTCTTCATCAATCTTCATCAGCGTTTAAGCGTCCTACTGCTGGCTACAGGCAATGCCATATGGACAACAGCACATAAGGAAGATGGGTCATATCCTACCACACTGGCCAGATACGGGCTGGTGTATGTTTATGTTTATGGTGTATTATCCCCGATGGGTTAGTCAGAAACTAAGCAATGAGAACCGCTAAAGCAGTCCTCTGCCATAGTTCGCACTTTTCACCAAATAGCGACTGCACATGTGCTCAGCGTGACAGGTGGTGAGCCCATCGCTGATCAATGCTGTTGGATGTATGTGCAGTGTTTAGTCCATTAGTTGCCTTTAACGACACCCAAGGGAAGAGAGGGGGTGGTAGTATTCTTTCACCGCTACGCAACACGGTGAGATTCAATGAAGCCTTTTATCAGTAACAGTTGTGATGGTCAAACTTCGCAATGGTGTCTGAAATCTAGCCAATAAATATGATAAAGTTAACCAGTTCCATGTACTGGACACCGAAAGCTTGGCAGACCAAGGTGGAGATGGAATAATGAACTTTAACATTTTTAATTAGGTGGTCTGATTTAAATTTTGTTTTTTGTTTTTTTTTATAAATATGAACTTATTTAAGCTTTGCCTAGTTCAACCAAACTACTGCAGAAGATTAAAGTATCTAGGCACATGAAAGACTTCATTGAATCTATTATTTTAAGTCTTGATCGCTATTATTATTGTGGTAAGGCCTAACCTAGCTCAGTAGTGGGACTTTTATATACTAATAACACAGACCACTTAGCTCATGGTCTGTGACTAATAATGATAACAAACTTCCATGTTAGCGTTAAAACTCGATAATTCCAACGTTAAACTTTCACGTCACACAATCTGCCACTAACATCGCAACCCTTTCCAAACTTTTAAGAAGCTCCTCCTTGCGGGCATCTTCACTGAATTCCAAATGATTCGGCCTCACAAGTTCGTTATCGGAGATGACGAGAGCAATAGTAATTTGGGTCACAACCAGGGCTGGAGGTGACAAAGAGGCTGCCATCCCAATGGAAGGCACGTAACGGTACAGCCTAAGAATTCGCGGCGGAGTGGAAGGTATAGCGGAGAAGCCTTTGTTTACGCCATTGAGGTTTTATAACTAGAGACACCGCGATGCAACTTTTTGCGCACTAAGTTGCGGCCGGCATAAACGCTTGACAACGAAGCATCAGAAGATGCCCGCTGTCATCTAGCGGACCACATTTTTTGTATGGAATAGCTGCGATGGGCTCACGACCTATAACGAAGAAAACAGCTTGGGTCAATGCTCCAAGTACTCCAACAGCTATTTCTAATTGTCTATAAATAATTGATACATTGTATTGTAGTATTGTATTGCATTTATTATTTTTTAAATTGAGATTTTGTATTTTATGACCTGGTAACGACATTTTTTTTGTCAATGTCGTTGCTTCTGTGCGCTGTGGTTTATTGCGCACGTTCTTTTCCACTGTAAAAAAATGACGTCCTGAATGGGTGGTAGTTTAAAAAAGATTTGGACGATTCAAAGTACTTATTATTAATTGAGTTTATTGAATAAATACATTTTGAGTTTGAGTTTGAAGAGCACAAGTGCAGTTGTTATTTGGTGATGGTTTACTGTGGCAGTGCACTGAATTTCCGGGCCACATTGCCTTTGACTAACCTTTTAGGATAGTAGCCGTGAGTGTATGAAGTAGCTGCTCTAGTTATAATACCAATGGTTTGGGTACACGGAAGTACGTGGCGATGAACGCCACAAAATTATATTAAACGAAGGCACGTTAAGCCGTTCGGTTGCTCCTGGGGGGCGATCGCGCTAAATAATCTCAACCAAACCACAACTGAACCGAAGCCGTTTTGCCGGCTTCGTATAGCGCCATCGCGTGTTAAACGCCATAGCACTATAGTTGTTGTTACCAACACGCATTGAGCCAGGGTAGTGGTTTATAAATCTCTTCATGTCCATATGGGAAAGTGCCAAGCAGGTCCAATCTAATGATAATGAGCCTATGTAACGAGATTTAACATAACAGCGAGTAGTTGTTAAAATAAACGTTTAAAGCTTAAAATTGAAGGCGTGCTTAATTTTAATAGCTCTTCGTTTAAACGCTCTTTTCTAGACGGACGGCACTCAGTTCTATGAAACGTACAGTGCAGTAATTTCGAACCCCTCATTACACAAAGGTAAGTCGCAGTTGCGTTGCGAACCTAAAGGTTATATACGTAAAAGTAAATGACTAACGTGAATCGTACAAAATTGCCAGTAGAAATAACTTGTCGAGATACCTTTGTGGTTGTTTGGTTAGCATTAGCAGGTTCAATTCTCAGTCGGGCACAGAAACAGGTTTCTTTTTCTTCTTAATTGTGGGCGTTTTTAAAAGTACGAAATATTGTCTTCTTCTGCATTTGCATTACTTATCCAAATTTGTAAAAGTTACTCGTTAAGTTAACCATTTTGTCTTAGGCGCACGATGTGGCCATCTATAATTAGAGTTGCATGCAACTATAATGCTCATATTATAATATTTCTAAGCTTGAATTCATGTATCTCTGTTGATGGTCCAAAGTAAATAAATAAATAAAACTAAATAAATGTGTTTAGGATAATTATTCGTTAAGCATAGTTAATGATTAAAAAAGGTTCAAAAGAAGCTTTACTTGGGCTAGATAATTGGTTTGAGCGTGACAAAGTTAAGTTAAGTAATGTGTGACTGGGCATCGGTAAAAATAAGTCAAGTATCGTACAAACCAATTTAGTTTTCACCGAATTAACAATACATAAATATACAAGTGGTAGGGCACAGTATGGCGTGACATGGGTAAAACAATTTTGGAACTCACAAACACACTACATTACGGACACAATAGGTTGGTGTATTTAAATGGACTAGATTTAAGAAGATTTTTTTGAGAGAATAATAATTTATTGCCTATTTCGAAAAATGTGTCAATAAATAGTATTAGTTCTCACGTATACATTGTTTTTAAGAGGGATATGAAAACTCTATTTAAGTCCGTTGAGCTTCCTTAAAGTAATAAACCGTATTTGAGATTTGGAGCCAGTAGCCGTGATAGGCCACCAGGGCAGCTTTTTGATTTGTGTGTCGTTAATCGCCACAGTCATTACAGTTACTTTTCAAAATATGTTAAGTTATTACTTACCTCATCACAATTTCCGACAGGAAGTCTTTATCAAAGCCTTTTTAGTCTGTGGCCGACCACAGAGTTAAAAAGTAGCATGAATAGCTAACGACGTCGGTACTGCCGCGCCGCGGTCGGCAATTACCGGATAGTTACACCGAGGACTATCTGAAAGGACTCACTGAAAAGATTCAGGAAATTCATAATTAAAGTTTCGCTTTTAGCTGAATCCAAATTATTTAATGGACGTCCCCTTTACAGTATAATTTAGTGCAGCACCGGTTTTTTTATTATGTACTAATTTGTTTTTTTTATAGCACAACAGGGAAGCACTTGCATGTATGGTAGGTGTTGCCGACGAAGGCCTTTCGCGGCAAGTCACGCAAAACCCTCAAGCTAGGCGGACGACTGAAGTTTAGCTTTGCCACTAAGGAAACCGATTACAATATGTCCTACTCCGCTAGGAAACTAATGTGGCACCTTACGATCTGAGACCGGTGTGGTCTATTTAAGGACAACAGTTAATTTAGTTAGAAAAAATATAATATATGTGAGTGAATCTGCTTTATAAATCTTCTGTTTCTATTGAATTATTCCCTGCACTATGTGGCTTACTCTTTTCGAGCACATTAAGCTTTTATTGAGAAATTGATTAGCCTTCATAACACATACGTCCTAACCAATCCATAGCGAAACCTATACAGGATTCCACAATAGCACATTCCATTATGTACCTCCAAACGTGCAAACCTATACATTAGTATAGGTAGTATCTAATATCCATAAAGTAATGCGGGTAGTTGGTAGTAACACAACAAAGAGCTGCTCGAAGGCGCGGGCCATTTGGTCGAGGGCGCTTGTGCCTTTCAGCCCGCCGCCCTACGATACCACAGCTGCCTGCCCTCCGATAGCGGCTGCCGTGCGGCGTGCTACCTTCTCTGGAGTTCATTGAACTTGCACAAACTTGAAAGTAGTCGCAAGACAATTTTTGTTTGTTCCTTTTTATGGCGAAGGAGTTTAAAGTTCGTGCAAAGACAGTTATTAACGTATGGGTAACTTTATGCCAGGCTGGCGTGTTTTACGTGGCCACTCTCCTGAAACACTAGTTTCATGAGTACTGAACGAAGAATGCGCTTCGGCGGGTCTAGTTCGGCGTCGAGACCTAACGCTAGTTGGTCTCATGCGCGAGTTTGGTATAACTTGCGTGGATGGCTCATACTACATGCATTACCTGACGGTTGTTAGATGGTGCCAATACAAATAACATTAGTGAATTAAGGAGCGGGACTGTTTTACGCTACAAGTTTTCCTTAGTTTAAAATACAAAATGTATTTATTCTCATTTACATAGAAAACTATGTCCTTTTTTTCACAGGTACGTTTGAAATATTTCCGTATGATGGGATTAATATCTGTTTTTGCATTATACTCGTACGTGACGACTGACAAAGTCAGAAATAAATTGAATCTCTATCGAATTTTTTTTTCAAACAGAGTTGCTAGTTCCGAGCGAGTTGGTGTGACATTAGTACTGAAGTGTCAATTTACTTCTGAGCCCGACTGTACAACGATCTATCAAGGAAAACGATGAAAACTAACACCGCTATAGGTATAAAATTGAATGATATACGATAAAGATTATTGTATTGGAATTTTTATAACGTCATAAACAGGCTGGCGCTGAGTGGATCATACAGCCTTAACAGAGTGGGAATGAAGGAAACATAGGAAAGGTCGGGAGCCAGCAATGTAAGGGAAGCGAGGAAATATTTGTGAATGTTTTGTACCGCTGTTATTTCAAATGAAAAAGCTGAGGAAATGGGGATGGGTAAGGTACCTATATATAACGGGTAACAATGGGCCTGCAATTGGCCTGAATCCGTTCCCGGAACTTGAATACGCATGTTGAAAAAAAAATTTAAAAAACTTCTGAAAGATTTAATTATAACATTTACGGAAAAATATAAAAAAAAATATCCATCAATTGTGATGATTAAGATTTGATTTCAATAATGGAGGCCTTTGCCCAGCAGTGGGCTAGTAAACAGGCTGTACTTAACTATAACCAGTCTGGTGCTACATAAATTAAATTTACAATCTCACTTTGATTTTGCTTTTCTTTAGTTTAGCTTTTGGTTAGTTTCCGATTTTTCATTTTATTATAGCTGCTTACTGTTTTTTTCAGTAGGTATTGGAAAGTCGAGTCGCCAGGCCAAGTAATCAGTCAATCAATCCCAAGATCCAGGCAAGGCCTAGTTTGGGGAGCTCTGTTTAATTGTACCTACTGACTCAATCTGCCTATGCACATTTTAAATTACGTATTTTTAACACCTGTATACTCTCTACCTATACTTTCATAATCATCATCATCAATCAGCCCGCAACCACCCACTGCTGGGCATAGGCTGGCAGATATCCTATAATATGTCCCAGTCCCTTCTGTTCTGTGCCGATCTCATCCAAGTGCTGCCAGTGACCTATGTACTTTAGTGAAATAAAAATTATCCTTATTAGCTTCCGCCCGCGTTTCGTCAAAGTCTTTATCGCGTTTCCCGGAATCATTATATTTGACCGGGATAAGTAGCCAGTTACTCATCCGACTTCCAACTGTATCGGTGTATCAAAATAACGTCGATCTGTTGCTGTCAATTCACGTGACCGTAGCATAAGAAAAACAAACCCGCTTTAGCATTTAAAATATTAGTAATGATCATTGTGATCGACGGCAAAGATTAACAAATTGATTTTTATTTATACAGATAGATAAACGAATATAAAATGAAAACATGTCACGCAAACCTACAATGGATAACAACAAAACTTGTCACATGCTACATATATAAAAAGCGGCCAAGTGCAAGTCGGACTCGCCCATGAAGGGTTCCGTAGCAGCAAGTAACATCACATAAAAGTTCTTGTAGTTCGTTGTAACTTTGATCGATGTTTTAATAATAGTGTATTTTTTTTAATAATTAATTAATGACGTATAAAAAAAACTACTTACTAGATCTCGTTCAAACCAATTTTCGGTGGAACTTTGCATGGTAAATATACATCATATATTTTTTTTAGTTTTATCATTATCTTATTTAAGAAGGAACCCCCAAAATTTATTGGTTTTTTTTTTGTGTGAAAATCTTAATGCGGTTCTCAGAATACATCTAATTACCAAGTTTCAACAGTATAGTTCTTATAGTTTCGGAAAAAAGTGGCTGTGACATACGGACGGACAGACAGACATAACGAATCCATAAGGGTTCCGTTTTTTGCCATTTGGCTACGGAACCCTAAAAAGACTAGCGTTTCATGTAACAGTCAGTAGCCGCGGCCGACACGTCAGTAAAGCGCAGTGAATCATGTTTCATGCAAACACCAGCCTTGTCATATCTACTGCCAATGGGGTCCATTCTACAAAAAATATTGTTTTTTTCATCATAATACAGAAAATTTTGAAGGAAAAACATTAAATATTTTTTTGTTATTTTGTATATGAACCAAAGGTCTTTTCGTACCATCAATATAAGCCTAAAACCCTCCCACTGTTGGGCGGGCATAGCTCTTTCAACATGTATAACAGCACTTACGGAGATTGGGTCACAACCCACCACGCTGGCCCAATACGGGTTAATGAGTTTCAACGACTGCCATATTCCTACAACAACCAGTAGCAACGGCTTCACGTGCGCTCTAAAGCAAGGAAGAGCTCAAGATGTTCCTTTTTTTTGCTCACCCATCCCTTGCTTAACTGGCAAGATCGCAAACCGAAAGCCTTAGTCACTGCGACATTGCGTATTACAGACGATTTATAGCGTACATCATCATCATCAGCCTACATACGTCCCACTGCTGGGCACTGACCATCCACATGGAGATATTGGGCCATAACCCACCACGCTGGCCCAATGCGAATTGGTGGATTTTAACGACTGTCATCTTACGACAATTGAACTCTTAATACAATGGAAGACAAACAATTGTAACTCTTAATACAATGGAATAAGAGTCAAAGTGTATACATATTGGTGTACATACAATCACGACTATTATCCCCGAAGGGTTAGTCAGAGACTAGGCAATGAGGACCACAAAAGCAGCTACTGCCATAGTCCACTTTTCACCAAATAGCGAGTGCTCATGTGCTCAGCGAGACAGGTGGTGAGCCCATCGCCGCTCTATGCTGTTGGATGTATGTGCAGTCTTTAGTCCGTTAGGCGCCTTTTACGACACCCAAGTGAAAAGAGGGGGTGGTAGTATTCTTTCACCGCAACGCGACACGGTTCATGGCGTAGTGTCTGAGAAACAATGTTTTTAAATGCTAAATAGTTCGATACGAGACCGACACATGAGGCTACAGGCAGGACAAGAGAACTTCATACTCGTAAGATAATCCGATTTTCGGATTTTCAATTAAACATCACAAATTAGGAAAGTTAAATCTTCGGGGTTGTTCGGCCACCAAGGCTCTTAAGAACTCCTAAAGTTGTCTCACTTATTCCTACCGTACCATACTATTAAAATATTCCTTCAGTCATCGTCTAGCTTTAAATATAAGTTTCGTGTTGAGGCAGGTAGTTTTTTTATGACAAAACGTGATGGCTACTTATCTTTTAACGAAACTTAACAATTTAGATGAGTATCTCATCTATAATGTCCGCCTGGCCACTATCTCATCATGAGATAGTGGTAGCTAGATGGGCGGACTTAAAACAAGGCCTACTGCCAACCAGAGTATAAACAGTTACCCCCCGCTGAGAATCGAACCCTGGACCTCTGAGTCTGAAACCGGTAGTCTAACTACTAGACCACAGAGGCTGTTAAACTAAGTACGTTAAGACGCAAAGAAATAAAGTTAATTTTGGCCGTCATTTACAAACGGCTCTTCGCGTTTCGAGAGAATCCCTTTTGATATAAACTTCCTGTCGCGGGACAGGTGCGCGGATTACAGGGACACTTGTCAACGTCCTTAAGACAGGAAAAAAGGTGTCAAGAGTGAGCAATGTCACAGCGGAAACGGGCATTACTAATATAAGACGCACCTACATAGCAACCTTAGCAGATTTGAACTTTGGGGGTTAAAGTCACTGGCGTCCGTAGGTTTCCCTTGAGACCCTACACGTGACCCCTGGGTGGTGCTAAATGAGTGACACTGTCTGAATGGTAGAGCCACGCTGCGTTGCAGCACGGATTGGGCCGGCTCGCCCGGGGTAATACTACACCACTATCACACGGAATATCGCCGTAAAACAATGGCACTTGTCACTGTTTTGTTTCGTCCGGTAAGGGAAAGTACCAGAGACTCGTTTCTCCCAGCTCCCTCCTCCGTAATTCCTACTTCTTTCTCAGAGGTTCTACTCCTCCCCAATCTGCGACTCTTCTCGTTTAGTGGGTGTTCGCGGGGTGGGCGGTGGTGATAACTTCCCATCAGGTGTCCTACTTGCTCGTTTGCCTCCTTATAAAAATCAAATCAAAAACTTGCACTGTCGTACTACTTGTGCTGGGCATGCATAGAGAAAATAGAGTTCATGCAACACGTGTGACAGTGACTATCTTGCCAGGGAAAATTATCATTTATTCTATAAGTTCGATAAGCCTGGCCATAATATTACGGTCTGGCTATCTCAGGCAGTCCTTTGAGTAGTCAAGTATTTCAGCTTAGCAGCTTCACATCAGGTGAAATAAAGGTCAACCCTATGTAAATTGCAAAAGAAAAGACGTTAATAAAGATAAGCTTTAATAATAACAAAGCCTATTGTATTCCTAATAGACAGAGACCTAACATCAGACTTAATGCAAAGTTTATCTGAACTCAGAGAAAATTACGACGTAGGTACCACAAAACGTCAAGATTAATACCGCGTCGTTTGGGGAGGCATTTAGAGATTTCTGGGCGTTTTTCAAATAGGCTATGAACATAATAAGTTGGCGTCTGTTATTCACATCCGATTAAATTCTTAACAGCAAAGTTAACAAACATTTTTATTAAAAATCTAACATGACTGTGAGGGTAAAGGTTATTTATATATTCAGAAATTGTTAGTTGAATTATTTTAAAATATCATAAATCTTATGTGAAGACGAAAAACGAAAAAAATACTTTCCAATTTAATATCATTAAGACATTTAAATACGAGTTTAAAAACTGTTGATGATGATCACTTAATCAAAGCTCCAATTGATCTCTCTCACTTATTCCCAATAGACTCAATAAGCATAATATTTAAGCCAAACTTTCGCAATTAGCAAAGATAAATTGTAACTAGTTCTATACACTCAAACTTCCCATTCTGCACCTGAAGTAGGAGTATATCTCGTTTAGCAAATATATTAGCTCTGCTCCTCCAGATATTTCACTAAAATTAATATAACGTCTTCTCGGATATAAATAAATTCGCATTCGGAGGGTATCTTAAATATACTCGTAGGTCTAAGCTTTGATAAATGTATATTAAATCGTGTGTGGGTGTGGTCTGATACGGCAAAAGATATAAAATGTCAGCTTACTTTAAAAGATAGCGCCGGCGCGGCGGCGGCTTATAACATGAAGTACACCAGAGGAGCTAGATCAGATATGATAATGATATATGTATGGGACTGTAGCCCCTTATCTGTCACGAAGACTCCTAGAAGTTGCAAACAATTGAATTGGTATTGTGTCTGGTATTACGACAGCTGAACTCATATGTCAACGATACGTCACTTAGCGAACTTTAAACCAATCATTTATCATTATTAATTATTCAATTATACAGTATGTGGTGGCGATCGAATAGAGTGAGATCCGTCAAAAGTCTGTGAACATGGTCTTCCAATTCACTATTGAAAAAGGCTTACTAAACGACATGAAGCGTACCGCATACTGGGCGGCTGCGTTCAAAGTGGATGTAGCTGCATTGACCACTCCGCCACCGACGTATTGGTTAGACCTGTCGAAACTCTTCGAAGCTTTCTTTACATATGTTTTTATAACAAATAATTGTGTCTAGGGTCTTTTTTTATACTAAGACCGGCAAAAGACCCCACTCCACCTGATGTTAGGTGGAAGTGAAGTCCAGGCGCGAGGACAACTGGTGCAGCGTAAGAGACGTAGCATCGGTTACCCTCACTCTGCCGGCCCACAAAGTGCCTCTTCACGCCTCGTTTGTAGGACCCTATGTCATAGATAGGAGGGAATACGTGATAAAGATATTTGTAGGGTATACCGAGATCTTGCACCTAAAATAATGCGCGATCTCGCAAGATTTGCAAGATTGCGGAGCGTCATAATACCTCAGGAACTCAGGACCATTTCCGTACGCGAAAACGCGCGAACTGACTTATCAATCGCATGTGGATCCGTCGTACTCTAGAGAAAGAATTAGAGTTAGATTTGAAAACTAACCTGCAGGAGCGGCCTTTCTATGGCGAATTTTAACACACTTCTAATGACAAGAAATGGATCTTTTTGAATCAGGTGGCACAAAGGGTACTGTCCCTTGCAGTTTGCGCAGCAATGGCTAAGTATTTTCGATAGTACCAACGAGTGTCGAGGCTGAACGGGCTTTTCTGCCAAGGGATACTTGCCTCGTAGCATCCGAAGCCCATTAGCAGCTATGATTCTCCGAACAATGTTATGTTTTTAAGCCATATTATTAATATGGATTACAACAGCAATAATTGAGCCTTTGTCTTGTTGTCTTTCTAAGAAGTTACTCATTTTATAAAAAAATTGTAACTTTTATAATTAAAATCCGTGTTTATGCGGTACGCATGACAAGGTTGTGAATCGATATAATCATTATTTTGAAAAGTTTATGAAAAAAGTCCCAATATTGCGAGATCTTGCAAGATTAGACCCCGATCTTGCAAACACCGAGACTAAAGATTTTGTTGCAAGATTGCAATCCCTATTTCATTCCCTAACTCATGGAACCTCTTTGAATTTACATCCTACGAGTATCATCATTTGTCATAGTGGCTGTGCCTGTTGTAGTGCCGAAGCGCCGTAGATGTTTGTTAATATGCCATACAACTAATTTGGTGAGACTGGTTCAGACTTTGCACTGCAGCTATTTGCCGAGCGACATCACGCGCTCCGCCGAAGGGGGTAATGACGATCCATCGCTATCAACCGCTTAACTTATTATCCTCAAAAATACCCTCATATTCAAATATGTGGACTAGATTTAACTTGATAATAAATTGAAGCTGTCTCATTTTTGTTAACGAGAGCAGATAGAGATAGAATCAGCTTTGAGCTAAGTTTTACTTTAGTCTACGTAATGGAATTAGAGGCAACAAGTTGAGACGAATTTTTATTTTATTGTTTATAGATAGATAGACAATACTTATATTGTAACAGTTTACATTAAACACAAACCATAAAAAACAAGTACAATACACAGTTACAATTTGGCGGTCTTATCGCTTTAAAGCGATTTCTTGCAGACAATCAGTCGGATGGAGAGTTTATCCTCTCATATGTGACACGTCTCATCTAGACAACACGACGTATTGTGTGTACTTTGATACAACCTCCGATTCCCGGTGATTTAACACACGAAAGGAACATTACCTGCACACGGCCTACCTGATGGTAAGCGGTTACTGTCACCTATAAAATTTCACGTCTTTTTCGGAAAATTCAATGATGTATGTATGTCTTATGAGAATATGGCGGGGAGCTTATTCCATAACTTGATCGTACGCGGAAAGTAGCTCCTTTTGAAAACACACAATATATAACCATATCGGTTCTGTGAGTGACAATGAAACCACGATACGTGTATTATAGTACATTCGGGTCGCACGCCAGAATATGTTCTTACCGATTCTGCTCACTCAATGTTACCACATTTTCTGTATTGAATTTCTTAAATCATTTTACAGTGTACCTACTATTGCTTACTTCAACTGCAAAAATAAGCACTAAGTAACCATTGCCAGGTATACCTGAGCCATACATTTTATAGCTTAGGAACAGACGCAATAAATTTCCATTTCTTTAGCAGAAATAGCTATGAAATGGGCCACATAAAGTTAGTAACAGTTTACAGCACACGTATTATTTGTCGAAAGAGTCCAACATTACTCACGCGGACTTAGTCGCATGAAACATGGGACTTCTCTCAACCATATCATATGAAATTCATAAGGGGAATGAAGGTTAAGATGTTGCTCAGGTAAATGACAAGATGTAGTTTTATGGTAACTTGTATGGACGCTACTCTGTAATGCTGTTTTTATACCTTAAGATTATAGTAGACACTGACAAATGGGATAACTAGAGCGCCAACGATAAGGTGTATCCCTAAAACAATTAGTTTTACAAACTATCTACGTTTACAACCCTTGATAGATGATGTAGTAATCACAAAAATCGACCAATCAAAGAGAATGTAATCACAACGTTTTTTTATGGTTTTTTAGGAAACAACAGTTTCATGTTTTACAACAGTTTCATGTTCTGCAAAACCAGGTCCTGAAGAATTTAACTTAATATAAATGATAGCAATCGACACGTTTGATTAAAAGAATATAACGTATTATTTTATCACCTTTTTCTACAAACATTACATAAAAATTGACTATATTTAGAAGAATACCAAAACCTAATTTAAATACATTTATGTAATATTCCTCACACATAATATTGGCAAGAAAAAGATTTAGCCTTCCAAAAGGAAAGGCAGCGAAATATTTGGATTTAACTGTCTGATTCGCTTTGCTTCATAAATTGAATAGAGCTGTAGTGGAGCTGCGGAGGTACTATCGCGAAGTTATAAATTAGTTTTATTGCGGTGGCCGCGGTTCATTTAACGGTGAACTGAAATGCATTAAAGTAGTCATAGCGGACGCTAATTACTATATAATTGCTGCAGACAGCCCATACCTCCGAGCGACGCCTTCACGTGATATAGCTGGGCACCATTTACTATTCTATCGTTAGGTTATCTATGTACTGAAATTTAAGTAATTACCTTATTTAAATTAAATACGATTCACAATAGGAGATGATCAGTTTACAAAAAATCACTAAGTAGAGAGCTATCACAGGGTCAAAAAATAGATATTAGTTTTTCGAAGCTGTAACATATAATAATATGCGGATCGCAATTCTATTCGTCATAGAGTTGATATATTACCTACATAAGTATAATATTAAGTTTAAAACTTAAGGTGTACTTGGTGAAAAGTGGTCTATGGTAGAGGACAGCTTTTGCGGTCCTCATTGCCTAGTCTCTGATTAACCCTTCGGGGGTAATAGTTGAGATTAAATGTATGTATATGTATTATGTTTGTCTTTTAACTGTTTGTCTTTAAAATAGAATCACGTTTAGTAGACATTAAAACTTATTGACACTTTCTTAAATTCCGAGTTGTAGTATTTCTATTTCACATCTCAACTACCGTACATAAAAACAACATAATTTTTCATGTATCTCTGAAACTTAATAAGTATCTCATAATTGTGTTTCAGCATTTAATTAAGTATTAAATGTTGCCGAATTTTACTAATTGTAGCGGCACCAGTTGATCCGCGCTCTGCTTTGAAATATGGCGACGAAAAGCGAGACTACCACCGGCCACTAATTGGACATGATATATTTGACAGTTTGCGTTTGCCCAATGGCAATGATGTTTTATAAAAGAAAATCACCATTAAACAGGCATAATATTACGCATTTCATAGTTTAGTTTTATACATTAAGCTAGAGTTGCGAACCGTCCTGTTTTTACCGGGACATGTCCTGGTTTTGATGTTGTTAGAAGGTAGTTTGTAGGTAGTATTTTGGGTTTTTGTTAAAGAAGTTTTAATTGAATTTTTTGACTTCGTTTTCACATCATATTACTATTAACATAAGCAACTGATGTTTGTCTATATTTGGTCCTGCTAGAAAAATCTGTAGGTAATATTGTACATTACATGTATAGTTTATTTTAAAATGAATTGATATTTGGTGTCAATACGAGTATAACGTCCTGGGGTAGGTAGTCTATTCCAGGCTTACACCTATACCTGTTGCAAAAGCCATATATTTCATAATATGTGTAAGTTTAGTAAAATTAGTTTCAAACATTTTTTAAAGAAAGAAAGATTTTGGTGATACCTTAGGCTTCTATACGCGACGGTCGATTATACTCACAAAGTTGACGCTTTATACAACGCTATTGCCGCCGGGGCCATACCTGAAACGAATAAAGTAACATGTTTATATCAGTTGTCGAACAGCGGATACTGATCGCGACACCGCACGCACACAGCCAAGGTCAAACTTCGCGTATCTCTATAACTTTGGATACAAAGAAACGCAATATTGTTATTTCCTACACAATCCTTAGGTCGGTCGGCCTACGCTTGTTCAGTATTTCGGCTACAAAACAAAATTGGTATTGTGCTGTATTCCATTTTGTGGAACGGGGTAGTGTTGTGTAATTATGAGCACGCGAAGGGTTGTGTTGCATGTAGCAACATTAGACCCATCGCTGTCTGTACTGGCTGGCTGGTAGCTAAAAATGTTATAAAGCGGATTTATTTTTTTGTTATACGACCGAAATTAGTCTTGCTAGCGGTTTTATAACTCAACCCAAACCACAGCCACACATATCGCAATGTTCTAGTTAAATAATGCACTCGGAGAGAGCCAAAGATGTTTTTTTTCTAGCCTAACCTGTCCCACTGCTGGTGCTGGGCAGATTACTGTTAGTTTTACAGGCTGAATAACATAATTTAGTTTAAGCTATGCCGTTAGGTCTTCATTTCGCTAAACACAGAACATCCAGGGTTGCCAATGATTTGTGTTATCTTCATATACATGTTTCTTGAAACTAATGCCACAGTTGGTGCCAAGAGGCTTGTCTGCCTCAGTCGCATGCGCTAGATAAGCTAAACAGATGGTCGGTGGAATAAGCATTCTGTGTCGCCTATTAATAACAACACAAAATAGAAGAAAAGAAAAGAAGTCGCAAGTCATAAGTTTGCCCCTAGACAAATTGCAAACGTGCATTGTTGATTCGTCAGCGTTTGTCGACATTAATTTGGTAGACAAGTTTATAGATCCTTAAAGAATGCTTACTTTATTCGATCGCTACTAATACTCGCTAGCGAATTATGTAATCGAACACATCAACCAGTTCGGCCCTCAGTTCAGACGCTATCGAAAATTCATCATGGAATTACTTACTCCCTTCATTTAAATAATAGTTTTTTTTTCCCCACTCGCTCAAATTCTCAACGTCCATGTCATACTTCTGGTTCTATAAAAAACGTTGGATCATGACGAAAATCATGGTTGTAGTTGTATATACGAATAAATGTACCTCAATATCTTATAGAGACGCGAAAGAACGTATGAATATAGTAGCATCGTCTAGGGACGTGAATTTATGTATGAATGGAAGTCATTGCCACTTTAGGAAATTTTGAGGAAATATCACAAAACCCTCTTCTACTTTTAAATGTCAACGCAGTCAAGCAAAGCGATAAAGCAATTTTAAGTAGTCTTTGTCACCGCCTATAAAAAAGCTGTACCTACCTATATCCTTACCAGTTGTCTGGTAAAGTATGCCTTATGGCATTAAGTCCTCTATTTGCTGTACGGATGGCAATAAAGATTAAATAAATTACTATAACCATGGTCTTTAATGAAAATCTTTTTTCCGTATTGACTTGCGTTTCATTATATGACGTCGTCCTAATAGAACGCGAATGCGCGATCATCGAGCGAGTAAGCGATGCGACAATCGCGTGTTCGCGCGATAGCAAAAACAGGGTGTCATAATAGAACGCGAATACGTGATCATCGCGTGGTTCCCCGCCGCCACGCTCGTGGCGCGACGACGCGATTATCGCACCAATATTAATTAGGACACCTATTCGAATTCAATATGTTTGATAGCGCGTTCGTGCGAACCATTTGAGTCACGCGACCGCGTCGCGCGGTTTTCAGTTAGGACACCTATTCGAGTTCAAGTGAAATTCGCACGAACCTACGATGATCGAGCATTCGCGATCTATTAGGACGATGCCTAACATCTATTATTTTATCGTGAAGTTACTAGGTTCCTGGGTTATATTTACTAGTCCACATATCATGCCTATAATGAAACATGTCTTATGAAATATAACATTACAGCTGTATAAGCTGCTCGGCGGATGAATATAATACTTCGGGACGATAGCGAGGCTCGATAGATCAAAGTCAGCTGCAAGGATAAGCTGATACAGTCTCAAGTTACTGTACAATCAGCAGCACATTATGGGCCGACACTCTTGAAAAACACTGCAGCCAATCAGCATGAACTTTAGTTAAACGTTGAAAGAAAATTACTGTCTACCTCGGGCGGGAATTGAACCCACGGCCACGGTATACAGGGCGAATGCGTTCCAGCCTGGTTTTTTATCGGTTGCATCATTAGTCTACCAAGATCAAGAATGACTTGCTGGGGCAATTTATTTAGTTCTAAATTCAAAGTCATAGTCAAATAAATAAATAAAACTTTGCTTATTTGTTCCAAAACAGAAAACAAAATAATAACAAACAATGCAATTTTCGAAAGTCGAGACAAAAAGGTTTATATAACTCAGTAACTGCAGGGGAACCGCAGCCTTAGTTATCCTTCCAAAAAACATTCATTAAATGTATATTTAAATAAAAAATTTACTGGAAAAGTCAGGTTTCCGTGGGATATTGTAATCCTCGTGAACGAAGTCGCAGACAACAACTAGTTTGTAATAAAGAAAACTAACGAGAGAAATGTGTTATATACTTACAGAAACATTTTATATTCCCAAAATTAAGTTTTTAAATGGTCTACCGCAAAATTTTAAAATAAAATCCCACTATCCAAAGCCAAAACCGGGACACATTGTCAAACTTAGTTTTATTAAAAAGTTTAGTAACACATTATTATGCTAAGCCGGCGGCCACCTGCGGGGAACAGGTCTTAAAAGTAAAACCTAGATTGTTCCGATTAAGTCGGGTAAGTAGTTGGCTACTTTGTTTAAGCTGCGAAGTTGGGAGACGTCGGCGTGTCGGCGACATTCGACGTGTAGAAGGTATGCCTGATTTATGGGTACCTAAGGTTCATCTTATACCAACAGTATAAAAATCGCAATCAATTTTTTAAGAACAAAAAATAATAATCAACGCATTTCCACGCAAACTGTTTTTTTTTATATAAAAGAGGGAGGCAGACGAGCAGGCGGGTCAACTGATGGAGAGTAATCAACTCCGCCCATGGACACCCGTAAAACTAGAGGAATCGCAGACGCGTTGCCGGCCTTTAAGGGAGGAATAGGTTTAAGGAAGGAATAGGAATTGGGAGGAGGAGGGGCCTCCGGAACCCTCACTGGTCGGACGAAACACAACAGCACCAAGTGCCATTATTTCACGCCGAATATTGGTGAGAGGGTGGTATTGCGCCGGGCGAGCCGGCCCAATGCGTGCTGCAACGCAGCGTGGCTCTACCACTCAGTCAGTGTCACTCATTTAGCACCACCCAGGGATCACGTGTAGGGTCTCAAGAGTAAACCTACGGACGCGAGCAACCTTAACCCCCTAAACCCCATGTTTGCAAACATTTAGACGGGGATTAATGCTAACTACACTCAAGCGTCCGGCAATAAAAAAAACATGGCGGCAAACGTCCATCTGTTTCCAGAGCTGCTAGAAGAGTGTACAGAAGACTACGAACCATGACTAAGCTGACAAAAAAGCTTAGTACTAAACAACTACTCAGGCCATATCAAAACTAAATATACGTACGGAATGCTTAGAAAACGCAGTATTTTAATAAATTAACACTTAATTACGAAAAGCTATAACAAAAATTACAAAAATAAACATTCCAAGACAAAAAAATACGTGAACATATATCGACATGTAGACGGTATTATTACTTGGAAGTCACTGTTTGAAACTATAAAGAATCATACCATGTTCGATAGCTAAAACCATAACGATTGTTTTGATGTGCACATTATTAGGAAGAACGAATAATAAAGGCATCCACTACGCTGTAATGTTTGTACTTATTGGAACGCGAAAGTTATAAAAGTGTATACAGAGAAATGTTTGATTTACATTGGTTTAACTTCTTCCGCCCAGTATGTAGAAACATGGGTTCGATCCCCATCTGAAGTAGTATTTTTTTTACGTTTCACATCTTTAAGTATATTTAAGCGTTACAAACGCAAAAAACATCAAATATTACGTACCATTTATTTATTATTCTATTCTACAAGCGATCATGCCACTTGTCTAAGTCCTCAGTACCTGACGCAAGCGGTGCCGTGCTCTAGTAGGAAGGTGCGGCGACAGCACACCGCGGGAGGAGAGCTGGCAGCCATTACCATTCTATACTTCAAGCGTTTGTGCCACTTGTCTACGCTTTTAGTATCGTTACCTGCATGAAATGCCACTCGCAGGAAGCTCTTAGCTCGCGCACTACTAAACGCAAGGAGTATTTGAAACATTCCGCTGGGTAGTCTTTTTGTTCATCCGTTTTGAGAGCGTCAATTGTGCCTCTAGCTTTTATATGTAATCAAAGAGGTGTTAAGATAAGATAACATAAATATACTTAAATGTACACCACGAAAAAAAAATTGACAAAAAAAAAATTACATTACATATTAAGATGACGTACAAAGGTTGGTCTTATCACTAAAAGTAATTTCTTCAAGACAACCTTTGGATGGATAAGATAGAGAAAAAATTTAAAAGTGGGCTTGTAGTGCACCATGTATATAATAATGAGTAATAATAATAACACTTATTAAAGTAACTTAAAAAAGGCGAGCTCATTTTTTTTAATGAAACAGTTGCTGTCTGTATCGTTACCAGCGTGAACTGGTACGCAGGTGGCGCTCTTGCAAGAAGCTTCGCAGCGTCGGAACACCGCCGGCAGACAGCTGGTAGCTATTGCCATTCCAATATTTCTCTCGTAGGAAGCTCTGCAGCAGTTCGGGATCGATTTAGATCAACTCGGCTCCCACTTCGCTATAAACCACCTTTTTTACAGTATGGTTTTACCAAGAGAAGGTCCACTACTGATGCAGGTGTAGCTCTGCTAAATCACATATTTGAGGCTTGGGAGGGATCGCAGAATGCTTTTGGAGTGTTTTGTGATCTCTCCAAGGCTTTTGATTGCGTTGAATACAACACCCTTTTAATAAAGCTAAAACACTATGGAGTGCACTCCGATGCCTTGAAATTGATTCAATCATATCTCAGCTGCAGAATCCAAAAAGTTAGCGTGAACGGATCCATATCATCCGGATCTTCTGTGCTAATCCACAAGGGTCAATACTAGGTCCATTTTTATTCTTAATTTATATTAATGATTTACCGTTTTATGCGGAAAACTTTTGCAATATTCTTTTGTTTGCTGACGATACATCTTTGATATTTAAGACTGATCGAAATAAAAATAGTTTTGATGACATCAACAGTGCTCTAACAGATGCGTTTAATTGTTTTACTACTAATAATCTTCAATTAAACGCGAAGAAAACCAAATGTATAAATTTTACTCTACCTAACGTAAAGAATATTATAGTAAATAAAATTAAACTAAATGGTGAACTGTTGGACCTTGTTGATTCAACAGTTTTCTTAGGTATTACCTTAGATTCAAAAATACAGTGGTACTCTCATATTAGCACCCTTGCGGGGGAGACTTAGTTCAGCTGCTAACGCTGTTAGAAAAATTAGGTATTTTACAGACGTGGAGACTGCTCGATTAGTCTATTTTAGTTACTTTCACAGTGTTATGTCCTATGGTATTCTACTTTGGGGTAAAGCAGCAGATATAGAAACCATTTTCATTTTACAGAAAAGAGCAATAAGGTCTATATGTAACCTAGGATCACGTGACTCCCTTAAGGAGCTGTTTAAAGAAATAAATATTCTTACAGTTGCATCACAATTTATTTACAACTGTATTGTTTACGTGCGTCAAAACATTTCTCATTTCAAAAAAAAATGCTATATACACAAACTAAATACTAGAAATAAGTATAAACTTGTAATTCCTAAATTTCGACTTCAGAAAGTTTATGGATCATTTATGGGACAAAGTGTCATAATTTACAATAAAATCCCGAACGATGTTATAATTTTGCCCATTGACAAATTTAAGTCACATGTTAAGGACAGACTTTTAGAAAAGGGCTATTACACTGTAAGCGATTACATCAATGACAAAAATGCATGGAATTAACATTCCTCTAGTTTCACACACATTGTTCTAATGCGTTCATAGTGCCGGAGTAAAACTTTTAGATTCACTTTTGTTTTTATCTTTTATTTTATTTTAAAATTGTTTTATGATTTATTGATTGTATAATTTGGTAACGACATATTGTTTTGTAAATGTCGTTACTTCTATATTATTATAAAGCTGTGGAGTTTCTTGTGCCCGTTCTTCTCCACAGCTAAAAGACGTCCTGAATGGGTGGGTTCCTATGCCTCCACCTAATCTAAATTTAGACGATTCAAAATGCTTATTTCAAGCTTACTGAGTAAAGATATTTTGATTTGATTTGATTTGATTTGATTCCCGACTGAGGTAGACATTTTTTTCAACGTTTCGTTATCTTCGAGTTGTATTTGAGCGATTTTTCAACGCAAATAATCAAATATTACGGATCTATAAAACAGTCTTATCTCAACTTTACCCGCCTCCGTGGTCTAGTGGCTAAGCCACCGGATTCAGACCCAGAGGTCCCGGGTTCGATTCCCAGCGGGGGGTACATCTTTGTGTGCTCGGTTTGGTTGGTGGTAGGGCTGTTAAGTCCGCCTGGCTAGCTACCACCATCTTATCTAAGTCTGTCGCCATAACAACGATGTTTATAGCATAGTTGTGTTCCGACAGTTAGAGATAAGATAGCCAGTTCTTCAGTGGTTGAGTATTCCGGGTGAAGCGCGCTTCCACCTTCGGCCTTATCGTCACTTACCATCAGGTGAGATGAAGGCCAAGCGCTTACCCGTTGCAGAATAAAAATAAACAAAAAAACTGAATGTTAAAATATTGTAAAATATTTTCATTCAGATCTCTGAATGTATATTCTAAGAGGTTTGATAAGCCACTGTTGCTATAAAAACATAAAGACAAAAGCATTGAAAAATTTCGTCGGTCTAACCAATACCTCGGTGGCGGAGTGGTCAACGCAGCTGCCCGGATTGCAGAGGACGCGGGTTCGATTCCCGCCTGAGGTAGACATTTTTTTCAACGTTTCGGTATCTTTGAGCTCTGCAACGTCAGGACACCTCAGGCAGACAGCTGGTAGCCGTTGCCATTCATTCCCTATTTCTTACGCGTTGCCCGCTGTCATCTAGCTGAAGAATTTTTGTTTTTTGTATGGAACAACTGCTACAGGTATCTGTATGGTTACCTGCATAAACTGGCGCACGCAGGTGGCGCCGTGGTCTCTCAAGAAGCTCTGCAGCGTCAGCACGCCGCGGGCAGACAGCTGGTAGCCATTTCCATTCGTGCCATTTGTCTACGCCCTCAGTAGCGTTACCTGCATGAACTGGCGGACGTATGTAGCACTGTGGCCTCTCAGAAAGCTCTGCAGCGTCAGCACGCCACGGGCAGACAGCTGGTAGCCATTGCCGTTTTATCTCCAACGCCTTACACGTAGCCCCGCTGTCATCCAGCTGACTAGACAGCTGCTATGTCTGTACGGTTACCAGCATGAACTGGCGCATGCAGGCGGCGCCCCGTCGTGTCTCAGGAAGCTCTGCAGCGTCATCACGCCGCGGCTGACAGCTGGTAGCCATTGCCGTTCTATCTCTAACGCATTACGCGTAGCCCCGCTGTCATCTAGCAGACTAGAGAGTTGCTATGTCTGTACGGTTACCTGCATGAACTGGCGCACGCAGGCGGCGCCGTGGTCTCTCAGGAAGCTCTGCAGCGTCAAGACGCCGCGGGCAGACAGCTGGTAGCCGTTGCCGTTGCGGCCGCCCGCGAAGAAAACTCCTGGGGCGGTACCTTCGCCCATATTACGGTCACATGCTTGGGGGCACTTTGCGGCAATCACATCGCAATTGATTTGTTAAATAAATAAATAACTTTTCACTCTCACAGTTGTTATTTAGCCCACGTAAAGTTTCTGTTGTTTGTTTTTATTAGTAATCTTATTACCGCTAGCTCCAAAATTTGTATTCCATCAACTTAAAATTTATTTCGATCTTGTACTGCCAACTCCAAAAACGTTCTTACAAAAACCTTAAAATCCAATGTTTTCAATAATTTAGAATTTCATACATTATGGCCCATCAGCTCCAAAAATATAAAGATACAGTTTGCAAAAAAAGTGTTACCGTCCGTCGGCCTAGACTCAAGCGACCGAGTCATAGTTTTAGTGTTTTAGTGTCTTTAGTTGTGTGTTTTATTACAGAAAGAAAGAAAAGACACCCAGAACCGACATCGACATCAATTTAGAAAAACAGTTATTTCTAAATTTACTCGATTGCAAATCGAACCTCAGAGATGGCGACGGCGACGCCAGAACCGACATGCTAATCACTAGATCACGGAGGTTTTCTAAATAGCGTTTAAATTAAAAAGTAATCAATCTAAAAATCTATTGGCTTGAATGTATGTTAACGCATTACTTCAAGACGGCTGCAACTATTTGGCTAATCATTTTTTTGTTTTAAGTATTGTCAATTGTCAAGACAAGGTTTGCAACGAATTTATTTTTGGTAATTCGCGCCACGGAATGCGGGTGTTCACGCGGACGTAATCGCGGGAGGGCCGCTAGTGATTATTAACATACCCAAGACTATTTAAAAAAAAACTATTTCTGAATTGGCCTGACCGGGAGTTTAATCCAGTACCACCTCAAAGCTATCCAGCCACGTGCCATCCAGACAAGAAAATATATTTATTAGTAATCTCAAAAAAGGCGCGAACCACTTTCTAAAAATATTTACATACACTACTCAAATTATTAATTTCCAATAAGTGAAAATATTGAATCATAGTTATCACTGAAGTGATATAACAATCAAGTGAGACTGCCATCTTGACGCAGCTGAAACGAATTTCTTGAGCAAGAATGAACAATGTTCCAGTTAACATTGTGTTAATGTTAACTGGCAAGCCAAGGTAAAGTTAATCAAGGTACAAGCTTTTTTTGTTACCTATTCGCAGACTGCGATCATTATCTACCCCTCAAGCGAACCCTTCTTCATTTTTAATTTGTAAATTGTTCTACAGCAAACATCTTAATTACACTCAACAAGCCGCTTCTAAAATATTTTCCCAAATTTTATTGACTAAAATACGTAAGGTATTTGTTTGAGAGGTCTACTTTTGATACCTTTGATAGCGGATTAATTAACAAACAATTACGGGCCACAGTAAATATCTCAATTCCCAAACAAGTTCGTTGTACACGGTAAATTGCTTAGATCTACTTGAAACCTCCGCATGATATACTATTACGAGACTCAATGTTTTAAGATAACACACCACTTCACACTCCAAAGCTATCATAATAATTAAAAAAAAAAAAAAACTTATGACACAAAAACAAAAAGCATGAGTTAAGTGTGTCACGTCGTCATGTCACATAGTCCGGTTACCGCTTACATCACTATAACTTAGTCCGGTAACCGCTAAGTACTTAAGTCGTCGCGATAACTTTTTCTAGCGCCGCTACGTCGTAGCCGCACCGGCCGCCGTAGTCGGCTCTTCCGTAGTCACTGCTACGGCCGCGCGTAGCGTCGCGTCTCGTAGCGGTGCGGGCTGTGACGTAACGCGCGAGCTTTTTCGCTTTTAATTTCAGTTACGAGCTTTCATCCAGTTAGGAGTCATGCTAACCCTATACTAACTTTCAAAGTTTTATTAAGTACCCGCTGTTTGATATAGGTGAACACACATTTAAGTCTTAAGCGTAACAGGAACTAAATAAAGGTCGAGTCGATAAGTTTAGCTTGTTAACTTTTATTCATTTCTGTATGTTATACTAACTTACACAGTTTAATTTTTTAAAATCACTTCTAATGAAGAGATGTAATAAGTTAATAGGTAGACATTACACAAAAGAAACGTTAATTTAAAGAATTTATGCAAATTGGAAACTTCCCAGTGAAAATTAATTCGTCATCTTAAGTAAAAATAAATATTATTCATTTAATTTAATAAGTAGTTAGCGTTAATTCCCGTCTAAATGTTTGTTTATTTCCATAGTGGACTTCAATTGCGTTTTAAATAAAGATTTATAAGTTACATATTATTGTTTGTTTTTATTATGTTGACTTACTACTTATAACTGTAGAAAGTTTCCATAATAATTGGTCTAATGGTTTAGAAAAGGAACCATATTTGATATTGCATATTTTTTGAGTACTACTAGTTTGCTTGATCTTATATTAAATTGAATGCCAAAGTAACCATGGATTAAGTCACTTGTACGATATTAAATCTTCTGCCTCATAAGATAATTAAATCTTGAGATTAAATGTCACTAAAGCTTTAAGGCTGGATTCGACCAAACTGGAATAAGACTTACTCCGAGATTAGTCTATACAAATTCGGCGTTTAATCTAGGTATAAGAACTTATTCCAGTTTGGTCGAATCCACCCTTAATCATTAAAAGCTTTTAAGCTTTTAAGTATCATGTAACGAGTAATTTTAATAATAAAAAATCTTAAACCGATCTTTTAGTTAAAATCAAATACAAATATGTCATCAAAAGATTATGAAGACTATAGGTACGGTCGGCCTCAGAAAAACTTAACAGTTTCGTAACATGTCTGTCACACCAACTAGCTCAGAACGATTGCGATCCTGCAACCATTACGTATGAACGCAGAAGTTGGTATGAGATAGTACTAGTGTTAAGGCCGACCGAATTCTGAGGCCGCCCGTACGTCTCAAACGATTAGCATTAAACCGAACCGTATTGATTCACAGATTCCTCGGGCGGCTAGCTAATTTCCCAATGACAGCCAATTTGTTAACAAGTTCGACTCCCGGCGTAGGTATTCTGTTCGAAACGGCAGCGGCAGCCTCTTTGTTATAACTTCCACTTTAGTTTCCATCTAACGCGCTGTTGGGTTGCAATATAGGATAACAAAAGATGAATTATCGTCAGTTTGATGGTAGTATATCCGTTGGTATTTTGAATGACTGAATAGATTTTTAGGACGGAACATAACTTTTGAAATGACACGAATGACTTAAGGTGGGATTAGAATCAAAACTTTAGTGATCCGGGTGTATGAATAATACCGTACTTTTCCTAGTTTAAAAAGAGAGCGTTGTTTTTATATGTACTTGCGCTTTTCAAATTGTAAACAATTTGAAAAAGCGCAAGTAAAAGTCAGCTAATTTTATTTAAAAAAAATACTCATATATTACTTCCGGCCCTTGGTTTTCTCAAGATCTTGAATTTGTCGCTATAAAGTGAGCCCTTGCCGAATACCGATAACGTGGGCGGGTTTACAGGTACTTAAAGCGTCCCTACCTATGTCCCTTGACCTTTTAGACCTCGCAAATAAGAAGGGAGTGAGATTAAATAACAAGCCAGTACATTTACTAATTCCGTTTAAACCGAATACCAGAATGAAAAGGCAAATGAAGTAAATACGCATTATTTTTCTGTAGGTTGATTGGTTTTTAATGTAGATAAAAAAAATAGAGCGTCAGATGCATTCCCGCCTTACCACAGGATTCATCATCATCAGCCTATGAACGTCCCACTGCTGGGCACAGGCCTCCCACGTGGACAATAGCACGTGCGAATATTGGGCCATAACTCACCACGCTGGCCCATTGCGGGTTGGTGGTATTTAACGACTGTCATCTTACGACAACAACCGGGACCAACGGCTTAACGTGCCTTCCGAAGCACGGAGGAGCTCGAGATGTTTTTAATTTGGTCACCCATCCAGCGACCCGGCATTGCGAAAGTTGCTTAGCGGGCAAGATCGCAAGCCGAACGCGCTAGCCGCTGCGCCATCGAGCTCCTCAGGATTTAACATTACAAATCTACATAAGTACAATGTCGTTTGCTTTGTTTTTATATTTTTTTTTTTATAATTTGGATGTAAGTTTGCATTGTATGACTTGGTATCTAACGACATATTGTTTTGTAAATGTCGTTACCACTACCTATACACAGAACAAAACTGTATTTTCTGTTCTGTGCTACTACCTATAAAAAGTTATAGTTTCTTGCGCCTATTCTTCTCCAGTTTAAAGACGTCCTAAATAGGTAGTAGGCAATATCATTTTTGGACGATTCAAAAGCAGTTTAAAAAATTTTTTTTTTTAATAAATGATTTTTGAGTTTGAGTTGAAAGATCTAAGAGAACCTAATTTAGGTACATCAAGTGCAATAAATTAAACACCATCTATGATTAAATGTTCAACTTATGATTTAATAGGCAAGATTCCAAATGTAGTCTTACCCTAAGCCTCAGAGTAGGAATATTGACAACGCGTTCGCTTTGATTAGCAATCGTACTTCAAAGGCGTCTTTTGATGAGACGTGGGGGCACGATGAGTCGCATCTACTACGCCATTAAAAATAATATGATCGAGTAGAAAGCTCAAAGAATGTCTGCGCACTGAAAAGTGTTTATCCGCGTTTCGGTTTCCCATACAAACTTCCAAGCTCAACATGTTTCAAACCTATTTATTAACTAGCGGCCGCTCGCAGTTTCACCCGCGTGGTTCCCGTTCCCGTGGGAATATCGGGATAAAAAGTATCCTATGTGTTAATCTAAGTTATAAACTATCTGTATGCCGAATTTCATCCAAATCTATTAAGTAGTTTTTACGTGAAAGAGTTACAAACATCCATCCATACTTACAAACTTTCGCATTTATAATATTAGTAGGATATTAATAAAACACTGCATGCGAAAGTAAAATACAGAGATCTAAATACTTGTAGAATATATTTAAAAAACGTTTACTTAGCGGAGTTATTGGCGATTTTATACTTTCTTTTGAGGACTTTAGATGCAATAACTCGGTTTAATAAAGGTTTTTTTGATAAGTTATGGTATAAATATCCTATATTTCCCGTGAAAAACTGAAGAGACCCAAGCCACGGGCAAAAGCTAGTTCCTATTAGAACCAAACTGAATCTCGCCTAATTAAGTAGGTACCTCAGCTATCTCGTCAGAGAGTTCATTACAGCCGCAGTAAGATAACCCCTTCTAAAGAAACGCGCTCCCACATTAAATCTAGACATCGCATCGCCTTGAGAGAACAACGTCAAAAAAACTTTTGTTTTAATGACATCTCGCTTTTTTGCGTGTGTTTCGTTCGGAGCCAAAACAAATCGCTTTTTAGATACCGCCTGTCGTTTGTCTTTGTATGACTACAAAGGAATAAGTGTAAGTTCGTGGCTTTCTCAGAAACAAGTGATAGCTTTGATCACAATTAACATTAGTATTCTCGCTGTCATTAAAATAAAATAAAACATGTAAACAGGGCCTCGATCGAAAGGACAATGCCCACGGCCTATACATTTTAAAACCTGACAATGAGTTAGCTTGTATACAAGTCAATATGCGTGTATGTCAATATGCGTGTAAGTAAAATGCGTTTAATTCAATATGCGTGTAAGTCAAAATGCTTGTAAGTCAAAATGCGTGTATGTCAATAAGAGTGTACGTAATTAGTCATTATGCGAGTAATCCCAATATTCTTGGTAGCAATATGTAATCTATTACATTACTGTTTATTGGTCAAGTATATTTGATGCCATGATAATAATTCTTAAAAAGGAGAACTAGAATATAGTTTCACCGTGTCGCGTAGCGGTGAAAGAATACTACCACCTCCTCTCTTCCCTTGGTTGTCACAAAAGGCGACTATAGAACTAAAGACTACACTGATAGATGGCCGATCTACATTTGCACCATAGGGCTAACGGCTATTAGGCTTTTGTCATTGCCAATCAGCACACTGAGACGTTTCAGAATAGCACAGTCAAGATCCTGAATCAACGTAGGCGTGAACCGTTGGACTTTAATATCTAGATGTAGGTATTGTTATAAATATTTTGTACATTTTCGGTTTCCCATACAAACGTCAAAACTTTTTCATGAATATTAAACTTTAATTTAATAACATTAAAGAAAAGAAACACTGATCATCTCCATTTATAACATACTTAATCACGACTATTATCCCCGAAGGGTTAGTCAGAAACTGGGCAATGAGGACCGCAAAAGCAGTCTTTTGCCACAGTCCACTTTTCACCAAATAGCGACTGCACATGTGCGTGTCAGGTGGAGAGCCTCGCTGCTCTATGCTGTTGGATGTATGTGCAGTCTTTAGTCCGTAAGTCGCCTTTTACGACACACAAGGGAAGAGAGGGGGGGCGGTAGTCTTTCATGGCCACGTGACACGGTTATATTACGAGATTTCAAGTCACTACATCTCAATTTACGTGACTTCAAATCTCAAATACAGACAGATATTTTTTATTTTATAAAAGAAGGAGGCATAGCAGAAGGGTCACCTGATGGAAAGTAATCACCGCCGCCCATATGGACACCCGCAAAACCAGTGAAATCGCAGGCGCGTTGCCGGCCGAGAAATAGGCTCGTTTCTTGAAAATCTCTTAATGGTACAGTCCGGAAATACCGTCGCCAAGAGCTGGTTACACAGTACTGTAGTTCGAGGTAAGAAATTTCGCAAAAAACGCACAGTAGTACACCGCCGTCCATCAAGGTGAGGTGGATGGAATGACAGTCGATTGCGTGTAGTGCGGTGAAGGATATCAGCGGCAGGGATCAACCCGAACAATTCCTCAGAACACTTCCCATGATATATGCGGTACAATATACAGAGAGACGCAACGTCTCTCCGAAGAGCTGGTGGATCGAGCCGACCTAAAATTACCACGTCGTCGACAATTCGAGTAGCTTTGCGTTGAATGCGGTCAAGGAAGAAGGAAGGAGTTGGTAATGGGGTGCTCCAGTTCAAAGATGGGGGCAGTATTCCATATGCGGCCGGACCTACGATTTGTACAGTTGTAAGCGGTGGGCCGGCGTGAAATACTGACCGCTCTATTAAGCACACCCAGCTTTTTCGAAGCTAATGTTGCTATCTTCTCTTCGATAAATTAAAATGAATTGCCGAATGTGTTCGCGCATCACTTGAGAACGGTTGCACTTATTTTTCTAATTCTGAAGACAAGGTTTATATTTTGTAATTGTTAGGAAAAGGTTTGTATGCAAAAATCTTTGGAAATTCGTCACGGGATACAGAGTGTTTACGGGCAGGCCGCTAGTATCACAAACATTGTTTCATTAATTTCGATATAACCCACAACTCTAGTCGACAATATAATATCGTGGCGGATAAAAGGCGGGACGTGAAAGGCGGAAAAAAGGGACCAAACGGGTCCAAACGGGTCCCGCTGCGCAATAAAACCCGGCGATTGGCGCGTATTGAAACGCGATGGGTCCGCACGCCGCGCCAGAGACGCCCGGATTATTGTTTACAATAAAATACGGTGACAATTGGGTGAAGAACACTATAAAAAATATGCGAAACATACAGTCATGTGTAGCAGTAGTAGTACACCGGCGAGATGCGTAGATGATATTTTTTTTATGTTACAAGAATGCAGTGGCGCGACGACCTCGATGTCTTCGACAGAAATTGCTTAGAGCTGGCCAAAGAAAGAGGGAAGGAAATCTGGGTGACCTTTGTTTAGCAGTGGGACACCATAGGTTAAGTTAAAAAAAAAAGGAGGCATACGAGCAGGCGGATCACCTGATGGAAAGACCGAAGGAGTCGCAAATGCGTTGTCGGCCTTGTAGTATCTTTGAGGAAGGAGTAGGAGTTATGAGGAGAAGAGATAGGCCTCCGGTTCTTCACTAACCGGACGAGACATCAGCAAGGAGTGCCATTGTTCCACGCCGAAAGGGTGGAGTGGATAACGGAGACACGGAGTCTGGACTAGCGCAGAACTGAGGAGAATGGCATGGTTGATGATGATGATGACAGTAATATGTATTTGTATTACTACTAAAAAAATCTGCTGTTCCATACAAAACTGCAAATATTTTCGACCTTAATGTACGGAACAGCTGATTTCCGCAATTTAATGTTTTTTTCTCTTAAAAGTATGGCTCAGATGCGCGAATAAATAACAGATTACCAATCACCCTTTAGGTATATCAATTCTTGTAACAAAACTTTAGGATTGAAAGTTGCGGTCGCTCAAGGCCATATTAAAAGAAAATCGTTTACAATTTTGATGAGTGCCGCCATTAAAAGTCAAATCACGTTCTTTTGATCCGTGGCGCCCACGGGAATGTTTGTTCAAACAGCCGCAGGGTCAGAACTTGGGCCACGTCGGACAACTTCAAAGCTCCGACTGCGGAATGTGATGGCAATTGAACTTTATTCCCTTAGCCCTCCTCCCTCCTTCATTCATAGGAATATGTATGCTGGATTTCGTGTGTCAGTGTCACCGATTTACCGCGGCCACTATTCAGTTGCAAGCAAAGAATCTAGGTGACTCAATCTTTTGATCGAGGAGCTTGATGGCGCAGCGGCTAAAGCGCCTGGTGGTGTAATCTTGCCAGTTTAGTACTTTCGCAATGCCAGGTCACGAGATGGGGGAACAAATTACAAACATTTCAAGTACGGTGGTCCCGGTTTATGAAGGTTTTTGACAACGAGTTATGAAGAGCGACCTTGCAAGTCAACAAGTTGAAGACGTACGAACAAAGAAGAAGTTATGGGCGAGTTTTTCGGGGCTCATGGGGGGCATCCCCATGAGCCCCGAAAAACTCCTCGGAATTGAGAGCTATTTCCCGCGCCAGAAATCACAACAACAAAAAACCTTAAACAACAAGAAAGAAAACAAAAAACAATACTTTATCAGAATTATCTGTAAACAAACCTTACTAAAAAGACCAGATTTTATTGAACACCAAACCTTACTAAAGAGACCAGATTTCTACTACGTTCGCTTGCCAGATTCCCACTGACAACACATGATTCCCGCGCCAGAAATAACAACAACAACAAAAAACCTAAAACAACAAGAAAAAAAAAACAAAAAACAACACTTTATACGAATTATCTAAGCAAATAACCTTGTTGAAGGAACCAGATTTCCACTAGGTACGCTTGCCAGATTCCCCTCTGACAATACGCTCAGTAATCTTAGTAATATCAAATAAGTGTCCATTATACTATCTGCGCGACCTATCTCTATTGGGGCTAATGGACTTAATAAACTAGGCTGGATACGCTATTTACAACTACATCTATGAACCGTGTCGCTACGACAATAATACTTACAAGCAGCGTTTTGGTGTTTCGGCAGTTAGAGATAAGACTGCTAGACCCTCAATGGTTGAGGATTCCGGGTGACCTTTGGCATTAACATCGCTCAATGAAGACCAAACGATTCCCATTTTGTGATTTTTGTTTATCTGAGTTCAATGACCTTCATCTCACCTGATGTTTGGAGACGATAAGGCCGATTGTGGAAGCGCACTTCACACGGATTTCTCAACTTCTGGGTAGCTGGTAGCGACTGCACATGTGCTCAGCTTGACAGGTGGTGAGCCCATCGCTGCTCTATGCTGTTGGATGTATGTGCAGTGTTTAGTCCGTTAGTCGCCTTTTACGACACCCAAGGGAAGAGAGGGGGTGGTAGTATTCTTCCACCGCCACGCGACACGGTTGCGGTTAAAAATTTTACAAATTAAGGGCACTTATCTCGGCTGCGATTTTTGCGTAAAATGCCCATTTTTGTATTTTGTAGTAATTTTGCAGTTGTTTTTATCGTTTTATCGAAATAAGATAATAAATCTATGCCTTACATATCTCCACTCTGCAAGAATAAGCTAAGTTCGGACGGCCGGCGCACCGCATTTTGTAGTAATTTTGCAGTTGTATTTATCGTTTTTATGGAAATAAGATAATAAAATATTATCGTAGATAGGAGAAATTCACAGCTGTTAACTTAAAGCCATTTTCAAAGTTTTTTGGTTTAGAATAAGATTTTTTTTCTGTATAAAATCAACGATATCTTAAAATACGAGGCCGCTAAGAACTATACGACAACATAAGAGATAAAATTTTAAAAAAAACATATTTAGAGCAGTAAGTAGTTCAATCCAGGAGCTCGAAAAAGTGCCTTGTGCATTTTATAAAAATCTTTCTCTGCAACTTTGGGTTTAATTAAAACGTTAAGCAAATTTACAAAAAGCGAGTCCGCTACGAACTATGCCAATAGCTATTCTACACTATTCAATAAGTCAAAATTGTTGATGTAAGTATTTTTATTTCTGAGATCAAGAATTCCTCCCCATAGTTAGACTTACGAACCGATGGCAAAGCGACATTCATAAGTGCTTAATTATTGTAGCCCGAATTGAATAAATAATTTTGAGTTTTGAAACCTTTGGAGACTATTGTCTATTGTATATAGGCTATTGCCTATATATATTATAGGGTACGTAGCAGTGGCTCTCTAACCTTGCGCGGATGAAGGTCATCGACGGTCTCTACATAATCACAGCAATCTAGAGGATCGATTTCACTCCGGATTAAATAAATAGGATACCGTTAGCCAAATAGGCAGGGATGGGAACTGTTCCGTGGACGGGAGTATGACGAAGTGTTCCTTTAAAAAATAGCTATTCGGCCAATACACAATCATATAGGTACGTCAAATGTATACAGGGTTATTTTCGGACCCCCCACCAAAAGTAAATATGAGGTAAAAAAGTAATAGTAAAATATTTATCGTAAAAATAATTAGTGTTTTCTTTTTTAATTACAATTTTTTGCCTGCTTTTTATATCCTATAGGATACTACTATATATACTATGGGATATAAAAAGCACTATAGGATATAAATAGGAACTATATAGTTCTAGGTGCGAGCGCTCACCCTCGCGGTCAAAGCGACCGTGGCGGCGCGCTGTTATTGGAGCACTGGGCGAATAATAGCGGTCACGCGCATGCACTTTGATAACTGTGATAGGCCGCGCGCTAGGTGACAATAATTTTAATTTTCTTACGGAAAAGTTAGGACAAAAGTTAAAAAAAATAAAAATATTGCATTATTTGGTTGTACTGCTGTTATAGAATTACGTAAAAAGTTTGGCGGGGGCGCCAAAATTAACCCTGTATATAAGGTGACTGCTAGAAACTGCAAGAAACTTCAAGGGCTGGTCAGGTCAAGTGTTTTAAACGTGACAAAAATGACAAAAAATATTGCAGACTTACGTAGGTACTTATCGCCCAGCTGACGCGGACGGGTCAACGGCCGGCCGCTGCCCGCGCGTTGTAAATAGTCGCTAATTTAATAGCTACTTCTATCATTTTATTTGTCTTATGTTATTGCTTTAAAATAAATTAGATACTCAAAGACTAACAAATTAAAATTCATAAAATGAATTATTTAATGAAAAATAAAAAAGCACGAATTTCTTTTTTGTCATTTTTGTCATGCCTGAAACACTTGACCTGACCAGCCCTTGAAGTTTCTTGCGGTTTCTAGCAGTCGCCTTATATGTATGTCAAAGGTCTACCACTATTCCGCTACGATTTACGAGTATGGGATTGAGTATCTAGTTTGTATATGTGGTCGAAATTACAATGGCGGACTCCGTCGCTTTACGAGTCTAAAGGTCAAAATCCCTTCATACACAAATCGCTGCAAAGTGGTAAAGCGACGGTGACCCCGACCGTACGTCACGAGCACCAATATGTATGTATTTTGACTCTTACTCCATTGTATTAAGAATTACTATTGTTTACATAATTTTTCTTGTGACTATACAGTACTAAAAAACTGAAAATATTGTCGGTTGATATTTTGTTTGGAGTCGCAGGCGGTCGCTAGTAGGTATATTTATAAACAGCAACGTTTAAAAGTTGACTTAGCATAAACATGTAGTCTAACGTAATATTATAAAAAGAGGCTATGCAAAGCGGCGGAGCGAGTCCGGAAGGAGGCGCGATAAATTCCGGTAAGTGCCTCCGCAGACAAATGTACTGTGAAATGGAAGGCACGACGTGAAAACTTGGCAATCTACCCCTTTTGAGGACATCCGATCTTTATTCGTAGGGCTTGTATACATAAGTATATGAGGTAGGCTGTCGTAAAACCAGACACAATAGAATGTCAATTGTTAGTAACCTCTTGGAGTCTTCCTGACGGACAAGCGGCTATGTAAGGTTTTTTTGTGATCAGGACCTACTGATTCCGGCTAAGTAAATGATGGCCATTGCAATAGTAATAAAAGTTACATGTCCGCGTTCCATTTTTTATTTTTTTGTCTGAGAAGTAAAGTTTAATAACTATGAATATTAAAATCATGGACATCCTACTCCTCTCAATAATGATTGATGACGTATCTTCTTCATTTCATACAAATGTAGGAAGACCGTACATTCTAATTATTTTGGTTACCTAATTAAAAACACAAAATTAAATTTATAAAAAGAAAACATGTTACTACTATTATTATTGCAATGGCCATCATTTACTTAGTTGGAATCAGTAGGTCCTGATCACCGATAAAAAGTCTGCGTGTTTATGCAACTCATCATCATATACAGCCCATAAATGTCCCACAGGCCTCTATAGACAACAACACATGGGGATATTAGCCCATGACCCACTACGCTGGCGGAAAGCCAAATGCGGGTTTAGTGGGTTTTAACGATTACCAAAATTGGCATAGGTATACATATAACTAATTACAATTATTATCCCTAACCCAAAGGGTAAGCCAGAGACTAGGCAATGAGGACAATAAAAGCAGCCCTCTACCATTACCAGCTCTATGCAGTTGGATGTATTTGCAGTCTTTAGTCCGTTAGTCGCCTTTCACGACATCCAAGAGACGAGAGGGGATTGTAGTATTCTTTCACCGCTATGCGACACGGTTATTACAATAAAAACCAACCGGGAGAAACGGTTTTAAGTGCCTTCCGAAGCATATAGAAGCTCGAGACGTTTTTAATTTGGTCGCCTATCCAGTGACCGGGCATTGCGAAAGCTGCTTAGCTGGCAAAATCGCAAAGCGAACACCTTAACCGTGTCGCGTAGCGGTGAAAGAATACTACTGCCCCCCCCCCCCCCCCCCCCACCCCTCTGCCCTTGGGTGTAGTTTTTAAGAACACAAATAAACACACAAACATCTCACAACATTCATTTTATAAACTAGCAGCCTGCCTTGCCCGTGTGACCAGTACGTATTCCGTGACGATTTCCCCATTTTTTTAAAAAACTCATCTTTGTAAAAAACCGTTGTAATAAAAAAACAAAAGTCGAGCCATTCCCGAGCAACTAGCAACACATTTGGCAATCCACTGTTTTATTAAATAGATAACGTTAAAGGTGAACTAAACTCAACAATTTAATCGCCACCAATACGTTTTAGGAACAATAATTAGTAAAACCATATTTTTTTTTAATAATATTTAATAAATAAATTTTGTTCACACTCACACCAACTATCTAGACCAAGATGAGTATTCTTGTGGAACTCGTTTATATGGTAAGATAACGGATAAAATATACATAAACATAGAAAAAACACCCAGACCCGAAATCAATTTAGAAAAACAGTTTTTCTCAAATTGACCCGACCGGGGATCGAACCCGGGACCTCAGAGATGGCGACACCATGAAAACCGGTGTACAAACCACTCGAACAAGGAGGTCGTCATATTGAAAAGAGGTAAGTTAGTACTCCGTTAACTTAAATACTGCATAAGTAGACAGTGTGTACAATATATTCCAGACTGGATCCCGATTTATCGCATTGCAGGTGTTCAGAAGTCAGTGTAAGTGGACGCAGCTGGGCGAAATAAAAAAGTTTTTTAAGACACTCTCGGCCGGCTGAGTCTCGGACAAGGCTCCTCTTTATATTTTTACAATGTAATGTTTCAGACATCAACATGTCTATGGTTTTATAAACGGTTTAAGAAAAAATATTTTTCACTCCTCTTGCTCAAAAAGACCGTCATTGTAGCGTTCTAGAGCGGGGCTAAAATAGCTTTTCTCGTCCTAGGGGAAAAAGTAATATTTTTTTTTAATTTTTGTCTGTCACATGACAATGAGTCTACAAAAACGAAAAAGTATTTAGTCTTATGTAGAATAATCGTGAATAAAGACTCGACTTATTACTGTTTACTTAGATCAACAACTTTTTTGAGATAACACAGACCACGCTTCAGCAAGAAAAAACTGCACAGTCTGCACATGTGCATAGGTAGTGAGCCTTTAGCCCGTTAGTCGCTTTTACGACACCCAAGGGAAGGGAGGGGTTGGTAGTATTATTTTGATGAGCCCATCGCCGCTCTATGCTGTTGGATGTATGTGCAGTCTTTAGTCCGTTAGTCGCCTTTTACGACACCCAAGGGAAGAAAGGGGTTGGTAGTACTTATTATTTTGATGAGCCCGTCGCCGCTCTATGCTGTTGGATGTATGCGCAGTCTTTAGTCCGTTAGTCGCCTTTTACGACACCGAAGGGAAGAGAGGGGTTGGTAGTATTATTTTTATAAGCCCATCGCCGCTCTATGCTGTAGGATGTATGTGCAGTCTTTAGTCCGTTAGTCGCCTTTTAGGACACCCAAGGGAAGAGATGGGAAGACTGCACATACCTACTATCCAACAGCATAGAGCGGCGATGGGCTCATCAAAATAATACTACCAAGTACCAACCCTTTTCTTCCCGTGGGCGTCGTTAAAGCAACTAACGGGTTAATTTTTAATAAAATAAACCAATTCATATTGTATTGCATTGTTTTATTTTCTCGCATTCGTAGTAAAAAACATAGTGTAACACACGGCGCTAAAAACCCATTAAAACTCGGTTTCTATTTACTCCCTCGCTAAAGCTCGGAAGTAAAACTACCTCGTATATAATGGGTTATTTTAGCCCCTTGTATAACAATCTACTATTATATTGGTTTATAATTCGCGATGTTAAAGCGGAACATACACATAATAACAAATGCGGCCATTTTAAAAACTCTATTTTTTTAAAGTCCGTTACCAGGAAAGTCATGACGTGCTTTTACATCTATTTTTAGATTTTAAAGATTAAAAAGGTAATACAGGCCATTTTCTTCCTACAAAAAAAATTAAGTATTCAAAATTCCGTAAAAAGCTCAAAGTAGGTACGGATAAGTAATGCATAACAAATTAATGGACTAAGGGTTCACACAATGCTTACATGCTTACAATGTGTAAACTCAAGTAAAATTTTCATAGATCTAAGAAGGTTACAAGACAGCATTTTCAAAAAAATCAGCGCCGGACGAATATGACAACTGCACCATTCTGTTTTTATATGTGAGTGCATTTTTCATGTACCTACTACTAAAAACAAACATTCCCAATTTTCGCACAACAACGTTAGTGTAGTATTGCTGTGTTTCGATAGTTTTAGAGATAAGATAGACGCCAGCTCCTCGTAATCATCACCAAATGAAATGCGTTATTAACAAAGCCTTATTATCAGGTAAGATAAAGGTTAATTGGTCTAAACTAGTGGTCTAGTGACTAACTAGTGGCAAGATAGCCAACCGATCCACAGCACCATCTAACTCTTAAGAGGCCTATTACATATCGAATGTGATTTTTGCGTAAAATGCCCTATTTCGCATTTTGTAGTAATTTTGCTGTTGTATTTATCGTTTTTATCGAAATAGGATAATAAATTTGTGCATAATATTACAAATCTCCATTCTGTGCGCATAAGTTGAATTCGGACGGCTGGAGCGTCGCATTTTGTAGTAATTTTGCTGTTGTATTTATCGTTTTTATCCAAATAGGATAATAAATTCATTATAAAATCTTTATTCCTCATGAAGTAACAATTACTCTGGTATAAATTTTGCTCAATAATATGATCGTAGATAGGAGAAATTCACAGTTAACTTATAGCGATTTTCGAAGTAAAATTCCGAGGCCGCTAAGCACTATTCGACTATATAAGAGATAACATTATAATTATTTTATTTCACTTGTTTAGAACAGTAATTCAATCGATGAGCTCAAAAAATGCCTTCGCGCACTTTATGAAAATCTTTCTCTGTAATTTTGGGTTTAATTTAAAAGTTAAGCACTAGTAGACAGAGTACTATATCTCCATTATTTATGTCGCGTGACAAAACCCTAATTTGAGTGAACGAAATCGAATGAATGGCCCGCGAGCGCAGCGGGCGGGCGTGGCGGCGTTGTAACGACGACGGAATTTCGCTGTTATGCTAATATCCTGTTACCAGAATTTAAAAAGAGTTTTTAAAGTTAAATTAGGTACCTTAAAAAATGTAAATGGTTTTTTTCAAGACATTAGTGGGCTTGAGATTTATAGATTTGTTTTCGTCTGATGATTTCTGTTACTCCTTATCATAATTACAAACTTGTGTAGAATTTAATTTATACTCTCAATTTCAGATTCAACAACATTGTTGATGAATAAATATATGAATTAAATAAATTACATTAAATAATTATACTTACTTATAGAATATTATGTTATTTCACTAGCGTAGGAAAGTTGTTTTTGCATACTTAAATACCTTTTACTGCCCACAAAAAATACAGATACAAATAAATAAATAAACTGACCCATACTTAAGAGAACAAAAAAGCGGCTTATTGGTAACAAGCCATCTCTTCCAGGTAACCGTTCTTAATTATTTATCAGAATCGGCTCATTTTTTTGAAGTGTCACCAACTGACATGCGGCCCCCGGCCCGGTCGGGGAGATTGATAGGCCTCTGAGATGTCCTCGGATGGACGAACACGATCATGATTAATTTGTACGACACGAGAATTGGGACTTAAGCCCGATTGCGGATCCTTTAGGATGCAGAGCTTTTTTCGACATACTAATCATTCGTCTTAAGTCAACAGCCATTAATTGTAGCAATGACTTGTTTAAATGATGTAGGCCATTGCCCAGTAATAGGACAATCCCTAGGCAGTAAAAGACTACTACTATCTATTTCTCTTTAACCATAAACTTGAAATGTGTTTTAATCCAGACAGTTAAGAGTATTTAAAGAGATCCGTAATCTGCATCCGCCCACGTTTTCGATCGAACTAATTCAAACTATCACCGCTCTATATCTCCACAGAACGCGAGCCGTACACAAACCATCGGGTCAACCTACCACAAAATGTCACATTTCTCTATTCGATATTGATGGTTATCTTCCCACAATAAAGTTCAAAATGTTTGAAAAGTAATTTGACATTTAGTGGTAGTTTGACCTGCCGGCGTGCGTACTAAAGCGTGTTCTAAATATAAACGGGAACGAATGAATGAACTCTAAATGCGCGCGCGCATATAAATAGGCGGGCGGCCAGCGCGCGGCGAGACGCTTTGTTGTAATCTGTGGATACAGACAGGCCAATAATGTTCCATTCATATTCCGCGTCCAAAGAAGTTTTTAACGTGTTCACATTTTTTATACGTCGAACAATTATTTGCACCGTGGTTTTTATAAACGTTTGCGGTTCTTTTATTAATGTTCTTCATCAGCAGCCATTAAACGTCCTACTGTTGGGCACAGGCCTCCCACGTGGACCATAGCACGTGGGGATATTGGGCCATAACCCACCACGCTGGCCCAATGCGGGTTGGTGGGTTTTAACGACTGTTATCTTGCGACAACAACCGGGACCAACACGGCTTAACATGCCTTCCGAAGCACGGTGTTCTTACTTATATTTTTGTTGCTAACAATTTACAAATTGGAAAATGTCAAAAACAATCCAGTCCGCGCCAATTTAAAATAATTTAAATACCGTTCAATTTTATGTTGTCGATATTATATCTATTTACGTCGCATCGGCCCTTTTTAAGGCGTTGTCGATGTATGTAATCAACAGACATAATTAAAACTTTATTCCATGACTTCCTATTGTCGCGCGTTATTTTGGCGTAGGTACCTGTCTACTTACTCCCTGGTGAAGGTGACTTAATTTGTTTTTATTTATATACGTGTCGTGTCACATTATTGTTCTACTCTCTACATTCTGTTATGAGTTGAACCAGTTAGAAAAGGATGGATATTGTAAACTCAGATTTACAGAATTACCCAAAAAAAATTTGGTGGTTTCATTACACTTAAAATGGCTGTGATACTAATTAATTATTTTATCATCGTTAAACAAAAACAACAGCTACCTAATCAAATCTATAGCTATCTAGAGGTATTGTCAAAGTCGTGTCACAATATTATAATTATCGCCAACCCGGAAGTTTCAGTAATCATAACATAAAAAACCTTGTCATAAAATCTCCTGGGAACTGCGTCTATCAAGGACGTCCTACAATAAATTGGAACTCGTGTGTGCGAGCATTCTGATAGGTTATTATTAAAGCTTCTACAGAGGCATGAACTGTAGTAAGGTCAAGAGCGCCCACAACCGAAGAGCATGTACTTATGCAGAATGTTAGGTATGAGAGTTAAAATAACAGTGCCGGTCAATTTTGACAATTTTTGATCGTAGCAACCGAGTCGCGTAGCGGTGAAAGAATACTACCACCCCTTCTCTTCCCTTGGGTGTCGTAAAAGCCGCCTCCGTGGTCTAGTGGCTAAGCTACCGGTTTCAAAGCGCTTACCCGTTGCCAATAATAAAAAAAAATGTGACTAACGGACTAAAGATTGCACATACATCCAAAAGCATAGAGCGGCGATGGGCTCACCACCTCTCACGCTGAGCACATGTGCAGTCGCTATATGGTGTGCCGTGGACTATGGTAGGGGACTGCTTTAGCGGTCCTCATTGCCTAGTTTCTGACTAACCCTTCGGGGATAATAGTCGTGTTTATGTAGATAGATAGATAGATAATACTTTTATTGTAACAGTTTACATTAAACACAAAACATAAAAAACACGTACATTACACAGTTACAATTTGGCGGTCTTATAAAGCGATTTCTTCCAGACAACCAGTCGGATGGAGAGAACTTAAACACTTTAAAATCGGAGGTGCAAACATGTCAAAGTTTTCATAACTTTTTAATTAACACAAAAAAAAATATATATATATATTAAAATAATAATATGTAATTAATATGTATGTAGGTATGTAGCAAATGTATGCTGAGGTCTCTGCCTAAATCTCCGAGAAACAGGCCTGTTATGTTTATTAGTCAATGTGTGCAAGTAAAGAATGTCATTGATGTATTAGATGAACTTGAACGTACGTATATCGTACGTGTATCGTATATCGTAACGCAAATAGTAGATTTGATTACGTTAAAGATTATACTCGTAAGCTGGCTGCAACTGAATAGCCTTTTACAAGGCCTTTAGATATTTTGAGAAATAGAAACTCGTGATGGGTTGGGTTCTTAACTTTTTTCAGTCATCAAAAGTAATTTTAAAATGTTTAGGAGTGCACAGGAACTCGATGGCGCAGCGGCTTGCGCGTTCGGCTTGCGATCTCTCCCGCTTAGCAACTTTCGCAATGCCGGATCGCTGGATGGGTGACCAAATTAAAAACATCTCAAACTCTTCCGTGCTTCTGAAGACGGTTGGTTTCGGTTGTTGACGTAAGATGACAATCGTTAAAACCCACCAACCCGCATTGGGCCAGCGTGGTGGGTTATGGCCTTTGTTTTTGCTCCGTGGTTATGGCCCAAGATCCCCACGTGCTATTTATTGTTCACGTGGGAGGCCTGTGCCAACAGTGGGACAGATGATGATGATGGGATGATGATACAGATCAAATAAACATAATAGGTATATTACAGATACGTGCTTTGGTTATAATTCTTGAATACATACGGAAAAACGTGATAGCACCAGTTCACACGGACATACCTGTAAGACAAAAAGATATTATTAACATAACTACATATTTCAACAGAACATTTATACTTTTATTCCATAACGAGAAGTCGCTTCGCATTGACCATCATAGGAGATGGGCCGTATTCTACATCTCGAGTCCCTCCGTGCTTTAGAGGGCAGGTAATGCTGTTGGTCCCGATTGTCTTCTTAAAGTAACAGTCGTTAAAACCCACCCACAATGGGCTAGCGCGGTGGGTAATGGCCCAACCTCCCCATGTGATGGTGTCCGCATGTGGGAAGGTCGGTTCCCAGCAGTGGGACCTTACAGGCTGAGATGATGATGATGATGATATTGTTACCACAGATAACGATATGAATAAAGGCAAGGTGCATCGCCACCGCCGCAAAGAATAAAAATAAAACCGTCGTAAAATAAAAATATTTAAGGCGCCTACACACGAGCAGCAGTTGGCTGTCGACGTATGTAACTGCAGTCGATGTTAGGAATCGGCGGCTAGCTGCCGACGTTTCAACTGCTTGCCGCAGGCAGGTCGACAGCTAGCCGCCGACTTCTATAGTCGACTGCAGTTACATACGTCGACAGCAAACTGCTGCTCGTGTGTTAGAGACCTATTAGTACGTCTATCTCATCTCATTATGTAAAATGTTTATTTTAACACATTATAGTTTGTAAACCCGCCGCGCCATGGGAAACTGGTGATGACGTACATTATCAGTACGAAAATATGTCTGTAAACATTTTATATGTCTTGTTCCCCTGTAATAAGCTTCATAATCGTAGATCACAAGTTATGTGTATTAATGGGAACTACTAGAGCGATGTTATTACCATGTCGATCATGTTTATATTAACGTTATTATAAACTTGTATGTGAATATGTTATTCATATAGGCAGCAAAATAACTGTACTATAACATTATTATAGTGATGATGTTGGAATAATTGATTTCAGAATATTCATAAATAGTTCACGACTATTGTCCCCGAAGGGTAAGTCAGAAACTAGGCAATGAGGACAGCAAAAAGCAGTCCTATACCATAGTTTACTTTTCTTCTAATAGTGACCGCACATGTGCTTAGCGTGACAGCGTGACGTGGTGAGTACATTGCCGCTCTATGCTGTTGGATGTATGTGCAGTGTTTAGTCCGTTAGTCGCCTTTTACGACACCCAAGGGAAGCGAGGGGGGGGGAGTATACTTTCACCGGTACGCGACACGGATTAGTTTTATGTTTGTACGAAATGTTGTTAGAACAAAATTATAAATAAGTAGGTACTTACTTAGTTACTTACCTAAATACTTTTAAAATTATTAAATAAGAATATCTTTCGGTTTTGTTTAAGTATAAACGGTAAATCAACTGCGCGTTTGTTCAATATTTAAAACACATATTTTGTAATAACAACAACATATAATGCATAGTACTATATAAGTCCATAACATGTGGTATTATTAATTACGAAATCTTGTTTATTTGCTAATTTATTTATAATAATTTGTCAACTTAATTCTTTTCCATAATGTATTACTTATTTTATTATTTTATGTAATTTCCAATACAATGTAAATTATCTGACACGTTTTTAATTATATGAATTCTTGATTATTTACTAATTTATTTATAATAATTAACTTCCTTATTCTATTTTGTATTTTTTTTGTGTCATTTCCTATACACTGTAAATTGTTTTATGGAATAAATAAATAATAAAACTTTCCTACACTCACACCAATTATCTAGCCCAAGAGAAGCTTTGAAGAAACTCGTTAAATGGTTACTATACAACGGATAAACATACTTTAAATACCTTAATACATACTTATTATACATAGAAAACACCCAGACCCGAGACAATTTAGAAAAACAATAATTTCTAAATTGACCCGACCGGGGATCGAACCCGGGACCTCAGAGATGGCGACACCATGAAAACCGGTGTACAATCCACTCGACCAAGGAGGTCTTCAAAAGGAATAAATAACTATAAACTATGAACAAATTGGAGCATGGTTTAGTTGTAAAAAACAGGCAGAGCCATCTTACGGAGGGTGGCAGAACTATAAAGCAGAGTTTCCCCGACTGCTTTACGAACAAGCTTCCGTGAAAAGTAAGGCTTTTCCTTTAGCAGTTAATGCCACAAAGTGCCGCCAGTGGCGCTGGCTGCAACACGACGACAGCAGCAGCTGTAATGTTTTTGAAAGTTAAGACACGTAAAATAGCAATTAAATAATTATTTAAAGACTGAACAATTTAAAAGAATGATTTAAAATTCTAATTTAAGATGCCTTTTACCTGTTTTAGCGAAACATTTTATCACAAAAAAATTAAGGCACATAATTATACTTAGTTTTTTAAATTAATAACAAAATTGAAGCTACAAAATTTAATGACATAAGTACTTAAATTGGTAAATTAGAAACATACCAAACAAACTATCGCGAATTTTCCATAGGTATGTCATACACATTATACTGTATACTGTACGTCCGGATAGCAAGCAGCTTTACAGTATACAATATCCGGTGTCCGGAGCACCGTACTACTCACCGGATAAAATAAAACTAGTTACGTGCCAATCTCGCGGCCTCAGCGCTAGTGCCGTGGTATTACAAGATTTATGATAAAGCTGCAGTCGCTGCAGATCAACTCAACCAACCACAATATGTCTATTTTTTCCAATAATCAATCATCAAGTCAATTTAGAGAAAAATTGTTTTTCTAAATTGATTTCGGGTCTGGGTGTTTTTTCTATGTTTATGTATGTATATTTATTTGTTATCTTACCATATTAAAGAGTTTCAAAAAGAATACTCATCTTGGTATTTGGTTTATTCTCATACAATGTGAAACTAGCATCACCAGTTTTGGTACTTAATATTTGTTCCAAGCCCACATTGGTCCCGAGGATTCATTCGCAAATTGTCAAATTAGCAAATTGTCAAGTTTTTAGAATTTCTAGTTCTTTAGGTTTAATAATAATTAAAGTCAATTAGATTAATGTTTTATATTTTAGCGTTTTATTAACGCTTTTAGTTGACTTTAGGTAAAAAAATTTTTTTTACCTAAAATCAACTAATTAATAGGCATATTTTCTACCTATTAATTAGTTGACTTTAATTATTATTAAACCTAAAAAACTAGAAATTCTGAAAACTTGACAATTTGCGAATAAACCGTCCCGAGTGGTGGGTTATGGCCCAAAAATTATCTGTTTTATACATACATTTAGGTCATTAATAGTATTTTATTTTGATTACTTACTACATTTACATACGTAGAAAGAGCTATTTTGAAACAATAACAGATCGCACAAAACACAACGTGAAAAATAGCAAATTGATTCAATAACTCCCGAAGCCCATTTGCTCAGAAATTACTGAAGTAAAAAAAAAACCAACAACGACAACTCCAGTCTATAATCAAATGTCGATTATAAACGCGGCTTGGCGACTTGCCATCGCTGAGCAACACCTATTTTGAGCTTTATTCCTTTGAAATTAACCTTAGTTTCGTATAACACGAGCTAGTTCTAACATGAATGACGGTAACGGAACAACGACATCATATGACATGATAACAACAACACGTGAGCTATTTTAATGATTCCTAATCATTAAAATAACTGATGATGGCAATCACATTCAAGAAACATCATACGTGATTCGGCTTATAGCACCGTATACAGGTTGGTTGTGTTTGGTAATTGGTGTATAATCCCGTTCTGCCATCCTATATAGTCCTCCTCATCGATTTCGACGACGGCGACCCTGACTATAATAATTATTATATTAATTAACCTAAATTGGTATCAAAATAACATGTAAGAATAATTTATTTTCTCATGTGAGCTCTAATGTGGCTCGCTAGACCGAACTTTGTCTTAAAGACTCTGTCGCAAGAGATACAATAGAGTTGCCCTTGTGAGTTATATGTATATGTATAAGAGGGATTTGGTCTCTCTTTGCGGATTTGGCGTTTTAGGTCGAGTGAGTTAAGACGATTTTCCTCAAAAGTTTTTATATTTTTAAAGATGGTAGAGCGCCATGAAGACCTCTTAGAAGCGAGCTCTTTCCAACCTGTAGAGTCAATAGCGCAGGCGTTTAAGTGTCTTTTAAAAACGTCTTTATAACGCCACCACCCGAGCTGACGCTGCATAAAAAGAGCTTCCATGCCATAAATTCTGGAGCGACGCAGAACCTCAGTATTTGGCACACGGTCCTGCCATTTGATATTCAGGATGGATCTGAGACATCTAAGGTGGTATGTGTCGAGTTTCTTAATGTCTTTTCTGTAAAGGCACTATGTCTCTGAGCCATATAGTAGGACAGGAAGATTAGCGCTTTGTATACGGTAATCTTCGTCTCCAGCTTGAGATCATAAGACTTCTAGACACGATCCATGAGTCGTCCGAAACTAGCAGCAGCGTTTGCGATGCGCGAAGGTATCTCCGAAGCTAAGGTGTTATCGTGCCGGATATTGCTACCTAGATATTTAAAGTGTGATACCTCCTCTAGTGGTTTCCCATCCAGATTTAGTATCGCTGTATCAGCTTCGCAGCCTCTGGGTGGCTGTTTTAGAATTTGGGTCTTAGTAACACTAATAACCAAGCCGAACCTTTGACAGGATATATGTAGTGCGTCAACATAGCTTTGGAGATGCACCATATTGTTAGACATAAGACATACGTCTTCAGCATAAAGTACCTCCAGTACAGAGATCTGCTGCACTTTGGATTTCGCTCTAAATCTTGAAATGTAAAACACACCTTTTTCAGTTCGGAAATTAAGCTGGATTTGGTTACTACAACATTGCAGCGCATCTCTCATGGCAACTGCAAAGTAGATGGCAAAGAGTGTAGGCGCCATCACGCAACCCTGTTTTACTCCACTTGTGATTTGGATATCCTCAGAAAGTTCGTTTTCATGTTGAACCTGCGCTTTCATACCAACATGGAATTGGCGTATAAGATTGACGAACTTCTTCGGGTACCCAGATTTTAGGAGAACAAGCCAAAAGGCCTCGCGTGGAACTCTGTCAAATGCTTTCTCAAGATCGACAAAGCACATGTAGAGTGGCTGTTGATATTCAAGGCTCTTCTCCTGGAGTTGCTTTACGACACTTATTGCGTCGATAGTACCCCTACTCGGACGGAAGCCACATTGGCTTTCAGGTAGGTACATCTCAGCTACTTCGCTAAGGCGGGTGTTAACAATGTGCGCGAAGACCTTACCGGCACTAGCAAGGAGCGATATACCGCGGTAAGAGCTGCAATCGGAGACATGTCCTTTCCTTTTGTACGGCTACAAATCACCGCATCCCGCCAGCCCTGTGGAATTTGCTCTTCAACCCACACCCTTTTGACCAGATTGTAGAGCCCCGTCATGATGTTATTCCCGGTATACTTGTATACTTCGGCGGGAAGTTGATCCATACCAGGTGTTTTCAAGTTTTTGAGACGTTTGACTGCCTCCACGAACTCTTCAAATGATGGTGGATCGTCTAATATTTGGCAAACTGGTAGTTCTTCAAGCGAGTCCACGTAAGACAGATCAACGCCGAGTGCGCCGGGATTTAGAACATCATTAAAATGCTCCGCCCAGCGCATCAGCACGTCAGTCCTATTCGTAACTCGGTGCTGTCCGTCCCTCGAGTACATGGGTGCGGTTTTTCTCATACGCGGGCCAAAAATCGCTTGTATGCCTTCGAAGAACCTACCAGTCTGGTGAGTATCAGCGCAGTGCTGTAATTCAGCAGCTTTCTCCTTCCACCACTTATCCTTCAGTTCGCGAACCTTTGATCTCAGTTTTTGTTGAGCTCCTCTTTTACTATGTGCATCCGCATTTTATGTTTTCAGTTCGCGTCTATGTGCTTCAACTAGAGTCATGATCTCTTTATTGGATGAGTCAAACCAATCTTGGTTCTTCTTTTTAGTTCTTCCTATGGTATCGAGAGCACATCCGTGAAGATGTTTAGCGAACGAACTCCAGTCTTTATCCACGGATAAAGAATCATTATTCGGAGCACTACAAACAAAGTATCCAACGTGTTTCCAAGTTCTGGTGAGGTAATTAACCTTGAGAAGGCTAATTTAGATGGTATTTTGTGGGATGCTCGTCGTGGTGCTTTAAGCTCTAGGAGCATCTTCGACCGTATAAGACGGTGGTCAGTCCAGCCTATCGCTCCGCGCATTGCTCTCGTTATGAGAACGTCACGCAGATCTTTGCGGCGGACAATGACATAGTCAAGGAGATGCCAGTGATTGGATCTAGGGTGCATCCACGAGGTCTTGTATTTATCAGGTAGTCGGAAAAATGTATTCGTGATGCCAAGATCGAATTCGGCGCACAACGACAGGAGGCGCAATCCATTGTCGTTACATTTACCGACGCCATGTTTACCAAGGACACCATTCCATAGTTTATGTTCGGTGCCAACTCTAGCATTAAAATCCCCCAACAATATAATTTTATCATGTCTTGGGATGCATTCAAGGATTTGGCGTAGATGTTGATAAAATACCTCTTTATCCTCATCCGGCGAGGGCAATGTAGGAGCGTATGCACTTCCGCCGAGCTGCTCACATAGTTCTCCACTGTCACTCAGGTGGGTTTCACTAATTGCAGCTATGTTGATGTTGTATCGGGATAACTCTCTTGCTATGAGAGCAGTTTTTCTTTCTGGACATAAGTTACGGTCACTATCTAGCAAAGTTCGAACGTTCCATGTGGCAAAGCAAAGTCGTTTCGGTTTTAGAGTAGATCGATTATTATTATATTTGTTGTGACCGCGTTGACGATGTCTAGATGCCCGCGGTTTGGCATCCAGATATTGGGTGAGACGAACTATTTTTAGGCCACATTTTCTATTCCCCCTCCTCTGTGCAGAGGAAAGCAGAGCGATCCTAAATAGGGCTGCTTTGTCGCCAGTCGTGCTGCCGAACCCCGAGTTCCGCTTATATCGACTCCGGGAGCGACCACTCTCTCCTGTATCGCCGCAGGACTTGTTTAAAAGCTCGGATCCATTATGAGTTAATAGCCAGGATCATCTGCGCGTGAAGTTATTTAAAGTGAACTAACGGTTGCGCTGGTGTAAGTCCACTCTCTCGTCCCGCCCTCTGTAGTCCAATGGTCCGGAGAACCGGTACGATCGGCAGAGATTGGGATGCAGCGAAAAGGCAGTGAACCACTACATGAATCCTAGCAAACGCCCTTGAGGTTCTTCGCATTACCTTTTTGCAACGTTGGTCGAGAAATGTGCCATAACGATGCAGGTGTGATCGGGGATCTTCCGATAGCTACTCTACAGATAGTCGTAGATGCAGCCCCCTTCCCTAGGTTTAGCCCACTGTCGTGGTTTACCGGAGTGTGGCCGCTGTGACTACAGCTTCTTGGAGCCACTAGGGAAGAGATTATGGAGGTTAAATAGCGCGAACACTCCATTACACTATCCATCCTACTAAGTGCAAAGAACAACAGGAAAAAGCGAAAAAAATTTTTTTATATAAGTATTCTACAACGGGTCAGCGCTTCGCCTTCTCACCTAATCTTACCTTATGGTACGAAGGTGGAAGCGCTGTGATATAGTGAATTACACTATCAGCACGTACTCAATAGTACGTGATAATTAAGGTCTTCCTGATTGACAAGGCGTCCTTCCTCTAGTCACGTATAGATGTGATGTTAATTAGTATTTAAGATGATACACTAGAGGATAAAGATGATTGATTCAACGCAAGACATTGTTTCATTTCGGGTCTCCGTCCCAACGCCATTACACGCGCTGCACCCGGAATCCTCAACCACTGAGGAACTCGCTATCTTATCAAGAATCAATCTCATTTATTCAGGTTAGGCCATGTTTAGGTTACAACACTTATGAAAGTCATTATGCCATCGGTTCGTAAGTCTATCTATGGGGTGTGAAAAATGCCCTCCCTATCATAGAAGGGCTCTTTCCATTATCATATTATTATATTATCTCTAAACAGTCGAAACACAACAATGCCATGAACATCGTAATATAATCATCGTTGTAACGCGACAGACTTAGATAAGATGGTGGTAGCTGGCCAGGCGGACTTAACAGCCCTACCACCAACCCAATTGGCTTGGTTTGGCTTGAAATCTTTTGAAAGAGGACTACAAGTGAAACCCCGCCCGGACGCTCCCCGGACGCCCTTTCAACTAGGACAAATTCGGGGAAACCCGGACGGATGGCAACCATACCCAGTCGGCATCGGTAGGAGTACATGTGAGGCCAGTGATGTGCCTGATGACGAGGATGAACTTTCCAGTGGTGGTGTGGTGTATCCCAGTCGGTCCGTCGTCGCTTAATTCAGTCGTGGTCATTCATTTTGATCTTCATTCATTCTAGTTCACACCACGCGGCAAGCAAACGTCAAGGTTACATTAAAACTCACGTGTTTCGTAGAATGTTTTTCAATTTCATATTTTGTACCTTCTAAACGGAACCAATTATATATCATAATTGCCAATTTTAGGAACTATTGACTAGGCGCAGGGAGGTCTAAGAATGACAAACGAGATGAAAGATTATTTGTTAGTGTACTTCACGTTTACTAGAAGGCGTTTAGGTACTACTAGTACCTGACCTTTATCGCAGTCTAAATGTCAAAATCAGATTTCCATTACATAATCAACGCTCTATAGCTTCGATCACATATACACTAGCCCTGTCATTAATAAACGTTGATTAAAGTTACACTTGGATTAAATTGACGCTGTCTCTATTTGTCTTCTTTAACAAAAACGATACAGCGTCACCTTAAACCGAGGTGTAACATTTTATTAATAAGACGGTAAGTAAATCAGCGCTCTCAAAACGTGTGCACAAAAAAGTACTTGTCTTGGATTTTTTTGACAGTAACTGTCAACGTTAAATTTGACAGAATCGAGTATAGACTATGCGATATTTTGCCATAACAATACATAAGATGAACCACAGAACCGAAATAACCAAACTTGTTCATACTAAAGTAGTCTGTAAGTCTATGAAAACACGGTACAAAGTCAAGTGTGTTTTTGTAGGTGCGGTCTCATGCGACCGCTTGGGGTTTGAGGGGTCGAGATGTTTAAGTACTCATTTCGATTAGTAGTCGTGTGCGAGCTTGAGTGTCAACCTGACCAAGTTCCCCTTCAAAAATTGCTATTCTGTCAAAACAAATATACTTACGATTACGACAAATGTATATGTCATAGAAAGATGATATTTTAGTCATTTTAATAAAATAATCGGCGCCCTATAGTTATCTAAAACAAAACGATTATAACAACCACCTGTCACCGGTGTGTTTACTGTATTTAAATCTGTCAGAGTCCACTCGCGGGAGACGGGGCGGTGTCAGCCGCGCGACAAGTGGATTGCCTTGACAAGGCCGGCGCGCGCGCAACGCACCTAGGGTTGGCACTCGCCGCTCTGGTAATTGCATTGGCGGTAGAGTAGAGTCAAAAAATTCAAAATTCAAAATTTCTTTATTCAATAAACTTAAAATAAGCATTTTGAATCGTCTAAATTTACTTCTTTATTTGGATGGATGGGCACCTGAGATCAGAAAGTCTTTTAAGTGTGGAGAAGAACGGGTTCAAGAAACTCCACAGATTTATTATAACGACATTTATAAAACAATATGTCGTTACCAAATTATACAATATACAAATTACTAATATGTTATGCTCGTACATGCACTATGTTCATACATATTTGGCATTTACATAATTTTCCACTTTACAATAACATTTACTTATGCAGGTTTTTTTTAACATGGCCATTAAATATATTATGTAAAGGCATTTTAGTAATATTTAGTGGAAGTTTGTTATAAAACGTTACACATTTACCCAAGAAAGAGCCACCTGTTTTATGAAGTCTAAAACTAGGGACGGCAAGCTTATTTTTCCTAAGAGTGTTTAAATTATGAAGATCACAATTTTTAACAAATGTCTTTTCATACTTCTTGACATACATAATGTTTTCAAAAACAAATAGTGATGCAATAGTTAATACATATATTTTTTTAAACACTTTTATGAGTGAGTCTCTAGACTTGAGACTTGAGGTTGTCTAAGGCGCAGACTGCCCTTTTCTGTAGAATAAAATACATCGTCAATATTAGCAGCGGAGCCCCACAACAGTAAGCCATAAGACATCACACTACGGAAATAACTAAAATAACTACTCTTACCGTCTCAACATCAGTTAGAAGCCTTATTTTCTTAACTGCGTATGCAGCTGAACTCAGTCTTCCTGATAAAATATTAATATGTGGGTCCCATTGTAAGCGTGAATCCAGTTTAATGCCTAGAAACACAGTAGAATCTACTACATTATCGTTCATTTTAATTTGTGTGCTTAAGTCGAGCGACGACGTGTCGGGTACTAGACGATTTCCGCGGTCGAGTGGTTAGCACGCTGGTTCTGGCGTCGCACTATCTCTAAGGTTCAATTCCCGGTCGGATAATTTAGAAAAAACTGTATTTATAAATTGATTTCGTGTCTGGTGTTTTCTATGTTTTCACTTGGCCTTCATCTTACCTAATATGAAGAGATGATAAGACCGAAGAAGAAGATGGAAGCGCACTTTAACCGGAATCCTCAACAACTAAGGAACTGGCTATGGCTACCTTATTTCTAGCCGGAACACAACAATGCTACAATGATGTTACAGCGACATTATTAGATAAGATGGTGGAGGACTGGCGGACTTAACAAGCCCTACCAACTAAACCGAGTAAAAACATGCACATGTAGGAATCAAAACCGGGACCTCTGGGTCTCAGACCGGTGGTTTAAAAACCACTATACCACAGAGGTGATTAGTACCATCTTCTCTACGGCACGGGATTAGCTCGGAACTACGAACGGCAAGCACCGAGCTCAGACGCCTGGCAAGTTACAACCCTAGCAGGCCGCACGATCGCTACGTGGCGGGCGACGCGTCCATTCATTCATTGATGTTTTTTGTGTACGCTTTATAGAGTAAGCTGGGAACTACAATCACACGTTTTTTTAACGAATGCGTGGCGAGTGACTCGTGATGTACTTGACCGATAATGTGCGAGACGTACACAGAAAAAACAGATTTCTTTGAATAAGACCAATTGCTTTGCATCAAAGCAAATTTATTAACTCCAAGAAAACGGTTTCCTCCCTATACACGCTAGAGAATATTTACTTGTTAGCAGCAAAAAAATATCTTAAAATTGTTTATTTGTAACCAGACAATTTTGTTTAAAGCAATAAATTAATGAATTCACTTAAGAATTACAGTTATATTGAGAGTCAATAAAATAAATTCTTCAAGTGAATGTATTTGTTATTTCCATAAAGACACAAATTACTTAAAATAAAATATATTATTCTTGTTTCAAGAAAATATTTCATTGTTACTTGCATTTATTGTCTAAGGTTGAGAATGCGCAATGATAAACGAAGAGATCATTTATTGGATTTATATTTATTTTCTCTTGACTTCAATAATTGAGAATCTAAAAATAAGATAATATTTATTTACACTGAAACGGAATTTCTTAATAAGTTGTTGTAAATTTCATTATGCTTAGATGGTTATGTTTTTTTTACTTAAAATTAACAAGACTCTAAAAATAAGATTTTACTGTCTAAGTTACAGCATGGAGTTTACTTAATTCATGTTATATCTTTTCTTTGAGACAAGGATTTTTTTAAATTATTATGATTATGTTATTAAAGTAAGATTTTACTGTCTTAGGTAAAGCGTTGGGTTTATTTAATTCAAGTCATGTCATTTCTTTGAAATAAGTACTTATTATACGGGTGTATCTAACAGGAATGTGCATCACTTTTTGGAGTGAATGTACACATTTACCTATTATGAACATCTCTTTCGTACAATTTGGTCACTGAGCTCTGCCAAAATATATAAAAATAAAAAAAAATGTAAGTACGAAACAAGAAATGTTTAAGTTAGTAAAAGTAGTTCGTATAGATGAGTACATTCACCTCTTAAAATGATGCACATTCCTGTTACACCCAAATAATAAGTACTTACTTCAAAGAAATTACATGAAATGAATTAAATAAACCCAACGCTTTACCTAAGACAGTAAAATCGTACTTTAATAACATAATCGTAATAATATATTTTTTTAAATCCTTGTCTTCTGTTACGTCCGCACAGCGCATGAAGAAAACCCGACTTTCCGTGGAAAGGTGACTATATGAGTAACACGAGATGTACTTATATACTATAAGTAATAAAAACGAAATTTTCAAATAATATGTAATATATTTTCATAGAAATAGACAAATTCTTAATTACACATAATGTTAATTTATTTATAATAAGATTTACATCTTAAGTATTATTAGTTTTTTATTATTATAAAACGAAAATGGACAAACATCAACTCCCTAACCTAAACGTATAATATATTTAATTTAATATAATGTCCTATGTTCATATTATAATTGATAATGCATATTACAATAAAATTATAGTTCACAAGTAGGTATTCAACTCTTTGGAATCACAATCTAATATTTGGTATTAAAATTAACAATAAGAAATCCATTAAACATAGGAATCAAAATTAACTTCAGCAGAAATTATAATTGATACTCTAAAAGATAACTTTAAAAACAGGGAGCATTTAACATTTTCTAATTTAAGGTTTCTTACCAATACGTCATTCCGTGAGTCTGACAAAATTTTCCAATCTTGTCTTCGACATTATGTAGAAACTCATGAAGACTTTACGTTCCCCTTCCCTTCTGAGGCTAAAAGCGGCCTTTTCATTTTTGTTGCACATGTTCCAAGGTTCCGAATTGGAGTTTAGCCACAGTTTGTCTCAAAATTGTATAATATCTTAAAAAAATAACTTTGTTAACTTTTAGTGCAACATAGACTTCATCGACAACCCTAAGATAGTGCTGTACTGGACATAGGCCATAGGATGGTTAATTAGACCATAGTATTAAAATATAAAAAAAATAAAAACATTCTAAATTACTTTGCAACTCCTGAGTTGTTTTTCATCTAATTGCTGGTGATTCATTTTCACAGTCGCATTGCCTCTTCTAATTTTCCTTGTGCATCGTCCATTTACAAAATTATTTTTTCTTATTGGCTTTGAAAAGTATTTGCCTGTAGTCTCCTTTGGGAACAATGTTATTATTTTTGCTGCAATCACATTGTATTCTTCATAAATTATTCGACTGGAAGAAAAAAAAATGTTTTGTTATTCAGCCAGTATTAACCAAAATAAATAAAATCGATTAGAATAAAATAGAATATAATTTACTGCCAATACTGTGTACAGTAAATTAATAAATAAAATAAAATAATTAATCCTCGGCGCCGGTGCGGCGTACCGTGGCACTAGATAGATGAGCGCATACTTACCCAAATAAAATTTATTACATATTCACGTATTCCCTCCCCACAAAGTAAGCATAACAACAACAGAATCCACGTTGCCTTTTGAGAGATTATACTTTAACTCCAATAACATATTATGTTAAACAAAGCTTTGTGCTCAATTTAACTACTTGTAAGTACAGAACAATTCGAACGGCGCACCTCCAACAAAAGTGAAAGAAAATAAACAGAATTCGAAAAAAATCTTAAATCTCAAAACAAAGTATTTTGGTTAAAACAAAGTTAATTCGTGTTGATATAAGACTACGATATTCTTGTTTAAATTAAATTCTCTAAATCCAACAAAACCAAAAACAAAATGAGAAAAAAATATTTCATAGTAATGTTGTACGTCTTTAAAAACTAGAAATTTATGACACAAACATAAATAAAATGTTATTTTGGCCCAACGTAAAATATTTCTAAACATTAATAATTAATATTTTGACTAAGGAAATATTTAATAAACAATAATTAAAATATTCTGGAACTGAATGAAACATTTTTACATTTCAGAAAAGCCATATTTTCTTAGACAGAAAATATTTTTTCTTCTTACTGTACTACACAATTCTTATTTCAAGATAAAAGACTTGAATCCCTAATTGAGAATACTTACATCTTAACCAAAGATGTTATTTATTGATTCAAGTGCATTTATAGTTGTTCATTCAAGTAAAGTTTAGTATATCAATCAAATTATACATGAATCTTGAAACAAAAATATTTCTCTTAATAAAACAAAAACTTTGAGAGCAAAATTGTATCAGAAAGAGATAAGCAGTTTTTTTATAACAACAATATATTTTTGGTCCTAGAAAATATTTTATCGAAATTACGAAATATTCTGAGAAAGTGCTTTGTCTTATTCAAAGAAATCCTTTTTACCTGTGTAGATGCAAAGGAAACAGTTACCTACATTTCGTCATTGTCAAACTAACAACTGCTAATTGAAATGAAACACTTTTTGCAGATGAAGTTACACACGAGTACCTATTCACTGCACGTTTATTTTAGATTTATTTCAGTCCTGACGTCGTCCAGGGTCCGTGGTCACAGGGTCAAAAGGAGTCCGTGGTCAGAGGAGACTGACCCTGTAAAGGATCGAAAGGTCAATGGACAAATTGTCAATTAAGATCATTATTATACAAATATAGTCCCATCCCATCCCGAAACCGACCTCGCCATCATAAGCTTAACATTCACGATTGTTGCACAACACGCGCCACCGACCACCTCGCTCTACTAGATACCTAATTGCAACATTAAATTGCTCATTAAAAGTTATCGCTGGCACATCCAATCAGCGACGACGGCACTGATCCAAGCACCAATCGGAGTGCAGTTGTTGTGCACATTCTAGCTTGTAGGCAGCCAATCAAATTATTTACACAATATCGGCGCTGTTGTGTTGCAGCTTGGCGCCGCTTTTAAATTACAATTAGGGGCAAATTAAATTTACCATCCGCCCAGACGGGATGTATCGACCCTGTTATTTTTAAATACAGACCCAGCTAAATGATTTTCTGATTTACGTAGCTTTAGAGATTTAAATGGCGTATCCTATTTCCGTTAGGATTTGTAACCTAAATAAGGCAAACGCAGTTCAGCCCCCTTACTCTCGAAACCGATCGCCATTGGATCGGATTGGTATTGTGAATTGCGTATTTTTAAGTTACGACACCAGCGCTAATTTGGATTCATATTGAGTGAACTTAGTGGCATTGAGTTTTGTATTTTTCCACTCAATATCCACGCAATGTGAATCCATATTAGCTCTGGTGTCGTAACTTAGGAGTACGAAAATTCACAATACCAATCCGATCCAAGTATGAGCAGGGCTCGATCTCTCAGTCCGGCCCATGGCCGCTCTATGTTGTTGGATGTATGAGCAGGGCTCAATGCCTCAGTCCGGCACATGGCCGCTCTATGTTGTTGGATGTATGAACAGGGCTCAATCCCTCCGTCCGGGCCATGGCCGCTCTATATTGTTAGATGTATGAGCAGGGCTCAATCCCTCAGTCCGGGCCATGGCCGCTCTATATTGTTGGACGTATGAGCAGGACTCAATCCCTCAGTCCGGGCCATGGCCGCTCTAAATTGTTGGATGTATGAGCAGGGCTCGATCCCTCACTCCGGAGCATGGCCGCTCTATATTGTTAGATGTAAGAGCTGGGCTCAATCCCTCAGTTCGGCCCATGGCCGCTCTATCTTGTTGGATATATGAGCAGGGCTCAATCCCTCAGTCCGGTCCATGGCTGCTCTATATTGTTGGAGATATGAGCAGGGCTCAAGGCACAGGGCTAGGTTGATTGATACTGATAGTGTTCTTTGAGTAACTAGACGCCACCGCACAGCTTTCACGCTCACCTTCGTAATCAATAAAGTTGAATAAAAGCACTAGGCACTCAGCTGCCTGAACGGGCGACGCCAAATTGCTATAAAGAGCCCGCAATAATGACCTGTCGCATTCCTTCTAACGCTTCCCGGCTTTTAAGACTATTGAAACTTACTTTGGGGCTTAAGAGTTGTTGAAACCTTTCGCTTTCATCTTGCACCCCTCGAGATCTGGCGCGACGAATACAACCAGAAAGAAAATCTCTCGCAGTCAAGGAGAATTGTTTTTACGCAATAAACAAAGTTGGCTGTCCGACAGATGATAAAGGAGGTCGGGGCCTTCTTAATAATAGGGTTCGTTATTACATAAACCTTTGCGTAAAGAGAGGCGGCAGCGTTTGCGGGCAGAGCGTTGAACACTTCTTTAAATATTCCAGAGGGTGGTGTTTTGTGGCGGCCAGTCCCTGAAATGTGTCCTGGGACCGCTCCGGGATGCACTGGTGTTTAAGCATTGCATTGGCTTATCTACTACCTACGACATTTAAAAATGACACGTCACAAAACGTCACATTGAAGAATTGTTACAGTGTACATTTGTTGGGATGTTAAATAAAATACCAATAAACATAATAATATGTGAAGGTTGATGTGCTAACTAATATCGAAAAAGCATTGTATGTAATCATTACCAAATGGAAAGTGATTGGTCTACATCTCACTCGACAGTAAGTCACATATGGAAGGAATGAAAAAGCACACTCAACTGCTAAAGAACCTTACCATCTCTCTCTTACCATGCTGGGGGTCTGAAACTGGTGGTTTAACCACTAGACAGAAAAAGACAGTTATGCCGAAAGTCTTGGACAGAAAACGAATTAAAAATATACATTTATAAAGACTGTACAAAGATATACTGTAGTTACTTAAACAAGTCGTACGTTCAATTACAAAATCCCGCACAAAGAAATAAAATAAAAAAGTAAGTACTTACTTAGCTCTAATGCTAACAGCGTTTTCATTGGGAGTTACGAAATTTTTGACATAAAAAATTCATCGCGAATCTGAAGCTCATAGCCCATAGCGCCATAACTTGACGGATCCGTCCCCGCAGACCGCCATAAAAGTTTCAAGACTAATAAACCAATTAGGGATTTGTTTTTGTAACATCAACGCCCCCTCAGACCCGGATGCCTACCTACACACCAAATCCTCTGACCTTTAAATAGACAGCAACCTATGCATTACAAATTACAAGAGCACGTTTAAATGTTAAACAATTTAACTTTAATTACTCGTGCGTATATATTTAAGTCTTGTTACACATTGTTTTCTGAAGTCCCACTCACCGACTGATCATCACAAGCTGAGCTGTGACCTTTTCAGTATGAACCAATTGAGTTGTTATTTTCTTTGGATGTCAGATGTGAAGTAATTTGTATTTGTTAAATCTTGAATAAGGACTAGCGCTTTGAGACATAGAAGATGTTAATTGCGACACACATTCTGCTTCACTAATTGTTCCTGAGTGACCTGATTATAGGACTGTCATTTTAACATAAGTCAAAAATTGAAACTTTAAAATACCAGAATCAAATCCCAGATAATGATGCAGTTTTTCAGTTTTATTTTTATTGGCCAATGCTTAATTGGCTGACTGACTGTCACAACCGCTTTAAACTGTAAGTATGTCGAAGTCTGAAAATAAATGTTTTGACCGCCGCTGCACAAAACCTGTCAGTATCTAATTATATCACGTAATACATTGAGGGAGTTAAACGCAATCGATTTGGCGACTCTGATTGAGGTTGCTGACAGCTGCCACCGAAGATTGTAGTGAGCCTTCGGTCATCTAATCACTGTGAGCACTTTATTACTGAGTAGCGGCCCGCCCGCGATTTTGTCCATGCTAACTTAGAATCAGTCATTTTGTAGAAAATATTATTATCTACAAATTATCTGAGGAGCTCGATGGCGCAGCGGCTAGCGCGTTCGGCTTGCGATCTTGATCGCTAAGCAACTTTCGCAATGCCGGGTCGCTGGATGGGTGACAAAATTAAAAACATCTCGAGCTCCTTCTTGCTTCGAAACTTCGAGAGGCATGTTAAGCCGTTGGTCCCGGTTGTTGTTGTAAGATAACAGTCGTTAAAACCCACCAACCCGTATTGGACCACAAGGTGGATTATGGCCCAATATCCCCACGTGCTATCGTCCGCGTGGAAGGCCTGTGCCCAGCAGTGGGACGTTTATAGACTGATGATGATGACAAATTATATACAATAAACCAACGTCCTTTATCGATCTTTCTATCAGTGAAAATCGCGTAAAATTCCATTGCGTGGTTTATAAGGAGAACGCCGTTATCATGTGCCACCAGGCTTGCCAGACCAAATTTATAAAATTACCGAACATGGCCGTGCGAAGGAATTTGCTGGGAAATTTAACATTTATTGAAGAAATTTGACATATATTCTAATGAAAAACCATTTATTTATCAAAGTTTGTTCCAAAATATTTATAAATAATGGCCAACCTTTTCATACAAGAAAAAACAGTGTGCGCGCCAGTCCAGTTATTAGCAACAGGCGCGTCGTCGCGCGCGCCTACTCTTTGTTAATTTGAGTTTGCAAATCAATAAATAAATAAATAATAATATCAAAAATACCGAACCATTCATACTTGGGTATTTTTGTCATACCGAACACCGAACACGCAGTTGAAATACCGAACAGTTCGGTAAAAAACCGAACATCTGGCAAGCCTGTGTGCAACAGACACATGATAAAGGCGACTTTACGTTATAATATGTAATGACAATGATTATTATACTCGTACTTCAAGGAATGAGCTGGTGAAAATGTAATGCGACGCGAATATTTTGATATCAACATCCCACTGCTGAGCACACGCCTTCCGATTAAGCCACATAACCCAACTCATTGGCCAATGCGGGTTGGAAAGGTTTCACGACTGCCATCTTAAAACAACGACCGGGACAAACAGCGTTGCTTTAAAAGAGGTTAAAGCAAGTAACAAATCAAAAAAATAAATTATTGTCAATGATGAAAGAATCGTATCGGTTCCTAAATTTCCTGCTTTCTAGCAGACTCTTGGTATCCCACGGGGGCTTATTCATTAAAGTAAGCGGGAGCCGTGGCTTTGTGGTTCCCGAGTTACCCAATCAAGGGATTTCGTATTTCTCACAGATTAAAGATGGCGGATAAAGGCACTGTCTTAAGTCAAGTTTTGCGGAACAATTACGTAAGACAGAAGTCTAATAACGACAGTGCAAAAGAAGAAGCTACATGAAAAATTACAATGGATTATACTATATAGGGTGTAAAAAGACCCATAATGAAACCGAAATATACGCGCAGAAATAATTGCTGGGAAACCACTTTCATTTTTCTTATATTATAGACCAGCTGTTTTCTGCAGCGCGCAATGTAATGACCGCATAGACTGTTCAACACGTGTGAAAGAGTCGGATGATAGCCAGGTGATGGTTTCTTTTGAATAAAGTTTAGTAACTATCATATTAAAATTGTTAACAAAAAACGAAAAAAAATTTGTAACTGACACTTGATATTATCTTCGTAACCACACTGTTCCCAGGTATAATCCAATACAGAAAAGCATGGATTAAATGCGTGGCTCTCGGCTTCAATGTGGGTATTTTTATATATTGTAAGATGGTATGAAAAATGAAAAACAAAAAACTAAAAGATTAAAGCGAGTAATTAAAGAACTGGGTGCAAAAACCCCAAAGCCGAGATGCATGGCGTAATATGAATTAGGCCTACACCAAATTGGTAGAAGAAGACTAGAAAGAAGATGTTTAAGAAATAACTAAAAAAAATCGCACATATAAAGACGCGTCTGTGGGGGGTGTCAGATCCAGATGTAAACTCCGGTGACCGCTTATGAGTTTATGAATGACAGTCCCGAATCATCCAGGCGGCAAGTGGCTCGTGTACTTCTCATACAAGTTTGAAAAGACATGATGAAACTTTGGTAGGGTGTTCTGGGGACGCCCTTTGTTCCTGGCCCCAAAAAAACGTGGCATTGCAACGCATGCCGGGTGATAGTAACATTAAGTATAAAATTCTTCATACATGCTCGCCGGCTTTAGGTACCTAGGTACTCCAACGAGACCTTTTAGTAGAACGTCTTCGACCTAGTCGTAGTACACACGCTAGCAGAGCAACCAATCCAAAATTGACAAAGGAGATTGACCATTTTTATATGGACGTTGGACCAAGTGCTGCCCAACCTTGAATCATAGTGCATAATGCTCCTTAGACTAATTATAGTCTGTAACCCATAGCGCTTCAGAATCTATCCGAGGAGTATTGAGAAAAAAAAATCTATTGTATAGGTTTTACATTAACGAAAAATAAAAAAAAATTGCTTATTTTCAAAAAAGTAAAGTATAAACAATGAATTTTATTAACAGGACAACACTTAGATAAGGATAGTCATTCATAAGATAAGTCTTTAGGTACTATATCCAATTGGATTTTTTTTTAAATATCTCTGCATGTAAGGAAAAAAAAAAAAACTTGAGAGGTGTCAAGGGACACCCGGATGGAACGAAGTTCCTTTCGATTAATTAGTGAAAGAATTGTAATAAAATTTTATTTTTTTTAAGTTGTAATAATATTTTTTTTATTATTAACAAATATAATGTTATATAAACTTAATCAGTAGGCTCAATTTTCGTAATAATTGGCTTGTGGTAACTGAAGTAGGAAACATATGTTTGGGATTCTATTTTATTTAAATGTCTTGAAACTCCATCAGCAATATCCGGAACTTGTGCAGAAACACTGTCAGGATTCATTATTATTATTATTTTTTATTATTTGTAGATAATAAAAAAAAGTTAACAAAAAAAGTTTAAGTATTTATTTAAATGTGTGTGTAAGTACCTTTAACTGTGTTCTTAATAATATACAACTAAAAAATAAAAAAATTATGATGAACAAAAAATCAACTCGTGGTAGGATTTGATCTCAGGATCCACGGCGCTCATACGGGTGATAGTCCGGTCGTGGGACATTAAATTCCATAAAGAAGCTTTGATAATTCTAAAACTTTTCGTTTTTGCTGAGTGTATAGATTATGTGGATTGTGAGCTACTTTTAAAAAGTTAGAAGTTTTATGACTGTGCTTTAGGTATGGTTTAGGTATTTCATAATATTTCGTGTAACGTAATGTATATTATATTAAAGTTTGAAATGTTGAGTGTTTCTTAATAAGAGTTATCTTATCTTTTATGTTGTAAAAAGTTTAGAAACATATTATATGTGGAACTATGAAAATCACAAAATCACTCTTTTTGTCTTTGAATAAAATTTTAAAATTTTTGAAATAATATTTAAGACTTTCAGTGGTTAGTGGTATACATGTTGAACAAAGTTTAGAAAGTTAAGTGGTGTGCTTCTTTGATAATTTCATTTTTCTTTCGTAACACACGCAATAATAAATTAAAATTGACAGAATCGCTCATACATTGCCTTTGTAATGCTATTTTATACCACACAAAAAATTAGAAACATACATACAGTGCATTTTGTTTAAATCACGAATAAAACATTTCGCTAAATACGTTTGTTTATGCGGGACGCGGCCTGCTGCGGGCGCGGCGCGGCCGTGGCGGCGGGCAGGCGCGGGGGTGGGGGCGGCGCGCGTGACGGGCGAAGATAATACAAGAAGACGTTATACAGAAAAGTAAACTAAGTAAGAAGTACCTAATGATACTTAGTACCTTAACCTAATTACTTTACATCTTAGCACAAACAAAACATTATGTTTTGAGTAGTTAAGTACAGATCGCGCAATTCTTCTTTCAGATAAGATTATTCCACAATCATCCAATTGGATGAATGGGATGAAAACGTACGTAACGTAAACGATGAGTATGTAACATATTCTAATTAAAAATAAAAACTGCAAGTGATTTAGTATCCTTAACTGTTAATTTTTCATTTTGGTTAATCAATCTATTATCCTGTCATGTTCACAAATCACAATAATTATTATTATATTATTATTATATTAGCCCTCGCTGTCCCACTGCTGGGCAAAGGCCTCCCTCCAATAATAGTAAAGTAATTTTTAAGATGTACAATAGGCTATAGAATTGTGTATCTAGCTAGGGCCACATCATACGATTAAAGTTTTTTCCACAACCCTTACATGTTTTTTTGACAATTAATCAATTAAAAACTTCAGGTAAGTATGCAAAAGTATTCCTAAATTATAGTAAGGTAAGTAAGTAGGTACTCTTATTATCACTAAATCATTCATCACTACCTACCTATTTATTATAAAACAAAGTCCCCCCGCGTCTGTATGTCTACGTAAGTACGTAGGTACCTATTTACTTAATTAAGTATTATAATTTCAATTCTACTAGTCACCTACAATTATTAAGTACCTACCTACATTATTACAATTTACAAGTACCTTACTAGATTGGTAGTTACTTACTTAATGGAGTAACTGTATAAAATCGTAAGAAGTATAGGTAGGTAGTAGGTACGTTATCCGTCTGTACCTACTTCTTACCTATCATCCGTACGACCTACCTTTCACTTTCCTACTTAATTGTCCTTGCACAGGTTTACATTACATAACATACTATGTAACATACACAATCGTCTTCTTTGGCACAAGTCTAAATTCCTAAATACCGGTGGCGCACATCAATGATGTGCGCCACCGGTGACACTCCGTGTACGTGAGAGCTCGAGCGCTGGTGACCTTGAGCGGAACGTGTAAACACTAGGGTTAATCTGAAATGGAATTTAGACTTGTGCCAAAGAAGACGTATGTGTATGTTACATAGTATGTTATGTAACATCATACGTCAAAAATAGGTCTCCAAAGGTAGTCATCAATGGTTATCATTCCAAAAGCGTTACGGTAACTTCAGGGGTGCCACAGGGTTCCATCCTTGGGCCGCTTATGTTCATTTTATATATAAATAATATAAAAAAATGCTTTTAAAATTCAAAACTTCTATTGTACGCCGACGATTTAAAAGCATATAAAACTATTAAATCCATTGAGGATTGCATCGCTTTTAATTTTGTGCTGTAGGCACATACAATAAAGAGTTCGAATCAATCGACATATTTTTACATGACAGTGGTTTTAAATCTCATATCTTTAAGAAACTTTTAAATGTAAATTGATAATTTATTTTGTTTTTTATTTTTGTACTTGTATTCTATGTAAGTATACTTTAGTTACTACTACAATGTTATGTGTAAAAGTTACATTATCTTATAATAATATATGGTGTATAATTTGTATTATTTCGTACTTCAGCACCCTCTAGCCTTTAGTAACAATTTCTATTACTCTGAGAATAGCGTTGTGGGTTGCATTACTGTTAATATTTATTTAAATTTATTTTAGTTACAAGTTGTAATGTAACTGTTAGCTGTTCCTGAATAAATAAATAAAGATACGAAATAAAAAAATATATTATCATTTTTATATAAATTTAATAATCTAAGCAACATTGTATTCAACATTGTTTTTTTACCCAAATAAAGTAAAAAAATATATAGTGGCATTGTAGACGTTTAATTGTCAAAAATATTTTGCCAAAAGTCACTAACTGTTGACACGACGCTCTCTTTTCGAAGTGCCTTCGCTCACTGACCGCGGCCGCGGCGTAAGCCTGCCTACCGGCAGGCGCGTGTAGGTGAGAGAGCGGGCGCGGGATGTCGCCAAATCCTGGCTACTGGATTATTTATTCTGTGCTACTGGTCACACACACCGCAAATCTGCTCCTATTCGTCATTCCGTCAAACAGTTCTAACTGGTCACAAGGAGGATATTTATGGTTTGATGTGATTAAAATAAATACATTATTAATAAATAATTGGCATTTTTGATTTATTAAGTTTGTGTTTGTCCCAAAATTTGTTGTACCACACGTTTGGCGGGTAGTGAAATTTGTTTAGGTATCCTCCTTCTTTGTGACCAGTTAGAACTGTTTGACGGGATGACGAATAGGAACAGATTCGCAGTGTGAGTAGTGTGACCAATAGCTACAAAAATTACAATGTGTCCTAATAGAAATAAATCAACTTGTGACGGGTTGACACAAATAATACTGCTTTTGGCGGTGTGACCAGTTAGAACAAAATTTTGGTGTGACGAGTTGATGCCCAAATCCACCCGCCCACGTCCTGCATGCCTAATCGCGTATTTAGTGAAATATTTTATTCGTGATTTAAACAAAATGCACTGTATGTATGTTTCTATTTTTTTGTGTGGTATAAATTAGCATTACAAAGGCATGTATGAGCGATTCTGTCAATTTTAATTTATTATTGCGTGTTTACGTTTTCATCCCATTCATCCAATTCGGATGATTGTAGAATAATCTTATCTGAAAGAAGAATTGCGCGATCTGTACTTAACCACCTACTCGAAACTTGTCATTTAATAGTGTTTTGTTTGTATTGATGTCAGCTAAGATGTAAAATATTTAGGTTAAGGTACTTAGTTTACTTTTCTGCAAAACGTCTTCTTGTATTATCTTCGCCCGTCACGCGCGCCGCCCCCACCCCCGCGCCTGCCCGCCGCCACGGCCGCGCCGCGCCCGCAGCAGGCCGCGTCCCGCATAAACAAACGTATTTAGCGAAATGTTTTATTCGTGATTTAAACAAAATGCACTGTATGTATGTTTCTAATTTTTTGTGTGGTATAAAATAGCATTACAAAGGTCATGTATGAGCGATTCTGTCAATTTTAATTGATTATTGCGTGAGTTACGAAAGAAAAATGAAATTATCAAAGAAGCACACCACTTAACTTTCTAAACTTTGTTCAACATGTGTACCACTAACCACTGAAAGTCTTAAATATTATTTCAGAAATTTTAAAATTTTATTGAAAGACAAAAAGAGTGATTTTGTGATTTTCATAGTTCCACATATATTATGTTTCTAAACTTTTTACAACACAAAGATAAGATAGTTCTTATTATGAAACACTCAACATTTCAAACTTTAATATTATATACATTACGTTACACGAAATATTATGAAATACCTAAACCATACCTAAAGCACAGTCATAAAACTTCTAACTTTTTAAAAATAGCTTACAATCCACCTAATCTAAACACTCAGCAAAAATGAAAAGTTTTAGAATTATCGTAAGTAATTTTTCTCCGGCTACGCGACTATGAGTCCGATGCGCGAACCACTACGCCAACCAGGCGATAAGTTGAGCGACGAAATAATGATAAAGATAAAGATAAAATATGCTTTATTGTACACCACAGAAACATATATAAACACAAACACATAGTACATACAATTGGCGGCCTTATTAATGATTTACGTTTGCCGCACAGCTTACTAGCAAAAAGTGTCGTGACAACTTTTCGTAAGAATTTTTTCCGTCTAGCCCCCTTTCACAACGCGCGATAAGGAACTTCGTTCCAATAAAAGTATTCCCATGCTTGGGCAGCATATGGTCCAAAACGGTCGATCACCTTTCGCCAATCAAGATTATTTCTGATGCTTCAGTAACAAAGTTCAAAATTAATAAAAGAAATTGACATTTTGTGTTGCTGGCGTCTGAACAGATGAGGAGAACTTCTCCTTCGCTCATGAAAACGTTAACCAGAATAATTGTGGACGTACCTCGTCCTTCCACAGACGCAGATGCCATAGCAACGCATGAACTCTGCCCTTATGCGGATGTAAAAATAAACATCATCTTTATCCTCGGTTCTGCGGGCTAACCACTACTTACCTTATAATTATTATGTACAAGTTATTCTCTAGCAATGTTTTGTGTAATGCTTGGGGAAGGAAATAATCTTGTTAAAAAAGTGAAAGTTATTAATAATAATGTTTTGAAACTTTTTTTATGTTATTATTAATAATGTTTTGAAACTTTTTTTATGTTATTATTATAAATGTTTAACAGTGTTTTAAAACGACTTCTCAGTATCGTGGTAATACCTTTTGTGGTCATTTTCTATTATTCCTTTTATTAAAAAAGATTTTTAATAAGGCCACATTTACTTATAATAATACTTAATTGAAAGTTCAATTTGGTGTGAGTGAGTGTACAAATTGTATGACGACGAACATTATCATCATTTTATCATATTCTTCTCTTTATTTTTTAATTCCTCTCAGTATTACCACTAGGTACTACTAGCTTCATTTCACCGAAGAGTTCTTGTCAGCTTCAATTTTTTTTAACCATTTATGTGTGGTGAGAAGAATTAGCATTCAATCAGGCATATCATTTTCTTTCCATTGTATAATTTTTAGGGTCGTCAACAGAATGTTATGTGACTTTTGTTAGTCGCATTGGTAAGCCTACGGATGTTTCAGATGAGATGTATTACTGACGCGTCGCTAACCCTGTATTTTAACCGCCTCCGTGTCTAGTCACAGGTCTTAGACACGAAGCAAATGGTCTTAGACCAAGAGGTACCGGGTTCGATTCCCAGCGGGGAGTACATCTTGTAAGTACTTGGTTTGGTTGGTGGTCCACCATCTTATCTAAAGTTTGGCAACATAACAACAATGTTAATAGCCTAGTTGTGTTCCGATAATTTAAAGATAAGATAGCCAGTTCCTCCGTGTTGAGGATTCCGGGTGAAACGCGCTTCCATCTTCAGTCTTATCGTCACTTACCATCAGGTGAGATGAATTCCAAGTGCTAACCCGTAGAAAAAAAATATGATCTCCAAGAGCATAGGATGTTTCGGCATTGGCACCTTGTTACCAGTACGCAGCATCCAATTTGATCGCCCACACTTCCCCGGAGACGCGGCGTATTGATCACATCCGCGCTTATCACACAGCTAAGTAGCTACACAGTCAACAGCCAATCAGCCCAGGATATTCTCTCTTAGGATATCATATTATCATGTAGTACCAGGATATTATCATACGTTTATCCCTGGATACCGTATTCGAGATTGTATCGAATAGCAACAACACATTCAATGTGTACAATACCGCAGAGACAGAAAGAACTTATTATTAATTGTAAACCACTTTTTTGTATTAGGAAGATTCTTCTACACGGTTAAAAAAAAAATAAACGGTTACACAACTTTTTTTGTATTAAGGAATTAAAATGTAAATTAAAATGTATGGGAATAAATGTCTTCAAACCAAGAATGTTACACTGAGGCTCAACATGTTTGGGAAAAATGTCACTATTTAAATGTGGGACAAATATGTCAATGGGGGCAAAATCATTGTTTTTGTCAGTTAGTTACTCGTATAATCGTAATAGTTAATTTATAATTTTCGTACACGTTTTATTTCTACGAAAAATAAAAAATAAATAAGTTTTATACCACCGTGGGCAGTCGTTCGTTATTCACAATGTCGTGTTCTGTTTTTATACCTACTTCATGTTTGCTCTGTGTAAAATCATAGGATTAAAATTGCTTATTATAGAACATACATAGTTTTTTTGTAAAAAGGTAATGCGTAAGAAGCTATCTCATTAGCTATTGATAGCATCATAACAATGGCTTTGTAAATTAATGTTTTATATTTTAGCGTTTTATTAACGCTTAAATATACTTAAGTAAAATTTTACTTAAATGGCTTTGTAAACTATATCGCCACAATAATTGAAGTTGATTAGTAAGTATCTCTCACATTTTATTTTATTGAAAGCTACGCTGCAGAATTTATGAAAACATCATCCAAGTAGAAAAGTGTTAGTATTTGTAGATTGTTGCGAAATACCTAGTTTAAGTGTTCCCTCTTCCCGGGCGCTCATTCCTAGTGTTTACAGGCGCTTGGAGCCAGAACACTTCAATATCCAGGCAGTCTACTACGGAAACAGAGATATCGACATGGGTTCCGTTTCCTTAGTCAATACAAGAATCGGTGCATAATGAATGCTTGCCAAAACATTGTTTTCACATGTTGTATGCGTCACGGAGGTATTACTTCAATTTTGCAACGCTTTTTTACTTATGTTTTAAAACATTGTCTCATCAAACCTCTTTGAATTTGCATCCTAAGATTATTAACATTGAATATCATAAAGTTATTTTAATCACCCATCCAAGAATCAGTGGCATCCAAAGCTGCATGCGACCGGCTTCAATCAATAAAATAATACAATCAACCCTTTCTGTTCCTTTCTCTCGGGTGTCGTAAAAGGCGACTAACAGACTGAATGACTGAACACTGCACATACATCCAACAATAAAGTGGCGATGGGCTCACCATCTATCATGATGAGCACATGCGCAATTGTTGTTTGGGTAAACGTCAACTGATAGTGTACTGCTTCTGCGGTCCTCATAGCCTAGTCTCTGACTAACCCTTTTATGACAATAGTCGTGTCGTGACTGTATGGAAGTAGGTACTAGCGGCCGCTCGCGGTTTCACCCGCATGGTTCCCGGCTCCCTCAATAATTTAATTTGTAGATATTTTGTACAGAACAGATAAACTAAAGGATGACGATGTTTCTAAGGTAGCTCGAACGAAGGCGCGGGCGAGCCGCTTGGCCACTCCAATCAAATTGATGCTGTATGGAAGAACCACAGCATCAAAGTCATTCGGCATTAATCACTCAAACCCTTCAGTACAACATTTTGGGACTGAAAACAAACGATGCGTTCTCAGGCGACTCACATTCTTACGCCCTTGACTTTAAGTGAAAATTGCGTTGCTGCTCGACTGCGTTTGCCATAACGACCTTGTTGTGCCACTGAAGCAACCGTAATCGATATTTGATGTTGACAAAAATATTTTACGATTCCAAGAACGACTGGTAATTTTTAATTGATTGAAGATAGCGTAATCAAGTTTGTAATTTATGCAGGTGGGTAAAGATTTTGCTAAAATTATTGGTTTTACGTAAAAATAACTCAATAATAACCGTGTCGCGTAGCGGTGAAAGTATACCACCACCCCCCCTCTTCCCTTGGGTGTCGTAAAAGGCGACTAACAGACTAAAGACTGCACCTATCCATCAGCAGAGAGCGGCGGTGGCTCACCACCTCTCACGTTGAGCACTTGCAGTCGCTATTTGATGAAAAGTGGACTATGGCAGAGGACTGCTTTTGCTGTCCTCATTGCCTAGTCTCTGACTAACCCTTCGGGGATAATAGTCGTGATTATATATATGTATGTAATAATATCATCATAATATTCATCTTCGTCATTACCTATATGTATAAAGAGTTGTTGTTTCAATAAAAATCATTATAAATGTTTACTTAAAATCATTAGAAGGAAAATAGTTAGGTAGGTAGGTACTTAACTTAATCTTACAAAGCAAATGCTGTAAGTTGGCTGTAAGTAAACTTCTATTACGCAAACGATACTCATTACAATTGAAGACATCAGATGATAAAGGCACTATGTAACTTATAAAATGTTCTGAGTTATCATGCAATTCGCTAATAATGCTGTATTTTTTTTAATATATTATATTAATCAAAGAATGAGACTGGTATTGAAAGAAACATTAAAACATTGCATTTATTTGCTTTGTATGGTTTAGTTCACATAACGCCTTTAACCAGTTAATAAAATGTATTTTTTATTAAATGTTACATAGTGCCTTTATCAACTTGATGTCTTCAATTATTCTTTTAAAATTTATTACTTGATTATATCCTGACGAATCCGTTACAGAATGAGGTGTTGATCGTCTCGACTCGCTGACGTTTCGAACACTTATATTCGGACAGTACACTTTTTAATTTTATTATTTTTTTCACTGACGATTCGGACACCAATAAAAATTTACATTAATTTTAAGAAAATATACCATAGTAAAAAACAACAACTTGATTTATCTGACTGTACTGAACAGCTCCAATAATTTAAGTGTCCGAATCGTCAGTGAATAAATAATAAAATTAAAAAGTGTCAACTCGAACATTGTGTCTAAATATAATGTGTCCGAAACGTCAGTTAGTCTTAGTCTCATAATTATTTTTTATTCTTTTAAAATGTATTACTTGATTTTATCGCGACGAATCCTTTACAGAATGAGGTGTTGATCGTCTCATAATTAATTTTATTTTAATGTGGGTAAACACTCTTAATTCAATGCTTCATTAATATTAATTAACGAATTCATTTGACGTTGTATAGAAGCTGCCAGACGGCTTTCAGTCTTCAGACTCTTAATAGGCACTGGATTACCGAAAAATAACGGGACATTTAGCGAATTCGATTTGAATTGGTAACGTTGAGTTTAATTAGTGTTTTTTGTTATTATTTTATTGTTCAACGGGTAGGTATTACTATTGGCTATGTTACCTGATGATAGGTGATTCCTGGGATTCCTCAACTACTGAGGAGCTGGCTATTATCTCTAACTGTCGGAACACATCAACGCTAGTAACATTGATGTTATTGCGATATTTAGATAATATGGTGGTAGCTAGCCATGCAGACTACAAAAAAACACTCTACCACCTGCCAAACCGGGTACAAACACGTACCCCCCGCTGGGAATCAAACCCGGGACCTCTGGGACTGAAACCGTAGGTCTAACCACTAGACCGCAGAGGCTAAAGTACCTACATATATACAGTAACGACTTATCCCCAAAAAGTAAGTCAGAGACTAGGCAATGAGGACCACAGAAGCAGTCTACTACTAGAATTACACATGTGCTCAGCGTGACAGGTGGTGAGCCCATCGCCGCTCTATTCTGTTGGATGTATGTGCAGTCTTTAGACCGTTAGCCGCCTTTTACGACACCCAAGGGAAGAGAGGGCTAGTCTTGTAGTTAGCCGCTATACAGCGCGGTTTAACGTAGGTTAAAGTATCAAATGATATTGTCGGTTAACAATTCGCCAACTAGGCCGCCAGCCTTGAGCTTGTTATTTGGTTCTCGATAAGGTGTCATCATTAAAATGTAGCAATTTATACGAATCAAGTCATAACATCGAACTACACAGTGAAACATCGCTTTTTAAATTCTCTCTAGATTTTAAAGAAACTCAATGGGATTGGAAGGAATATCATTTAGCATTGAATAATTACATTACATAATAATAAACTTTCCTACACTCACACCAATTATCTAGCCCAAGAGAAGCTTCGAAGAAACTCGTTAAATGGTTACTAGACAACGGATAAACATACTTAAAATATTTAAATACATAAATATTATCCATAGAAAACCCCCAGACCCGAGACAATTTAGAAAAACAATAATTTCTAAATTGACCATACCGAGGATCGAACCCGGGACCTCAGAGATGGCGCGACACCATGAAAACCGGTGTACAAACCACTCGACCAAGGAGGTAGTCAAACATTTTGTTAATGTTAAAAGCTTTCAAAATTTTTTTCTAAGGTATCCGAATGTGTGTAAACTCAGATTGTTTTAGATTTTTGTAGAAACTTTATTGGCCTATGTAACATACTTGATGTTCTGTTTATTTGTATTATGTGCTGCATGTTTCACACATTGCAAAAAAAAATCTACCATTTCATCATTCATTATTATCTTTTATTTATAACATACACAGACTCATACATACATTACACAGAAAATATAAGGTATATCTTTTATATAAAAAAAAATAGGGAAAATATAAGTACACGTTCCGAACAACAAAATAACAGCTTTGCAATTTAACCCTAGAGTGGTCGCGCGGATGACATTAGTCATCCACGCTGACTAAATATGGCCGAGATTTTTGATTTTTATGTGGAAACACATCACTGGTGCACAGTTTAGGATTGCTTATAGTATCCTGCGTGACGTCAGTAACTGCCGTGCACTTGAGTGGTTTGGTTGAGTCAGGGGAAATGCATATTCGTAGGTGGAGTAGGACACATGTCATCCGCGCGACCGTTTACGTAAGTATTTTGTGACGATCATATAAACTTTTTTAATGATTTTGTAATTGTTATGTATGATATATTTATAGCGCCTTTTATAGTAAATGACATTTAATTAATGAAACTAGTAATTTCTTGTACCCATTTTGCAAAAATATGGTTTTTAATGTTTATTTTAAAGTTAAAAATGGCAAACCGAGATCAGCAAATCGAGTAATGGTTATTGGAGAAAGATGAAGACATTTTAGAGGGTACCCCGTTTTTACAATTTGATGAATATAAGTGCCATAAATGCTTTATGCATATACAAAGCAAACAATGGACAAATGAAAGTATTGCGTCGAGAGTTTATTTCAGATATTGCGTTGGGTATGATGAAACCTTTGGCTAGTAGAAGAATGAGTACTGGTTGTATTATATTATAACATTGATTGTACCCAAGATCCTCAAACTTAAAATAAGCGATTTTTTGGGTATTCCATTGGAAGAACAACCACAAGAAGTGGCAAGTTCTCCTTGTAGAGGCGCGCGTGGTCGCTGTTTTTTGTGTGGAAAGAAACGTAATAAAACCACGCGTATATCTTGCCAATTATGGGGGAAATTTACTTGTCCCGACCATTGCAAGTATATGTGCAACAGTTGTTATGAAAATCATACCTAACAATATTTTTAGTCTCCCATAATTATAGTTATTATCAAAAGTTGATCTCAGAGGCAAAGAAATTATAGTTACTCGTTTATATGTTCCTAATTTTTAATAAAACCTTTCTTTTTCATTTATTTTGTTCTATTAAGTACTTAGGTGATTTTATGTCTGTTACTTACAATAAAAATATGCACCCAAAATATTGGTATTATTATTACAAATTATCATTGGCAAATGGATGACGCACGTCATCCGCGCGACCTCTTATGGTATATTTATATGCGCGACCGCTCTAGGGTTAATACCAAATGTTGCTAATGACTAATAGTAACACGGGGTTACTAACACCAGTGTGGTCTGCGGTCTGTGCACACCAGTAATCGTTTAGCTTAATAAACAAACCAACTTAGATTGCTTAGTTGTAAACCCCACGAATATCATCTGACTGGTAATGAGTCAACATTCGCAAACATGTTTGGCGCGATCCGTAAAATGTGGTAGAACAATGCTGATTACTTATTAATTGTGCAATTAAGTTATATCATGCAATGCAATCCTGTTAGTAAACAGCGGCAAATGGCTAGATTTTGTATGAGTTTAGTTATGCAGATCTATGAGAATGGCCCACGCCCCCAACATTCAGATGAAAACGCAACTGATCCATATTAATTCATATTGGTAATATTTTTCGGGTGAAAACAAAACTGGGGAAAAACGCCACTAACCCGATTGGACCATAACCCACCACGCCGGCCTGGTATGGGTTGGCACTCCCGTATAACGACAACTACCGGGTCAAACGGTTTGCCGGCACGGAGGCAGGCAAGCACGGTCCTCCAAGGTCCTACTCGAGATGTTTTTATTTTATTTTATCATCCAACCAGTGAACTTTTATTGTTGAAGTTGCTCACCAGCAGGCTCGCAGACTGAACGCTTTAGCCATCACTGAGCAAACGAGATCCATTATTAATGTTATCAACCATAACCACAACCTTGTCGCGTAGCGGTGAAAGAATACTGCCACCCCCAAAGCATGTGCAGTCTTTAGTCCGTTAGTCGCCTTTTACGACACCCAAGGGAAGAGAGGGGGTTGGTACTTGGTATTGGTAGTACCGCCATACCACACGACCACCCACGACCCTACAGCCATGTACCAGTAATTATTGAATAAACTATTTGGTTTTGACTTTGCCATTATTCATCGGTGTTGCACGCGACCTTGGGTTACTACGGTGATAGTCTACTATGGCGTAACAATAACATAAAAAAATCACAGACAAAATAAACGGATTAAATCGGACATCATCCCATTGATTTGTTCAAAGGGCCCGTCTATATTTGATGGCGGAGGCATTAACCCATATTTCGTGGTTCATCAATTATTCACTCGTAAGGGAGCTAATTGCAGGCTTTTAGGGCCGCAGCGCCGCGCCGCGCCGGGGCTGCGGTGTCGGTTGTAACGGGAACTATATAATTGAACATTTTATTTGTCTAACTAATGCCTACTATTAAAGTACTAAATGTGAGCCGCGACTATGCCTACGTGGACTTAGGATCACGTTTAGTCCGCGCTAGATATGGGATGGGATGTTATATAATAAGCCATTATTGACGTCAGCACTCAATTTCGTTGAAATCTCTTCAGCAGTTTAGTATAACAGCATTCAACTAATGCTTATTTGTAGTATAAATCGTTCACCCACCAACCCGCAATGGGCCAGCATTTCGTATTAATGCCCAATGGCACCAGGGCCAGTGCCCATCAGTGGGACTGTTAGTGCAATCGCGTTTTTGTGTGACGCTGTTCCGTGTCGGCAACACAAAGTATCTACGATTGGTAGGCTACGCATAGGTAATGGATGAAAAGAGTAAGAAAACTAACAACAAATTGCATGTTAATAGGCCTACTACATCTCGATTGTGATTTTTGCGTAAAATGCCCATTTTCGCATTTTGTAGTAATTTTGCAGTTGTATTTATCGTTTTTATCGAAATAGGATAAGAAATTCACTATAAAATCTTTACTCCTCATGAAGTAACAATTATTTTGGAATAAATTTTGCTCAATAATATTATCGTAGATAGGAGAAATTCACAGTTAATTCGAAGTTTTTTGATTTAGAATAAGATTTTTTTTCTATATAAAATCAATGATATCCAAAAATTCCGAGGCCGCTACGAACTATACGACTATAAAGAGATAACATTCTAATTTTTTATTTAATTTGTTTAGAACAGTGGTTAAATCTAGGAGCTCAAAAAAGTTATGAAAATCTTTCTCTGCAGTTTTGGGTTTAATTAAAAAGTTAAGCAAAATTTACAAAAAGCGGGGCCGCTACGAACTTTGCCAATAGCTATTCTACACTATTAAATAAGTCAAAAATGTTAATGTATTTTTGTTTCTGAGATCAAGAACGCCAAAATTTGCTATTTTACGCAAAAATCACAGTCGAGATGTAATAGGCCTATTGAAACAAAAGAAGCGTGGATGGATGGATCATAGCAGTCGTAGGAAAGATGAGCTGTGGTCTCAGCCAACCCCTCCGGGAGGGGGTGGACGTGATCTACGTATGCATGTGGAAGGAATTCTAATGCAGAAAAGACCTTGCTGAATACCTTATAGCGGAAATGATGGCATAGAAGAGCTATAACTGGTGGTCAAACAGAATGAAGAGATTATGATTAGTGTAAGTTTGTACCGTTTTGCCGCAATTAAAATCGTAACAAATGTAAGACATTACAATATTGAATATGATGTTATCGCAATTTACTGTTGGTTAACAGCTGCGAAAGCTGAGCGGAGTCGTGTCTAAGGAACAACATATAGCGGAAATTTTCAATAATATAAAAAAATCTAAGACAATATAGCCATCAAAGCACAATTTTTTTTAAGTTACAAATTGATAGGTGCATGCTTGGTTTTCGGAGAATGTTGGGTATTTACTATTACTTAAGTACCTACTTATATTTTTTTCTATGTTAGGTATATCTGTACCATTTATTTTTATCTACCTACACCCATTATTTATGTTGCATAAAAGAAGAAAGAAACAATAGAAATAAACATGATTCACCTGATAAGATGGTAAAAGTTATTATAGATAGGACATTAGTAAAGCTACCTCCCATAGCAGTTTGATTCACTTATTCTGGGGACACCCTGTATATTGAAATAATGGATAAACATATTTTTGTTTAACATTTACAACGGAGAAGGCATACAGGCATACAGTGGTGTATTTAAATAATTGTTAGGTACGCTTTACAGTATATATATGTATATTTTTATATTTAATCTTAATGACTTCCGTTTTCTTTTAACTCTCCACTTAATTATAGTTCTATGATCTGTGAATACATAAAAGGACGAGCAAGTAAGAAAAATGTTATGAGAATAAATGAAGCAAAGGAAGTAGATATATCAAGAATATAGCAGTCGGAAAGCTGTGGTATGTGCCTAACTTTCCGGGAAACGGGCGTGATACCTGTGTTACATTACATAACACTTCTAAAACTCCTTTAAGGGGCCCTACTGTCACCTCATATAGAGCAGTATTGCTTTAATCTTACTATGCAAAAATCGTATGGGAATTAGCATAGTAACATTTAAGTAATACAGCTCTAAGAGTTGATGCTAAGTTACTGTGTCGCGTGATCCAGGACCGCCGTAAGCAAATCCCAAAGCTCACTAGGAGCACGATCTGTGACCCGCTAGCTCTCGTGAGTTGCGCCGTTGCAAGCAGACAATCAGCGCGCGACGGGCGACGGGCGGTTCTCTTTCAAGCTTTCGATTTCGATAGAATACCGTTGCACTAGAAAAAGTTATATAAGGTGACTGCTAGAAACTGCATGAAACTTTAAGGGCTGGTGAGGTCAAGTGTTTTAAACATAACCATAATGACAAAATAGATTGCAGCCTAACGTAGGTACTTATCGCCCAGCTGACGCGGACGGGTCAACGGCCGGCCGCTGCCCGCGCGTTGGAAATAATCGTTATTTAATAGTTCATTCTTTCATTATATTTTTCTTATGTTATTGCTTTAAAATAAATGAGATACTTAAAGACTATTCAATTAAAATTCATAAAATGAATTATTTAATGAAAAATAAAAAAGCACGAATTTCTTTTTTGACATTTTTGTCATGCCTAAAACACTTCCAGCCCTTGAAGTTACTTGCGGTTTCTAGCAGTCGCCTTATTATATTGTTTTCTAAGGTTTACACGAAAACGTCTCGTAGTCTCCTTGTGACCGCGGACCCTGTTAAAGGGTCAAAACGCCAGGTCTAAATTATACTCAAAAATGGAGTAAATAAACGCGAGTTTCATCCGGAGTTGCGCTTTGATAATCTAGGTATATAACGGGTGATTTTTTACGACCTCTTTTTTTCAAGTTGGCAGCACTGATATGTAATGGCGCCCAAGCGTTATCTGTCAAGTCAAAATTGTTCATTAAACTATGCCATTTCGTTATGGAAAGACTTACAAACGAACAACGATTGCAAATCGTCGAAATTTATTACCAAAATTCGTGTTCTGTAAAAAATGTGTTTCGTTTCTTACGGTCATTTTATGGTCGACATTTTCGACCTAGTGAAACCACAATTAGAGGTGTTACTACCAAATTTCGTACCAAATTTACTTTATTGGACATTACTCGCATGCGTACAGTGCGTACCGAAGAGAATATTGCATCCGTAGCAACCAGTGTCAATGAAGATCGTGAAATATCCATTCGCCGCCGATCTCAACAGTTGGGAATGTGTTACTCCACCATCTGGAAAATTTTACGAGTCTATTTGGGTATGAAGGCTTACAAAATTCTACTTGTGCAACAATTAAAGGCTAGAAGAGAAATGATCTACCACAACGTCGAATTTTTAGTGAATGGGCCTTGCAACAGCTCGAAGAAAATCCGCTGTTTTATCGAAAAATTGTGTTCAGTGATGAGGCTCACTTTTGGCTTAATGGATATGTTAACAAGCAAAATTGCCGCAACTGGTGTGATGAGCAGCCACATGCTATGCAAGAATTGCCAATGCATCCAGAAAAAAACACAGTTTGGAGTGGTTTATGGGCTGGTGGAATTATCGGACCGTTTTTCTTTAAAGACGACCTTGGACGAAACGTTACCGTTAACGGAGAACGATATCGATCCATGATCCGTAACTTTTTATAGCCCAAATTGGAAGATCTGAACTTGGTTGACATGTGGTTTCAACAAGACGGCGCCACATGCCACAAAGCACGTGAAACAATAGACACTTTAAGGAATGAATTTGAAGCGCAATTTATCTCTCGTTTTGGCCCTGTAAATTGGCCACCAAGATCATGCGACTTGAGGCCTCTGGACTATTTTTTGTGGAGCTACGTGAAATCGTTGGTGTATAAGGACAAGCCCAACACTATTGAGGCCTTACAAGACAACATAACACGTGCTTTTGGTGGAATTCAGGTCGAAATACTGGAAAAAGTTATGCAAAATTAGACCTTCCGTATGGACTATTTGAAACGTAGCCGTGGTCAACATTTGCATGAAGTACTTTTTAAAAAGTAAATGGCAAGAACCAGTTTATCGATACCAATAAGGATTTTGTATATATAATGCATTTTTACCTGTTTTATTTCAAATTTAAAAAAAAGGCTCTTAAAAAATCACCCATTAAATAAAATTCAATTTCTACGAATGTATAATATGTTCGCGCATCACTACAGAACGAGCAGAACCTATTTGGCTACCTAATTCTTTTTTGGATGATCGTAATTGAGGAGTGTCTGTTCAAAAGGGGACATTTACACTTTTGACAATGTTTGAGTTAGCGACGGAAATCAGTTTTTTGCCTAATATCTTAGTGTGGACTTCATGATAACCCATCAAAAGGAAGAAGGTCCTATACAAAATCGGCTTTGAATTGACCAGTCTCAATCGAAACAGCACATTTTTAGGAAAACTGAACAATAGGGGACGTTTTTCATAATAATCCAGATAATTTTCAAAATAATTGTAGAAATAGAAAAAAAATAGAAATGGAAATGTTTATGTCAGTGTATCCGAACCTAATCCGAACACTTCAAACTATATGACCCGTGACCAGAAACGTAAAAAAAATTCGGTGCGGGTTTCGTTAACATTTTACAAATAATTTTATCCAAAACGGGATATTTTACCAAATTTCTGCTTAAAATGGGACATTTTTGAAATTGTTTTCTTCATAGCACATTCAAAATTTAAGCTGTTGTATGTGATGTAATTTGATCTATTTATTATTTACTTACCTAACATTCAAATTTACTAATGTATGTATAAAATTAGGTATCAGTTTTTCTTAATTCCAGAAAATTTTATGTTATATGTAGTTGTCCCCTTTTGAATAGACACTCCTCAATTATCAGGACAAGGTTTGCATAAAAGTAAAACGGGGTGTTTGCGCGGAAGAAGTCGCAGGCGGGCCGCTAGTATAAAATAAAGACGCTTCTTTGTCCAGTTTTGACTTGAGAAAGCCTGAACCAGCATAATCAGTCTTAAATTGTGCTACTGACAAGAAGCACATTTAAATACTGACAACTCCTACACTACACTAATGCATTTTTTTAAATTCTTTCACCGCTACGCGCCACAGTTACGGTTATATGTACGTATGTAAAAATATCTTTTAAGTGAAGGCTCGGTGTTAGTGAAAAATTAAAATAACACGTTCTTAGAATTACTTTTTGAAGTAGTAAACAGTAAAATTAAAATCTGCGAAAATTATGAAATATTGTTGAGGCTTTAATCTGTGAAATACACCCGATGGAAACACGATTTGATAAAGTTGGCTCGATAGAATAAATTCACAAAGTTACATATTTTTGTTTTATTCTTGAAATAAGTGATTTGATATTATGAGTCATTTACCAAAATGAAGTACTTACATAGATAACTTGAGGAATTATAACCGATCGTTTTTTATTTATTGCTTCTATCAATTTTTTTAAATATATAACGCGATTATTCGCGCCGCTTCGCTGTTATACCCGTCCCTTACCGTCGTACCGTCGAGAGAGCGAGAGAGAAGCGCCCGAAATACCTCCCCTTAACGTGGTCGTATACATAAACGTCGCGCCAGGCCGTAAGTGACATGCGGCAGCGCCGGGCGCCGACTCGTGTCGAATGACGTTTTAACAACCTCACATTTCAAAGATGCTAGATTTGCTCCGTGAGCCTCCGTGTCGTCGTTATAAATCGACAAGTGATTGCATTTTAGCTAAATCGAGTACCTAAGTACTAAATTAAATTAGGTGCAGCTTTTTAAAAAATATATATTTGAAGACGAGGAGCTCGATGGCGCAGCAGTTAGCGCGTTCGGTTTTCGATCTTGCCCGTTAAGCAACTATCGCAATGGCGGGTCGCTAGATGGGTGTACCTAATTAAAAACATCTCGAGCTCCTCCGTGTTTCGTAAGGCACGTTAAGCCGTTGGTTCCGATTGTTGTCGTAAGATGGCAGTCGTTAAAACCCACCAACCCATATTGGGCCAGCGTGGTGGGTTATGGCCCAATATCTTCTTAGTCGTTACACTCTTGGCAGTGGTCGTGGTCGTCACTTCAGCAGTAGTAACCTGCCTTACAACGCGTCGCCATCCATCTCTGGCAGCCGCATTGTTAGGCACAGATACAAGCTGCTATCCACGGCAGCTCTAACCTGGTCTGTCCATCTCATCGGCGATCTACCGCGCGGTCGGGTGCCCTCAACTCTACCCTGTACTACAAGCCGCTCGATTAAGGCACCATCGCGCCAAGACACATGCCCAAAGAAAGACAGTATGCGAGCTTGGACAATAGAGCAGCGACGGCGACGCCCCGCTTGATGCCGAGTTCTTTTAGTGTAGAGACGTTCATTTGCCTAGTCTCTGGCTAGGCAATGAGGACTATGAGACTACCCTTCGGGATAATAGTTGTGATTATATGCATGTATGTATGTAAGATAGTCAGCTCAAGATAAGTGTTCAAATATTTGTAAAAATATTTCTTTCGGATCTCAGAGGTGAAAACTTCTAAGATTTGATAAAGCAATGTTAACATGACAGCATCAAGGACCGACAAATTTCGACGGGTGAAAACCAGACCTCGGTAGCCAAGTGGTTAAGGCAGCCGCCCGGAATGCGGAAGGTGCGTGGTTCGATTCCCGCCTAAGGTTGTCGTCTTTTTTCAGTGTTTAAAATTTTACTCAAGATAAGTGGTTGAGAATTTTAGTTGAAGAGTGCTTCTATGTTTGCCCTTATCATTGCTAATCATCGGACAAAAGAGGGCTACGAAATAAAAAAATAACTGTCGGTCTATAGTGTTATTAGTAGAACTGATACACAGACGCACAATTAAGCGGCCAACAAAAACACTAGTGGTCTGTCTGTAGTCTATGATTAGTGGAGTTATTAGAAAGCGTACGGCACGAGAGAACGTTTTGTTCGGTCAATATTGAGCCACGATGCGCAAGCGCAGGTGCGTTGGAATTTCTCCCATGAATGATGGCTTGGTTGCATAGCAAATAGCCATTATTTATAGAGACGCAGCTTCTAGCGCGACGCACGGTTAGAAACGTAAGCGTGAACTGGCATTTAGAAAAATACCTACCGATGTTTGCAGAGACATTCAGCCATTGAAGCAGATGGAGGGTTCAGGTCAAAACCTGCCACGGCGATTAAATGTTTCTTGGTGTGCTCACATACCATTATTTAATATTAGATACTAGTTGGCAATCAAGCATACGTCGCGGCTGATAAATAGAAGTAAAGAGTTAAGACATTATGCGATTTTAAAAAAACTGGTTAAAAATTTGTAAGTATATAAAGTTTATATACTTACATTTTTTTATACTTACAATTATAAACTTTTAAACTAAAAAGATCTAAGAATCATCAAATAAATACGTTTGATGATATTTTTTAAACTTTGAGTATGTTTAATCCTAGAGTGCTTTTCATCGCCTGGCAGGCCGCAGTCGGTTACTTTTTTCTAAATATTTTGGCATCGACCTATTTTATCGGTCTATGCGCTCGAGTCAACTTAGTGCAGCCCGGGACACCAAAGTGGGAAGTACGCGGGCTTTGTCCGTTATCGAGTTATAGCTATCGTGATCGCCTGGGAGGCGATCATTAGTATTAAGGTGAGTTTTTATAATTTTATTTCGACTTGGTTTTTAAAGTTATATTAGAGTAATTTTTATGTTATTGACTTAAAATGCATTTTGTTTGTTTTCTAGATGGATCTCGATGATAACTAAATACAGTCCTTATTAGAAACCGCTACTTCTGACAGTGAAACAGAGGAATACCTAGAAATTGAAGATTTCGATCAAAACTTGAAGAACCAGCTATAAAAAAAGGGCAAGAGAAACATGTTTAACTTTTATCCCGTCTAAAAAGAAGCTTTAGCGTATGTTACTGCTCAAAATGTAATAATAATTATTGTTTAGAACATAGATCACCAAATTGTTACTGTTGTGATAAAAAATAAAAGGCTAAATTTGTTTTACTGTAGAAATATAATTGTGATTACTTGATTCCTTCTAATGTATAATATCATTATAACATAATATTAAGTTTGATTATTTGATAAAAATATATTTGATTACTTTGTTAATTAATGACTTATGAGAATTTGGATTACGGTCTATGCTACCAAAAAAGTAATAAGTTAAGTAATGTTAGGTCATATTTTCATAAAAAAAAATATTAAAATGAGATTTATGTTTTTTGTAATATGTAAAAATGAGACTTAACTGGTATTTTAATACTACATTGTTCAATTCAATTATAATTTAACAGACGAAAAAATTGTTTTTCTTAAAAGTAGATTTCTAGGCGATCAAAAATATTAAACAGTAAAAAAACTATATTAGTACTCTAGGGTTAAGATAAAATGATAACTAAGCTACAATAATTGAGCACATAGGACATTATTATGTCACTTCGCCATTGGTTTGTTAGTCTAAAGCAGGGATGCACAGACTACGGCCCGCGGGCCGCATGCGGCCCGCCGGTCGAATACTGGTGGCCCGCCGACAGCAAAAATAATACTCTCGTACATTCGAAAATATTGAGTTCTATTCCAGAATAAAACCAATAACAAATGTTCGAAAAGTAATTTGAATCTCGCGCGCGCGCTCTATCAATCTTATCGGTGCGCCGTGCATGCGTCGGTAACAGCGGTCGGTAATGTTCGTGCTGATCTCGGTTAAATTCGTTTTCTTGAGGAAGCGCGCCGCGTTATACTGTTCGAGCGAGCGAGATAGCAATAGTCCCAAATTCCCGATAGCTCGCGTAGGTAGATACACGAAGCTTCCAGAGTCGGTTTCGAGATTTCTCCAGACAGTTTTCGACTCTATGCGCGTGGTATAAAAGCCACGCTAACCGCAGCGACCGACAGTTCGGTTTTAATTTGAGTAAAGTGTCGTTAGTTCTAGTGTAGATTTTAACTCGACTAGCCGGTGTCATAATTATAATATATTTTGATCCACATTCAACGTAGATTTCCCGTCAAGTGCCGTGTATAATTGTGTTGTGAAATCGTAAGTAAAACTGTTATTAATTTTATCTACATATTTTATCAATTATTTTTGGTAATTAATTAGGAACTGTAATTAATTGGTTTTAGGTGCTGTGGTAATCCTAGTCAGGATTAAAACGCAACATGGACATGCCAGGAACTACACTCGGCGTCAAAAAAATCGCACCTCTTAGAAAATCACTTTCAAATGTCATTTACTCTTGATATGCACATGCAGTCGCATTAATTATGATTTTATTTACAAGGTTACTTAATTAACTTAATAAAAAACATTACTTTTCATTATCAAATAAAACCTAATGCAACAAATAAAGTGTCACAAAAATTCGATGCAAATTTTGCTACCCGTGAGAGTTGCTAGTTGCGCTTCCTTTGTGGGTATAAAACGGTCAACACGGGTTCAATGTGGGTCATTCGCTATTCAACCGTTGAAGAGGACACACGCACAGATTTTGATGGATACCACAGCTGATAAAGCCGCTCAAGTGGTTGCACTACTGCAATCAGGGGTGCGGCAGTGTGATGTCGCCCGGCAACTGAACCTGAGCCGTTATTCCGTTCGAAGAGTGTACCAGCGCTTCATAGAGACCGGTGGCTATATCCGCAGACACGGTTCGGGTAGACGTCGCTGCACTTCGGAAAGAGACGACCGGTTCGTTGTGTCGAACTCTTTGAGAAATCGTTTCTCCAACGCTGTTGAGTTGCAACAGCAGCTCCAGGCAGTTCGCAGACGCACCGTAAGCGTATCTACGGTTAGAAGAAGATTGAAGGAGAAGAAGATAGCGGCCCACAGAGCTGCTACGGGTCCAAAATTGACTGCAGCGCATCGGCGAGCCCGCTTGCAGTTTGCTCGTGACCACGTCGATTGGACCCTTGAGCAGTGGAGAGCTGTTCTCTTCTCAGACGAGACGCGAGTGTGTCTTTTCTGCAACGACCGACGGAGAAGAGTATACCGGAGGCAGGGTGAACGTTTCGCCCAAGCCTGCATCCAGGAGACGGTGGAATATGGTGGCGGATCCTGCATGTTCTGGGGCGGTATGTCTGCTGCCGGCAAAACCGACCTTGTCTGCGTCTCCCGGACTGGAGGTGCTCGCGGACAAGGGTCGCTGACTGCTCGCCGCTATGTCACTGAGGTCCTGGAAGTGCATGTGGTCCCCTTTGCCGAATCTTTTGGCGAGGGGTTCACATTAATGCACGACAACGCTCGCGCTCACACTGCAGGCATCGTGAGCGACTTCTTGCAGAGGTCCCTGTGAAATCTCTGTGATGCAGTGGCCAGCGCGAAGTCCGGATCTGAATCCTATAGAGCACCTCTGGGACCATCTTAAACGTAAGGTTCGATCTCGGGATCCAGCTCCTTCGACTCTACAGGAGCTCCAAGACGCGGTGATTGAAGAATGGGGGCTTATCCCTCAAGAAGAGCTCCTGAAGTTGGTGAGGTCCATGAGGGACCGTATGGAAGCCGTGATCAGGGCAAGGGGGGGTAACACTAGATTTTAAGTTAATTTTAAGACACTTTTTGTACATTTTTCTTTGTAAATTATCTGTTGTTAATTAGGACTTAATTAAGGATTTTTATTATTTTATTAATTTTAATGTTGTTTGTATAATTATAATTAAACAGAAAGTTAAATTTAATTGTTTTTTGATACTCCTTTTTGTTACCTTTCTAATGATACCCAACACTATCCTCTACATAAGGTTTAAGAATTTTTAAAGATGATTTTTAAAAGGTGCGATTTTTTTGACGCCGAGTGTAGTAAAAAACGTAAGGTTAAAGATGAAAATCGGCAGTTTCAAGAAATTTGGACTGAGAAATACTTTTTTGTATGGTCGCATAACAAAGTCGTTTGTTTAATTTGCAAGAATTCTGTTGCGATTGCAAAGGAATATAATGTAAAAAGGCACTATGAAACGCAGCATCCTACTTTTACGAAGTTTACAGGCGAATTAAGAAAGCAAAAAGTTTTGTCTTTAAAACGGGAGCTTATTGGTCAACAAGCTATGTTTACAAAACCCATTCAAGATACAGAAACAGCTACAGAAGTTAGTTATGAAATTTCTCGAATGATAGCAAAGCGGAGTCGCCCCTTCAATGATGGGGATTTTGTAAAAGAATGCATAGAAATTGCCGCTAAGAAAATGTGTCCAGAAGCAGCAAAAAAGTTTGAGAAAATTCAACTGAATCGTATGACCATCCAAAGACGAATTATGTCTTTGTCAGATAATATTGCGGAACAATTAAATGAAAAAACTAAGATAATTGATTTTTTTTCATTAGCACTCGACGAATCCACTGATATTAGTTCCACAGCTCAACTTCTTATATTCATACGAGGTGTTACTCAAGATTTTGAAGTCTTCGAAGAGTTATTAGGAATGTGTTCATTGAAAGGTCAAACCAGAGGAGTTGATATACTCAATGTACTTTTGGACGAGTGTTCAAAAACTGATTTGGACTTATCGAAATTATCGGGAGTTTCGACTGACGGTGCTCCTTCGATGATTGGTGTCAATTCTGGGCTAGTTACTTTGTTGAAAAAGCATTTGCAAGAAAAAAACTTAAACGCTGAAGACCTCATGCAGTTTCACTGCATTATACACCAAGAAGCCCTCTGTTCTAAAAAAATTGAATTTGAAAATGTCATGAAAGTGGTAGTTTCGACTGTGAATTTCATAAAATCACGAGGACTCAATCACAGGCAATTCAAACAATTCCTTGATGACATTGAATGCGAACATGGAGATTTACTGTATTATACAGAAGTAAGGTGGCTAAGTCGTGGATTGACACTGGAACGATTTTTAAATTTAATAGAAGAAATTGATATTTTTCTGGCGGAAAAGCAAAGGGACGTCCCGGAACTTAAAAGTCCTGATTGGTTGTGTGATTTGGCTTTTTTAGTTGACATTACAAATCATTTGAATGTCTTGAACACACGGCTTCAAGGCAAAAATCAACTGATATCCCAGCTCTACGCACATGTATCATCCTTTCAATGCAAGCTGACACTTTTCAGATCGCAATTGAATTCTGGAAATTACAATCATTTTCCGAATTATAAGAAAATGGCTGAAAAATTCAAAAAAACTGCTATTAATTTCAGTTATGTAAAAAAGCTAGATATTTTGATTCAATCTTTTCAAGACAGATTTTCGGAGTTTAAAACAGTGAAACCTCTGTTGGACATATTTAGCAATCCTTTCACGATTTCAGTTGAAAATGCGCCAGAGTTAATGCAGTTAGAAATTATCGACATTCAGAACGACCAAGATTTACGCAACAAATTCAACGAAGGAGACTTGCTGAACTTTTACCGCTGCATTGATAAAAATACGTACAAAGAGTTGCGCATAAACGCTCTGAAATGTGCAAGCTTATTTGGTTCTACCTATATATGTGAACAAACCTTTTCAATCCTAAATAATAATAAAACAAAAAATCGAAACCGCCTTGCAAATGAAAGTTTGGAAGCAGTTTTACGTGTTGCTACAAGTAAATTTGAGCCAAATATAAAAAAGATTGTAAGCACTATGCAGTGCCACGCTTCAAATTAATAAATTCTTTTTCAATTTGAATACATTATTATCAATTTTTCATTGTCTTTAATTACCTATACTTCTGGTGGCCCACCATCAGTTCATAATTTGCCCGAGTGGCCCCTAGTCTTAATAAGTCTGTGCATCCATGGTCTAAAGGGTTGGAGATTTTATACTCGTACTAAGAGCCGGTAAGAAACTCGGCAAAGACATTTCTTTTCTCTCTTTCTTTTGCAATTTAAAAAAAAAACTGTATATTGCCCATGTAATTGAAGGGCACTTTCCAGCTCTTATACGTGTTGCTAGATACTTATTACACTCCACATGATCCGCTTAATCCACTGGCCCACATAAGGTGTAAGCATCCGTTTTAAACTCAAACGCGCATAAAACGTGTCTCCATAAACATCGTCGTCGTCGCCATGTTTAAATTTCTCGCTTTACGCCGTGCGCCGAGCTTGGCGTTTTCATAAACGAGGACTTAGCATTTCGCAACGCTTCAAACACTTTCAGGGACTTCTCAAGGTTATAAACTACTTTGTTATGTGCAAGGCGGTATTTAGGAAGACTATTATGAAGAGCACCGAAACATGATACACAATTGAGATAGATTTACTTAATTAAATAACTCTAAACCTCACGGACCCCAACTTCTTTTAAATATAAAAAAGATAAACTTAGTCATTTGTTTCCCGTTTCAATATCTTGGTAAGTATATATGAACACCTAAATCCTGCATAATTGTCGGTCTAAAAATAAAACGACGGTTTGCCACCTATACCGTACCGCAACTGATGTTGCGGTACTGGCTGGGCTGATGCCCAGATGAGCTATTAACACGGAATCCAGTCAGCACCGGGACGTTATAGGCCGCGTCCTGATTAGTTCCTGTGGCGGCCCGACCTCTGAGGCACACAGGTTTGTCTTTAGCCGATTTGGGTCGACATTTGCTGGCGTTGCAACGCCAGCAAATGTTGTATGCTAAAATTCTTTCGAAAATTTATATCATATAAGTAACCTCAATATGTTACGTGTAAGTACTTCGGTTAACATCCTTCTTATATTTTTGTTTTGGAATGACATAACTTGTCAAAATAACAGTAATCAAACAAATATATTTTTACTAAGTGTATAATCCCGCATCTAGTTTATCTTATTTCCAAACAGCCTGTACCTACTGTATATTTTTTTCGGCTGGGCCGATTTTAGTGATTTTTGTGTTCGTTCGTGTGTCCAAAACAAAATCTAAAGCATATTATATGGACCCGCATTATTTAGATATGGAAGACAATCTACAGTTTTTAAGTACTATTTTGTTTTCAAAATTACTATTAACCTTATTATTGTTACTTACACGATCCCTTAACCAAAGGGGTCGGAAGCAGGTCGTCCCATTCGCAAATCGTCCAAATCGCAACTCGTCACATTCGCAGCTCGTCCCGTTCGCGGCTCATCCCATTCGCGGCTCGTCCCGTTCGTAACTCGTCCTATCCTCTAATTTTTTTCGCAACTTGTCCGATTTGCTACTTGTACCGTTCATGGTAGACATGGGCGCCGAGTAAAAAAAATCCAGCGGCGGCGCGCCTTAAAAATATGCTCGGCGGCGGCGTGAAGCCGGCGGCGTGGGATTTTTGAAGTCGTTTTTGGTTATGTAATTAAAGGTAGAAATAAGAGTGATAAATAAAACCAACACTTCACAAAGATTTCAACAACAAAACATTATATCGTCGCTGTAGAGCGAAAAGTCACTAAGTAATTAAAATTGATAATGGAGTTCCTCCATGCGTCGTGTTCCTCAATGCTGAGGGTCGTGACGTCCCTTCTGCATCACTTTCTCTCTGTTGGTTTTCCTCCATCTGTTTCTGTATCTGGCGGTCTGGAGGGCGCTGTGAACTGAAGAGTTAAGAGTGATGCGGATCTGGTCAGACCAACGTATTGGGCTGCGTCCTCGAAGCCGTTTCCCGTCTTTGCCGATCGCTATGAGCTTCTCGAGTTTGTCACCGTCTTTCCTTGCAATGTGACCGAAGTATTCGAGAATTTTGCGTAGACATCCGAGGATGACAGCCGCGAGGAGATTTTGAGTTTTCGCAATATAGAGACGTTAGTCCGAAATGCTGTCCAAGGAATACGGAACGGAGGAGCATCTTTCTCCAGCACCACATCTCAAAAGCGTCAATGCGTTTGCGGTCTGCAGCTTTTAGTGTCCAAGTCTCAGCGCCGTATAAAAGATCGAGAAGACACGAATCCGTACCAGTCTGGTTTTGGTTGTTACGGAAATATTGCGATCTCTCCAGATTTTTGCAAGCTGAGACATGGCGCTCTTAGCCATGCCAATTCTCCTGCGCACTTCCTTCTCGCACGAACCATCGTTACTGATGTTGGAACCCAGGTATATAAAGTTTTCCACTATTTCTAAGTCCAATGCGCCAGTGAGTTCCAACTTCTCAGATCTATAATAGGCGAAATCCGAACTGGCAGTCACTGAGGAGATCATTGGTCTCAAGGTATGCCAGCAGCCGAGAGTTCAGTACACGTTCCGTATTCTTGCAGAGTATGGACTTGACTGAAATCGTCTTACAGTAAGATGGATCGGCACGGCTACCTTTTTGGGCACAGGCTGCACATAAGCCAGCTTCCACGACTGAGGAACTAGACCAGTCTCAAGTGAGAGGCGATACAGGTGTGTTAGAACAGTAGACAAGTTAGGTGCACACTTACGTGGGACTATGGCCGGGATTCTATCAGGACCACTAGCCTTATTCACGTTAGAGTACGGAGAGCTTTGAGTACCTCTTTGCTGCTGATGTGAGGTTCTCCCATGGAGAGGTCGGCTATAGGCAACCTAGGTGGAACCTTGCTAGCGACTTAAAGACGTGAGTTCTTTGCAAAAAGAGTGGAATTACCTTCTCAGCTGCAGTGTGGGCAAGTGAGCCGTCAGGCTTTATCAGCGGTGGAAATAAAGATATTTCCAAATTTTTCGCACCCATTTGTATTACCTATAAGCTCAGGCTAAGAAAGCTGACGGGGTTCCGGTTACAGTTACAGCAGTGTGCCCCAACATTTCTAAGATACTATGCCAACACGTTGGAGTGGACGTCTTAACGTTAGGCACGTTCGCGAAGTCCCTAAACAAAGGGCGTTCTTCTGATTCTTCTCCCTCTTGATCGGAAATAGGGTCGTCTTCGTCCTCATCGAGCACCTGAGCTGACGCCCCGCGCGGCCCCCGCACGGCCCATATGAGTAAAGAATAAACTGAGATTATTGTTACAAGCCAGCCAGTTAACCCACCAACCCGCATTGGGCCACCGTGGTGGGTTATGGCCCAATATCCCCACGTGCTATTATTCACGTGGGAGGCCTGTGCCCAGCAGTGGGACGTTTATAGGCTGAGATGAATGATGATTGTTACAAGAGCCTACACATTGGAACAGTCTAGTCGGCGCGAAATTTTGAACAGTCGGCGGCGGCGGCGGCGCGCCATACCTAAACGGCGGCGGCGAGCCACGGCGGCGCCCATGTCTAGTTCATGGCTCGCCAGTGGGTATATCACTAACTGAATAATTATAAAAATGCTGCAAATCATTTACGAAAATACAACAAAATTCTCAATAGGTCCCCGTGCTTTGCTTACACACAAGACTTAAAAAAAGTATTAAGCCATTTGGCGTGGGTCGGAAGCAGATGTTACCTTTGGCTAAGTCCTATTCTTTTTAAAATGTATATAAATCTAAATTAATATTATAATGTCATACACAAACATGTCTAATCAAAAATCACAATCACAATGTTTATTGTATCGGTATTGTCCTCGTATTAAACTTCGATTACGTCTTTGAGTAACAATAAATTTAAACGGATCCATAACAAAAACACTCGTAGAGAAATGTGGTTGACGTATGTATTAAAAATGGAATGATAATTTGATGCAAGTGACAGTGTCGGTGACAAGATATGTGTAACTACCCTCTTTAAGTACTAATAATAAAGAGTAATTGTGACCACGAAACTCGGCTTTTACATTAAACATTACACACCCTTTTACAACTCGTGGTATCGATAAAGATTACCAGGATGTTAATTTGAATGCATGCCATAGCTTAAAGGGTGATTTCAGTATATTATTTTAACACACGTCTAGACAAAACATGAGAGCAACCTTGATTATTAATAACATTGCTAGCCGAGTTTCGTGGTCACAATTACTTTTTATTATTAGTACTTAAAGAGGGTAGTTACACATATCTTGTCACCGACACTGTCACTTGCAAAGCAAGCAGGCATGCAGCATGCAAGCAGGCATGCATCATGCAGCTGGCATGCATCATGCAGCAGGCATGCATCATGCAGCAGGCATGTTTTCTGTCACGGCTCCGGCGCTGCGGGACTCCGGCGGTCCCACTCGAGCTTATCGTCGCAGATGGCTTTTGCTCTGGCTGGCTGGCCGGCTTTGCCGGCCAGCCTCAGCCGCGGCGGCGAGCGTTGAACCCACCTGCTCCTCAGCTCGTGGGCCGCCTCGCCCCTCCGCGCCTACGCGTGTCTAAATTACACTCTAGCGTAGGGCAGACAAGTCTACGTGGAGTCAGTTTTGCCGCGATTCGTTTCTGTTACTGATTTTTTTTAGCACAACCATAACGAAAACACAACGTATTAATTTTTAAGACAATATTTGAAATCAATTGAGGGTTAATATGTTATTTTTATTTTTAAGCAAAAATTATATCAAATGAAGTTATAGAATATGATTATTCTACCAATATAGCTTTATAGAATAAGTTGTTAGAGAATATGAGTATTTGGTGTTGTCTAATTTGAAATAGTTGTAAACATATTCTTGCCACACCAAAGCTGAGACGGCACGCTTTACGTTGTGCCTTTATTTAAACTCGACAACACATTGAGGTGTTATAACTAGAGACGACAACCGCGAAGTAAGTTTTTGCGCACTGTGTTGCGTGTGGCCTTCGATCACATTTAAAAAGTAGATGCACTATCAACGCTCACAAAACGACTAAACGAAAAGAGTACCTAGCGAGATGTTTAGCTACTCATTTCGATTAGTAGTGTGCGAGCTAAGTGTCAACATCACGAAATGCTCCTTAAAAAATTGATATTCGGCCAAAATAGTTACGTTAGTCGAAGTCTTTCTACCATCGGGAGTCCAGAAGTACGGCGGGTTACCACCCTTACTTGGTTGATATTCCACTCATACGCACCAAGCGCTATTAGTCTTCATTCATAATGCGTACAGCCAAGGTATGGAATTCCCTGCCGGCGTCTGTGTTCCCTAGTGCATATAGCCCCAACATTTTTAAAGCCCGAGTGAATAGGCTGCTTCTGGGCAAGCTCGCTCCATCGTCGGCCACTTCTTAATCCTACGGATAAGAATGTGGCCAAGAGCAAGCCCATTTATTACAAAAAAAAGTTATTTATTTAGCATTAAATTATCTAGGTTACTTAATTATTACAATAAAATCAAATTCCAATGTGCGGTTGCTAACCGTACACATAATAATATACGTAAAATGCATTTGTCAAAGCCGCCACTATTCCTTTACGATTTAGTACAGAATTGTGTATATTTTTTATATGTGATCTAAGGTTGCGGCCTATAGGCTACGCCTCAGTGATTGTGAGTGATCCAAACGATTATGGAGCTTGCGGTCGCAAATCAGTGCGCGAAAAATTTCTTCGCGATGTCATCTCTAGTTATATTACCTCAATGGCACAACACATGCCTTCGCGGTGCGGCGGCATACTTCAGTCAGTTTGCTCCTTTTACTGGAAAACTAAGACTGAATGAAAGCTCACAAGTTATGTAGAATAGAGTGAATTTACAAACAAGATGCCAAGGCGAAAGCAGGGAAGCAAACTATTTTGAGTACGAAGTTACCGACGTGCCCGGGGCGGCACGAATGATTTTTGAGGGAGTTTTCCTCTCAGCTCCCACCTCCCTGTCCAGGTCTAAAGGTGGGACCGTCTCGGCAAGGCAATCTCTCGTGTTTACCCCAGACTATTATCCCTGAAGGGTTAGTCTGAGACTAGGCAATGAGGACAGCAAAAGTGATTTATCATCAGTCTATAAACGCCCCACTGCTAGACAACGGCACATGGGGTGATCGGGCTACAGTGGCCACCACGCTGGCTCAATGCGGGTTAGTGAGCAAGCTTTAACGTGATCGAATGGTTAAATCATCATCAGCGTCATTATCAGCCAATGGACGTCAACTGTCAGACAAAGACTCCAAGGATCTCTACCTCGACCAGTCTTGTGCTGCTCGCATCGCTGCAGAACAGCTATGTCATACATTTAGATAGAATTGTGTTGGCAACACTTGGGACGTGAAGCAACGGCAGACGGAAGGGAGCCAGCTGTCACTTTGGAAGAAAAACCAACGGTCGCGCGCGCTTGATTACATAAATTACGGACTGTGTTGATAGTTTGAGTAAAGTGATATAGTTGCTTTGTAATATCATTAAGTAAATACAGTTCGGTTTATTATACGTTCATGGTTTCACTTGTCCCAAATTTCAAAGTCGAAATTTTTAAAAACCAGTAGGCCAATTTTGATGATGCTCGGCATGCTGAGGTAAAATATAGAGATCTAAATAGTTTGTTGAAAACATTTCCAAAAAACGTTTATTTGACTGAGTTATTGCGATTTTATACTTTCTATAGTGGACTTTAAATCGCAATAACTCAGCTAAATAAACCTTTTTTAAAAATGTTATCAACATACTATTTAGATTCCCGTATTTTACTTTAGCATGCAAAGTTTCATTAAAATTGGCTTATTGGTGTTTAAAAATGTCGACTTGGAAAATTGTATGGGAAACCGAAATGCGTAAACCCTCATTAAGACGTAAAGAATTGTTAACAATAGCAGTTTTGTGTGGGACAGCTGTTTTTTTAAGCACTTTCAGTGTTTTTCGCATACTATTAGTACGTTGTTTCGTGTTTCGCATACTAACACTGTTGTTTCGGGTATACCTATTATTAAAAACAAAAGTTCTTATTTGTACACAGTGAACAATAAATAACTATTCTATTCCAAACACCCTGTATAAAATTGTTTTGTAAATTGGAGTTGCTAAATGTATTGATTAATGTTGCAGCAACCCAACACCAACAAGTAAATGTTGTATTGGGTATCTCATGTGCCGAAGCTGTGACTGTGACAAGCGGTGCGCGGGCGCACTTCCCACGCTCATCGATTGTGACACTGTAATCGGAACTCTTTTGTGTGTTTCATTCATATTATATCGACACACCCTCTATTTTTATTTAATGAATGGTTCATTCATTTGTACAATTGGAATGAGCTACGCATCGGAATCTCTGGTATGTAAACTGAGCGGCGGCGTCCTTACATTTCTATAATGCCGACCCGTCTTAGCAGCGAGATTATTTGCAGGCCACACGAATAGCTACAGTCCGATAAATTTGGGGTTCCTAGTGAATATGGTGAATTGAATAGTCCGTATTCCGAGATTGAGAATAAATTGTCATACTTACATTTTATTGAGAAATTATAAAGTAATATATGATTTAACAAGCGGCCGCTCGCGGTTTCACCCGCGTGGTTGCCGTTTTCCGTGGGAATATCGAGATAAAAACTATCCTATGTGTCAATCCAAGTTATAAACTATCTGTATGCCGAATTTCATCCAAATACATTCAGTAGTTTTTACGTGAAAGAGTAACAAACATCCATAATATTTTTACAAACTTTCGCGTTTATAATACTAGTAGAATACATTTACAACATCACCTTTATATTTTTAACCCCCGCCCGACGCATATAGAGGGTTGTTATAGTTTGACGTGTTTGTATTAGTAGATTAGATACTAACTTATTAACACGTTCACGACACAGAAAGATCATCAACAAACAAACAAAATATAAAAATAATTAAGAATTAACGGTGTCGCGTAGCAGTGAAAGAATACTATCACCCCTTCTCTTCACTTGGGTTTCATAAAAAGCGACTAACGGACTAAAGACTGCACATACATCCAACAGCATTGAGCGGCGATGGGCTCACCACCTGCTGTCACGCTGAGCATATGTGCATTCGCTATTTGGTGAAAAGTGGACTATGCAGAGGACTGCTTTTGCGGTCTTCATTGCTTAGTCTCTGAAAAACCCTTCGGGGCTAATTGTCGTAATTATATGTAAGAATATAAACACTACCAAAATGCGGAACTCGAGACCTCCAGCTCGAAAACAGGACGCTCTCATTGCATTACGCACCTTCGAATTATCACTAATTGCGTTCCATCACAATGTTTGCGAGACAGGAATGACAATCAGAATCGCCGAGTAGAGGCAGGAGTTGAAACGTTCCCCGCTCCATAAGGGAATCATCTTGAGCGCGTCATCAGAGCATTGAGGACATTTTTCAAAGAGTTTCAATTTGGGTCGGGCGGCGGAGGGCTGAGGGCGGCAGGGCTCGTTACCCAATGGTAGTACCCCAATGGGTATTACAACTGGAGACGACACCGCGTAGCAAGTTTTTGCCCATTGAGTTGCGGCCCGTGGCCCGTGGACTACAAGCGCCTCAGCGATTGTGAGTTTTTCCCTCAGTGCTACAATTTTTAAACGAGGCGTGAAGAAGCACTTTGTGGCAGGGTTTGAAATTATTAAGATATATATGCACTTTGATAATTATCATGATAATTATCCGATAATTATCAAACAGATATAAGCCTAGCACTCCTTTTTTAACTGACATTACATATCAACATTTACGTTAGAAGCACGTAGATTCTAGTAAATAAATTATACAATTTTACAATTAAGGTGATCTTTTATTAATGTTTCGTTTATAATTTCGTGAATAAAAACTTGCAACTTTTCGATTATACTTATCAAGATAATTTTATCAATGATAATTATCACTACGAACCTTGCTTTGTGGGCAGGCAAGGTGAGGGCGACTGATGCTTCATCTGGTTAACGCTGTCCACTTGTCTTCGCGCATGGACTCCAACTCCAACTAAACGGTAGAGTGGTGTAATCTGCCGTGCTACGCGTAAAAAAAAGAGTGATGCATGCGATCTTGCGGCCGAAAATCATTGCCCGCAAATATTTGCTTTGCAGTAGTGCAGTCTCTAGTAATAATACCTCAATGCTCGTTACGCGTGCTCTCAGCGCGCGGAGATGAATAACTTACGGTGATGGTTCAAGTTCAAAATTGACGTGACAGGTGAGTTTATACGACGAACAACGTGTCGGGTTGATAAAACAGTTTGAGGGGAACTCTTTTACGGGTTACGGGAAGTTTTAAGTTTTTTTTTTGTTACTTTCCTTTTTTTGATTATATAATGGCTTGGTGCGGTAAGCACATTTAGCCAGTGTCAAGTAAAGGAGATAATAGTATATTTCTTTGCATAAAGTCTTCGATCAACAATACCAACTAGATAACGCGTCACGTACAAAATCAAAGCTAAATTCTGTCCACGTGAATAAATACTTTTTTAAAGCAATAAAAAAAACTCCTGTCACTAGTTAGGATGTGGGCGAGGGCGAAAGGCTTTTTAAAAAGCTTATTTATAAACAGATAAGAAGGTGTTGATGCTCGGAGGAGCTGGTTAAGACTGACTTTATTTAATCTTGTATTACAATATATAGTATACTTAATGTTCTTGTTTACATGACAAAAGGTTATCTAATTAATGCTGTACATGAATTAGGTCGTTAGCAATCATGGTCATAACAATGGTGTTGATTGTCCTCGTTTCCTGCTACGTGTTATCTTCATGGCTGCTTCCTGGTACGTGGTGTCTTATCGTGCTATGTGGGTGGTTTACACCTACATAACTCCTCCCCTCTTAAGAGAAAGGCGCGTCGTAGATTGAAGCGGCTTGAGAACAACTTCTTCGCCGTCTTCTGGCGTGATACTCCTGGTCTTGGTTCTTCGAAGCCACCAGAATTTGTATGCTGCCGTCGTTAATGCTGCTATGATGATTATTATGTATAATAGTATGGATGACCAGCTGGGTGAGGTTGTTATCCATGACACTTTTTCTGGGGGTGCTATTTCTTTTGACCTTTGTAGTAGTTTATTTAGATCATCTAATTCGATTGTTTCTAGGTTTACTGCGATTGCAGATGGGTTTGGTGTTTTATATGCGCGTGGCAGTGGAATCGATTCCTTTATGTTAATGTATTTCTGATGTGTTGTTAGGTATCTATCTGTGATTTGAATGGTGCATCTATTGTCTATTGTGATTAAATAAACACCTTTAATTCGCTGATACTGGACATCGTTTCCGCATGTTGTTTTCGCTACTTCTTCTTGCTTTATCATCGCAATCCAGCTATTATCTTGAATTTGTTGAATTAGGTTATTTCTGTAATTTGCTAGTATGTATGTGCAGTTATGTGGTTCTTGGTGCTGTATAAGTTGTGCTATGCAATCGTTGGATTGCTGCAGTTTTTGCCATTCTAGATGTTTACAGATGACGTCTTTGTCGGTGATCTTCAAACATGGTTCGTGGGGGTAAGCAAACTCGTCATTTCCCAAGATAAGGTAAGGGTTTTGTGGAATTAGGATAGTGTTGTTGTTATTGGGGATGGGGTAAAGGTGTAGGAGGTTATATGGGTGTTCTGTTACTAGTGGTATCTCCAATATGAAGTTAAGTGTTTCATTAGTACCATATGCTTTTACTGTAATTGCCTTTTCCAATAAGTGTATATTTTTTAACTTAGGTGAGTAGGGCAATCTTAAGTTTAATTGGTTTTGTATATAATTTAATTCTTCTATGAGGTAGCTTGGGTCTATTATACTAGGGTGTAGCTTGTTTAAGTGCGAAAATGTAATTGCATCTTCTAACATATACAATCTATTGTAGAGCTGTTGGAACGATCTTCCTATTTCACTGTATATACTTGTTATTTCATTTCTTTTTTCTAATGAATTTGTTACTTTTGAGATTTTATTAATAGTTAAAGCTATTAATTCTTGATTTGATTTTATTTGTTTAAGTTTAGTTTCGTATTCCTGCGTGAAATCTTTAACTAGTCCTATCGTGTTCTGTTGGCTATTTGCATTATTGTTTACTACTGTTTTAAGTGTTTTAATTTCGCTCTCAAATTTTGCTGCGTCTTCCTGATCTAGATTTCCTGTAATTGATTTTATTATTGAGCCTAATCCGTTTATTAATCCTCTTTTTTGTCTGTAACTTTTTCTAAGACCTATTCTTTCTAATCCTAAATATTCTAGTTTACTTTCTACTGTATCGATTAAATATTCTATTTGCTTGTGTGTTGACAAGTCCTTTATTGTATTATTTTCTTTAAGTTTTATTGTGAAGTAATTACTACATATTTCTATGTATATTTCTCGTAGTTGTGTAATATTATAGATGACTATGAGGTGATATGTGTCTAGTTGATATTGGGCCTTCGCTTCGGTTAGCACTAAAATTCCATTGTGGTTGTCTATTGGCTCAATGATCGCTGTTGCTGTGGTGAGGTGGCATATGATGGTGATGCAGGCGATGGTGTTCCTGAAACATTTTCAGGACGCCTTAGTAAGCGGAAGTGTACTCTGATAGTTTTCGCGTTAATATGTTTTCCTACTATCTCTGCTATTTGTTCTGGGTGTATTCGGACTATTGTGTATGGTCCTAGGTATCTGGGTTCCTGCTTATTAGACCTTGCTGTTTTTGCTACCTGTTTATACACCTTGTCTCCTACTTTGAAGTTGGGTGTTTCTGTATTTAAGTTGTTTTTATCTATTACTACTTGTTTGTTTTTTGATAATTTTGAATTCACTAGTTTTTGTATGTTTTCCATAATTTGTTTGTGTTTAATTACATATTCCTGATAAAATTCTTGTGGGAAATGTAGTTCCAGTGGGTTTCTGCTACTTGTGTGTCCGTATAATAATTCGAAAGGAGTAAATCCTGTAGCTGAGTGTATTGTGTTATTGTATGCTATTATTGCGTATTTCATGAGGTTAGATGGTTCATCTTTATCTGTGATACGTTGAATTCTAATTATTTCTGCAAGTGTTGAATGTAATCGTTCTATAGGTGAATTTGAGTTAGGGTTATATGGTGTTGTAAAATGTATATGTATGTTGTGCATTGCACAAATTTCTGTTATAACTTCATTGTCGAATTTTGTGTCTGAGTCAGTTGTTATTTTTATTGGAATTCCTATTGTAGAGAAGATACTTAATAGGGCTTCGGCTATGTGTATGCTTGTAGCGGCCACAAGTGGTATTGCTTGTGCATATTTTGTGAAATTGTCAATTATTGTTAAAAATGTTGTACCTCCGCTACTGTATAAATCCATGTACATATGTTCCATGGGTTTATGTGGTGTTTCTGTGAGTGATAATGGTAGTTTTAAGGGATTACGTTCGTATTTGCTTTTTAAGCATTTTTCACATTTGTTTATATATTTTTGTATTGATAGTAGCATGTTTGGCCAATGATAATTTTTGTGTATTTGCTTATAGGTCTCTTGTATCCCTCTGTGAATTGTTTTACCTTCGTGATATTTTTTTATTAATTCTTTTTGTTCGTTAATGTTTTCTATTAGTGTCGCTCTATTTAAGCAACGGATTAGTTTAGGACCACGGTCATTGAACGTTGTTTTATATATTTTACAAAAGAGTGCGTAGTAATCTTCATGATGGAAGTAACAATGAAATATTCTGTCTGGGATTGTGTGTTCTAATAGGAATAATTTTATTTGTTCCAAAGTGTTATTGATGGGTATAAAAACGTCTTTTATTATTATTCTTCCTTTGGATCTGTCCTCGACTATGTACTGATTTCCCGGTGTTTTTCTAATATGTAACTGTTTTAATTGTCTGTCTATTGCGTCTTGTATCTCTGGTATTTGTTCAGTTTCTTTGTTGTTCCCAGTATCGATATCTTCGTTAATGGGTACCTCGGGTGTTAGTGGCGGTATGTCGGGTGTTATGGGCATGTCTAGTAAAGTACGTATATCTATATTTTCTAGGTCTAACTGTTCTTCTGATGTACTAGGTTGTTGTTCGCTTATTTCATTATTGTAAATTATTTTTACACGAGATAATGCATCAGCATTGGTGTTTAGTTTACCTTTTTTATATTGCACTTCATATTCGTATTCTGCTAATTTTAATCGCCATCGTGTTAATTTTGAATTTGGGTCTTTTAGGGACATTATCCAAGTTAATGGTCTGTGGTCTGTGTAGATTGTGAATTTTTTTCCATATAGGTATGGGCGGAAATATTTTATGGCCCATACTATTCCTAACAACTCTTTTTCTATTGTAGAGTATCTTTGTTCTGTTTCTGATAATGTGCGTGATGCGTAAGCTACAGGTTTGTCTGATCCTAGTGTTCCCTGTGATAGTATTGCGCCTAATGCCACGTCTGATGCGTCTGTTGTTAATATGAATGGTTTTTCGAAATCTGGATATTGTAGAATTGGTGCATTGATTAATATTTCTTTACATTTTTCAAATGACTCTATATATTCTGTTGTTAACTCCACTTTGTTGCCTTTTTTTAAGCATTTTGTTAGTGGTTTTGTTAACTTAGCGAAGTCCTGTATAAATTTTCTATAGTAGCCCACTAGGCCTAAGAATGATTTAATTTCTTTTTGTGTTTTAGGTATTGGGAACTTTTTTATTGCTATTATTTTGTCTTGATTAGGTTTAAGGCCTTTTTCTGTTAATGTATGTCCTAAAAATTTGACTTCTTTTTGCAGGAATTCCGACTTATCTAATTGTATCTTTAGATTATTTATTCTGAACCTATTAAAAACTTGTTTGCATTTATTTATATGTTCCTCTAGTGAAGACGAGTAGATGATTACGTCATCAAGGTAAGTCAATACGTTATCTATACCTCTTAGTACTGAGTCCATTAATCTTTGAAATGTACTTGGTGCATTTTTCAGGCCAAATGGCATTCTAAGAAATTCGTAATGTCCTCTGTCTATAGTAAACGCTGTTTTTTCTATATCGTTTGAATGCATCTCTACCTGGTGGTAGCCTGAGGCTAAGTCTATTGTCGTGAAGTATTGTGCGCGTCCTAATTTATCTAGAATGTCATCTATGTTTGGTAATGGGTATTTATCCTCAATTGTTTTGTCATTCAGTTTTCTGTAATCTATTACTAAACGCCACTTTTGTTGTCCGGAGGCATCTGCCTTTTTTGGAACTATGTGTACTGGGCATGACCAAGGGGAACTACTTTCCTTTATTATGTTTTGTTCTAGTAGTTTGTCAATTTGTTTTTTTATTTCTTCCTTTTGTTTAGGTGCTTGTCTATAATTTCTTACGAATATTGGTTTTTCATCAGTTAAACGTAAGCTGTGTTTAACTTCGTGTGTGAAAGTTAATGGGATTTGTTCGCAATGAAATATATCTCTGTAGTTATAGCAAAGTTTTCTTATGTTTCTTTTTTCTTCGGGATTCATGTGATCTGTTCTTAATCTATTTAGGTTTTCTTTCAGGTAATTTTCTGTTTTTTTATTCACTGATATGTTATTTATGGATACTATGTTTGATAAGTTTGTCTGTTTTAGTTTTGTTAGATTTAATTGGCAACTATTTTTTAATTTAATTGTATTATTTGAATTATTTATTACTGATGTTGTCAAGTTTCCGTTTTTTACTGTAACTAAAGCTGCTGGGAAGTGAAGACCGTCTTGTGTTATTTTTTCGGTCAATAGGTATTCGCCTTCGTTATTATTACAAAGTAAACTGATTATTTGTTCTGATTTGGGTTTAATTGTGCTATATGATTTAATGTCATCCCTGATTGGTATTTGTGTCTTGTCTGTGCATAACATCATATTCTTAATATCTAATTTACATTTTAATGGTATTAAAAAATCTAATCCTAATAAACCTCTAAAATCAGTGTCAAAATCGAATAGTAAAAATTTATGAGTTATTGTTCTCTTAAATAAGCTATGTGGAAGTGTGATAATTGCTACTTTGTCGTGTTTAGAAGTTGCGTGTGCTGTTTTTATATAGTGTGTTTGTTCTCTTATTTCGCAATTAATGTTTTTGTTTTTTACTATATTAGGGTGAATTAGTGATTGTGAGGCACCTGTATCGAGTAAGAATCTGCCTCCTAACTCGCTGATATATATGTAAGGTAAGCGGTTATAATTCTGTACGTTATTCATGTAAACTATGTTATAAGATTTTCGAAATTGTCGGTGAGAAAATTTTCGTCATCATTTACATCTTCATTATTTTCGGGATTATCTATTTCCTCATTTATTGAATCATCTTCTTGATCCAATGTTTGAAAGTGGAAATTTTTATTTGATTGGTTTGGTGAAGGTTTCTTATTATATTGTTCCTTCCTATTCTGAGCTATGAATTTGGTCTGAGTGTTTGTATTAAAGTTAGGTTTATGGTAAGGAGGTTTATTATTGATTTGTAGGGCCCTCCTATTCCTAAGTTTAACCTCTTCTTGTTTCGCGATTGTTACTGCTTGTTCCAAATTTTCAACGTGTTGTAATTTTATGAATATTGCAGTCATTGGGTTTATCTTTTCTAAAAATACATTAAGCGCCATTTGCCGATAAAATTCTCTTTTGTTGGGATCAGATAGTATAAGTGTACTTTCTAAAGCCCTTATTTTTTCTGAAAAAATATCTAAGTTATTATCTTTGTTCAGGCGCATTAATTCCTGTATTAATTGAATTTCATTACGGAATTCGCCAAATCTATTTTTTAACGTCGCTTTTATCTCGGACCAGGTTTTTGCACCTGTTCCTTCTGAGAGCGCCTCAACAGCTTTACCGGTAAGTTTGTTTCTTATTAAACAAGCTACACTGGGGTCGTCCCCATTCGTGATTAAATTTAGTGCGTTTTCTACGCCTTCTAAATAGAATGCTAATGTTCTTTTGTTGCCATCGTATGATGGTAACAATATAGAGAGGGTACTATAGTCAATTGCAATAGTTTTTTCCTCGACTGTGCTAATGTCTAATTTCTTTTCGTTGGCCATTTTTATCCTCAGATTAGAAATACCACAATTAACACAACAAAATATAGGTTACACAAGGTTAGTGTGAAAGGACTCTTGGTAGTAAACAGAGTTTTATGCTTACCACTTGAGCATTATCGATGATAGATTGAGTCTTCTGTTTGATATCTGCTGCCGACGACCACTGTAGATTCTTGACCCGCGTTACGAAGTCGAGCTCACTGATTCGAACTTGATTCGCTTATGAACGCGTGGTTTACCGACTGCGCCAGTTAGGATGTGGGCGAGGGCGAAAGGCTTTTTAAAAAGCTTATTTATAAACAGATAAGAAGGTGTTGATGCTCGGAGGAGCTGGTTAAGACTGACTTTATTTAATCTTGTATTACAATATATAGTATACTTAATGTTCTTGTTTACATGACAAAAGGTTATCTAATTAATGCTGTACATGAATTAGGTCGTTAGCAATCATGGTCATAACAATGGTGTTGATTGTCCTCGTTTCCTGCTACGTGTTATCTTCATGGCTGCTTCCTGGTACGTGGTGTCTTATCGTGCTATGTGGGTGGTTTACACCTACATAACTCACTTGAAAATAAAAAAACGTCAATAACATTTAGTGGTAAAATCAACCTAAAGGGGCAACAAATAAAGTACTTTTTCCTGTTATTGTATTGCGTGAAAATAAGAGCTCACTTCTGAAGTGAGCTGCTATTTACCGAGACATATTTTTAGCGCCGACCTGACATCTAGTTTTTTGATCGAAGCATAAAGTAGATAATAATAATAAGTGAAATTATGAACGTTTAATTGTAAATGATATTCCCCCGAACCCCTTGAATTTCAGTTAAGATGTGGTAGTCTGATCGACATAGTTACAGTCACGATTATCTCAAAGGGTAAATCAGAGACTAGGCAATGAGGACTACGAAAGTGGTGTAGTGCCGCACTTTACGGCACACCTAATAACAACTGCCGATAGTTGCATTTTACGACAGCTAAGATAAGAAAAAAATATGAAAAACTAGCGGCCGCTCGCGGTTTCACCCGCGTGGTTCCCGTTCCCGTGGGATATCGGGATAAAAAGTATCCTATGTGTTAATCCAGGTTATAAACTATCTGTATGCCGAATTTCATCCAAATCCATACAGTAGTTTTTACGTGAAAGAGTAACAAACATACACACTCACAAACTTTGGCCTTTAAAATATTAATGTGAAGTGTGATTTTAAATTACTCGCAGAAATTAGTTACACCCTAATGGAAACTGTTTGTCGTATTCTTCGGGGAGAGCTAGACTGTCCTTTTTTGGTGCAAAGGTCTTGCAAGTTGTTTGCTCCAGGCAGGTATTTTAGAGCCCGTATCATGCATCTGAATGCGCTTCTGGCAGTGGCACCACAGTGTGATGTGTTTGCCGGAAGATTGACGGATGTACTTAAGGATTGCTTAGAGTTCTGTGAGCGAGATGGTAGAATGGTCTGTCCTTTGTTATAAGTTTATTTTTATTGTTTATTGGTGTATGTTACATATTGTTCAGTGCATTAGTGTATACTGTAACGCTGGCAATGTTTGTTGAATAAATAAATTACTAAATAAATAAGAGATGGATTAGTTTTATTATGAGCCACCCACCACAACTCCTTATCGAATGATGAATAAATCTAGCTCTCTAGCCACCACCAGGGTGACCTTTCTAGCGGAGACGTCGCGGTTACGGCGCGGGGACTCAAGGTTAAGGTTTTCGTGCACCGTCTAGACGACGCGGCAAGGGTGTTGCATCACACGGTAGGTTATTTGCGAGAAGACATAGGTAGTATAAAAGTTATAATTTGTCATTTATACTAAAGGCTTCAGGCCGTGTGGTTGTAGCGGTCACGCTCATGTGCTTCGATAACCGCGGTAGGCCGCGCGCTGGGTGACAATAATTTGAATTTTCTTTAGGAAAGTTGAGACTAAAATGTAAAAAAAAATGTTTTTTATTTTATAATTTGGTTGTACGTACTGCTGCTATAGGGTCACGTAAAAAAAAATTGGCGGGGGGTCCAAAATTAACCCTGTAAGAGCTCATTTGCCAGGACGGGCAAAGTGTGTTTTCAGATTTTCCGATGCATACCCATTGAGGTAAATAAACTAGAGAAGACGTCCCATACAATAAATGTGCACAGCCACAATGATACTTGTACCGTGGTGCGGGGCTTACCTAGTTGTCATAGAAATGTCTAAGCGCGCAGTATATAAATATTGTTATAATACTGTTACTCTATGGATTTTACCGTAACATGGCCGCCGCTTCATGTCTCGGCGATTTGATAAAATAATTAGTCAAATGCATGATACATCGATAATGTAGTACGTATTTCCAGGTGAAAAGTGATCCTTTGGTTTTATTTGTATTTCCTGAGTTGTTTTAGCACACATAAAGGTATATTTTAATAAAACAGAACACAGAATACACAGTTATTGTTGCGTCTAGCGCCTGCCACAGATTACTACAGTTGGAGCGAGCTGGCTCTAACGCGTGTAGCAAACAATCTAGTTGAGACGTCTTCTCTAGTACGTAGTACATTATAACTCAATGTGCATACCCGGGTTTGTGATCACCACCCCGCATCCGGCAAGCGTGGTGGATGATGGACCCAATGCCCATCTATTGTAGCCTTGCCGTAAGACAGTTTACTTACAGGCTGTACGATACGACAGTGAAGTAAAGCTTTCTTATTTGGCCCCCTAGCAAGTGGCAAAAGCTCACGTATCGAATCGTTAGCTTTTGCCAATAGTAAAATTGGTAGACTTTACTGATATTTTAGCTAATACTAACTCCAGCCGATCGCTAACACAGAATATTATAATTTAATGAAGAATAAATTAATAAAGAATGATGTTACTCAAATAGCTTTACCTACTTTAATTGTAAAACTAATTACCAATTTAGCGTTCGCTAAAAGACGAGCGTTGACACAGGTACATACGTGAAATCCCACATATTCATCAATCTATTTTACATGTAATTATGGCTCACTTGACTAGGCCCTCTGCGAGAACTTCGCGACCTTTAAGTTTTTAACTGTCAAAATATATTTTTAGCCCATTGTATTTGTACCGATTTAAAAGTAACCGTGTAACTCTTGCGCTGTTCAGTCAGCTGCCTCCGTCCAAAAAAATTACGTCAACAAGTCATTTGACAAACAATTAAACAAAAATTAGCCCTGAAGCCCTGCAGCTCATTGTGCTTAAAGCGTTCCCTAAAAATTCTATGAGATCTAAATATAGGAGCGTAAAGGTTAAAACATCGGTTCGTCTGCGTCGACCGAAATAGCCATGCGGAACAAAATTGAACAAATATCAATTTTATTTACATTGTTAAAAGGTTTCATGTCACTTGTCAAAATATCGAAGCTGTGACGAGATGAGAGACTGGAGTCGATCCGTGGTGGTAGTCAATGTGTTTCGTGTTATGTGCTGCTGCGTTTTATGTGCTGGCCAGCAACTAGCAACTCTGTCAAAGCATCAGCCAAACTTTGATAAGAAAATAATTTTTATAATACTTAACGTTTAACTCTCACATTCATTATCGAATTGTTCCCTTTACGTCGAGTCTGAGAGTCTATTGTTCTTGCAAAATATTGCTTTCTATTATTCTATTACCGTTACGTCGAGTTTGTTTAATAGGTACAGTCAGGATATAAATTAAAAGCCATTATCGTTAAAATAATGTTTTATTGTTTGTTGTAATACACTATGATTAAGTAATTCAAATAAGTAGGTAACAATCGCTATTAACAGTATAATGTTATGTAATTAAGTAATAGTTCTTCTCAAATAAGTTAATAAGTAACTTATAGTTTTTTTAACCTATAGGTATAAATTGCAGTATAAGCATCACCCTTAGTGTAAATAAACCAGCATATACAGTAAATATTTCTTTTCTTTCTTAATGTACAGTCACGAGCACCAATATGTATACACTTTGACCCTTATTCCATTGTATTAAGAGTTACAATTGTTTACATATTTTTGCTCGTGACTGTACCATACATCACAGTATAATCATCACTACTAGTGTTAATGTAAATCAGTATATAGTTTTACAGTAAATAATTATTTTAAAAAAGTAGCTTTCTTAATCTATATAAATCACAGTCTAATCATCACTATTAGTGTTAATGTTTAATCAGTATATAGTTTTACAGTAAACAATTCTTTTAAAAAAGTAGCTTTCTTAATCTAAGTATATAAATCACAGTACAATGGAAACACTGGAACTTTTTGTCCTTGTCAGAATTGAGACGTGCAACGCTGAAAACAAGAGATGTGTTAGAGAGACATGTATCTTTTCAGTATGTTGCAGTAAATAGTCTAATATGTTTAATAATAATTATAATTTGAATTGTTTCCTTTAAAATTAAAATTTTAAAAGATTATATGTTATTTTAGTAATTCAGTTTTTTTAACCCCTTGAGGATCGCAAACGCAGACATAATTCAAAATCAATTGTGTCGCGGTCGTCGGAGGTCTTATGATCCTTAACCTATTAAAAGAATTATTTACTGTAAAACTATATACTGATTTAAAATTAACACTAATAGTGATGATAAGACTGTGATTTATATACACCGAGACATTTTGGTGGTTGTTTTCCCGCGGCAGAACGATTTACCTTTAGTAGTACTATCGAATCATGCGAGTTATTTTTTGAAAATAAAAATATTTCTTTTCTCAAGTAATCAAAAAATAATCATCAACTCGAAAGCGTGAGAATATTACTTAGTGTGGGAGCTTCTTTTAGTTAAACATTGATTCCATGCGGCAGGTAGTACCCAAATACGTCACAATCTCGTATAAGAAACTATCGTTTCTCACGCTTTCGAGTTGATGATTATTTTTTTGATTACTTAGTTGAAAACAAAAATATTTTTATTTTCAAAAAATAGTAAAACTAAATACTATACTAAATATTAACACTAGTAGTGATGATTATACTGTGATTTATGGTATATTAGGAAAGCTACTTTTTTTTAAAGAATTATATACTGTTTATGCTGGTTAACATTTACACTAATGGTGATGATTATACTGCAATTTATACCTATAGCTTAAAAAAGAGACTATATTTGAGAAGAACTATTACTTAATAACAATATTATACTGTTAATAGAGATTGTTACCTTCTTATTTTAATTACTTAATCATAGTGTATTACAACAAACAATAAAACATTATTAAAATGATAATGACTTTTAATTTATATCCTGACTGTACCTTTCAAACAAACTCGACGTAACGGTAATAGAATAATAGAAAGCAATATTTTGCAAGAACAATAGACTCTCAGACTTGACATAGGTATAGGGACTCGACGTAAAGGGAACCATTCGATCAATTATCTAGCCTAACCAGTTGCCCAACAGGTTGCTGTTTCCTTGGTTATAGATAACGGATAAACATACTACACCCAAACCCGAAATCAATTTGGAAAATCAGTTATTTTTTCTAAATTGACCCGACCGGGAATCGAACTCTCGACCTCAGAGATGGCGACACGCAAGAACCGGCGTGCTAACTAATATATCATTGAAATTACGTCTTCGCTATAATTGGTTGGTATTGGTATAACCACAGTATAATTACCCTGGTATAACCTTGCTAAAGCGGATTTGTGACCACTACTGATCACAAACCTAAGGCATCGAAAAATCAAAAACACACTATTATGACTGACCAGGGAATTGAACCCTTGACTTCCGGTTATCGGACCAAACGCTTAGCCACTCGGCCACTTAGGAATTTGTTTAGTATACAAGTTATAAATTAGTTTTGGCTTTTTACGACGACGTAATAGTTTTATGTGACTCCTAATTCTTAAGACATTCATTGCCAAGTTTAATTATAAGGCTTTGAATCAGAATTAATCAAATAAATGGCCAGATATATTTGTTTTTTAATAAATTAGCGGCCAGCCGAGCGTGGCTATTAAATTTAATGGAGACCTATAGATTTTGATTAAGTTCCAGAGGAATGAGATAAGTCTCCTAACAATGGATTTGTAACTATCTGTACGAACACACCCACATGTGCGATCGGTTTGCGATTGTGATAATGCCGCTCGCGGTTTCATCCGCGTGGTTCCAGTCCCCGTGGGAATATTGGAATAAAAAGTATCTTATGTGTTAATCCAGGTTATAAACTATCTGTATGCCGAATTTCATCCAAATCCATTCAGTAGTTTTTACGTGAAATAGTAACAAACATACACACTCACAAACTTTCGCCTTTATAATTTAATGTGACAACAACGCGCAACGGGTCAACGGAAGGAGATATTAAAATAAATTATTAATATTCGGTTAAGTCGACATATTATATTATTAATAGAACAGAGCCGTGTCGTGTGTGTAGCGGGTCACTAAAAGATACTACCAACCAACACCTCTCTTCGTTTGGGTGTCGTAAAAGGCGACCAACAACGCGACAGTCCCGAAGATTAACGTCATATCTTTAAGGGAGTTGTAGCAGATATGACGTTATTCTTCGGGACGTCTTCGGTAGTCTCTGACTAACCCTTTGGTGATAATCACAGAATAGTTTGAGGATAATAATAGTAAATCTATGACAGTACGTATGTAATAGAGCCTGTAAGGGCCGCTTCACATACTCGAAGTAAGTTCCCATTAGTCTTTTCTTGATATATAGTAAATTCATACGAAACTGTAATTTTAACTGAAAAGTTACATAATGCTATTCTTACTCTCCTTATCGGACATTGTGAAACAGGCTTTCAACAATCCTAACAAGAATTTGTTTGTTTATTTGTTACACTTTCACGCTGAAATTGTTAAACCGATTGTGATGAACTTTGGTACAGAGATAGATGGGGCCCTGAAAAAAGTTACAGGCTATTTTTTTCTGCGAGCGAAGCAAAGCCGCGGGCAAAAGCTAGTAATATAATAAATTTGTTACAAACAAGGTTCGGGTCATAAATCAAAGGACTCAGTCCCTGTCATTGCGTAGGCAATTACTCGCGCACACTGGCAATATAATGAGAGTGAATAGGCACTTTGCAACTTAACTTTACTTACACCGAGTACTACCTATGCAACTTGGACGAGTTGCATCGTCTCTCGTGTCTTAGATTATAATAAGTGACAATAAATAGAAGCGAATGCTCGTAACCGTGTGAATGTGATACTATAATTATAGGTTTTTTTTTTAATAAAAGAAGGAGAGGCAAACGAGCAGGCGGGTCACCTGATGGAGAGTAATCACCGCCGCCCATGGCCACCCGCAAAACCAGAGGAATCGCAGGCGCATTGCCGTTCTGAATGAATAGGGTTAAGGACGGAATAGGAATTTTGATAGGAAAGGGGGGGGATAGGCCTCCAGAACCTTACTGGCCGAACGAAACACAACAGCACCAAGTGCCAGGCGAGCCGGCCCAATGCGTGCTGTAGACTGCATGCAACGCAGCGTGGCTCTACCACTCAGTCAGTGTCACTCATTTAGCACCACCCATGGGTTACGTGTAGGGTCTCAAGAGTAAACCTACGGACGCGAGTAACTTTAACCCCCAAAAGGTACCTAACAATACCTCAAACTTATCTTTTTTTTCTTTTTTGTCCTTCTATGTGTAAGCACTGGCCTTCATCTCACCTAAAGTAAGTGACGATATGGACGATGGTAGAAGCGCGCTTCACTTGGAATCCTCAACCACTGAGAAATTGGCTATCTTATCTCTAAACTGTCAGTTCACAACAATGCTAATAACATTGTTGTTATGGCGCTAAACTTTACATAAGATGGGGGTAGCTAGCCGAGCGGACTAAACAAGCGCTACCACCAACCAAACTAAGTACACAAAGATGTTTAATTGAACCCGGGACCTCGGGGGTCTTAGCCATTAGACCACAGAGGCGCTTCAGTACTCAACTTACTCCTGACAAAAGATAAAAACTAGGGATGGGCCGAAATTCGTTTCACATTCGGTTTAACCAAATTTCGGCAGCTTGAGCAGGGGCCCAAGTCTGCTAATTTACGAATGGCATAATTGAATCGCAATTGGATCGTATTGTAATTGTTTGACACATTTGGTATTCTCTTACTCATATAAGAATACCTAATGTGTCAAACAATTACAATGCGATACAATTGCGATTCAATTATGCCATTCGTAAATTAGCAGACTTGGGCCCCCGAACTTCGGCATTCGGCCGACATTCGGTTCAAATGCCGAACTTTCGGTACAAGAAAATATTGAAATAACACTTGATCTTTTCTTACACTCATTGTATTTGCAACAAGAAAATATATCTATTACTTTACCTCGTTAATTCACTTAAAATCACGTAGATAATAATGTAAACAATAACGCAATTGTCGCGGGATTAACTTATTTTTTGCTAATGACCGGTCGGCCGGGACGGGAGACGAGGGGATTTGTCGGTTGCGGCTGGGTTGCGGGCGGGATGCAATACCAAGAATTGAAGGTAGCGCGTAAACTACTAGTTAGAACGTGTTGTAGTTGTAATAGAGAAAGCGCCGCCGTGAAAAGAACCGAACTTCGGCCGAATTTTGATATTTTTACCGAATGTTCGGGCGAAGTTCGTATTCGGTTCAAATCACATTCGGCCCATCTCTAATAAAAACCTATTCTTTTAATCATCATCATCATTTCCAGCCCTTCTTATCCCACTGCTGGGCGTAGGCCTCTCTATGTTTATGCCATTCGCCTCGGTCTTATTTATATCGTCGACCCATCTACCCATCATAATATCTCTTAATTTGCTTTATCATAATGTCATTAATTTTTGGTGATGAATATAATATTTCTAATAAAATGTGAAATACGACAACTGTACTGATCTTGCTTAAATACTTGTGGATGTAAACATAGGCTCAGAAACTAGGTCAAGTGTATAATAACACATGAATGAATTTAATGAATAATTAATAAATGACATTGATTCTGTAACAGACGTTTTACTATGCAATATTCATATTTTTAGAATACTGCGCAATATTTGTTTTTATATAATAATAGCCTTGTTATTCTAAGAAGCTGCTAGTTAAATAAAATAACACATGAGTACTTTTGAGGGAAACCCTTGTGGCAAGCCTATCTTTAGAAATAAACTTCATATTATTTGCATCAAGTGGCGCGCCTGCCACTTCGTCCGCGATTGGTCTCCACGAAAAGCTTTATTTATTATTTTACAAGAATAAATACATACAGTCTATGTCCACACGAAGGTCTAATTGGTGAGGTTTCATTTAATCGGGAAAAGTACTTTCGAAGAGTACCTGCTATGCTACATCCAAACTTTACCTCTCTTTAACATAGTATAGTTACAAATGATCTGCAAATGATGATGAATAATCCTATTTCCTAATATTATAAATGCAAAAGTTTGTAAGTATGGATGTATGTTTGTTACTCTTTCACGTAAAAACTACTGAATGGATTTGGATGAAATTTGGCATACAGGTAGTTTATAACCTGGATTAACACATAGGATACTTTTTATCCTGATGTTTCCACGGGATCGGGAAGCACGCGGGTGAAACCGCGAGCGGCCTCTAGTATAATATAACATTATTTTAATGTACCTACCTAAACAGAAACTAAATTTCTAAGTATTTATGATCATACGCCTACATCATCCCACTGCTGGGCACAGGCCTTCCCACATGGACAACATCACATGGAGAGGTTGGGCCATAACACACCATGCTGGCCCAACCCGCATTGGGTTTTTGTTGTTTTTGTTTTGTTTGAACATACTATTAATCACGACTATTACCCCCGATGGATTAGTCAGACTGGGCAATGAGGACAGCAAAAGAAGCCCTCTACCATAGTCAAGGTGACCCCATCGCCGCTCTATGCTGTTGGATGTATGTGCAGTCTTTAGTCCATTAGTCGCCTTTTATGGCACCCAAGGGAAGAGTGGGGGTGGTAGTATTCTTTCACCGCCACACAACACGGTTTTCTTTGAACATGAATAAAAACCTTGCAGATTAAGTAACACAATAAATTAAACGCAATAAGCGGTTCAAGGAAAATCTTTGTTGCGAATTTATTGCAATAATGCCTAGATTGGCCCAACAATTGCATCTGTAGTGTGTCCTTGACTGAGTTAGACATTGGAAGTAGACAAAATAACAAACCCAGGTAGGTACTTCAATCAAACAAAAAATCTCCTAATGTATTGTTTTTAACAAGTACACATATAATGTGTAGGTAAAGTTTATATTAATAATTAGATTATCGTCACTTAAAACCTAGTTACTCCTATCACATCTTCATCATCATCATCAGCCAGAAGATGTTCACTGTTGGACAAAGGCCTCCCCCAAGGATCTCCACCCGACCGGTCTTGTGCTGCTCGCATCCAGTGGCTACCCGCAACCTTCACCAGATCGTCGGACCACCTTGATGGAGGCCTGCCTGCACTGCGTATTCTGGTGCACGGTCGCCACTCGAGAACCGTTGTACCCCAAGGGCCATCGATCTATCACATCTTAAAATACCATAATTCCAAGCGTTACCTTAAGTTAACTATATTCGTATTATTCTCATTTTCAATCATAATATTGTTTGAAGCTATTAACTTTGTATTGCAAATTGGAAAATGGCAGATAAATGTGTGTCCTCCTAGCGCCTAATTGTTTGGTTTGACTTACTGTAATCAGTACAAGGTCACATTCTTATCAGGCAATGTTGCAACATACAGCTGCCTAGTTTCTACTTCATTGTTGTACTTTCGTATGGTACTTGAAACTGAAAATAGATAGGTACGTACCTTCATACATAAACAAAAATGGTTGCATTATAATCATAATACTTATGTGGGCAGTCTCTTTACAGACCTACTACTATACAATTAGATATTATGTTATAAGTGACTAAGTAGGTAGATAATATGTTAGCCTATATGTTATCCCACTGCATGAAATTAAGTAATCTCTACAATTGATTGTTATTATTGGTAAAGAAACAGCTACCCTTTTGGCTAAAAAATATGAATATGGACATGGGCTTCATTTGACATTTGAAGCCCATAATATGCCCATTTAAGGACAAAATATGGGCTTCAAATGTCAAATGAAGCCCATGTCGATATCCATATTTTTTAGCCGATAGACCCGCAGGTAGTTGAGACAACTAGTCTAGCTTGTATCCTGTTTTCTCCAGTGTGATTTTTATATTTATTACAATACTTATTTTGTACTTAGTTTTAACCCTCTGAAATGTTAACATATAATTCCCTAACATAATGTGTAAATTAGTAATTATCTGTGTGATGGGAACAATAATTACAGTGTTGTATTGAAAAGGGAAATTAGATTTGCTAAAAACAAAATTACATTTACATACCCATGTAGTCACAGGCACATAGTTATAGGCAGAATTGTTTATTTTGTATAACTACTTTTATTAGTTTCAATAGGTCTTACACAAAATTATGATATTACAAGCCTTCTAGCCCAGACTTCGGTAAGCCAAAAAGTAGGCACCAGCCTGTCTAATTATATACATACTTACTTCTTTAAAGGAAATGTTTACAACAGAATAATAATAAGGCAATAATAAAGAACAATTTACAACAAACAATTTTAATTCCAATTTTTCCTTGAATAACATGCGTCTTGACCATCTTTTTTACCAATTTGAGGGATGGGTTCTGGGGAACAGAAAGGATTATGTGGGAAATTAGGATAAAAAGCATAAACTAATGTAAAGGAGGGAAGGTAAAAAATATGATATCTAAGTACCTATAAGATAACGAAACATTGAAAAAAATTTGTCAACCTCAGACGGGAATTTGAGTTTATTTGAGCGTTTTTAATGCAAATAATCAAATATTAGGAATGGTATACCTTTAATTAGATCCTTCTTAAAACTTTGTAGTTTAAGTTGTCACATGAATTTTTAAGACCCACAATACATATTAGGTGATCTGTAGTTATTGATATCCTCCTGGCATGTAGAGTTATGCATAGCACAACAGAACATTTAGCTGACCAATAATTTTGTTAGGTTATTTATTTGTGGAACAGATACCTGTACATGGGAAGGTCGTATCAAGCTTGAGGTTTGCGAAAATTAGCTAACGTCATTGATAAAACCCACCCAAGAAAACAATACTAGTGTCACTGACCTGAGGTAAGTTGGCGGCGATTTGTCTCTGCAAGGAGTCTCGTTCTTTCTCCACCTCCTTGAGCCGAAGCTCCGAGTCACCGAGGCGCTCCTGCGTCTCCCGCAAGCTTTCCACCAGTTTATCTCGCTCATCGAGCATCGATACCATGAGCTGCTCGAAGTTCGCATCTTCGCCAGATAACTGTGAACTCCTCTGGCTGATACTGTCCTCAGATATCGTGGGCATCACGTCGCACATCATATTCCACATTTTAATTTACCATCAAACCAGAATACAAACGTACACGATACACCGATCAACACAATTTCGATCACCGTTTATTACATATGTTCCGGCACAAGTGTTACCTAAATCTAGCGCACGACACACAAATACGTAGTTTCACATGGTCAAGTTGTTCGAATAAGAATTTAGTCAACAATTCGGGAGACATTCTAGTCCGATATTTGGAAAGACACACCTAAAACTCGTTCTCCTACGATTCCATACTATCATGGCTCATCAAGCGGCATGTCTGCCATCTTGAATTAAAACGTCACTTTTGGACTTTTAAATTTACTTCTCCCCTAAAGGAAAGACAGAAGAAATGATTTTATACAGCTTGATCTTCAGTTTTGACATGGTATTATTTTACTAAGAATTTTTTAGAAAGCGAAAAGAAATGTGAAGTAAATGGTTCCATTATTTTTGTATTAAATAATAATAATAAAGAAAAAGCTCTTGTCACTGTCACAACGTGTCATTTCTTAAAGAAAATATGTTTTGGTTTTATTGGTTCTAATGTTGTTTTCGTCGTACAAAATTTCCGTAAGCAGTGCAATAAAAGCAGTAAGATCAATATCAAAAATGCAAAACACTGATTTGGTTGTTTTTAAATTACTTTTACAATAGAACACAATCCTGAACCTACTGACATTTCAACGTCAACAAGCAAACAACAACAAAATCAAAAAGAAATGATAACGAGAAACAGAGCTAAACGAAGCGCACGCCCTCCACCAGCGCCTACTCCGCCGACTTCAAGCTCCTCGTCCAATGATGACCTCAACAGGGTGTCAACCGACGAGTCGAGCAACGCCAGTGGGCGATTGCCGTCTCCGCCGCCACAACGACCAGCGCGACGTGGACGACCACCGCTGCCGGCACGCTTGGGATCAATGGGGCAACCTGCCCCGCGTACGACCCCCGCTACCGGTGGTGTAGTGCGCCGCATGCGATGGACTCAGCCTATAAATGAGAACTGCATGCGCGCCTACTATGGGGCAACAGAGGGAGGAACTAACCTTACTGCGTATCGTGTTCGGCTGCTGTCTTTGTTTCAGACCCTTGAACCGACCATCGACGTGTCTGCCCAACGATTGTCGGATCAAGTGCGGATAATCCAGCGTAACAACTTGCTGGATCAGTCAGCACTTGATCGGCTACGCCTGGAGTCACTACGTATTTGTACGGCTTCTTCTTCGGTACAGGATCACCCTGCCCCACAATTACCGGCCATGACGCCGGTATTGGTGGCGCGAGTAGATCCGGTACCTGACGATGAAGACTATATAAATACGAATGTAAGTACACAAGCGAATGAGCAAATGAGGAGCGCTTTGAACGATGCCATTCTACAGTATCGTGACAAGCGTAACTCTAGGCCGCGTATACCTTGTTTGCCCACGAATAGGCATAATTTGGCGTTAATGAGTGCCTTGAACGATTTACTGGTTCCTTTTCTTGGAACCAGTGAAAATTTAATTGATACCCACTCGATTCTTTATTGTTGGGCCATCGCGGTGTGTCGCGTTGCTCGTGTCAAATTCCAGGATTCGGATCGAGTACCGCGGCGAACCGGGACTGCCCCTGCTTGGAAATTGAGGATCGAGTGGCGTATCAATAGGTTCAGGACACTCATTGCAAAGCTAATTTGCTTCAGAAATGGCAATAATCGGCCTCGCGTCATGCGATTCGTCACACAAGCCTTTGTCGGGACTGATGTTCGACCGGAAAACTATATGGCTTGTGTGACGGAACGTATTGACTTTCTGAAGCAAAAAGTCTATGCGTGGGCAAACCGTATACGTCGCTACAGAGTGCGTGTGGACCGATACCAACAAAATCGCCTCTTTCAAAGTGACCAAAGAAAAGTATACAGACGTTGGGAAGGAGCTGATCAACGTGTGGGCGACGGCAGCTACCGGATGTTGATGCCATGACTAATTTCTGGCGCAACATTTGGTCGGTGCCCATCGAGCACACGGAAGGTGAATGGATGAGTGTTGTCAGTGAGGCGTGTGAACCTATCGAGACCATGCAGCCTATTAATATTAGTACAGCTGACGTAAGTTGTGCAATCCGTACGGCCCAAAATTGGAAATGCCCAGGACCGGACGGATTGCACAACTTCTGGATCAAATGGTTTCGATGTTCACACGAGTTACTGGCAACGCAATTCCAAGAAGCCATAGAGCTCGGCTCACTCCCATGTTTGTTGACTACTGGTGTCACTTTTCTGCTCCATAAATCGGGTAGTACCACGGAACCGAAAAATTATAGACCCATCACGTGCTTACCTACTTTATACAAGCTCCTTACATCCATTCTGAGAACAAAATTTAACGCGCACATTGTTGCAAACAATATTTTAGACAAGACTCAGAATGGATGTAGGGTTGGGTCCCGTGGTACTAAGGAGCTTCTCCTCATTGACATGACCATATGCCAGAAGGTCCGGCGTGGCAGAGGGACTCTCTCTACAACCTGGATTGACTATAAGAAGGCCTATGATTCGGTGCCGCATTCATGGTTGGTAAGGATTTTAGAGTTATATAAAATTGGTATAACTTTAAAATCCTTTTTGATATCATGTATGCGGCAGTGGACCACGGTATTGAGTCAACCAGGATGTCGAAATAGTGTTTTTGCCACGCAGGATCTTATAAGGATGGAGCGTGGCATATTCCAGGGCGACAGTCTGAGTCCTTTATGGTTTTGCCTAGCTTTGAATTCTCTCAGTACTTTGTTGAGAAATTCAAAGTTAGGCTGTCAACTGCGGAGGGGGGGTGAAGTTATGTCGCACTTGTTGTACATGGATGACCTCAAGTTGCTCGCACCAAACCGCCAAGACTTGGTGAAACTGCTGAAAATTACTGAGACTTTCAGCAGTGCCATCAAGATGGAGTTTGGTGTGGATAAGTGTGCGGTTATGCATGTACAGCGTGGGAGAGTAGTAAATTCAACCAATTTACAACTCTCCGAAACGATAAACTTCAGATCTCTCTCCGAAGTTGACACATATAAATATCTTGGTATGTCACAGTCTTTGGGTGTTGTGGATGGGGACATAAAACAGTCATTACGGGAGCAATTCTTTTGCCACCTAAGAAAAGTACTTAACAGTCTTTTATCGGGTGGCAATAAGACGCGTGCTTTTAATGGCTGGGTTATGCCTCTACTCACATACTCCTTTGGCATACTAAGATGGACTCAGACCAAATTGGACGCCTTGGATAGAAGAGTCCGTCAAATGCTCACGACTTCCAGAATGTTACACCCGCGCTCATCTGTTATGAGGCTGTACATCCCGCGGAGATGTGGGGGTCGCGGCTTTTTAAATGCCAAGGACCTACATAACCGTGACGTGTGCAGTCTCAGGGATTATTTCCTTAACAGTGAGTGCGGGATGCATTTGGATGTCGTGGCAGTTGATAGACACTTTACGCCGCTCTCCTTGGCAACAGAAAACTGGCGCAAACCAGTGGTGCTAAGCACTCTCGATCGCAAGGACATATGGAAGAGCAAGATGCTACACGGGCGCTATTATCGGGCTCTAACTGGGCCTGATGTAGATTTGCCTGCCTCGGTGAACTGGCTACGTTTCGGTGACCTTTTTGGGGAAACCGAAGGTTTTGTCTGTGCTATTGAAGATGAAGTTATCAAGACGAATAATTACCGGAAATATATAATGAGGGACGGTACGGTCGACATCTGTCGGGCATGCCGCCGTCCGGAAGAATCACTCCGACATATTATTTCCGGTTGTTCTCATCTTGCTAACGGAGAGTATTTGCACAGACACAACCAAGTAGCCAGAATAATTCACCAGCAACTTGCTCTTCGATATGGCCTTGTTGAATCAGAGGTACCGTACTATAAGTACGCACCTGCGCCAGTTCTCGAAAATGGTCATGCAACGCTATATCATCACGGACAGGACTATTGTCGCTAATAAGCCTGATATCGTGGTGATCGACCGATCTCAGCGCCAAGCAATATTGGTTGATATCACCATACCTCATGACGAGAACCTCGTGAAAGCCGAGAAGGACAAGCTCAGTAAGTACCTTGACTTGGCTCACGAGGTTACCGCCATGTGGGATGTGGATTTAACCATTATTGTACCGATAGTCGTTTCGGCACACGGCCTTATAGCGAAGAGCCTCGATCAACACCTAGAGAGGCTCTCGCTGAAAGGTTGGGTCAAGGGTCAGATGCAAAAGGCAGTACTCCTTGACACGGCACGTATTGTCAGGAGGTTCCTCACTCTGCAGCCCTAACCACCGATAGCTTGGGTCTATCCCCGCTGCCGGTGGCAACCTAGGTTAAGTTTTTTATAATATTTTATATTGTAAATAGGTTTTTATATAAAATATTGTAAAAAATTAAACTTAAGAGTTATGTTAAATAAAGAGAATAATAATAAATTGTATTGCCAGGAGGTTCCTCATTCTGCAGCCCTAACCACCAGTAGCTTGGGTCTATCCCCGCTGCCAGTGGCAACCTAGGTTAAGTTTTTTATAATATTTTATATTTTAAATATGTTTTTATATAAAGATAATATTTTAAATAAAGAGCATAATAATAATAATTCTTTATTTGCATCAAACACGGTATTTAAGATGGTAAAATAATAAAAGTCAATCATGTAACCAAATTACAACTGGCATGCAAATATAATAATTGACAATTACCTTTTAATTAAGTGTAATAATCAAATTTAAACATTTTATTTAAAATCGTAAGTAATATTAATTAATAAAAAACAATAAAATAAATTAATAATCAAAATATAATAATAATAATAACAATTAAATAAAAATAAAAATAAAATAAAATAAACAACAACAAATTTTAATTATATGTCAAAAAATTCCTTTAGATCATAAAATTCATGTTCAATTAACCATTTATACAACTTTGTCTTTAATTATTTTATATTACATTGTCTATTAACATTAGGTAGGTACTTTATTATATATTTCAATGCACATAACCAAAAAACTCTTATCATACTGTCTTCTTCTCTTCTTTTACTTTGGTCAATTACCAATCTGTTCGGATTTCGTTTATTTCGTGGGTAAAAATCACATGCTTTCTTAAATGACTGAAGTGTTTGTTTTACATACACACAAATCTCATATATAAAGTGACGTAAGTGTTAACAATCCAAGCCTCCTAAACAATGACCTACGAGTACAAGATGAATATGGTGCAATGCCGTACAATGCTCGAATGCACTTCTTCTGACAAATAAAGGTTCTACCGACATTGATACTGTTACCCCACATTATTATGCCATATCGTATTATTGAACCTACATAAGCATGATAAGCATTGAGTGCTGTGCTGAGATTGGTTAGTTATTTAACCTGCTTGAGAGCGTATACAAATTTATTAACCCTGTTACAAATGCTATCAATTTGTAGCTTCCAATTAATGCTTCGGTCTATTATTAATCCTAAAAACTTTATCTGTTCCAACTTTTCTATAATTGTGTCATTGTAATGAATATTCATGTCAAAATCATTGTTATTAAAATTTATATAATTAGTTTTAGATACATTAATTTTTAAGTTGTTTATTTCCAACCATTTTATTATGTTTGTTACAGTATTATGAATGTCATTTTCATGCTGTTTACTTGTATTATTTTTTCTACTTGATGTCACAACAATGGGCGATTTTCCGAAATCAAAAAAAAAAGAAATTAATTCGTAAATGACTTCATAGATGGCGCTTAGCATAGATTAGTATGGCGCTTAGTAAAAGGCGGGTCCATGAAGAACACGTGTATGGCTACGTAATATTTATTCCATTCCAAAATAGAAATAGGTCCTGGAGATCCTGAATAAAAATTTGTAAGTACTATTTTTTTATTTTTTTGATAGACTAGCAAAAGTGTAGAATTTATTACAGCCTTTAGGTAGGAATGGGTCGGCTTTCATAAAACGCCATCTATCGAGTATTTTTGAACTAATTTTTATTTTATTAATTTGGGCTGTCAGAAAATCGCCCATTGATTTATCATCCGCATACAGAACACACTTATGTGATGTTGCGATAGTAATGTCATTAATATATATGAGGGGTATAGAATCAAATGCAGCTTAACGTCACTTTTTTCAAAATCTATCTTTGAAAGCAAATTGATTCATCTTAGGATTATCTATGGCTTGCGGTAAAGAAACAATATCAAAACCAGCTAAATTCCATACAAATTTGACTTTTAAACTAGCTATCAGTATCAAACTCAGCTAGATCCCTCAAAATCATTTTCAAAGACAGCTTAATACCGAGCCGACCAATCACAGAGCCCCATTTGCCTAACTGACAAAATGGCGTTTAGTACTAACTAGTTAACAAGAGTGTCGAAGTATTTTCCGTTTTAAAATAATATACGAAGATTCCGAGATATAATCAAGTGAAAAAAGGATTGCCGGTACATTAATGGATGTTAACGTAAATTCATTTTCGTCAAATCACGCACGTAAAAAAGGTAGAACACAGCACAAGTAGAAGAGTAAGCTCAAACAAAAAGCTAAGTTAGTGATGTGACACTGTACCTACCTACCCTACTTCATCTATTCATTGGTATAATATTTTCTAAAGTACTACGTAATACTGTTTGTGAACCTATGATAAAAGCCGCTATAGGCTAACGATACAGGTATTGATAATGTGATATGAAATAAGTGATTTGATCCCTAGAATTTTTGTTTTTTGTTATTTTATTACTATATTTGTACCTACTAAACAGTTGATTGTTTCGAAGTTTAAAACTAATTACATAAAATTTTACTAATGTTTCATATAAGTTACCCTTTTTATTATTACTAGAGTTTACTTGTCAAATTGAAAATGTCAGTATCAAATCAAATCCAGCTAGGTGCCAGCATGTGAGGATCAAATACAGCTAAGTGTCATGGGTCAGTATCAAAGTCAGCTTAGTGCGCCATTAATTTTAAGTTTGTGACTTACTGTTAAATGTAATTCATGTCGTTATTGTATTTCCAATAGCTATTGAGATTTATCTCACTATTACGAAAACGTTCATGGGTTATTGTAACAAGAGTAGTTTTTAGGAGTTTTTTTCGATTTATCAATATTTTGACATTTTGGATTTAGCTGCCTTTGATTCTACACACCTCATATAAGGAAAAGTATTGGACCCAATACACTTCCCTGTGGAAAACCGTATAAATTCGTTCTGTAGTCAGATGAGAAAATGTCAGCCCCCCCGCCCCCACCCCAAGCCTCCCTCCCTCGAAGATATCTACAACTTCATGCCCCCTCCCCTCCTTGGTAGATGGTAGACAAGTTTACTGAACTTGGCGATTGGCGAATGTTTTAGAAAACTTTAATTATAATAGGTCCCCTTAAAATAAAATCTCATTCCTAAATCATACCTCACATACTTATTAAAATGAATTTTAAGATTAGGCTGTGTGGGTTAGATCCGTTTGCATTCCTTAAAGTGAGAGAGAGAGAAGAGAAGAGAAAAGATGAAACAAAAAAACAATCAATTTAAAAACAAACTGCGCTCCGTTAATGCAGCCGCTTTACAAAGATATAAGTTTTAAGGTTGACATGCACAATAATTAATGCAGATCATACTCAGCAATAACCTCTTAGATCCTCCAAAACATTTAAATGCCGAAGAAGAAGAAACTTCGACAACCCAACCTCGCACAGGCAAATAACACAGGGTGTAATCGAGGTAGGATATGTACTAACTTTTTAGCGGTAAAGATGTAGATGTGGTGGACTATAATATTCCTTTACAATAGTAAAGGAATATTATCCTTTCACATTTATTTTGTAATTTGTAATTTTTCTGTAACTAGGTATGTGGTCTGTATATATAGATGTAATAGAGTACCTACCTACACATTGCAGTATAACAAATAAGATTTATCACAAGATAAAGATAACATTTCTACCTTTTCTAACTAACTTACTTTTCATCTATCATCACTATTCTTATACCATTTTAAATATATGCATAATATTTTCAGACTTTACCATTTATGATAGTGCAGATGCACCTAAAGTAGTGAGGAAACTTAAGAAGTCAGCTGCTACTGTAGAAGTCGCTACTCTTTCTGAATTGTCTGACCAACGTGAACATGACAAAGTGGATGAACTAAATGAGCCAGCTGAATCTGAATTGTCCTGGGACCAACTCCATGAGGATGACTTTGATATTATTGAGAAAACCAATGAGGATGGGACCAAAAACTTTATTTACAAAAAGAATAAGAACAATCTGAACGGTGGAAATAATACTAACAACAGTTGTGGCATAGCTTACCCTGAAATTGTATGGTATTGGATATCTAAGTTCATAAAACCAGAAGATGTAGCGAGATTTGCTGGTATAAATAAAGCAACATATGCGATTACTAGGCAGGAGTCGTTTTGGAGATTGCTTTACAAAGAATTCTGTGAAAATCATCCAAGCTTACCGCAGAGATTAAGATTAGAAAATAGCTACAAAACATATGGACTCCGCCAGAGAGTTATTAGAGCTCTATATCACACATATGATGTTTTTGTTAAAAAGATTGCACATCAAGCAGTGCAAGACAGTAAGCCTCATCAGCTTGTCAAAAGATGTTGCGTCAATGTTTGGTTCCAAAAATGTCCACAGTATTGGATTATCTATTTCAAGTTAAAAAAGCTTACTCTGCTACAAAGACTAGAAACAGATTTTATTAAAGAGTTGGGCAGAGTAGATGCTAATCCAGAAGAGAATTCACAAGTTTTGCAGGTAGATAAATTTAAAAAATTAATTTAAAATATATTCAAATCAAAATGATGTTAACAACTTAACAACTTAATTTGTGTTATTCCATAGTGTAGAGTGTCAACTTTTAAAACTGGTTTAATAACAGAAGCTATCTTATCTTTATTTGCTGTTATAAACAAAAAATAATATATTATTATCATTCATTTGAAAGCAGTAAGTCAGAACTAATCCATTTTTAAGAAAAAGCAATTTAAGCCATGCATTGGATGTTGGTGTTGGAGTAACACCAAATTTGCTTTCAAGTAATAATGTCTGTTGAGGAGCTCGATGGCGCAGCGGCTAGTGCATTCGGTTTGCGATCTTGCCCGCTAAGCAAATGATTGGATGAGTGACCAATTTACAACATCTCGAGCTCCTCCGTGCTTGCAAAGGCACGTTAAGCCCTTGGTCTCGGTTGTTATCGCAAGATGGCAAAATATAAGATATTATGACAAAATAAATAAATAAAAATATGAAATACAGTATTTTCACAACCGATAATTTTAGTGCAAGTGCAATCTTGATTCAGTGCACTAAAATTATCGGTTATAAATGTTGCTTACAGTTTTTAGCACACAAGCCACAGTAAAGCCATGTGTATTTAGGCTACAATGAGGCAATGTTGCAAACAGCATGCCACATTGCACAGCATAATTAAATAAATATATCTGACTAAAGAGAAAAGTTGCCAGTTGTGGTGCAACATTGGCCAACATGTTGAGCGTCAGATGTTGCTCTTCAACTGTTGCCTAGAAATTTGTTACATATCACATTCCAATAATGTAAGGACAGAGAACTATTTAAAAATTTTGTTTGCGTTTTAGTTTGCATTCAATACTCAATATTTTTATGTGCACGTAACAAAGATATTAAAACAATAAAGTTGAAGTTGAGGAATACATGCAATTCCTATATGCATCAAAAAACCGATATACATGTTTATTTTTAAATTTCAGGTGACCTGCCAGAGCTTGTACGAAGTGCCTCCGCTAATGGGCATGACCCTCTCCTCTGTGAGTGTGCTGCTTTCGCAAGGATTCCGGCACCACAGGCTGCACCTCGGCTTCAACACTGGTTGCCATAACGTCTCGAGAGACATACTGCCAGAATGCACAGTGATTATAGACACCGTCATAAACATTGTTGTGTTCGATTGGTGGCATCCTAGATATCCCCATTTCGATAACGAGTTGCCATTGAACATGAGGGATGAGGAAGCCTTACCGGTGCTGAAAAAAGACTTCTTTACTTGTTCAGAGAACGATTAATAAATAACTAAGAGTTAATGACGATTATCAATGATTAAGATTTAATTGTTAAAGCTGTATGTGATAAGTATTTGTACAATAATATATTTTATGATGGTTGTTAATTTGTTGTTTTTTTCTAGAGTTTTTAGCTCCGGTTCTTTACTTGTAGAAATATTATTATTTATTATTAATAGCCAGAGGAGCTCAATAGCGCAGCGGCTAGCGCGTTGGGCTTGCGTTCTTGCTTGCTAAACAACTTTCGCAATGCCATGACGGATCGCTAAATGGGTGACCATATTAAAATCATCTCAAGCTTCGAAAGGCACGTGAAGCCGTTGGTCCCGGTTGTCCTCGAAAGATGGCAACCCACATTGAGCTAGCGTGGTGGGTTTTGGCCCAACCTCCCCATGTGATGATGTCCACGTGTCCACGTTAAAAGCCTATATTGTCCCACTACTGACTGTTGAGAAATATTTAATAGAATAACCATATTTGCCGTATACTATACCAAGTGGCGCCAAACAAAATCTCTCTCCACATCTGCACCGCACTCGTAAAACTTACCAGCCATTTGACCCAAGCGTTCGAGCCAAAGGGTTACGTACTAGGGATGCTAACGAATATTTTGAGTGCATCCGCCGCCGCCGGCGCTGATTTTTAGTACAAGCCGTGTTGTGGCAGTGGTGACTAACAGATTATTCAGATGATCAGCCTATAAACACCCCACTGCTGGGCACAGGTCTTCCCACATGGACACCATCTAGGGTTGCCACCTCTTTTTAGGACGAATAAAGTATTTTTTCATTTTGTTAGAACAAAAATAAAGTATATGGCATAAAAAAAGAGTATTTATTTATTTGTCCTTAAAAAAGAATTTTTTTTGCTCTTTGCGACATTTAACAAATATTTGTCTTTTACGTAAATCCCATATTTTTATAAGAACATTATTTACAGCACAGGTTTATTCAATTTAACATGATTATAAAAACAACACGCCATGGACTTAAAAAAAATAACAACTTAAAACTATAAGTAAAAAATGTCTACTTAATTTAAAACAAAAAACTATAAATAAAAAATGTCCTTCAACTGCGGGGACGACGGTACGGTCCCAAGAATGCTGGCAACCTTACCTCTTTGAATTGCCAGGCTCATACGCTGGCAGAAGTAGCTGCCAGCCTTATTGTCACCGGAGGCCACAACAAGACGTGCACTTAAATCTTTTACAAGATGCCTAGCCTCCGGCCCCCACGTACCCATTGTCTCCACCGCAAACGGCACAAATATATAATTAGGTCCCAGGTTTGCGTATTTGAGCCGTTTTCGATTTTCAGCTTTTACCACAGCTTCCCCGACATGTAGCGAGGTAGCGCGCACATGCGAGGGAGCCACGGTATCTGCACAGGTCGCATCCCACACCAGCGGCCTGCCAAGCCTCCACGGTCCTACGGTCATACCGTCAGGTCTTTTGCCATCGCTGCGAGAAATACCAGCCGGCTCTAAGACAGCTGGTATGCCAACGGTAGCAAAATCACTGCGGATGATGCTGTTGAGCGAGGAGTGCCTTAACATCCGCCCAGAACTGCGGGCGCATGAGAGCCCGTGGTGGCCAAGCTCGTCAACAGCCTCTCCACACACACAGCGATGAGGGTGGACCACCCTAGCACCAAGGCGGAGACAAACAGCTAGAGTGAGGGACGGCCCGTCCAGCAAGGTACCAACATTTAGCAGAGGGTAATACCAAATAGTTCTACGTAAATAGAGTAAGTATCTTAGCGTACTTTATTAGTGTTGTAAGATCATAAAGTACGCCTACATGAAAAAGAGGACAATCCTCTATTTTAGAGTACGGGTGGCAACCCTAAAGCATATTAACATGGGGAGGTTGGGCCATAAACCCACGCTAGCCCAATGCGGGTTTGGTGGGTTTTAAGCTGGATTTACACGAAGCCAATACTTGAGACAATCCACTAAGCCAGTCCAATAAGCCAATGCCAATGCTAATCAAAAATGCCTTGAGGACAATCCAATGTAGTGGACTGTCTATTTACACGATGCCAATATTGTATTGTCTCAAGTATTGGCTCCGTGTAAATCCAGCATTAACGACTGCCATCTTTCGAAGACAACGAGATAAAAAACATCGGTGATAGAATACTACCACCTCCTCTCTTCTTGGGTGTCTTAAAAGGCGATTAACGGACTAAATACTGCACATACATATAAAGCATAGAGCGGCGATGGATTCGCTTTCGCACCACCTGTCATGAGTGTCACAACGGCTGTCTGAGCACACGTGCAGTCGCTATTTGGTGATAATTGGACTGTGGCAGGTGGCAGAGGACTGCTTTTGTTGTCCTCACTGCCTAACCCTTCGGGGATAATAGTCGTTATTATATGTAGGTACCTATTGTATGTATTTTATATTCAAATGCAAAGTCAAATTATTTATTTAATATAAATCTTTACAGGCACTAGGACGTCAATACTAATTTAAAAAACAGTTTAATAACTTGTAGTTTAAGAAAAAAACTTAACAACCTAATCTAACTAATTATCAACTCACCTACCTAGTCTACCACCAGTTCGGATTTAGGAAGACTTCGAATGAGAAGCTGGCAAGAAACTCGGGAGGCCTTTCTATTTTCTCCCTCTAAGTAACAAAAGTTACTCACAGTAGGTATTAATAGATCTACGATAAGTATCTACAATTTCTTCGTGAATTAAATTAAGTAATACTAGTGGCCGCTCGCGGTTTCACCCGCGTGGTTCCCGTTCCCGTGGGATAATCGGGATAAAAAGAGTATTCTATGTGTTAGGTAATCCAGGTTATAAACTATCTGTATGCCGAATTACATCTAAATCTATTCAGCAGTTTTTACGTGAAAGAGTAACAAACATACACACTCACAAACGTTCGCCTTTATAATATTATTAGTGTAAAGTATGATTATAACAATGAAAGTCGCAAATAGATCCAATAGGTATTCAGAAAGTTTATTACACTCGATGCGATGTAATATAAACGCACAAAACTACGGATTATAAACTGTAGGACTTTATCATTATTGAGTCGCTTAAATGAAAATATGAATTCGGGAGTTCCCCGAACAAAATTGTAGCGGAAGTCAGCAAAGAGGATGTAAAGACAGACAGACCTATGAAAAGTTACAATCCAGATTTAATAATAATTCATGAATAATTCATCTTCAACATGTGCTTCTTCAACCATAGAGCTCCGGCTTCAACATCCCAGTAGATCCATGCAACATCCGCAGTTCCTATGCCAACTTTTCGTCTGATAACGACAGTGTAGTGATATAGAAAAAAAGTGTACCTACCAACGTAAACATTTTAATTAGTTAGATTCATGAAAATATAGGTTCATGGTTAGATTAGATTACATTTTGTCTGATAATACATAATAAAATTGCTTACGTTTGGTGCGCCCCGTACCCCCGTATACGCGTGATTTATGTTAGTGAAGTCAGTGCGAGATCTCAGTAAAGTCCCACATCTTTACTGGAACTTAAGGGGTTTGGGGGGCATATCATAAATGTTCTTAATATCATCAGCATCACTCATTTCATTATCATCAGTTTAAGCATGAAATCAATGAACTCTAATATTACGACTGAAGGACTAGTATCCATGGTCAGGAATAAAATAATATTTCAGTTTTACATAACTACCTACATAGGTACCTACACATTTTCTATTTTATTGTAGGTACCTAGGTAGTTTGTTTGTTTGATACAAACTTTGTTTAATCAGACGCAATTAAAATAAGTGTTGAGTACCTACTCTAATTAACTTCACAAGTGTTTGGTATCTGTGTGGTAAAATACCTACATAATCTATTACTTAAAACTAAACAAGAGTGAAAAGGCAAATGTCCAATTCAAAAATGCAGACTGGCAAAGATAATTCAATTTCAATACAGACTGGCAGCGGTGGCTACAAACCTTTCTATGCTCCCAGTTTCGTTGCCAAAATCCGCCCTAAGCCAAGGAGGAACAGAATTTGGCGACCGAAACATGAGAAGAGAGACAATAGAAGCTGTGATCGAGGTATTAAACTTAAACATTTACTAGCCATACCAATAATATCCGACTCCAGGCCAAGGGCCCATAATACATTCGCACATGTTCCAGTCACAGAGTACTAAGTATTATACATAGTTTAAGCTGGTTTAAGTCATTTACATATGCCTACCTACCTACCTAAATTGTAATTTTGCTGTAAGTACTATGTAAGTAGGTAGTTTTGGTGTAACCACATTATTATTATGCCTAAAGCAACATGTTCTTGGTAATATACTTACTTAATTAATTTCATTTATTTTATGAAATACCTATGAGTAAATAAAGTTTCAATAGAAGTGAAAGGCAACACAAACACCAAGGGGCTCCCCTTGCCGCAGAATATCAGCGTAGCAGGTGATGTTCATGCCGCAGCATGTGCTGAGCTGAGTCCTTTATGGTTTCACTGTATTTTTTATTTTATTATTAGTTCTTAGTGTTTTTTTATAATTACTTTTGGTTACCCAATTTTACTTTAAAATTTGTAAATCTTTGTGTTTATAAATCAACGACCTCCTTGGTCGAGTGGTTTGTACACCGGTTTTCATGACCGGTTGTCACGGGTCTGGGTGTTTTCTAATGTATAATAAGTATGTTTAAGTATTTTAAGTATGTTTATCCATTGTCTAGTAACCATTTAACGAGTTTCATAACAAGCTTCTCTTGGGCTAGATAATTGGTGTGAGTGAAGAAAAGTTTATTTATTTTTAAGTATTTATTTATAAATGTGAAACCAAATAAATATTTTTGATTTGATTTGAACATATCCATAAACTGTCAGAACCAAACCATAAATTTATCAAACCACTTATCAGAAATAAATGATGTTTGCGCCGGTTATGAAATGAATGCTTTATTCCAGTTTCTTTTAACAATAATTTATTTCCTTCAATTATAGATTTTAACAATAAATTAAATGGAAGTTATGGCCTAACTAATGTCTGTTGGAGGAATAGGGCTCCGAAGTCGCGCGCGCGGGTTTATATTATCTTCGTTCAGCGCCATCTGCGGACCCATAGCTGCACGATTTGGTCTTCTTCCTGCTTGTTAGCACGGACGACGTCGCGATGCTTTCGGTGGCGGTGGTGCTGTCCTGCACCGCTAGGTGGAGTCACGAACATGCCGGCGGGCCTTGAGAGAACCATCTCTCAACAGGATTGTATTGGCTCAGCTGAAGCATCTGGATCATCAGCGGAGACTGGTAGCGGGCAGATTTTTGAAAAGGCCCTCCGTATTACACCCGTCGCGGTAAGTATGGACGCGACCCTGGATACGCCATCCTTGCCTGGAAAAACAGACAAAATTCTGCCCATCCGCCATTTAAGCGGTGGCAGGTTATCTTCTTTGATTATGACTAAGGCATCTAATTTTATGTCTTCATTCTTCGTCTGCCATCTAGTACGTTTCTGTAGCTCAGTGACATACTCCTGAGACCAGCGCTGCCAAAACTGTTGCCGCAGCTGCTCAACACGTTTATAACGTGACAAGGTGTGCGTGGCTGTAGTCGTGAAGTCCTCCTTCTCAGCAGGGACAGTCAAGGGCCGGCCAATGAGGAAGTGCGCTGGGGTTAGCGGAGTAAGGTCGCTTGGGTCTGAAGACATAGGACACATAGGGCGGGAGTTCAGGACGGCTTCGATCTGCACTAAAACCGTATTGAACTTCTCATAAGTTAAGTTTATATTTCCTAACACTCTAGTAATGTGGTGTTTGCAGGATTTTACCCCTGCCTCCCACAGACCACCAAAATGAGGCGCATATGCAGGAGAAAATTTAAATTCTATATGGTTACCTGAAGTGAAATCAATAATAGACTGAGAGCTGTCCTGTAAAAATTGCGGAAATTCTTTTACAGCGCCTACAAAGTTTCTACCATTATCTGAGAAAATTTGTAAAGGTTTGCCCCTCCGAGACATAAATCTCTTTAAGGCTAAGATGTAGCTCTCGGAACACAAACTAGTGACTAGTTCTAGGTGTAATGCTCGTGTTGCAAAACAAACAAACAGACACAAATAACACTTTTCCAATCGAGCCCCTCTACCCCTTCTATTTAAAATAAACATAGGTCCTGCATAATCAACCCCACATCTTATAAAGGGATAGCCAGATTGTAATCTTTCAGTAGGCAGGTTTCCCATTAGAGGTTGTATTGTTTTGCCCCTAATACGCATGCATTTAACACATTGTCGAACAATCTTCCTAGCTAAGTTTCTACCCCCTAAGGGCCACCAAGTTTCTCTAATATGCGAAAGAAGGAGAGTGGGTCCACCATGTAATAACTTATAATGTTTAAATCGAAACAACAAAACAGTAAAGTAATGCTTACTACATAATAACATTGGGTGTTTCTTATTGTAAGTAAAATCAATTGAATTTGCCAATCTACCACCCACTCTAATTATATTATCGTCATCTAAAAATAAATTCAAACCCGAAATATTACGTTTTGGTTTTGATACGCATGTTTTTGTAAGTGCACTATACTCGGAAGGAAACGATTGTGCTTGTGCTATTTTTGTTAATAATATCAAAGATTTGTCTAACTCGTTTACGGTTAAGGACCCGGTGTGACGTTCTGTCTTATTTTTCGTATGTAAATTATTTATAAAGCGAAGTACATACGCACAAGTACGTTGTAACCTACTAAAATTCGAAAATCTATGAAAATCAATACAAGAACTAACCTCTTTACTACACTGCACAACATTACTAACACTTCTTAGCTCTGGTAAATTAGAACTTTGTTCTCCATCTCCATCTCCATTATACGGTACGAAAGTATTAATTTGCTGCAAAAATGTAGGTCCGTTCCACCATAAGGACAAAGAACTTAATTCATTTAAACTAGTTCCGCGCGACACTAAATCAGCTGGATTATTTTTACTATTCACATGTCGCCATGTTGCTTCACTTGTCATGTCACAGATTTCGACAACGCGGTTCTGAACGAAAGTCTTTAACTTGTGTGGTGACGTTCGCAACCACCCGAGAACAATAGTTGAATCCGTCCATAAACAAACACTACTAAAACTTAATCTCAATGAATTTACGATTTTGTTCATCAACTTTGCACCGAGTAACGCACCGCATAATTCTAGTCTGGGAACACTGATAGGTTTGACCGGCGCAACTCTGCTTTTTGAACATAGCAGGTTAACTGTGACGTCATCGTCAAAACTAGTGGTGCGAACATAGGCGCAAGCTCCGTACGCGGCCTCACTTGCGTCTGTAAAAATATGCAACTCAATGCGCGTAGGGTTGTCACACTCGAAAACGCGACGCGGTACTCTAATGCTATGTAAGCTCGCTAATGAAGCAATATATTTTTCCCAATTCGACTGAATGTCACGAGGCACCACATCGTCCCAATTTAATTTATAGAGCCATAATTTCTGTAATAACATTTTACCAACTATTACAATAGGACTCAATAAGCCTAACGGATCATATATTTGTGACACAACAGATAAAATTAAGCGTTTAGTTACTTTACTAGCGGATTTATTTAAACTTGAAGTAAAATGGAGCTCGTCACTATTATTATACCAACCAAGTCCAAGAGTGGTACAAGAACAGTTTTCTAGTGACAATTGTTTTGATTCATTGTTTACATTGTTTACGTTAGGAACAACATCAGGTGAATTAGAAATCCACTTTCGTAATGGAAAACACCCGGACGAAAACACTTTAGTTATCTTTTCACAAAGTAGTTTTAAGGTTTCCTTACAGTCATTCCCTGTAATTAAATCGTCAACGTAGGTATCGTTTAAAATAATAACAGCGACATCCTTATCATTGCACTCCAACCCTAGCTGCTTCACACAGCGATTACTAAGATAGGGCGCTGATGCCGTGCCATAAGTTACGGTATTGAGGCGATAGACACTAATTGATTCTTGCGGATTGTCACGCCATAATATCAATTGCAAATTTCGTTGGTCTTCATGGATAAGTACCTGCCTAAAAAATTTCTCCCCGTCCGCACAGACTACGTACTTATATTGGCGAAAGCGTAAAACAATAGAAAATAAGTCGTTCTGAAGCGCGGGACCAACCATCTGAATATCATTATATGATTTTTCAGAAGACGTTTTTTGACTGGCGTTGAATACGACCCTTAGCTTAGTTGTTGTGCTTTGTTCACGAAGTACACCATGGTGAGGTAAAAAGTAACAAGGCATCGTGTAATTTTCTATGCGCGTCATATGTCCGAGTTCTAAATACTCCTGCATAAAGTCACTATACATTTTTTTGTATTGTGGTTCTGATCGACTAAACTTGCGTTCAAGTGATAAGAATCTCTTTTCTGCAATACCGTAACTTTCACCCAACACCTCGGCAGATTCTTTTAACGGAATGCGAACTGAAAAACGTCCATTATTTTCGCGTTTAGTTGTTGCGGTAAACAGATTTTCACAAAACTGCTCATCAGAAGTTAACAATGGGTTAGGTAAACAAATTTCCTCCATTTCCCAGAATTTCTTCAACTGTTCATTTAACTCTAAATTATGCGTATACTGCTCATTGAACTCTAAGCCTTGCGTATAGTTACATTGTACTTGTTTAATGCGCGACTTATTATTAGTAACCATGGGACCGGAAATTATCCATCCTAGCTTAGAGTTTTGTAAGAATGGCCCACTTGGCAAACGGATTTTGCCATCGACTATTAAATCCCAAAAACATTCTGCACCTATCAATAAATCTATCTGTGAAGGGGCATAAAATGTTGGATCGGCAAGATTCAAATTGTCGGGTATACCTACAACGTTATTTATGCGAACGCCGGGCAGTAGGCTAGTTATGCGAGGTAAAACTAAACATTTAATGCGAGTATTGTAGTTACCAATTAATGATTTAAATTCAATATTACAAATCTCATGAGACTGGGAAACGGCTTGCCCTACTCCTACGATTTTATATGTGGACTGTATCGAATCAACCTTTAATTTTTTACGTAAGGAGTCAGTTATTATGCAATGTTGACTTCCACTGTCTAATAAAGCGCGAGCTTGGTAATAAGTGTTGTCGTTACGTGCGATTTCAACTAAAGCGGTAGATAGTAAAACTGTCTCAAATTCATGCGTCTTTAAGAGACTCGCGCCTTCGTTAACGACGTTTTTTACCTGGGAATGTGTATGTAAAACTACAGTGGCATTATCGGACACAGATGACAACTGAGGTTGCTGTACTAACGTAGAACATGACGTATTAGCACTAAACTCGTTATGTAACAAACTATTATGTTTTTTATTGCACTGACGACAAGGTCCGAAATAACAATCCGACACTCCGTGGCCTACCCGTAAGCAATTTACACACAACTTGTTTTTGTCGACAAATGCGAGTTTGTCTTTGCTCGATAAATCTATAAACTGATCGCATGCGTATAGCGAGTGTGTACCTTTGCACATTACACAAACGCGGGTACTTTTATAATTATTCTTGTTTCGCGTAGACACAAAACTATGCACCTTTTGTTGTGGTGGCTTTTTAACCGGTTCGTGCGAATGCGAACGAATAGTGTTAGAATTATAAGAATGACCTGCTTTTAACATTTCTAATGTGTCGGCTTTGCCTTTTAGGAAAGTGAGCAAATCATTTAAGTTGAATTTACTTTTAGATTGTGAGGCGAGTGTACATTTAGATTGTTCCCATTCTTTTTCAATACCTACATCCAACTTAGATACAACCATAAACATTATAAGAGTGTCCCACTGATCTGTGGCTTCACCCAGGGACTTTAACGATCTTAAGTTCTTTAGCACAACGTCAATTAATTTTCTAATCTGAGATGGTGACTCTTTATTTATAACAGGCAAGGAAAATAATGCTTTTACGTGATTATGGATCAATAAATTGGTGTTATTATATCTTTCGTTCAATAAGTCCCATGCTATTATGTAGTTTTTGGATGAGAACTCTAATGATCTTATAACTTCATTTGCACTACCCACTAACGCTGATCGCAAATAATGAAACTTTTGAACTTCATCGAGCTTACTAGAATTATGAATCATGGAAATGTATGTATCTCTAAACTCCAACCAAGCATTGTAAGACCCGTCAAAGGTAGGCAATGTTATAACAGGCAACTTTATTAGCGAATCATTGCACCTAGAGTTGTCACTTTTACAAAAGGTAGGTTTGTGCGAATTTCCAAGAAAGTTAGTGGCTTCACTCATGGCCTTGTAATAAGAATCTTCGAATGATTGACGGATTTCCAATTGATTAAAGCTATCACTGTCAGGCACTATTTCTTCTATAGAACTTTGCACGCTATTAAATTCTGTAATCAACGTTTTGGCTATATCGTGACGCAACTTCATCTCTGTAAGATTCTTTTCAGTTAATTGAGATTCTTCAAAAGAGGATACATATTTAGAAAATAAAGTCAGTCTACCCTTAATTGTACCGCGTTTTTTATTTAAATAAGCTAAATTATCGTTCGAATCTACGCCTAGTTGAAGAACCGGAGATTTAACGCGTTTTGGAACACTATCGACACTCATTTTGGCAATCTATAGTAAGGAAAGGGCACTTACGATTTTCCTGCACACCGGTGATATAATGCGCACCAGCGCCGTTGCCTCGAAGTCGGTTGATAACTAGGAAAAGATACGGTTTTAGTACAGTGCGAATGAAAGTGGAAGGAAAGGAACGACTAGCCAGACCCTTCTGCTGATCCCACGTGGCTGATGCGATCTTCGTTTTTGCTCGTGCTTCGTTTCAATGCGGCTTCGAAGGTCCAATGTTTGCGCCGGTTATGAAATGAATGCTTTATTCCAGTTTCTTTTAACAATAATTTATTTCCTTCAATTATAGATTTTAACAATAAATTAAATGGAAGTTATGGCCTAACTAATGTCTGTTGGAGGAATAGGGCTCCGAAGTCGCGCGCGCGGGTTTATATTATCTTCGTTCAGCGCCATCTGCGGACCCATAGCTGCACGATTTGGTCTTCTTCCTGCTTGTTAGCACGGACGACGTCGCGATGCTTTCGGTGGCGGTGGTGCTGTCCTGCACCGCTAGGTGGAGTCACGAACAAATGATTAATAATAATAATAATAATAGCCAATCTTGTAGCCAGGATTATTCACCTGCAACTTGCTCTTCAATACGGTCTTGTTGAGTCCGAGGTGCCGTACTATAAGTACGCACCTGAGCCAGTTCTCGAAAACGGTTGTGCTTTGCTCTATTGGGACCAATCGGTTATCACGGACAGGACTATTGTTGCCAATAAGCCTGAATTCGTGATAGTTGATCGGTCCAAGCTGCGGGCAGTGCTAGTCGACATCACCGTCCCACATGATGAGAACCTTGTGAAGGCTGAGAAGGACAAGCTGAGCAAGTACCTTGACTTCGCTTACGAGGTTACCGCCATGCGGGATGTTGACTCTACTATTATTGTCCTGATAGTTGTATCTGCAAACGGCCTAATAGCGAAGAGTCTCGACCAACATCTCAAGAGACTCTCGCTAGACGGCTGGATCAAGGGCCAGATACAGAAGGCGGTAGGTACTTCTTGACACGGCACGCATCCTCAGGAGGTTCCTCTCTCTGCAGCCCTAACCACCGGTAGCTTGGGCCCTGCCCCGCTGCTGGCGGCACCCTAGGATTAGGTTTTTTATAATGTTTAATGTTTTATAGTAGGTAGTTTTGTTTATTATTTTTATATGGAATATTATAAAAAACCTACACTTAAGAAAATAAATAAATACGTGAATAATAATAATAAATAAAGTTCAAATTATATTGTAGAAATTTGTCATTTTGTAGTAGGATGATCAGATATGCCATCCCTGTACACCTTACCCATCTTATAGTGAAGTGTTTCATACTATGCACCTCATTTAATTTAGATTGTAGGTATAGGTAGGTAGTAGGCTAAGAAAACTGGCATGTATATTCATTATAAGTACCTAGTTAAAAAAAAAAATTAAGTATTTTACATTTAAAATTAGCCTCAAACTAAAAAATATTTTTTCAACTAGTTTTTATAAAAGTGTTTTAATTGTATTAGACAATAAAGCAGTTATTATTTTTTTCAGATTTTACTATTTATGATTGTGCACATACACGAAGAACTGTAAGGAAACTTAGAAAGTCAGCTACTACCCTAATAGATGCTGCTCTTTCTGAATTATCAAAACTAAAAGACATTGCTAAAGAGGACAGGAAGATAGGTATAGTTAATTCACGAAAGACTACTAATAAAAAAAAAGGTAAAGTCTTTGCAGATTTCCTTGCACCAACATGGGAACAACTCCTAGATGATAAGATTGACTTAGTTGTAAAAGAAGATAAAAAGAGTTTAAAGGAAAATAAATACATAGTAAAAATACAGAAAAATTATAATGATAACAAGGGCAAGAATCAGAAAAAGAATAGAGATAAAACAACTAAAAAAGAGAAACAGGAGAAAAAATCGAAGAAAGATATAAAGGCTAAAAAAGGAAAAACAGACATTAAAGAAAAAAAAGAAAATAACATGCAAAAAAAAGTAATTTATTCTTTTGGTTCTCCCAAGGTAATCACCTTATTTAATTATTTACCAAAAGATGTTATTGAAAAATTAAAAATATAAGTAAAACAAACAACAACTTGTAATGGTATGTACCATTACAAGTGCTAACATAAGATACTTAAGTCATAGAAAATAAGTTGCAGAAATCATCCTTAACCCTCTTGTAAGGCTACAATGTAAAACTCGTCTAGATTCCAAATAGAATTAGCAAGGCACAGACGCAGCACTTCATGCCACCACAAATTGTCAAATTTCTTCAATACATTTTGAACTTTATGTATTGAACATAAGGATCAATGTAGATTGGAAAAATTTTACAGTTTTGAATAGGTTGATCTGCAGGGTTAGTATCAGTTGGTCTAAAATGCAACTAGTCTACTGGTCTAAATCGTAACTGGTCTAATACGCAACTGGTCTAAAACGAAACTCTTGTCGGCGACCAGCTATTTAGACCACATGCATTTAAGACGAATTGATAATATGACAGTAGACGAAATAATTTTGCGACGAGTTGCTTCATAGACCGATTACGTATTCGACTAAGGGTGGATTCGACCAAACTGGAATAAGGTCTTATACCTAGATTAAACACCGAATTTGTATAGACTAATCTCGGAGTAAGTTTTATTCCAGTTTGGTCAAATCCAGCCTAAGTATCTGCAAATTTACCCAAATGATCTTTAGATGAGTTCATGCCGTAGACCACTTGCGTGTTTGACCATTTGATACTAACCCGATCTGCAGGCGTGGTTACTAAGCATACTAAGGCTGATTTCACAGTCACGCGTTTGATCAGCGCCGGCCACGCGCGCGGTTACAATTATTATTACACTACATAGTAGTTGCGCGTTTTAACTGCGTGCGTTACTATAAAACGCAACTACTATCTAGTGTAATAAGCGCGCGCGTGTGGCCGGCGCTGATCAAACGCGTGACTGTGAAATCAGCCTCTGGGTGGATTCGACCAAACTGCAATAAGACTTACTCCGAGATTAGTCTATACAAATTCGGCGTTTAATCTAGGTATAACACCTTATTCCAGTTTGGTTGAATCCACCCTAAGATATTTACTACAAATTTTACGCTGCACTATCATATTTTATAATAACCTAAAATTATAATGTATATTATAATTAGGTAAAGGCTAAATATAAGGAGCTTGATGGCGCAGCGGCTAGCGCGTTCGGCTTGCGATCTTGCTAGCTAAGCATCTTTCGCAATGCCGGGTCGCTGGATGGGTGACCAAATTAAAAACATCTCGAGCTCCTCCGTGCTTCGGAAGGCACGTTAAGCCGTTGGTCCCGATTGTTGTCGTAAAATGGCAGTCGTTAAAACCCACCAACCCGCATTGGGCCAGCGTGGCGGGTTATGGCCCAATATCCCCACGTGCTATTGTCCACGTGGGAGGCCTGTGCCCAGTAGTGGGACGTTTATAGGCTGATGGTGATGGTGAATTATAATGTGGGAGCAGGGAGCCATAAATATGATTTTATAAAACAAATTATTTAACAAACAAATCTAAGTATATCTGTTGGTTAAGTATCTGATATTAGGCAAATTCTGCAAAACGTGTACCTACTTACTTGTGTATGTGTATTAGTTAATAATGTAACGTAGGTAGTCATAATGATTAAGAGTCAGTTATAGATAAAGCTGTAAGAACCTACTTACTTATCAAACTATTATAAAAATATAATTACCTAATATACTTGTTATTGCGATGCTTTATTCTTCTCGAAACCTTGTTGAGTTTTTTAACTATAGGTACACACGCCTGCAGACCAACCTATCCAAAACTGTCAAATTACTCCAATCGATTTTTATGTTCCTAGTGACAAAGTTCAAAATTTATTGAAGAATGTCACTTTGTCGTAGGTTGAAGTGCTGGCGCCTGTACTCCTACCACAGAACAACTAATAGTACTACCGTACAAAAGTTCACTCTCTAACGACTTTCACGCGAAATTGAAACTTATCATGTAACCCTAGCGTTCATATTCCGTTATACGCTGCCTCGATATCAATTTGAAGTCATGATGACGTCACAGAGCGTAGGGTTTATGCGCGCGCGCAGGGATGACGAGTGTTGCGACTCGGCGTTTTTTGTTGGGGCTCGCGGCAACCGTTACTGTCATACGCCTAGGCGGCCAAACTGCGGAGGCGCGCCAAACGACCGTAGGCACCAAAACTGCGGAGTGAAACAGCCCCCTGATACTACGTCTCGATAATCTTGGAAGACGCAGTTCACAAACATACATATAAATATAATCACGACTATTATCCCCAAAGGGTTAGTCAGAGACTAGGCAATGAGGACAGCAAAAGCAGTCCTCTACCATAGTCCACTTTTCTCCAAATAAAAGCGTGAGCGGTGAGCCCATCGCTGCTCTATGCTGCTGGATGTAGGTGCAGTCTTTAGTCCGTCAGTCACCTTTTACGACACCCAAGGGAAGAAACGGGGTGGTAGAATTCTTTCACCGCTACGCAACATGGTACACGGTACAGTAGACGCAGTTCACGCAGGGGAATTAGCAGGTAGGTGCAGTAGTTGGGAATCCTATCAGGGCGTAGACAAGCAGGCAGGTCTACGCACTAAAATAAAAACCCTAGTAGTACAGCCGAGGAAGATCTTTCCGCAATATTCGCTTGGACGCGATCTACACGCACGCTACTGTACAGCTATGCGATTCTGCGACAAATATACGATGTGCACATGGCTGTGATCATGATGTTACAGCCGTCACATCTGTCGCTGCAGTCACGGTTGTGGTCAAAGTTGGGGCTGTTTTACTTACAGAACACTGATTTTATACCCACAACAAATGTCAAAGAAGTGACTCTCTATTACGCCGCTTACAGCCGTGCGGAGATAGCCTCGAACAGCGTTGAACATTATTTAGAAGAATACCAACGGTACGCTCACCGCTGTTGCAGCCGCTGCCTGCTACCAAGGCTTACGATGTTTGCGCTTAGAGAATCGCACTACTGTACGCGCGGTCGGAATGGAGCGCAAGCGAATTTCGCCGAAAGCAGGTCGAGAGGCGGGGACTACGAATTTGTATGCCACAAAAGGGGGGCCACGAATTTGTATGGGGGGAGGGGGGTCAATGTAGCTCGCGTCCGCAGGTCTTAGCCCTCGATGGCCTGCACGTGACCCCTGGGTGGCGCCAAATGAGCTGCACTTACTGGTGGTAGGCTTCGGCCGCGGCTAATTACCACCCACCGGACAAAGCCACGTCGCCAAACGACTCTTGTCGTGTTCCGCCGTGATGTACGGTGAAGCCTAAATGGAAATGGGTCTGGGGGGTTACTCTCGAACGCATACTCAATCTTAATACAATTCCAATGCGATTAATATGTATCGATATTGGGATAAGTAAAAATAATTCCGGAACGCCATCTCGATAATAATTTGTTCAATCAATTTCCACGCAATTTAATTCCAATGTGGCGCTATTGTCGCTTACAAAAGTGCCATTTGACATTTTTTAGATTTGTGATTAGAAATTGATTAATGCAATTCTGTTTCAAGAGTAGCCTACCTGATCAGTTGCTCAGTACGACTGTATATCGGTTAAGGTGTGATTGAGTATCTGCGCCGGAAGACTCGTTATGGAGCGTAGCGGGATTCGTAGCACGGTTCTCAGCTGGCCGACCGCAGGTTATAGGGGCCCAAGTAGCTGGCTAGCCACCTGCGAAAGGCAGCCCCGCCGCCTGTGAAAAATCCTGAAATGACTCCGCCGTGCCGGTTGGCGACCGAATGAGAGGACCCGGCGGCCATTCTCAGGGGGGTACGGGCGTCCCCGCGCTCTCCATGCGAGTCCCCTATCAGCAAGGATGCTGCACTTGCACTGGAGTTAGTTGTGCTGTGCCTCCATCAACTTCCGTTTTCATTGCCAAGAAATGACAATCGACATGCCGAGGACAAATAAGAAAAAGAAGTTTGCACAGCGGAAGCACTTCCTCTCACTCAAAGTGCATTTCTCTAACATTCGAGGTCTGCACTCCAATCTCGACCCTGTCCACCACCATCTCGAGACAGAAAAGCCACACCTTCTTTTCCTGACTGAGACGCAGATCAGATGTCTAGCCGACGCAGCATATCTCCACTACCCGGGTTACACCCTGGAACGCAAATTCAAACAACGTGCTGGCATCTGCGTTTATGCTCGCAATGACATCTGCTGTCAGCGTCTTCGAAACCTCGAAGACCCCAGTTTCTCTGTTTTGTGGGTACTCTTGGACACTGGTTTGGAACGAACACTATGTCTGTGTTTACCGATCGCACACTGGCGACCTGGAGACAACCAGGCTCTTTGATTACCTGACGCAAATGGCGGACACTGCCCAGCAGAGGTATCCCACTGCGCGTTGGTATTTCTGGGTGATTTTAATGCTCATCATAAAGGAGTGGCTGGTCCCATTCTAGAATTCGGATCACGCTGGTAGAGAAGCGTACAAATTCGCACTTACGCTGGATCTTACCCAGCTGATCGACCAACCTACTCATATACCTGACACTGCAGGCCACACATCCAATTGCTTGGACCTTTTGCTGACAACTGATCCGGATCGCTTCTCGGTGTCGGTGACGGCTCCCCTAGGGACCTCCGACCTTTGTCTGGTGAAGTCTGTTTCTGATTACTCTCCTAATACCAGGTCATCAGGATCGAGGAGAGTGTGGAAATACAAGTCAGCAGATTGGAATGAGATGGGTCATTTTTTTGCATCTTATCCTTGGCGGTATATTTGTTTCACCAGTGAGGATCCTTCAAGTGCTGCTGAAGCCGTTGCAGATGTGATCTGTCGGGCCATGGAATATTTTATTCCTTTTTCCGACGTCTCTCACCTCTTGGCAATGCTCGCCCTTTTTTGTGATTGTGCTCGTGCTGATGCACTGAAGCAAGCAGCGTACCAGGCTAGGGCAGTAGCCCGCAGCTGCAAAGCTCCGGATACTCACCTTAAAAAGGTGGCGTTCAATAAAGCCAAGTCCTGCAAGAATACACTACGCAAAGTTCGCTTTGACCACATTGGACGAATCGGGTCTAAGATCGCCTCTTACCCAGCGGGTAGTAAGGCTTTTTGGTCTCTTGCCAAATCTGTCCAATCAAACTTTTGCCGTCCGTCATTGCCGCCTATGCTGAAGCCCGATGGTTCGCTGGCACATACCGCGGTAGAGAAGGCGAACTTGTTTGCATCTCTCTTTGCATCTAATTCGCATCTGAATGCTGGCAGTCTCTCTCCACCTGTATTACCTCACTGCTGATCACAAATGCCTGGTCGGCATTTACCAAAAAGAGGTACTTAAGACACTTCGCACTTTAGATGTGAACAGAGCCAGTGGGCCAGATGGCATTCCAGCATTGTTCTGCGAACTTGCGCGCCTGAGCTGTCTCCAGTTTTAACACGCCTATTTTGACTCTCTTTAAAGGCTGGCCTTGTTCCTAAAGCTTGGAAGTCTGCTAATGTGCAACCAATTCCGAAAAAAGGTAGCCGATCTGACCCTACCAACTATCGACCCATCGCCATCACGTCCTTACTTAAATGTTTGGAACGGGTTTTAAACAGCAAGCTCCTTGCATATCTTGAAATGAACGATCTCCTTAGCGACCGTCAATTCGGATTTCGTCCAGGGCGGTCTACGGGAGATCTACTAATTTATGCAACACATCTGTGGAGTGAAGCGATTGAAAAACACGGTGAAGCCCTTGCCGTGCCTTTAGACATTTCTAAGGCTTTTGATATGGTCTGACATGCGAGCTTACGTAACAAACTTCCAAGTTATGGGATCCCCGTCGGCTTGTGCGTTTGGATACAAGACTTCTTGAGGGAACGATCGTTTCGAGTGGTCCTCGATGGCCAACCCTCCGATTTAATGGCGATAGATGCCGGGGTACCTCAAGGGTCCGTTCTGTCTGCAACGCTTTTCCTGCTGCACATAAATGATCTGCTGAAACCCGTATTATTGGGTATGCAGATGACAGCACAGTCGTGGACATATACTTTTCCAATGCACGAGCTTCCAAGGACGAAACTTGGCCCTCCAAGCTGTCTCCGAATGGGGCGAGGCCAACTTGGTCAAATATAACGCCACCAAGACTCAAGCGTGTTTATTTAGCGCCAAGAGGAGTCCATTTAACCTGACTCCGACTTTCCGGAATGTACCTGTGGATATTAACGACCATTTAAATCTTCTTGGCTTAGATTTGTCACCGGACCTCAATTACGGCCGCTCTTTAGAAAATAAAGCCAAAACCGCCGCAAAAAAGCTGGGTATTCTCTCAAAGGTGAGACGGCACTTTACCCCGGGACAGCTTCTTACTCTTTACCAAGCTCAGGTCCGATCGTGCATGGAGTACTGTTCTCATCTTTGGGATGGATCTGCAAAGCACCAGCTGGCTGCCCTGTATTCTATAGAGCGAAGACCAAAGAGGCTGATTGGTGACGATGAGCTGGCCAATAACAAACTTTTAAGTTTGGAACACCGACGCAAAGTGGCTTGCTTATTAGTCTTCTACAGGTTACATTTCGGAGAGTGTGCTCATGAGTTACATAACCTCATACCTCCTTCCCCGTTCCATTATCGGACTACTAGACGGAGGGAGGGCTTTCATCCATATGTTGTCGATATTCCACCCGCCCGGACGAAGCGATTTGCTTCTAGTTTCCTCATTAGGACAGCTAGGATGTGGAATGACCTCCCTGCGTCTGTTTTTCCTGAACGCTACTACTTGGGCGTCTTTAAGGCTAGAGTAAACAGGCATTTACTGACTGCGCGTGCTCCATCTTCGTCCTCAATAACACTTTCCAATAGGTGAAATCGGGGACAAACGCGCAATCAGTCTCCAATAACAAAAAAAAGGTTAGTTGTATTGTAAATTGCCATCCTAAGTAAGTGATAAAGTATAAGGATAGTGACTTTAGATGTGCTTTTGCGAGGTAAGTAGCTAAGAAAATTTTTACCACCTATGTGGTCTAGTGGCTAAGCCACCGGTCGTAGACCGTGGTCCCGGGTTCGATACCTAGCGGGGATACATCTTTGTGTACTTGATTTGGTTGGTGGTAGGTCTTAAGTCTGCCTGGCTAGCTACCACCTTAACATAACAACTCAAATCATAACAACAATGTTAATAGCATTGTTGTGTTCTGACAGCTTATAGATAAGATAGCCAGTTCCTCAGTGGTTGAGGATTCCGTGTGAAGCGCACTTCCACCTTCGGCGTTACTGCCACTTACTGTCGGGTGAGATGAAAGCCAAGCGCTTACGCGTAGTGGATTAAAAAATACACTAATTTATGCTAACACTACACGATCGACCGCCCGCCTAAAGCCGTGTCTCCTGCGACACTGTTTTGTGTTTTCTAACACCTAACATCGAACATCTAACAAAATTTACTCCCATATTTTGTTAGATGTTTGATGTTAGGTGTTAGAAAACACAATATAGTGACGCAGGGGACCCGCCTAAGCGAGGCAAGGAAAATTATGTTGTTCTCTATCGGTGGTTACCTTCGATCAACAATACAGCGTGGTTACTCTGCAAAGGCACGCAAAGCCCGCAGAAGACCAACAGCAAATTCTCTCCTAAGTATTAGTCTATTCGTGGATATTTCCTCACGCATCGCTTAGCTATCCGGCAGGGCCGACTGAATGTTACGTATTTTTAACGCTGCACCAAGGACCTTACAAACTCTTAGAGCATTGTTACTTTAATCTTACTATGCAAATTCTCATCCCATTAAGAATTTTACCTAGAAGATTCAAATAACTGCTTTAAGAGGTACAGTAGGGCCCCTGTTCGGCCCCGGTCTCCATTTCCACTTAAGATCAGGTGGCGATAGACAACGCCAATGCGTTTGTAACTATTAGGCTCCATACTAGCACAGAGGAGGGACCCCAGTTTTTTTCTTTTTAAATACTTTTCCCACTTAGTGGAGAACTATGTCTACTTTACTCTTCCATACCGTCTCTCACTTGCATGCTTCTCGTACTTCCATTCATAATCCTCTATTACCATTCATCATCTTTTACACTACTCAGGATGGAATTCCCTTCTACTTTCCTAATTTTTTATCTATTTTATTTTATTTTTATTGTGAGCGTCAAGTTGGCAGGCACACCACGGAATTAGACGGTTTTGACTATGTCAAAAAATTGTGTATAAATAGTGATAAATAGTGACGTATAGCATATAAATAGTGATACTATGGTTCAAAAGATATTTGAGTATCTTGGTGTGCCTGCTAACTTGACGTCAAGATAGCAGGCACCTTAAGAAATACAGTTCGTATCAATGTGATTTATATGTCAAAAAACTGTGCATAAATAGTGAATCGTATACGCAAAATTTCAACAATTGTACTTCAATACAAACCGAGATATTACGGTCTCTAAGTGGGCTGCCAACTTGACGATTCTTGCGATGGCGATTCCAGAGAAACGGGTTGAAGTTTTAAACAAATAAATACATGAAAAAATTGTGTGTGAAATTGTGAATCTTTCAATATCAATAAAAAAAGAATTCTTTTTTGCTATTTTCCAAAAATCTAATGTAAACTTCTACCATACATTCGATTTGTACAATCGTGCACAATTTTATTTATTGACTTAAGATACTGACATAAAGTCTAATTATTTTTAATTCAAGTTATAAAATTACACTTAAATCTACCCTTGTAATGTCAGTTTCACGTTATTTCTATGGCAACTTATGTCAAGCAATTTGTAATTTTAGTGACTCGAATTAAAAGTCTCGGATAGTGGTGGACGAGCGAGTGTCGCGAACGACCGAGAGATGGCGTGATTTTGTTTACGTGCGGTGAGCCGGTGATTCGAGAATGGTGCGCGAAAAGTTTTATTTGTTTGTGTTGAAATTGGTAAGCAGTGAGTACATTTGCATCAGAAGTGAAAGTGTTTAAATCGTAAGTCAATATTCAAAAATCTTAAGTCAATAAATAAAATTGTGCACGATTGTACTTAAAATCGAATGTATGGTAGAAGTTTACATTAGATTTTTGGAAAATAGCAAAAAAGAATTCTTTTTTTATTGATATTGAAAGATTCACAATTTCACACACAATTTTTTCATGTATTTATTTGTTTAAAACTTCAACCCGTTTCTCTGGAATCGCCATCGCAAGAATCGTCAAGTTGGCAGCCCACTTAGAGACCGTAATATCTCGGTTTGAATTGAAGTACAATTGTTGAAATTTTGCGTATACGATTCACTATTTATGCACAGTTTTTTGACATATGAATCACTGTTTGCGCCACAGCGCAACGAATAGCAACCGTCTCTGCGGTCAATTAAAGTGCATATTGGACTGACCTCCCCGTCGCACGGACCGCAACGAATAATCGGCCAATCAGAGGGAGGTGACAATTATACCGGACGAAGCGGATCGGCGCTGGCGCCAAAGCAGTGTGCTCCGAGCGTTCCAGGCGAACCCACGCGCGCGCGCGCAAGAACTCAGCCCGTGACCACGTCTGTTATGTGATCAGTTGTGTGTGCAGTGAAAGCGCTTCTTTTACCAGCTCAACTACCCCTAAAACGCCACCGACCAGTGCCCTGAGTGAACTGTGTTGTGTGTTGCCGCCCTCAAGCCTGCGACCTCGCGCCTAGAGTGCCAGCCGCCTTCAGCTCCAGCACGATCCTGTGATCACAGCCCGGAACCAAGTAAGCCCCAGCTATCCTATTTTACCATTTCCCTGCGTCGCATGTTGGTGCCTTAAGCGCCAACATATTTGGTCCTTCGAGCGCGGAATACCTCTAAATTTCATGGTCTTTCGACCATAATCAGCCCCGAATCAGCCCTTAACTTTGATTAATTATTTACAGTCCGCTAAAAATAATATTTCATAATTATATCTATTTCACTTCCTAACATTTACAATTTCATCTCCATACAAAATCTTTTCTGCACGACAGACGTTGTTGCAAAGTGCATTGCGAAATATTATTGACCTACCTACACGAATAAAAATTCGTGTTTCGGGTATCGTGTTCCAAATAAAAGTTCGTACCAGTATCCGATTCGTGCTAACTCCTAGTTAATTTACGCTAACAAGTTTAGTGTTTTTATTGTTGATTTTGTGTATGCATCCGTTGAAAGTGTGATGCAATGTTGTAATGTTGTTGTAATCTGAGCGGGCTTGTGTGTGTACCCAAACGATTTTTGCCTAACGATACGTTGTTCATACTCCTAACGGTGACTTAATTAGTAGTTAAATTATTACGTTACGTAGGGTAATATAACGAGAGAAGGTTTCCCGTTTTATTGCGTTGCGTGTGGTGTTATGACGAGAGATTTATTTTCCCGTTTTATTTTGTAATGAAATTTTTATGTTCGTGTCGTGTTACATCGGCTCAGATCTCGTGCATGCTCACCACGCGTGTCAAGTAGCGTGCTTTATTTTTCGCTAGTATTAATTTTGTATTTTTTTGGTTTTAATTTTTGCCTTGGCAATCGGCTCATTCTTGTGCGTGCTCACCACAAGAGCATAGTACTTCTACACACGTTCACACGTTTGCCCACTTATGGGACACAGACAGAGTGTCCCTACCTTTTTAATTAAGTTTTTATTATTAGTTTATTTTTGTTTTTTTTGTTTGCGACTGACTCATTCTTCGCGCTAGTGTCGGCAACAGGTCTGCCCGACTGTGAGCGCCTTGCCCAACAGTGGGCTACGGATAACGTGATTTTTTTTTTGTTTTTGTTGTTTTGTTTGCTTTTTGTTTTGCGGTCGGCTAATGTTACGTACGCGCGTTCAATAAGCATACATACACATACACAGACATACACATACACACGCGTTTGCACCACCCGTGGGCCATATACAAGGCGTCCCAACTTAGTTTTGCTTTCCTTATTGTTGCGTTAATTTTAGCCTATTTGCGTTTATCTTAGTAAACAAATACGTCCAGCCCAACTATAGAATATATACAGGGTGTTGTTCTTTTTACTGCCTTTAAATTTGTTTAATTTTTTTATTTTTTATTATTTTTGCCTACCAGCAAAGCTGCTCCTCATCATCGTCCTCGTCCTCTTCCTCACGCTCGACGCCCTACTGTCCCTATTGTGCCACTAGGGGACATACGCTCATGACGTGCAGATGGTACAATGCCCAGCCAACACAGGGCCGTTGGGACTTTGTACAGGCACGCGAGCGCTGCCAGCGTTGTCTCGGCCGTCACTACGAGAGCGAGTGCAGGTCAAGGGGGGCATGCAAGAACTGTGGGAGTACGAACCACCACACGTCCCTCCATCGACCAGACGGCCCAACGCACTCAGCTCATTCGTCGTCTGTACATGTGCCCCCACCACAGCTGACAGAGCACTCGAGGGAGCGTCCCAGAAACAGCAGGCGGCACGAACCCGCACATCCCAAACAGGCGCAACCCAGCTCTGCTCACAGAGCCAGCCCGCCCAGGTCCGGTTCGCCAGGTAGGCCCCGCGAACGCCGCCAGCAATTATGACTCCCTACTATCACAGAGCACCCTAGCGAAGAGGTAGATTTAGCCCATGCCCAGTCAACCCATGCCCACACAGCTGATACATACTCAGCTCATACAATTTCAGCTGATACTCAATCAGCTCACTCACCTTCTGTGCCCACTGGCACACCCATTTTGTTGCCAACCGTCTCACTAAGAGTCGCGGACGTACATGGCCATCTTCACACAGCCAGGGCTTTATTGGACTGTGGCAGTATGCTGACGTTAATAACGTCACGCATGGCACGACTTTTGAACCTGCCATCAAAACCCACTTCTTTAAAAATTACAGGAGTTGGGAATCAGCACAATCATGAGTCAAAGGCGGCAATAACAATAGTATGCCGACCCACTCACAATGATACTCCTACAATCACTGCCACAGCTCACATTTTAAAAAACGTCACTGGCTACCTTCCCTTAGAGAAGGTACCAAACATTTCCCACGTACTAGGCCAGCCACCCGTGCCATTGGCTGACCAGCTTTACCACACACCAGCCCCGATCGACCTCTTATTGGGGTCGGACGTTCTTGGCCAGGTGTTGGACGGGACTAAGGTCTCGTTGGGCTCGGGCAAGCCCATAGCCTTCGGCACGATTTTCGACTTCGCGTTGATAGGACCCATTGAGGACTTGTATGCGCAGCCGGCGCAGCAGGTTAACTCAGCTCACGTCGTCAGCTCACAACCAGACTCAGCTGAATCAGCCCAGGACATACGTCAGAGTCTGGAAAGGTTCTGGGAGTCTGAGGAGCCCCTCCCTCAATCTCACACTCATAATGATCCCCTGGAGGAACAATGCGAGGAAATCTTCCGCTCTATCACTACACGCGATCCCTCAGGCAGATATACGGTCGCTCTGCCCTTTCTAAAGGACGCCCCTCAACTAGGTAAAACTCACCCTATCGCATTACGCAGATTCCTCAATATTGAGAAGAAGCTAATGGCGAACCCGTCTCTGCGTTCTAAATACGTCGACTTTATGGCCGAATACATCGACTTAGGGCACATGGCTCCCTGTCACCCAAATACATTCGCCCATAAACCTCACTTCTACATCCCTCACCATGGCGTATTTAAGTCAGGGTCGGACAAGCTGCGCATTGTTTTTGATGGTAGCTGCAAAAGCTCCAATGGTGTCAGCATAAATGAATGCCTACACACAGGCCCCGCCCTTCAACAGGACATTGTGGACATCATCATGTCCTTCAGAACGCATCCAGTCGTTTTCAGCACTGACATCCAGAGGATGTTCAGAAATGTGCTGGTTGCCCCAGACCAGAGACGGTATCAGCTGATACTATGGCGGTCCTCACCAGATCACCCTCTGCTCACCTACGCCCTCAATACAGTCACGTACGGCTTAAGATCAAGCCCATATCATGCAATCCGCACCCTGCTCCAGCTGGCTGATGATGAAGGCCATCGCTACCCTGGAGCCGCTCAGGTTCGTCGCAAGTCTATCTTCGTTGATGACATCTTGTGTGGTCATGACACGGTTGAATCCGCCCAAGCACTTCAGGACGAGTTGATAAGTCTGCTAGACCTAGGCGGCTTTCAGCTCAGTAAGTGGACATCTAACTCGCCTAAGCTGCTCGAGAGATTTCCCGACAACCAATGCGACATGCCCAAGGACTTCGACATGAACCCAGAGTCCACGTCCATTAAGGTCTTGGGTATACAGTGGAGCCCTCAGTCAGACGAGTTCACCTACCGCATCTCTCTGCCCCCCATCACACATGTCACAAAGCGGTCTATTTTAAGCACCGTAGCCTCACTTTATGACCCAAACGGCTGGGTTTCGCCCGTTATCTTCCGCGCAAAGCTGCTGCTTCAGCAATTGTGGCTACTGAAGCTGGACTGGGATGAGCCCACTCCCTCTGAAGTACAAACGGAGTGGCACCACATCTCAGAGGATCTGCCGCTGTTGTCTAGCATTCGTTTCCCTCGGCACATTTGTGCAAACAAAGGCTCAGCTGCATACTCGCTTCACGGGTTTGCAGATGCCTCTGAAGCCGGGTTTGCCGCCGTTGTTTACCTCCATGAGTTCGATGCCTCCGGAGATACTTTGGTACACTTGATTGTCGCCAAGTCGCGAGTCGCACCAATCAAGAACCGCCTCACAATCCCCAAGTTAGAGTTGTCGGCCGCCACTCTACTCTCCCAGCTCATGATCCGTGTGTCGGTTCAGTTATCGGCCCATATCAGTATACAACAACACATATGTTGGTCAGACAGTACGATAGTCCTGGCCTGGCTCAATACACCGCCTCATCGTCTTCAACCCTTTGAAGCCAACAGGGTAGTCAAAATCAGCTCAGGCTCACCAGAATGTACCTGGCGACACGTACCTTCCGAGCTCAACCCGGCAGATTGCGCAAGCAGAGGGATGTCTGCGCAATCCCTGTCAGCCCACGACCTATGGTGGTCTCCCACGTGGCTTGGACAGCCTTCTGAGTCTTGGCCTGCGATGCCCTTAGCTCTGGGCCATCACGCCCTGCCCGGCCTTAAGCCCAAACACGTCCCGTCACTGGTCACAGTGCCCGGCTCGGACCAAATATCACAATGGACAGAGTCTTTGGATTTTTAGCATGGCCGTATTTTGTTAGTGTGCAGCTTTCTATCTGTACATGTGTGCGTGACTAAAGATGTGACTAGTATATCGATATAATCACTTTAATGTGGTGTGTACCTAGTTCGTTATTATAATTTGGGGTTAAAGTTACTCACGTCCGTAGGTTTACCGTTTAGACCCTACACGTGACCCTTGGGTGGTGCTAAATGAGTGACACTGACTGAGTGGTAGAGCCACGCTGCGTTGCGGCTCGCCCGGCGTAAATACCAACCTCTCACTAAGGGTGTTACCCGACCATTCGATCGATCGTCGATCGACGGCATCGATCAACGTCGATCGAAGTTGATCGACTGGTCTGGTAGCTTTAATCGATCGACGGATACCTACCGTTTGACTAACCAATCGATCGACGACGGTCGGTCGACGTTGATCGATAGGTGTGGTAACTTTAATCAATCGACGGATACCGTTCGTCTAACCCATCGATCGACGGTCGGCCGACGTTGATCGATTAACCCTGGCTAAATTCCATCAGCGAAATGTATTCAGTAAAGGACTCGTTGTTCTTGGCCAGTACGATGTTGCTCGTACTATTATTACGGAGACGCAAACGCAGAAGAATCTGGATGCGGCCGTTTTTTAAAGCCAACGATCGCTTATTTTATCCAAATGACATTTTAAGCAGCGGTTTTTTTGCGTAGCGATTGTCATGAATTATGAGGTTAGTAGTTTCGAGGGAGGTAGAGAGGAGGGGGATGGAGGGGGTACGGTAATGGTAACTTAGTAGAATATTTGTTTTTTTTTCCTAAAAATAACCTAAATAACCTCAAAATAAAAATATCTTGAAAACTATGCATTTTCGCACTTTGGCTCCCGCTCCCCCTCCCCTTCCCCACTTTTTCGGTGTTGCTTAATCTAAAGTGCTTCCCAAGGTGTTTGGGGGAATATCATTTAGTATTTAAACGTTCATATTATCATCACTCATTATTATCAACATAAACATAATCTAATATTACGATTATTATCCATGGGCACGAAATAATTTTATTTTATTTTTATAAAAGAGGGAGGCAAACGAGCAGGCGTGTCACCTGATGGAGAGTAATCACCACCGCCCATGGACACCCACCCGCAAAACCAGAGGAAAGGAATAGGAATTGGGAGGAGGGGGGGGTCGGACGAAACACAACAGCACCAAGTGCCATTATTTCACGCCGAATATTAGAGAGTGGTGGTATTACGCCGTGCGAGCCGGCCCAATGCGTGCTGCAACGCAGCGTGGCTCTACCACTCAGAAAAGTGAAGCGGCCGGTGCGTCTAATCAAACAGCTCGATTTAACACCCAATCCATTTTACCTGTCGATTGTCGATCGACATCGATCGACGTCGACTAATCCATTCTACCATCGATCGACGATCGATCGATTGGTCTGGTAACCGGCTAATATCCGGCGTGAAATAATAGCCCTTGGTGCTGTTGTGTTTCGTTCGGGCAGTGAGGGTTCCGGAGGCCTCCCCCCCCCCCGCTCACAATTCCTATTCCTTCCTTAAATGCCGGCAACGCATCTGCGATTCCTCTGGTGTTGCGGGTGTCTATGGGCGGCGGAGATTACTCTCCATCAGGTGACCCGCCTGCTCGTTTGCCTCCTTCTATTATAACAAACAAATAAAAAATAATAATTTGTGTAGTAAAGTGAAGAGCAATACTTTTTACTATTCATATTCCCGCCCATATTATTAAGATTCAATTTTGAACTAAGGCTAAAATTTTTACTGTAAAAAAAGATTTTTCAAAATGTTTGAAACAGAGCCTTGAATATTTTGTAGGCTCTCAGTTATCACGTCTAATAGCTTTAACCCATTCACGTCTTATTTCCGGGCATTTTGGAAACCTAAAAAAAGAATAATAAAAAGAATATTAGTAATATCGATAAAGCTTCGATACACAAATACCTACGTACATCACTAATCATTATGCCAAAAACAAAGCCTTTAAATTACATTTAATTAAGGTTTAAAACCTGATTCTTATGAATAGTGTACGATATAGTATGATTTAGAATTAGCAAAAATTAATGCTTTGCCGTTTTAATTATTAAAAAACTCATAGTAAAGCATACATATTATGAGAAATCACTAACGTATGAAATGATAATTCCTGGTCCCTCACACCTCCTTTTGTTGTTCTTGACGAACAATAAACAGCAGAACAAGACATTATGTCAATTGTATATTACACAAATAACACAAACACTAAGATTTCTTAATATTTCACTATTATTTCGCACAATCCAGCAATGTTTTGACCTAGTGGTCGGTCATGAAATGACACGTCTCACACCGACAGTGCGTCGTTGCCAAACGTACATTCACTATCTCTTCTACTCATATCACACTACAGTCATACAGAGAGAGATACAAATACTTTACTTTGATACACGTATGTAAAAGCGGCAACGTCGTAAGACTCTGTCCATGTAATATTTGGTCCGAGGTGCCCGGTCTTGACTTTGACCTGCTCACTCGGTTCAGTTCACTAGACAAGCTCGTCGGAGTGACAGCTTGTCTAAAACGCTTTCTGCACAACTGCAGACACCACCCAGATTCGCGACGCTCAGGCCCCTTGTACGTCAGTGAACGAAGAGAGGCCCTACTTTACTGGGTGCGCAGTGTTCAGCACAATGAGTTTGCGGAGGACATCCACCGCCTTCAAACTGGCAAAATCTGCTCCGTCAGACTCCAGCGGCTGTCACCTCTCATTAAAGATGAGCTCCTTAGAGTTGGTGGACGACTGTCCCATGCGTCTATCCGATATGACGCGCAGCATCCGCTCATACTTCCCAGCTCTAGCCCACTTGTAGACCTTATCATTGACCACTACCACAAAATACACTGCCATCCTGGCGCTGACACTTTACACGCTATCCTACGCCAACAATTTTGGATATTGTCCGCGCGCCGTATTATTAGACACCGAGTTTTTAAATGCATTAGATGCTTTCGATGCCGGGCCCAGCCGCAAGCACCCTTCATGGCCGACCTGCCAGCCGATAGAGTTACGCCTCAGCCAGTATTTAGTCAAGTCACGACCGATTTTGCCGAACCATTCCTCGTTAAATCTAGTACCCTACGTAATGTTAAACTCTTAAAAGCGTACTTTTGTATATTCGTGTGCCTCTCGACTAAGGCGGTTCATTTGGAACCGGTCTCGGACCTCAGCACGGAAGCGTTCCTCGCGGCATTACAGCGTTTTATAGCACGCCGCGGTGCCCCGGTTCTCATCCGCTCGGACTGCGGTACAAATTATGTAGGCGCTAGAAATCAGCTCATCGAAGTACAAAACTTTCTTGCCTTGAACAATGACACGATTGCGCACAAGCTCGCTGGTCAGCACATTACTTGGTTGTTAAACGTCACTAAGGGACCATGGTTCGGTGCGTTACATGAGATCAACGTAAAATCAACAAAGCAACTTTTATATCGCGTAATTGGCGAACAGCACCTCACATTCGAGGAATTCTCTACACTTTTAGCACGAATCGAAGCTGTCCTTAACTCTAGACCTCTCTGCCCACTTTCGTCTGATCCTTCAGACTTTGAGCCGCTTACGGCCGGACATTTCATTATAGGCCGCCCACTAACGGCCCTTCCCGAACTATCCGTGGAAGATAGGCCGATCTCCACACGTAGGCGATTCCAGATGGTACAGGCCCTTTCCCAGCGCTTCTGGACGCTGTGGACCCAGTCCTACCTCCACACACTCCAAACCCGCTCCAAATGGTTGTCCCCATCCTCCCCTCCCCGAGTTGGCGAGCTCGTCCTCATCAAGGAGGACAACCTGCCTGCCCTTCAATGGAGACTGGGGCGCATTACTCGCACCCTGCCTGGGAAGGATGGCGTCGTGCGGGTGGTGGACCTGGACACCGCCAATGGGCACCTCCGGAGGCCTGTGTTCAAGATTGCCAGGCTTCCTCTGGATGAGCCCACCCTGGGCCCCGGGAAGATGTTTGCGCCACAGCGCAACGAATAGCAACCGTCTCTGCGGTCAATTAAAGTGCATATTGGACTGACCTCCCCGTCGCACGGACCGCAACGAATAATCGGCCAATCAGAGGGAGGTGACAATTATACCGGACGAAGCGGATCGGCGCTGGCGCCAAAGCAGTGTGCTCCGAGCGTTCCAGGCGAACCCACGCGCGCGCGCGCAAGAACTCAGCCCGTGACCACGTCTGTTATGTGATGAGTTGTGTGTGCAGTGAAAGAGCTTCTTTTACCAGCTCAACTACCCCTAAAACGCCACCGACCAGTGCCCTGAGTGAACTGTGTTGTGTGTTGCCGCCCTCAAGCCTGCGACCTCGCGCCTAGAGTGCCAGCCGCCTTCAGCTCCAGCACGATCCTGTGATCACAGCCCGGAACCAAGTAAGCCCCAGCTATCCTATTTTACCATTTCCCTGCGTCGCATGTTGGTGCCTTAAGCGCCAACAATCACATTGATACGAACTGTATTTCTTAAGGTGCCTGCTATCTTGACGTCAAGTTAGCAGGCACACCAAGATACTCAAATATCTTTTGAACCATAGTATCACTATTTATATGCTATACGTCACTATTTATACACAATTTTTGACATAGTCAAAACCTCGGACCAAATATTACATGGACAGAGTCTTACGACGTTGCCGCTTTTACATACGTGTATCAAAGTAAAGTATTTGTATCTCTGTCTGTATGACTGTAGTGTGATATGAGTAGAAGAGATAGTGAATGTACGTTTGGCAGCGACGCACTGTCGGTGTGAAACGTGTCATTTCATGACCGACTACTCGGTCAAAACATTGCTGGATTGTGCGAAATAATAGTGAAATAATAAGAAATCTTAGTGTTTGTGTTATTTGTGTAATATACAATTGACATAATGTCTTGTTCAGCTGTTTAGTGTTCGTCAAGAACAACAAAAGGAGGTGTGAAAGACCAGGAATTATCATTTCATACGTTAGTGATTTCTCATAATATGTATGCTTTACTATGAGATTTTTAATAATTAAAACGGCAAAGCATTAATTTTTGCTAATTCTAAATCATACTATATCGTACACTATTCATAAGAATCAGGTTTTAAACCTTAATTAAATGTAATTTAAAGGCTTTGTTTTGGCATAATGATTAGTGATGTACGTATTTGTGTATTGAAGCTTTATCGACATTACTAATATTCTTTTCATAATTCTTTTTTTAGGTTTCCAAAATGCCTGGAAATAAGACGTGAATAGGTTAAAGCTATTAGACGTGATAACTGGGAGCCTACAAAATATTCAAGGCTCTGTTCCAAACATTTTGAAAAATCTTTTTTTACAGTAAAAATTTTACAGTCATAGTTCAAATTTGAATCTTAATAATATGGGCGGGAATATGAATAGTAAAAAGTATTGCTCTTCACTTTACTACACTTTTTTTTTGTTATAATAGAAGGAGGCAAACGAGCAGGCGGGTCACCTGATGGAGAGTAATTTCCGCCGCCCATAGACACCCGCAACACCCGAGGAATCGCAGATGCGTTGCCGGCCTTTATTTAAGGAAGGAATAGGAATTGTGAGAAGGGGGGGAAGGCCTCCGGAACCCTCACTCGCCAAACGAAACACATCAGTACCAAGGGCTATTATTTCACGCCAGATATTAGGGTGTTACTAGACCAATCGATTGATCGTCGATCGACGGCATCGATCGATGGTACAATGGGTTAGTACACGTCGATCGATAGGTCTGGTAGACACTATCACATCTGAAAATGGACACCGCTGCAGAATGAGGAGGAGAAAAAGGCGACTCCATGTCAAATCCACAATGTTTGGAACGTTGACGGGATTTAGATAATTTCTTAGCCTTACTACCACTGGATCCTCCCGCAGAAGACGCCGCTCTCAATTGAGGTATAGACTTTCGCTTTCGCTTACTAACGACCGGAGTATCATTACGAATGGAGATCTCCTTTTCTGACTCGTACTGAACTTCGTCGGTAATATCAAAATTAGAATTATCAACTTCCATTGTTGTTCTTTTATCGCTAAAATGTAGCTTGTAAAATATTTCGATATAGATCGACGACATCGATCGATGGTAAAATGGATTAGTCGACGTCGATCGATATTTTCTACCAGACCAATCGATCGATGTCTATCGACAATCGACCGGTAGAATGGATTGGGTGTTAGATCGAGCTGTTTGATTAGACGCGCCGGCCGCTTCACTTTTTTATAAATTTATTTCGTGCCCATGGATACTAGTCGTAATAAAGAGTTCATGATTATGCTTAAAGTTGATGATAATGAATGATGATAATAATATGAACGTTTAAATACTAAATAATATTCCCTCCAAACACCTTGGGAAGCACTTTAGATTAAGCAACACCGAAAAAGGGGGAAAGGGGAGGGGGAGGGGGAGCCAAAGTGCGAAAATGCATAGTTTCCAAGATATTTTTATTTTGAGGTTATTTTAGGTTATTTTTAGGAAAAAAACAAATATTCTACTAAGTTACCATACCGTACCCCGTCCACCCCCCCACTCCCCCCCCTACCCCTGCCCCCCAAGATATTTTTCAATGAAGCTAGTTTTCTGTTGTGTAATAAAAAAAATAACTTCGAAATTCATGACAATCGCTACGCAAAAAAAAACAAAAACAAAATCGCTGCTTAAAATGTCATTTGGATAAAATAAACGATCGTTGGCTTTAAAAAACGGCCTCATCCAGATTCTTCTGCGTTTGCGTCTCCGTAATAATATCTAGTATGAGCAACATCGTACTGGCCAAGAACAACGAGTCCTTTTCTGAATACATTTCGAAAGAAACTGATGGAATTTAGCCAGGTTTAATCGATCAACGTTGACCGACCGTCGATCGATGGGTTAGACGAACGGTATCCGTCGATCGATTTAAGCTACCACACCTATCGATCAACGTCGACCGACCGTCGTCGATCGATTGGTTAGTCAAACGGTATCCGTCGATCGATTAAAGCTACCAGACCAGTCGATCAACTTCTGGTCTGGTAAAACACCCTTAGTGAGAGGGTGGTATTTACGCCGGGCGAGATGGCCCATTGCGTGCTGCAACGCAGCGTGGCTCTACCACTCCGTTAGTGTCACTCATTTAGCACCATCCAGGGGACACGTGTAAGGTCTAAAGGGTAAACGGACGTGAGTAACTTTAACCCCCAATTATAATAACGAACTAGGTACACACCACATTAAAGTGATTATATCGATGTACTAGTCACATCCTTAGTCACGCACACATGTACAGATAGAAAGCTGCACACTAACAAAAGACGGACATGCTAAAAATCCAAAGACTCTGTCCATTGTGATATTTGGTCCGAGGTCAAAACCGTCTAATTCCGTGGTGTGCCTGCCAACTTGACGCTCACTTTTATTGTTTTTTATCTTAGGTACCTACATGGGATAATAATTTTTACTCAGAGTTTCTCTTTTCTTTCTTACAGTTTTCTTAGATCTTATCTTAAATTCTTATTTTTTCTAATTTTAATACAGTTTTATTACTTTTCATAGACTTACAGACTACTTTAGTATGAACAAGTTTGGTTATTTCGGTTCTGTGGCTCATCTTATGTATTGTTCAATTTTTTTATCGTATGCATTTATTATTTCTTCACTTATACAATAGGTGTTACATTTCCTGTCTATTTTTCCACTTCTTTTTGTGGTTCCTTATACTATTGGCTTGTTGTTTACATAATTGTCTTTTTCTTATATTTTTATAATTACTTACTATCTTACTATTTAGTATTCTTCTATAAGTATATAATTATATAAAGACACCTTTTGTTATGCTAAGTTACACATTTAGACGGGCTGTCCTTGCACCTGAAGCGATTCAGGTACGCGGAGAACCCGCCATGGCCCGTGAACACCTGTGTAGTAAGTTGTGTATGTTTGAATTTACGTGTTAATATGTATGCTCATCCCTGATGAGTCGCTTTGAGAAGTACCCCCTCTATTTAAGGAGGATAGCCAGGGACTACCTTCGGGGTAGATATCTTCTACCTACACGAATAAAGAGGGGTTGCTTGTAAAACAACCCATGCAGAGAGGAGTGCCAGAAGGCAGCGTGTTGGGACTTGGGACCTCTCTTATAGAACATTGGTTTCCATTGGGTCTTAAAAGAGGTCCTGCCTTCCCGGGCCGAAGTCGTGTGCTAATGCATGCGATACTCTAATAAACCGGGTGGTATATGGTGGAGACTCTAACCTTAAATCCTTCTTGATGTCGAAGGCGGCGACGATCTTGCCAGTTATGCAGCTTACGCAGTGGCGGGCTGCTGGATGGGTGACATATTAGAAACTTTCGAGATACTCCGTGATTCGGAAGGCACGTAAAAGCCTATGGTATTGGTTTTTTTTATAAAAGAGGGAGGCAAACGAGCAGGCGGGTCACCTGATTGATGGAGAGTAATCACCGCCGCCCATGGACACCCGCAAAACCAGAGGAATCGCAGACGCGTTGCCGTCCTTTAAGGGAGGAATAGAAATTGGGAAGAGAGGGGGGGGGGGAGGGGCCTCCGGAACCCTCACTGGTCGGACGAAACACAACAGCACCAAGTGCCATTATTTCACGCCGAATATTCGTGAGAGGGTGGTATTACGCCGGGCGAGCCAGCCCAATGCGTGCTGCAACGCAGCGTGGCTCTACCACTCAGTCAGTGTCACTAATTTAGCACCACCCAGGGGTCACGTGTAGGGTCTCAAGGGTAAACCTACGGACGCGAGTAACTTTAACCCCCAAAACGGTTTTTGCCGTAACATGGCAGATGATGATGATGATGATGATGGCACCAATCTGCATTGGGCCAACGTGTTGGGTTATGGCCCAATCTCCTACTGTTGCCCATGTGGGATGGCCTGTGCCCAGAAGTGGGATGTTTTTATAGAGGCTAATGTATGATGAATCTTAACACGTATGTTCTATTTTGACTCATATCATCTTATGGCAGTCATACGAAATGTTTTGTGCGAGTTATTCGTATTTAATTTCTCATAAATCAAAGTGTGTTTACGGCCTTTTTTTCATTGTATTGCAGTAAAACTAAATGTTGTTTGTCAAGGTGAGCGTGTTATGTGATCTTGTGTAGAATTATTAAAGTACTCGTAGTTAGATATAGCTTTTGTGCCCGACTTCGTATTGGCGTATTAAGTTAGGTATATAACCCATTAGCTGTACCTAAGGTATGGAATACCGGGATGATTTTCATACCGGTTTTGATATATATGGAAAATATGGTATTTTTTCGGTATTTTCTTAAATACTGCAAGTTACTGTTTAAATGATTCCAAGAACGATTAGTAAGTCTCGTTTGCGGAGAGTGATTAAATCAGTTTTCTACGCTATTTGGCAGAAACACTCAAACTATTTATCAACTCCCTAGAATCCACAAAATGAGTTATAAAAGTATAGGTAATTAACAATACTAAAGAAAATATGTTATTTGATCTAATAATTATTTCTATTGTTTCATTGGCACGATGTCACAATCAAATAAGTATTAGAATCAGTTACACTCTAATGATAAGAAAACAAGTAACAAAAATTTTGAATATCTCTCTTAGTCACACACAGCTTACACAGGTACTATGAATACAAACGTATTGTTAAAACAAAATCAAATAAAAAATGAAGGTTCCGTAAAAAGTAATTATTTTGATGTTCAAAACATAGGCGCATTTCAAGTCCATCAAGCAGATCATCAGGCAGATAGCGTTTGTTGGAAAAATCGAACGAAGAAAACACAACGCGTCCAAACTTGCGTCGTTGAGCGATGATCTTATTTTGTTACATAATTATGTAACTTGCAGCTGAAAAGGCATTTCTGACCATCGCTTGTGGGAGATACTTATATAAAAAAACTCATCTGCAGTATGAACAACACTATGAATCATAGAAATCGAGCGTTCTGTTTAGTCTTTAAACACCCTTGCAAAAATACCGAAAAAAAATATCGGTATACCGGTATTTCGGTATACCGGTATACCGGTATCCATGCCTTAGCTGTAACTAGATCGTAACACTTTTATTATTTGACTAGTAGCGCACGGTGGTTTTACCCGCGTGGAATCTAATGAATTTTCTCTACTTACTTAAATAAAATAAATCAGGTGTTATGTCTTTACCTATGTAAAATAAAGCTTGTCTTACTGGTAGGTAGTTAAAGGCTTCATTTTTTTATAATCTGTTTAGTAGTTCTAGATACACTAATAGGTACCTACCTACTTACTAAATCGGTAAATGGCCTAAACACAAACAAAACTAGTGTAGTTTTGGAATTTATATTTAAACTAGCGGCCCGCCCGCGCCTTCGTCCACGCTAACTTAGAAAGACCGCCATAGTTCAGTCATTAAAAAAAATATATCTACAAAATATAAACAAAAACCATCCTCAGTTAACGCTCTATCTTTTAGTGAAACCGCATAAAAATCCATTCCGTGGCTTAGGAGAATAGTGCGGTGCCACAGACAGAGGGAAACGGCGACTTTACTTTATAATATGTAATGATGATGACGATGTATTATTGCATTTTCGAGTTTAAACCTACTAAAAAATGTCAAACTTCAATTTGAACTTTATCGTTTGAGTTTAAAGAGCAATATCGATTAGAGAAATTTGACAGTTTTGGGTAGGTTCAATGATACTACAATAAAAATATCATTGGGTAGGTTGGTCTGCTGTCGTATAAATCTACAAAAAGAAACCATCATTGACAAGTCATCGCTGCAATTGGTGGGATAGTGCAGTGGGTTTTGGCTGACTCACCACGCTTACCAAATATCTACGGATTGGTGATCGATCGCAAACCCAGGCTAAGCATCGAAAAATCCAAAAACACTCTTTTCCCGACCCTAGGTATTTAACCCGGGGGACCTCAGAATATTACGAAGAGCGCTGAGGCACAGTTTTAAAAGCATAGTAATACGGCAGGGTAATACTGTGCCTACTGCTAACACCACAATACTGTGCCCTGAAGCTTGTACCTACCTAAAAGAAAATTATACATATTTGGATAAGTATCCTAAAGTGAATAAATTCAAAAGTAAGCAAGTATCTTGTTATTTTATAAAATCACTGACAGACTTTCCAAGATTGTATATGTATGGACGCATTAACTAACCGGCAATTGACCCGCCAGCATTTGACCCTTGGCTATCTCGGCGAGTGGTGTGTGCTCAGTGGCTCAGATACCTACTGGCGAGTTGGCGACACGACCGGATTTGTGCTGTTCGCCGTGATGATTCGATCTTTTGTGTTGTCCTTTTGTCTCGTTGTGGTAAGTGGAAATTAAGCATTTAATTTTATAAGACTTTAAACTTTATAAGTTGCATTGCACTCAATTTACTTTAACGGGTCTTAAACACGATTAATTTTGTAAGCAAGTACAATCTACTTACTACCTACTTGATGTATCAGGAGAAGAGGAGAGTAGAGAGAAGAGGAGTTAACTGGAGAAGAGTACGCTTGTGACATTACAAAAGACCCGTTAATTAAATTAACAGCATTTAATTGTGCGTCATCTTTTTTTATTTTTCTCTGTGTATTATGTATGGGTTATTGGTGGTCTGTGCGAAAAAACAGCTGGTTGACTGTCATAGGTACGTAGTTTCTGGTAGCAATCAATGAGGTTAAGGGGGTGCCGCGCGATCATAAAAACTGACATAAGTCTCTTAGGTGAACTTCAAAGCAAAATCAATCATATTGATATGTAAAATTAGAACAATTCTGCTTTGAAGTTTCAGACCTAGTAATTTGATTAGAGCAATGTTTTTATTCTGCGCAATGTACAAACCATCACGCGCTTGTGTTAAAAATTAAAATTTACTTTTTTAAGATAGGGTGACCTGCGGAATATCAATACAAATATTTTCATGTTTTCAAGAATTATTGATTCATGCGTAAAATTAAGAAAGTTGTTGAAAAAAAATGTTTTTAGGAGTCATTAGATTTATGTATTTTTTGTTATTGTTTAAAGAATTTGTTTCAAATTTCAACAAGGCCACGACCTAGTGCAATGATCAGGCTAACTTACGTTAGTTCTTTTAATGTATTTACCTAATTCAGCGCATAATACCTACAAGTAACTTAAAAATACGTAAATTTTCACAATTTCGTGTTATTATTCGTGTTATTATATAATTTTTTTGTTAGTAGGCATAGTAGGTAAGTTTTTGTAAATGTTAGTTGAAATTTTATATTTAACAAAACCACATAATAAATAATAGTACTTACTTACCTACTACGTAACAAAACGTAAATTAGGTAGGTAAGTTACCTTAAATTGTTGATGTTAGTAGGTAGATAGGTAAACAATGAATAGTAAAAATAATAGGTCTGTATGATGATAATATGGTATTATTGATAACTCGTAATCTTTATTATTGGCCATTGACTTTTATTATCGTTCTGGATTGTTTAAACACTATAATGTGAAATGTGATGTCACTATCACTTTTAACTAACTAATATTTCCTGTTGTTCAGGATTTAGGCATACAACGTTTAAATTAAAGATATTATTGTTCTTTCAAATTATTTTTAAATAATCTAATTTTACTATTATCATTACCAGACTGTCAAAAGAGCGTAAAATATAATTATTACTGTTCCTTGTTAATTAACTGATCGATTACTGTCATTTTAACTACTCTCCCACTGCTTGGCTTAGAACTTCCCACGTGGACAATACCAGCAGTTATGCGTGCAATTAAAGCTCGCACATTGTTTGAATTACCGGTACCTACGTTGGATTCACGGAGCCATTTTTAAGGCAATCGTTGAGTATCTACTTATGAGAAAAAATAATAATAATGGCAGTACCTAATTGGTTTTTTTAATCCTCTACGAGTAAGCATTAAGCACTTAGCCTTATCTCGCCTGATGGTAAGTGACGATACGGCCGAAGGTGGAAGTGTGCTTCACCCGGAATCCTCAACCACTGAGGAACTGGCTATCTTATCTCTGAACTGTCGGAACACAACAATGCTATTATTTACATTATTGTAACTGTGGTAGCTAACCAGCCGGACTTGTCAAGCCCTACCACCAACCAAACCCGCTCAAAATCGAACCCAGGACCTCAGGCTCTTAGATCGTTTAGCCACTAGACTAGACTAGTAAAAATACTTCTAGGAAAAATACATAAGTGCATAATACTTTTGCGACACCCAAGGGAAGAGAGGGGGTGGTAGTATTCTTTCACCGCTAGTCCGTTACGCGACACATACCTAATGAACTTAAAGCTACAGATACAAATATAGGGTCTAACAATATCAATAAGCGAACGTTTAAGGAGAGCATCTATACATCACACTGAGCATGTTCACCTTTGGTCCAAAACTACAGGCTCGTTTCGTTACCGAGATACAACAACAAAATATTATCATAATTCACCAAAAAATACACCCTTTCCAAACCCGTACAGCTGTACTACCTACACGCACACAAAGATGGCCGAACACGCACACTAAACTCTGAGCACACTGAGCTATCTTTTTATTGACGCTTGCGTGCGTGTTAGTAAAGAAACTTACAGCATGTTTCATGATGTGCATTATTTTAATTAATTTAGTTTGATAGAAAATATAACTTTGAAAAATCGCTATAAAACTGGAGCCAATTTTTTGTCATTGTATTCAGAATGATGTATAGAAACCGCCCTTAAACGTTCGGGTATTGATTTTGTTACACCCTGTATACGTACACCAATTTTTATAAATTATATCTTTATTGTAGCTTACCTATATATCTTTACCTACACAGAACTAAAATAGGCGGCCTTTTTGCCAAAAAAGTATAGCTTGAAAAAAAAATAGAAAAAAATATTATAAAATAGTTTAAAGATTGTTGAGCAATGTCGCATAGCAGCTTATTAAAATAATACTATACTACCCCCTCTTCCCTTGGGTGTCGTAAAAGGACTAAAGTCACGCTGAGCACATGTGCAGTCGCTTTTTGATAAAAAGTGGAGCCAGGGCCGTCTTAAGCATATTCAGCGCCGGGGTGCGACAGTCAGCCAGCGGCCCCCTTCCCCTAGGAATGGAAGGATGGACGGCTCTGTCTTATTCAAAAGCAGAGCCGCCCTTTTGATTTTTCCTCGGCTTACCGACCGATCGTCTTTACTGGACGAGGTCGGTAAGTTGATAGAGCCGTGTCATCGCGACGCGAATGGCAGCCTATCTTTCGACCACTGGACCGGACCTGTCCAACCATCAACAAGGGTTCCGGAAAAGTCGGTCGACAATGGTCGTAGTGATGGCTCTGAAGGGCATCACGGAGAGAGATACGTCGATAGACATCGCCGATGTTTTTGGAACCCTCCTCCATACCCAGCATAGAGGAGGCACTCCGGTTTTGCGAAGTACCTCTCTATTCAAGGAGGATAGCTGGGGACTACCTTCGGGGTAAATATCCTCTACATTGATAAAGAAGGGTTGCTTGGAAAACATCCCATGCAAAGAGCTGTGCCACAAAGCAGCGTTTTGCGACCTCTCTTATGCCACATTATTTTCGATTGGGTCTTAAAAGAGGTCACTGGGTTGGGGTAGGAACCAAGATGCGCTATCTGGGCCTCCCTCTTGACGGAAGATGGCAGTTGAAGGAGCTCTCTGGGCAGAATCCTCCCGAATTTGGGAGGTCCCAGCCCCAAATGCCACCGTCTGTACGCAGGCATAGGAGCGTCTATGGTCCTGTATGGGGCTTCTTTATGGGCGGAGGCCCTGATCACCAGAAATAAGATACATCTGCGCAGAACGCAAAGGATTGTGGCGGTCCGGGCCATTAGAGGATACCTACTGGAGCATTTCTTTGGCCGCAGCCAATGCCCTTCGCGAGACGCTTCCTTGGGAGTTTGAGGCCAAAGTTCTGGCACCTGTATACGCCAGACGGATAGAGGCAAGGGCGCGTGACGCACGCCTTTTTTATTTAATATCAGTAGCCAACAAATTAAATAATAATAAGTAGAACAGCACATCACAAATAATAATCGCAATAGATCAGCGATTATTAGCTAAAATTATAATGGTAGGTGTTTTATTATAGCAGTAAAAATAATGAAATATGCTTACCGTACTTATGCTATTATAATAAGTTTATGAATATAGCAGATCCGCACATGTAGTGGTTCGAGTTCCACATGAGGTAGTCGTTATTTTTTCTTGGCAACGTCTTATTTTCTTTAAGTAAATTTGGTTTCACGTGAATGAATGCTTGATCTTGTCTCGATCGACAAATAAAATTGATTTGAAAAATCTACATTAACAAAAGTAAGTTTGTTAAATACCAATTATAGTTATGACTATATTTTAATTTAGTGCATTCGACTTAACCAAAAGTGCCTGCGGCTATGGTCAAGTGGTCTTCATGGTTGTTGTGGTTGTTCTCGTTAGCACGTTAGCAACCTACCTACGGTCGCGTCGACTTGCGGTCGGTCGGCTGGCGCTTGCGCCCCCTAGGACTCTGCGCCCGGGTGCCCTGCACCCCTTGAACCCCGGGTAAAGACGGCCCTAAAGTGGACTATGGCAGAGGACTGCTTTTGCTGTCCTCATTGCCTAGTCTCTGACTAACCCTTCGGGGATACTCGTGATTTTATGTATGTATGTATGTACCTTATGTATGTTAAAGATGGTTTTGTTTGGTTTGTCTGCTTTGCCTTCACAATGTCGCCGGATGTTCCCGATCTTGCCCCTAGGTTGCGTTCGCTGGTTTATTTTTAGAAGATGCGTGCGGTTACCGATTGCATCCTTGTTTAGTAGGTACCTTCTAATGTTGTAAACTAGACTAGGTTTTTCTCTTTTATATTGATTTATTTATAGAAAACAATCGAAACGGCAACGTTCGTGTGGACGATTTATTTTATTTATTTATTTTTTAGGTACTTACACAAAACAGGTGATGACAGAGGTTATATGGCCCAACCTCCCCATATGATTTTGTCCCTGTGGGAAGGGCTGTGCCCAGTAGTGGGCATTATAGGCTGATGATTTGATTTTTCTCCTATAATCCCGGGTCTTTTAAACGGGGCGTGAAACAGCATTTATGCACGCCGTCATGAATGGGTGGCGCTTGTTACCGTGCTTGTTCTACGGTGGGAAGCGCTCTCATTATTTTAGACTACATCGGCTGCTTACCATCAAGCAGGATGTAGTCACTATGACGTGTCATATTAAAAAAAAAAATATTTTTTAATATTGTTTGCAGGCTTGCAGGGCGGACGTGCCAGCCGCGCCACCATCGCCCCCGCAGGTTTATTGTGGAGAGATACCGAACGAGGTGAGAACTGCTCCGAATAATATCTTTATTGACTATGTAATATGCTGTCTTAGTACGCATTTATCCAGGCCAGCTACTCCCATCCCTTCCCCTCCCCCGCCCTCCTACCTTTAAGCTTAGAAAAGCTCGATAAGGTAAGGAGAGACCTACTCCCGAAAAATCCTAGTTCATCCTTTCTCTATCACGTGGATGGCTCGAGACACGAATTAGCGGCATATAACTAGGCAAGTGGGTAACCGGCCCGTGTCGATTCTATTGCGTTAGTAAATTGATAGACAAGTGTACGTACAGATACTTGGAAAACGCCCTTACCCTATCTATTTGATCGCAACCACATAATAAAATTCGTTATTTAATAAAAGCTAAGTATATAATTCGGTACGAAAAATATAATGTTTTTAATGAATTATTAATATTATTATTGTCAGGCAGACAGTTAAAACATCTGTTGACATCCTGTATCCCGTTAGTTCATACTCGTGAATTAACTTTCTTCCAGTTTTAAATACTCGTCTAATCTATTTTTATAAATTGTTATGTGTTCTGTGCGGAAACCACTTCAGCTGGCAGTTTGTTCCAATCATCGACGACTCTGTTAGTACCTACCTACTAAAGAAGTGCTTGTGCGGATTGTTCCGTGATAGTGGCTTTGACAACTTAAGATGATGTCCTCTTAGGTGTGTGTTTTAGGAGAAGTAGAACAATTATTGTTTATCCAAATATTCGACATCATAATAGCGATGTAATATTTTATATGTCTCTATTAGGTCCCCTCGTTCTCTACGCTCCTTTAAAGTAGTAAGTTTTAAAGCTTTCAGTCTTTTCTTTAATGGTTTATTCTTCAAAGCCTTCGGAATTTTTGAGAACCTTCGCTGTATTTTCTAAAGCTCCAGCTTTGAAAGGCGTACCTATTCTAAAATCGGTCTTACATATGTTTTGAAGATCTTGAGCATTGTTTCAGGTTTTAACACGTGTAGGGTTGCCAGGTCCTAAAATAAAAAAGCCGGACTCAGCGCTGTATTAGGCCGGACATTTTGCCCTAAAAGCCGGACATGGTGTTTGTAGAAAGCCCAAGACACTATTTTAAATCAGGACTTAAGCTTTTCAAGCCGGACTACAGTTTTCAATAAAAACTCAGGTGAGGAGTAAGGTTTTTACTTACACATTGTAATTATACAGGTAATTACATATTCACAATCAGTCTTGGCATTTGCACTTACTAGAAACTTAGAAAAAAAACAATCTTATAGTTTGAAAAAAAACAAATAGAACTTATCAAAAATTAAAAATCAACCTGCTGTTTGGTGTCCTAGCAATCACCTTCATTAAAATTAAAATTACTAATTATCAAAAACAAAATAACACGTCTAAGTATAATTTAAAGTAGGTAAGTAATCAAAAGTTATAGGTATTTAGCATTTACACCTACTTTATCGAGATTCGAGAACATCGTTCTCCTTAGAGATCATTTTATAAAATTCTTTGCATGTTAATTTAAGAGGCCTATTACATCTCGACTGTTATTTTTCGTAAAATGGCCAACTTTAGCTTTCGTGATCTCAGAAACATAAATATATTAACAATTTTGACTTATTGAATAGTGTAGAATAACTATTGGCATATTTAGTTGCGGCCTCGTTTTTCGTAAATTTTACTTAACTTTTTAATTAAACCCACAATTGCAGAGAAAGATTTTGATAAAATGCGCGAGCGTACTTTTTTGAGCTCCTAGATTAAAATACTGTTCTAAACAAATAAAATAAAAACAAATGAATGTTATCTCTTTTAAAGTCGTATAGTTCTCAACGGCCTCGAGATTTTTACATGTCATTGATTTTAAATTAAAAAAAACTTATTCTATACCAAAAAACTTCGAAAATCGCTTTAAGTTAACTGTGAAATTCTCAAATCTACGATAATATTATTAAGCAAAATTTATACCAGAATAATTGTCTTCGAAAATCGCTTTAAGTTAACTGTGAAATTCTCAAATCTACGATAATATTATCAAGCAAAATTTATACCAGAATAATTGTTACTTACTTCATGAGGAATAAAAAAAACTATAATGAATTTATTATCCTAGGTATTTCGATAAAAACGATAAATACAACTGCAAAATTACTACAAAATGCGATTTGCCGGTAGTCCGAACTCAGCTTATTCTCGCAAAGTGGAGATTTGTAATATTTTTTTTTCATTCCTTAACCGGAAAGGCATTCTGAACATGAAGGCTCGTTGGGAACTCCAATATGCGTCCACGGTCCACAGAACAATCTGGAATAAAAAACCCGAATACCTCTTCGAAAAACTTACATGGGTAAAGGACAATGCCAAAAGGAGTTTACGTTCTGCGATACAAAACCGTTTGAAGATACCTAAGCATAATTCCACCAGATATCAAGGATCTTTCAAATTCTATGCAGCAAGCATTTGAAACGACCTGCCTCCCCCTATGAAAAAAAAGATAAGTATAGAATGTTTTAAAAGACGTTACAGAACTGCTTTATTAAGCAAACAACTTGCTGCAGAAAACATTGTTGGTGGACATTGGAAATCACTGCCCCTGAAAGATTTCTTCCATTAAGCTTATTATAGCCAAACACGCCACACAAACACACACCCCCCCACACACACACACACACAAACACACACACTTAGCACACACATGCATACACTACTCTTATACAAATCATAACATACTACACACAATATTTAATAACAATAGTATTAGTGTCCTTCTTTTTTTTTTTTTTTTGTTTATTAATTTTAATTTAGGTTATTTCATTTTCACCTTAAGTGGCACGCACCTAGCTCTCACTATTGTTATTGTTTTTTGTTAAAGTTTAAAATTTATTTCGATGATTTGTTTGTAGTAACTTGTAGATGAATAGCCCTCATGACCCTATTCTCACCTATCAGCTAAGAGAAGTGGGAGTGGCTGAAAACCAGCGCTTACTGGGAGCATCTTCTTGTAAGCATATGCTGAGCCACCTCCAATTGCTTTCACCTTAATGTGTGCAACTCTTTTTTTTTAAATCTATTATATGTTTGGTACAGTGTTGTTTATTGTTAAGTGTTGCATTGTTATTTTTTTTGTGTCAAAAAGCAATAAATTATTTTATTCTTATTCTTCTTAATAATAAGCATGAATTTATTATCCTGAATCAATAAATACAACTGCAAAATTACTACAAAATGCGAAAATGGGCATTGTTTGTGTATTTAGTTTATTGCGTTCTTTTGTCCTCTGGGCGTTTCTTTGGACGTTGGTGATGTGGCCTGAAATCGCAAAAAGCCTAACAAAAGCCGGACAGGCTGGACACGTAAATATTTGCCGGACACGACCGTAAAAAGCCAAACATGTCCGGCTAAAGCCGGGCACCTGGCAACCCTAAACACGTGAAACGATGCTCAAGATAAGCTACCCGAAAGCTTTTCTGATTAAGTAAATTAAACTGTTAGCATTGTTGTCATAGCAGAGATGTGATGTTTCATTTCAAATTATTAGCAATATGTACTCCAAGGTCAACCTCGACCTCGGGTAGTGGGACACCCGCGATTTCATAAGACTTACGAGGGTTCCGATTTGTCTACATTCAATTTAATTAGCCATTCCTTTGACCAATTTGCAATACGCGTCAAGTCATCTTGAAGGCGTTCAGAATCAACGAGTGAATTAGCAAATATTTTTGTGTCATCAGCAAACATGCTAACTTTGCTGGTCAAACATTTCGGTAAATCAAATGTGAAGATGATATACAAATACCGGCCCAAGTACCAAGACCAAGACCCCTGGGGTACACCACATATCTCTTTCATCTGAGAGCGTATCGCCGATTCTTACTCTGAATGTTCTTTGTCGCAGAAAAGCCTCTATCCATTTTAACAATCTTCCCCGTATAGCAACAAATTCAAGTTTTCGTAAAAGTCTGCTAATAAGTACTTTGTCAAAAGCTTTTCGTAAAAAAATACAAAACATTTTCGCAGTATCATTACAACAGAGGCTTACGTCAATCTCATATTACTTATACATTCATCATACAAGCGTATGATACTTTATGGACCCTGTGTAGGTTCAAATCCGGCATAGAGATTTTCAAAATACTTTTCTATACATAATATGCAATACTCACATTTACCTGTGCTTTCTTTCAGATATACGGCTGCGTCGGTATACCTAGGTTTGTGAGTGTGACGATTACCAGGAAATGTAAACAAAGTACGATTGTGAGTATTATTTACTATTAGTCATTATTCTTTTGGAAATAATGTGATATTAGTCAGTCAATTAACCGTGTCGCGAAGCGGTGAAAGAATACTCCACCCCCTCTCTTCCCTTGGGTGTCGTTAACGACTAACGGACTAAAGACTGCATCCAAAAGCAGTAAATGGCGATGGGTTCACCACCTGTCACGCTGATGTGCAGTAGCTATTTGGTGAAAAATGGACTATGGTAAAAGACTGCTTATGCTGTTTCTTGCCTAGTCTCTGACTAATCCTTGGGGGCTAGTCGTGATTATATTATGTTATATTAGTTTCTTTCTACTATAGGGAAGAGGGTTCACACCGACACTGCATAATGCGGGTTGGTGGACTTTGTATTAAAAAAAATAAAAAATAATAATAATTTGTTTACGCTCACTACAATTATCTAGTGAAAGATAAGTATTTGTTAATAAATAACTCGTTAATATAAGTAATGTAACTTTAGAAAAAACACACAGACCCGAAATCAATTTAGAAAAACCATTTTTCTCTAAATTGACCCGACCGGTAATTGAACCCGGGACCTCTGAGATAGCGCGACGCCAGACCCGGCGTGCTACCCAATCGACCACGGAGGTCGTCAATCTTTTTATGACAACTACCGAGTTATTAACTACAAATGGTTAAACGTTACTTCACCCGTCCAGTGTATGACCGACTTTAAAACATGTTGTGTACCTAAGTTGTTCCATCGAACAAACATATTCTGCATAAAGTTGTTAATATTAATTATCACTTAATATTAATCAACTCTGAGATTGGACATAGGCCTCCCCCAAAGATCTCCACCACGACCGGTCTTCTGCTGCGCGCATAGAGCGGCCAGCGGCTATTCCGCGACCTTCACTATGAAATGAAGTGTCATGAAATCTCATACAATTGAGGGGTTCGGATTAAAATATTGTTCGATATTTTTAACATAGATTCGTAATATTTAATATTTTGTTTTAATAACAGTTAAATTATATAAAAAAAACATTGAAGGTAGTTTTTTTTCAACGTTTCGTTACTTACGAGATTATTTGAGCGATATAAAATATAACGTAGGTACCTACTTTATTCCAGTGTGAGAAGATGACATGCCTCTTCGAAGAGTCGGGCTGGCTCGACGGGGCTAAGTTGGACAAGGCCAAGTTGTCCCAGCACTTCGACCAGTTCGCCCAGGACCAGGGCGCCTGGGCCGCCGCCATAAGGCAGGCCAAGGAGGCCTGCCTGGTCGACCACCTGCCCCCGCAAGGCGTGCACCTCAACTGCCCGGCGTATGACATCATGACGTGCACCTTCGCCACCATGTTAAAGGTAAGCTTAGCTAGTCAATTCTACCGCAGCTGTTTAATTAAAGCTGTCGGATTAATACGACCAATAAATTAGCATCAGTCGAATAAATCCGACCAACAATTTTGTGTCCATTTCATTTAATAGCCGCGTGGACTAAACCGCCTGTATATGAAAGCGCTCTTCCCCTCAGGTGAGATGACATGAAGTCCAGCTGTAGTAGTTATAGTAGTGGTGTGGAACTTAGGTTATAGACTCTTCTTTAATCTGTGGTTGTAGTCTACGGAGAAAAATATTTACCTTACAAAGTGTCTTATTATACCTAAACAAATATTTTAATATAATTTAACGTTACATACATACACAAATATAATACAGGGCGTCGCCCTTATATATATTAATATACTTAATTAACTGTTTATTATAAGAATATAATGTTGCCCTACTCTGAAACCTTAAGCACGCCTCTGTAATACAATGAAGAGGTCGTGGAGTTTACACATTGCGACTTTTTACCGTTCTTAATACAATTGCTTCCCTCATTTATATCGGCTTGCCCCCCCTTGGGCCATCGGCTGGCGACGCTCTTGCATATAATCACGACTTTATCCCCGAAAGGTTAGTCATACAATGAGGACAGCAAAAGCAGTCCTCCGCCATAGTCCACTTTTCACCAAATAGCGACTGCACATGTGCTCAGCGTGACAGGTGGTAAGCCCATCACCGTTCTAGGCAGTTGGAGGTATCAGTCTTTAGTCGCCTTTTACGACACCCAAGGGAAGAGAGGAGGTGGCAGTATTTATTCACCGCTACGCGACACAGTTAAGAGGCCTATTACATCTCGAATGTGATTTCTGCGAAAAATGCCCATTTTCGCATTTTGTAGTAATTTTGTAGTTGTATTCATCGTTTTTATCGAAATAGGACAATAAATTTGTGCATAATATTACAAATCTCCATTCTGTGAGCATAAGTTGAATTCGGACGGCCGGCGCATCGCATTTTGTAGTAATTTTGTAGTTGTATTTATCGTTGTTATCGAAATGGGATAGTAAATTTATTATAATTTTTTTATTCCTCATTAAGTAACAATTACTCTGGTATAAATTTTGCTCAATAATATTATCGTAGATAGGAGATATTCACAGTTAAATTATAGCAATTTTCGTAGTTTTTTGGTTTAGAAAAAGGTTTTTTTCCTAAATATAAAATCAGTGATATCTAAAAATTCCGAGGCCGCTACGCACTATTTGACTAGAGATAACATTATAATTTTTTATTGCACTTGTTTAGAACAGTAGTTCAATCGATGAGCTTAAAAAAGTGCCTTCGCGCACTTTATGAAAATTATCTTTCTCTGCAATTTTGGGTTTAATTTAAAAGTTAAGCACAATTTTTAAAAAGCGAGGCCGCTACGCTCTATTCCAATAGCTATTCTACACTATTCAAGAAGTCATAATTGTTAATGTATTTTTGTTTCTGAGATCCATAACGCCAAAATTGGCCATTTTACGCAAAAATCACATTCGAAATGTAATAGGCCTCTTAACGTTAAACGTTTTTAACGTTACATTTTCTTTAATACGTTGTTGTGTGAAAAAACCACCCGGTTTCAGAGCGCGCCACCGCTGCAATGGCAGACCACAGAGCGGTGCGCGTACGCACGCCAGTACGCGGCCGCCTGCCCCGTTTGTCCGGGGGAGTGCTTCGCCCCGGCCGTGCCCAACGGCTCCTGCAACGCCTGCCTCACCTTACCCAGGACACCATAAGCCAACCCAACCATAATGCCCGCCTTCCACTAAGAGCGGAGCGGGCTCCGTACGGACTCCGTTTAGCTCGTAACGGCCATTTTCATAGAAGTGCTTCCATTGGGAACTAGGAAACTTCTATGGAGATTGCCGTTGCGAGTCAAACGGAGTCCGTACGGAGCCCGCTCCGCTCTTAGTGGAAGGCGGGCATAAGGCCACCAATAGGAGCGACTTATTCGAACACATATAAAAACTGGATTCACAATCTTATTCTAATCTAAATCGTAGCGGAATAGTTGCAACTTTGACACATACACCCTAATTTTTATTCGTTTAAAAGAAATGAAGGGTTTATTTCCACCCATGAAACTTATGTGTAAAAATTACAAAAAAATTTCGACCACCCTTACAAAACGGTCCGATCAGGAGGGTTACTCTTGAACGCAAACTCAATCTCAATACAATTCCAATGCGATTAATATGTATCGATATTGGGATAAGTAAAGATAATTCCGGAACGCCATCTCGACAATAATTTGTTCAATCAATTTCCACGCAGTTTAATTCCAATCTATTGTCGCTTACAAAAGTACCATTTGACATTTTTTAGATTTGTGATTGGAAATTGACTAATGCAATTGTGTTTTAAGAGTAAGCCTACAGCTGACAACAATTTATAGTATGGGAGGTCGAATTTTTTTTGTCTTTTTTGCACATCGGTTTCTTGGGGAAAGTTGTTCAGTTTCATGGGTGAAACTCACTCTTAATTTCATTTAAACGATAAAAAATTAAGGGTATGTACATTAAAGTATTCATATTCATACGTTTCTTCATTCGTTCTTTCATGATACCTATGTGTTTTGGCAGAATTACATTTTTTTATAAGCTCTTTGCCATGTGACAGTTTTACTCTCGCTTGGTAGGTACTCTTTACGTGCAGACGTTTTGAGAGCGTTAATTGTGGTTTTGAAATGTGATCAAAGATTACCTAAAGCTTATAGTAGAGGATCCGAGTATACAACGACCTTCACCGAGCCGGTTAATGGATGAAAATTATTTTATATTAAATTTAATGTGTTAAAAATATATTGCGAGTGGGTTGGCTGAAAAAAATCAGTCCAGTACCTATATGATTAATTAAATATTAAAAAAAAAAATCTTATACATTGCACTTGTTTCGATAATAAATAAATTACATAGGTACCAATCGAAAGTATGAAGCCTATACCTATAGAATATGCAAACGTTAGATTGACTATTTTTTTCCTGTCATAACATTGGGTAGGCAGGTGTAAACAGGCAAGTCAATATTATTAATTTGCAACCGTCTGGTTAAATAAATAAAATTTATGTTTACATAAAGATAAGCTCATTAGAAACACACACACACCAAACCATTGCAATGTAAAAAAAAATATATTTTTTAATATTAAATTAATCATTAAAGGTACTGGACTGAAATTTTTCAGCCAACCCACTCGCGATATATTATTTAACATATTAAATTTGATATAAAATACTTTTCATCCATTAACCTTCCCGGTGAAGGTCGTTCTATACTCAAATCTTAGACTATTTAGGGACGGCCGTAACAACCAGTACCAATAAAAATGGGCATTTAGCCATTGGAAATTCTCTATAGGTAACCCTGCTGCGTAAGACAGACAGACACTGACTGCTTCGTGCCTTACCTTACCCAGGACACAACAAGCCATCCTATCACCAATAAAGAACTATATGTCACTTTGCCCATAAAAAAATGTGTACATCCTCACCGGTTGACTGGAAGAGATTGTTTTGTAGCATTAAGTCCGCTATTTGCTTTACTGTAGGCAAAGTTAAAATAAATAAATAAAAATGAGCAGGTTTTTGCTAGAAGCTCCAATTTTTATCTACCAGCGTTGCCTTAATCCAATGTAGCATATTATGTCATAACTCTAAGGCCAATTTTTCAATTGTCAGATGAAACAAATTCGTTTGTTAAAGTGTTGTTCAACTTCAAATGTCTCCTGACAAAAAACAAAAGACTGAATAGGTATGACAAAACATTTTAAAATGGTTAGAATTTTAATTGTTCCGCGCATCTTATGACGCGGGAGGAATTTATGGGGTTACAAACGAAAAAGTTTTAGTTGAGAATTGAAAAATCAAGTAACTAATGTAACCTCACTGTAAGTATACTTTTCAATCAAGTATGATTGAAAAGGTGATGTATGCACTTTTTACCCTATTTAAGCCACTTTGTACTGTAGTGTACAAATAATTCTCGCCCATCCTTACAGTACCTACCTACCTACGCTATTACGAGACAATGTACGTATGTTAATTACTAATGTAATGTCGAAATATACCTATTATTAATTGAAGTTGTAATTTTATTTCGTTTTTTGTTGACCTAAGTTTCCTTAAGATGGAAGGATATTTTCTTCAAAAAAATACACAAATCAATTTTGTTGATGAGATTTAATGACTATAATGGGATGGGACCAAGAGCTTGTTTTCTTAGGCAAGGTAAAGAAACTTGAGAAGCTTGAGATCTTTTCTAATTTGGACACCCATTTAGTGGCCCTTGCTTGCGAGAGTTGTTTAAGTATAAACTTTTCATAGATTTTATAACTAAATCTTAAGTATATTTGATAAAACCTGCAACTGTGAGTGTACAATAAAATTATATGAAGAGGTAAAGTTTGAATGTAATGCCGCGACCGCACGCTTGGCAAACCTCAAAAAGCCGTCACAAATTCAAAGGTGTGGATAGAGCGTTTGGCTTGGTTTGCAAGCGCTTGTAGCCGATCCGTCAAACAAGTCACAAATCCAAACGTTTGTAGAGGTTTGGAGTTTGCGGCAAGAGCCAAGCGTGCGGACGCGGCATAATAGGTAGTTCACTGAAACTCCCTCGTTTTCGAAAACTCTTTCACCAATATACTGTAAACAAGTATACATTGTTCACGCGGAAGATGTCGCAGACGGTTCATTCGTTACAAATAAAGTGTTAACTTATTTAACTTAAAATATTTCAAACGTAGCGTACATCCATTAGGTATCTGAGTCTGTGGAAAGATCTAGCGAACTCGGAAAAGCACATTTCCTCTTTGCAACAGGAAGAGGGAACGTAGGTAATAACGTTTCCTTCAGCCTGACGTCACATCCGCGCGTTTATCGAGCGAGTGTTTTCGCCCACACGGTTTTTCCACAACAATATTGTTCTCTCTCCCGGCGCACAGCGCATGCGCTCAACCCGGGCATGCGCCTGGAGCGATCTCTGACACCTGTCAAAACCATTCAGTACCATCCCTGGCACCTGCTGGCACCCTTGACGTCATCTCACAAATCAAACTTTGGAACACCCTAGTGCACTTTCTGGAAAAAACATGTGAATTTTAGGTAACGTAGCTCTTTGATATTTTTCTATATTTTAAGGAAAGAAAAGGTTGTGTCGTCTTTATGCTCTTTTGTTTTTATTATTTCTCGAATATTTTACTTGTGCGCCGGAGGTTGATAGATTTCGCTATTTTTCAGGCGATTATCGTTGCAATTTTCTCAAAAACTACATTTTCGAGGCGGAAAACGCGTTCTGTGCTAATCTGCAGCGGCATCAGTTCTGTGGTCTACCCTTCGGAACAAGGATCAGGCACCCTTGATAGGTTCTATTTTTAGCTCACTCACTGATGAGTCTTGATGGAATTTATCAATTATTCTAGGTGTAATTGCGCTTGCTTCGTGACCTTTAATATCTGTTCTCTATACATCTCGAGCTTTCGATTATTGATAAATCGACGGAGCGATTGCGTTGAATTGGGTGCAAAGTATATACTTTGTACGGGAAAACAGCTTTGCGTTAATTCCTCAATAATTATTTAAATCAGACAAGTTTCCGATAAAATGTATCAATACGGAAAATATGTATAGAAAATGTTGCCGGTAGGATTTTAGGTTGGTACCTACATAATTCATCTGGAATACCTCTTACTTATCTCTGCAGCCTAGCAACATATTATCTTTTATTGCTGCAATGATATGAGATCCAAGGCAGATACAGGACATCGGTGCATATCCTCAGGGCCTGCAGGTGAGCTGTGTGGTGGTAGCTCATTTTTAAAAGAATACCACCAATCCATTTCTTCACTTGGGTGTCGTATAAAGGCGACTAACGGACTGAAGACTGCACATACATATAGTAGCATAAAACAGCGATGGCTTCACCACTTATCATTGGTGGGCCGTGGTGTGTCATCAACTTAATACCTAACAGTGGCAGTGCGTTGCTCTTGCGGTTCTCATTAGCTTGTTTCTGACTAACGAAAATAATAGAGAATGTATGTACTTATGTAAATAAAGGAGGCCTATAATAGAGGACTGCCCACTTTACTGTCTTCCTGGTGGCCTGAGAGAACTCCACCAACTGACGCCTGCAGCCAAAGAATGGCTGTTAAACTTGAAAATTAAGGTTTAGGACGCCGCAGTTTTGCCATTCGATATGATATGATGAAAGAGGATTATACCCAGCAGTGGGTGATTGAGGGCTGAGATGATGATGATGTATGTATGGATCAGCAACGTGCAAGTTATGCTCGTAGCGTTACATGCGTGAATAGGCTGCAGTGATTGGACCGCTTACTGACTACCTCGCCTGCCTGTTGCTGCAGCTGGCTCAGTCAAATGAACCGGTTAAGGGCGAGTCGGAGTTTTGCTGTTAATGATTTCGTACCCTAAAGTAGGAGGACGCGGGTTCGATTCCCGTCTGAGGTATACATTTTTATTAACTTTTCGTTATGTTTTAGCCTAAAGTATTTTTATATTAAACCTAAAATTCATGGGAATCATAAAAAATGAAATCGTACTGCACTTATTGAAGTAAGATATTGTTTTACTCGTAGTAATATGTTTAACCGTGTCGCGAAGCGGTGGAAGAATACTACCACCCCCTCTCTTCCCTTTGGATGTTCTTCCCTGCACATACAACCAACAGTATAGAGCGGTGATGGGCTCACCACCTGTCACGCTGAGCACATGTGCAGTCGCTATTTGGTGTAAAGTGAACTATGGCAGAGGACTGCTTTTGCTGTCCTCATTGCCTAGTCTCCGACTAACCCTTCGGGGATAATAGTCGTGATAATATTATTATGTGTGTATGTAACATGTTTTATCAATAGTAATAATATGTCAGAAACATGGTATTAATCATCAAATTAGTACCTACGTAAGTCATTGTGGTTGTGGTTTTTATATTCGTAAGCGACTAAGTTACATGTCGCACAATAATTATCCAACTTTGACCTCAGATATTAATAATGAGCTAAAACTGTTCAAAGTGACGGAAAAATCGATAGTTTAACCGCTCACTATTTTTATACTAATTACAGTGTTGTGCGAACGTTACAGTGAATTGCATCTATCTTATGTTCTTTACCGAATAAAATATATTTTCTATGTTTTTGTAGTAAAAATTCTTCAGCCACTGTCGTTTGGTTTCGTTTGTCAGACTGTTTAGCATCTTCATTGTTTTCACCTTCGATTGTCGAAAAAAGGTACTTACAGTTAAGTAACTAATAGTTTTACCCTACATGGTTAAATATGTGGTACCTAGATGAATGATTGGTCTCGTTCATCTAAGATGTGGTAGTTAGGTATATAAAAGGTAAGTATGTGTATTTTATACTTTGGTATTTTTATTAAAATAATGCTTATTTATTATCTCTTTAATTTCACTTCATTATATAAGCCAAACTATTTATGGTCGGCTTTTGGCGACTGTGGCGGTTAACGGTTCGAAATTCAGATGTCGGGTTTGTACGACTCCGGCGGTTATTAGGTTAATAAAAGTAAATTAAACGAGGAAGTATTTACACTTAGTCTAATGGTTATTCCCCAAACCGTGCGATGACGGAATTAAAGAGAATTCCTTTTCTGTTCTGAACTAGGCTTAAATTTATTAGAAGAAAAATACAATATTCAGCCGATAATACCAGTTTTGTTTTTTTTCTATGGAAAGTACCACTTTTCCATTACTTCAAAAGTATTATGTTTTATGAAACAACACTGTTATTTATTTTTAAATTAAATAACTCAGCCGTCATGCATGTAATAAAAAAAACATCGTCTCAGCGCATAAACTATCCTGAATCCACAGTGAGTCGTCAAATCAAATTATCATTCTCTGAATGCGAGTATACATCTCACACTTCACGAAGGTCACTCTCTCACTCTGATCGGAACGTGAGGGTCGAAGTGAGAGGTGACTTTATGTGAACTTTATGATCGAGCTTTAGATAATCAACATGCAGCTCTTGTGGAAAAGAAGCATACATAGTACGCATACATACATAATAATCACGACTTTTATCCCCGAACGGTTCGTCAGAAACTATAGGCAATGCGGACAGCAAAAGCAGTCCTCTACCATAGTCCACTTTTCACCAACTATAGACTACACATGTGCTCAGCGTGACAGGCGGTGAACCCATCGCCGCTTATGCTGTTGAATGTATGTGCAGTCTTTAGTCAGTTAGTCGCCTTTTACGACGCCCAAGGGAAGAGAGGGGGTGGTAGTATTCTTAAACCGCTACGCGACACGGTGGAAGGAAAAGAAGCCCTAAGTAAGTTATTGTTATATTTATATACTTACCAACATCATAATTCCATCAGCAACATTACTTCTCGGCAGTTAATTTATGACGGGGCAAACTCTATTAGCATTTTGATAGAGATTCCTTGATCTATAAATGTAGAGGAATTATTTTGCGATAGTACTCGACGCGTTTTATAAGCTGGTGCAGTTTTTAATTAACTCTTGACTTTGCAAGGAAAGGATTATGGAATATACTTAGTATTCCGATTCAATGATGATTTTTTTGTAGTTTCAGCAAACAATCACACAGCTGTTGATACCATCGTATTTAAGAACTATATTTTAAAAAGTTATGTAAGTACCATGAAGATTTATATTTCTCTACTTAATTAATAGCCCGCATGCATGATTGAAAGGGGCCACCAAGAACGCTAACGCGCTTGCGCCCTTATGCCCCATAATTTGACTGAATCGGTCAGTTTAGTACCTTTTTAAAAGGTAGTGCAATGCAATATTGCATCGAATAAATATAGTAATATTTAATTATACGCTCAAAGATATTAAAAGGAAATAAAAAGTATTTTTTTTAACGATTCAATATCTTATCGAATAAATATTGTTTCATCTTTATAATTTTTTCATTGAAACCATGCTAAAAATGCTGCTTGGTGGCAGAAATAGCTATTACGTACGGTGATTACAGTGGCCGCCACAGAACAGAATAAGTGGTCGCTATACCGACGGAATCCGGTTGTCCATGTCTACAGCTTCCTCATTCGACATAGAGAAATTCTAAGCATGCCATATTTTTGTGCATAATATGTGCAATCAAACGTGTCAGTCCTAATTTTTGTGCCACCACAACTTCGTTACTATGAGTTGTTTTATGTGTGTAAGCTGGAGACACGTGTCACCAGCTCGCACACGCCCGTTAAGACAAACCAGTGAGGATAGGGTTTTAGACTATAGCCAGCAATTTTGTGCATAATTTGTGCACTAGGAACAAAAAAAACTAACCATCATACTCAAATACTGTTGAAACTACGATCATAAAACTGTGTGCGAGCTGGAGACACGGGTCTCTGGCTTGCACAGCTGTATCTTCGTAATTGTTTAAGCTACGGTAATGAATTATACCTCAAAATTTTGTGCCTAATTTGTGCATAAGGCACAAAAAATTTCAAAACTTTAACTCAAAAGGTTTTTGAGCTACGAACCGATAAGTATGTGTAAGCTGGTGACACGTAACACGGGCTAACACATGGTGAATTACTGTAACTGTATAAGATAGCGTTTCGTTTTAAAGATCAACTAATACGTTATAATTTGTGCAAACACGAGGCAAAATTTCAAATCTCTGGGCCTCTTACTTTAAAAATTATAAGCCAATAACTGTTTTCCCGCCAAAAAATTCAAAATAATGGCTCGGAAGTGGCTAAGCGCGCCGTTGCCGTTCCGTGCGCTACACGATTGCAATCGAGTTTGAACTTAAGAGCTAGCGATATTTAGAGTCATTTTAATTTGCGCCCTCGTTTGTTTTACTTTATGTACCGAGAATTTTAGACTAGGAGCCGTTTGATCAGATTAAAACAAAAAGGGAAGATACGGCATTAGCGTCTCGTGAGTGAGCCGCCAAAATTAGGCCTAAAGGTACAATTTCACTTCAGTCACAATTTGCCGAGCGAACAGGCTACATCGCACTATTGCGGATATTCTACTGTGTGAAAAAGAGAAAGACGCTACTCCGCAGTGGCGTCGGAATCGGTCGTACGTCGAGAACGTCTGTTGCGAAGCGACCGAGACGTCAACGCGCTACTCGCTGACTCCCTCGCTCGTTGAAACTTACCGCTTTGTCTCCCTCGCTCGATTTACACTTTATAGGTGTGCGTGTGTGAGTGTTTGCTTAAGTAGTTGAGTAGGACTATATTTTGAATGACTACAAGTAGGAGCATGCCGTATCTTCCCTTTTTGTTTTAATCTAAGGCCGTTTGTTAAAGCTATGCGCGACGCGACTAATTTAGTTTCACTATAGGTACCTAACTAACCTACCCTACTTTTTATTTTAAGGCCCCAGTACTAGTGTTGTTGCAATACTGATAATTTTACTATCGATAGTTGATCTTGAAAAATAGTCGATAGCGCGAATAGTCCTATCGAAAATATCGAAATGCTGCGATACTATCGATATTATCGATGGTAAAAATTGGGTAATGCTATTGAACTTGGTCTATACGATCGATACTATCGACATACGATACTATCAATAGTATCGATACTATCTATAAACTATCGACGCGGTTCGATAGTATCGATCTTTAGCAATAGTATTTCTTATTTTTATCAATCGATACTATTGATAGTATTGTCAAGGGTCGATAGTTTCGAGAGGACTATCGATAGTATGACTGATTTTCGAAGTCACGATAGTATCACGATCCTACGCAACAACACTACCCAGTACACATTGGCGTATGTTGGCCCACTGCCGGCCATAGCCATTGTGTAGACGGGGTAATGGTGTACAGCCGCGGGCAATTTATCGATAGTGGCGCGCAATTTACCCCCTCTACACAATGGCGATTGCCGACAATGGGCCAACATACGCCAAGTCGCCAATGTGTACTGGGTAGTGTTGTTGCGATAGCGATAGTCAATCGATAGTATCGTGATACTATCGTGACCTCGAAAATCAGTCATACTATCAATAGTCCTATCAAAGGTCCTACATAGGTCATCTATCACATCATATCATTAGATTTACAATACTCACTTGATAGTATCAAAAATTCGTCAATAGTTACTAAAGCAAAACTATCGATACTATCGAAACGTGTCGATAGTTTATAGATAGTATCGATACTATTGATAGTATCGTATGTCGATAGTATCGATAGTATAGACCAAGTTCAATAGCATTACCCAATTTTCACCATTGATACTATCGATAGTATCGCAGCATTTCGATATTTTCGATAGGACTATTCGCGCTATCGACTATTTTTCAAGATCAACTATCGATAGTGAAATTATCAGTATTGCAACAACACTAGTACTGGGGCCTTAAAATAAAAAGTAGGGTAGGTTAGTTAGGTACCTATGTGAAACTAAATTAGTCGCGTCGCGCATCGCTTTAACAAACGGCTCCTAGTCTAAAATTCTCGGTACATAAATTAAAACAATCTAGAGTGCAAATTAAAATGACTCTAAATATTGCTAGCTCTTAAGTTCAAACTCGATTGCAATCGTTGTAGCGCACGGAACGGCAACGGCGCGCTTAGCCACTTTCGAGCCATTATTTTGAATTTTTTGGCGGGAAAACAGTTATTGGCTTATAATTTTTAAACTAAGATGCCCAGTGATTTGAAATTTTGCCTCGTGTTTGCACAAATTATAACGTATTAGTTGATCTTTAAAACGAAACGCTATCTTATACAGTAACAGTAATTCAGCATGTGTTAGCCCGTGTTACGTGTCACCAGCTTACACATACTTATCGGTTCGTAGCTCAAAAACCTTTTGGGTTAAAGTTTTGAAAATTTTTGTGCCTTATGCACAAATTAGGCACAAAATTTTGAGGTATAATTCATAACCGTAGCTTTTATTTCCCAAAGGTATTTATGACGCACTATTGAAGGTACGTGCTCTATCTAACCGTTCTGCTGCTTACTTTTTTTTTTAAATACTAACTTCCAGTTATGGCTTTTTTTTGTAGATGTTGTTCATCAGCAGTAGATCACCTAGATTCAATAGTAGGCGTACCTTTGTTATCTTATGAGTAAGTATAGTTATTTTCAAATGCTATTAAGTAGGTAGATTATAAATTTTATATGGATTTCAAACACAATCCACAGATAACGAAAACAAAGATACTTTTATTATTTTTAATAAAGCTTTTTCAAATTACAAAACATTTTTATTTTACCAGTAGTAAGTAATACTTACTTTTTCTATCTACAAGTTAAAAAGTTTGCAAGTTACCAATTCTTCTATGTGTTGATGACTGACCGACCCCTTGTCAGAATGGTTGATGGTTTAGTTATCGTGGCGTAGTAACTGCTTTTTAGTCAACGTGCCAAAACTAAAAATTCTTCATCACCTATGGTAGTACTTGTCAAGACGAATCAAACGAGCCTAAACTCGATGGGGTTGTGTGGTATCATTATAAAGTTCCTGTGTCCTTTTTCTGGCTCCATCATCAGACCCTGAACACTATTTCCCCATAAAGTACTTGTCAAAACGATTCAAACGACCCCAAACTCGATGGGGTAGCATGGTTTTATTATAGAGTTCTTGTGGCGTTTTTCCGGCTTCATCATCAGACCCTGAACACTATTTCCCAACAGAGTACTCGTCAAGACGATTCAAACGAGCCCAAACTCGATGGGGTTGCATGGTTTCAATACTGAGTTCCTGTATGGCCTTTCTCAGGTTTCATCATCAGACCATGGACCTCGTCTAGTCGTCTCCCGTCAGAGTGCTCATCAAAACTAATCAAATGAGCCCGAATGGGGTTGCATCTTACAGAGATCCTGCAGTTCTGATCTGACCTATGTTCAAAGTTTCAAGTCTCTAGCTCATCGGGAAGCTTGTATAAAATCGTTTGCATTTGTCGACAAATAAATAAACCAATAAACAAATAAACGGAAAATCTACCTAATAAAAACGTGGTAATAAAAAACATATAGGCAGACAATTTTATCACTTACTAACATATTAACGAGTTTATTGTAAATACTTAAAACTAAGCATAGCGATATTATATGAACATTTCTAAATAATATAGACTTTGGTTTTATTTTAAATTAACCAATTTCCTATATCAGACGGCTCCTAGTCTAAAATTCTCGGTACATAAATTATAACAATCGAGAGCGCAAATCATTTTAACTCTAAATATTGCTAGCTCTAAGTTCAAACTCGATTGCAATCGTGTAGCGCACGGAACGGCAACGGCGCACTTAGCCACTTCCGAGACATTATTTTGAATTTTTTGGCGGGAAAACAGTTTTTGGCTTATAGTTTTTAAACTAAGAGGCCTAGAGATTTGAAATTTTGCCTCGTGTTTGCACAAATTATAACGTATTAGTTGATCTTTAAAACGGAACGCTATCTTATACAGTTACAGTAATTCACCATGTGTTAGCCCGTGTTACGTGTCACCAGCTTACACATAGGTATCGGTTCGTAGCTCAAAAACCTTTTTAGTTAAAGTTTTGAAATTTTTTGTGCCTTATGCACAAATTAGGCACAAAATTTTGAGGTATAATTCAAAACCGTAGCTTAAATAATTACGAAGATACAGCTGTGCGAGCCAGAGACCCGTGTCTCCAGCTCGCACACAGTTTTATGATCGTAGTTTCAACAGTATTTGAGTGTGATGGTTAGTTTTTTTTGTTCCTAGTGCACAAATTATGCACAAAATTTCTGGCTATAGTCTAAAACCCTAACCTCACGGGTTTGTCTTAACAGGCGTGTGCGAGCTGGTGACACGTGTCTCCAGCTTACACACATAAAACAACTCATAGTAACAAAGTTGTGGTGGCACAAAAATTAGGACTGAAACATTTGATTGCACATAATATGCACAAAAATATGGCATGCTTAGAATTTCTCTATGTTGAATGAGGAAGCTGTAGACATGGACACGGAATCCGGGCAGAATTTACACAAGGCTTTTGAATTTGTGAATCAAAATTATACCTACTTCGGCCAAATTCGAAAAAAAATGTATGTAAACAAAATTAAATTAAAATTATTGACATTTCTTTGTACAAATATTTAGTGTCACTCAGATTTTTTGTTTTTTTTTAGAAAGAGACCATTGTTTTTTACCTACTTACTTAATATTGTAAAGCTGAAGCGTTTGTTTGTTTGTTTGTTTGTTTGTTTGTTTGTTTGAACGCGCTAATCTCAGGAACTACTAGTCCAATTTTAAAAAATCTTGCAGTGTTAGATAGCCCATTTATCGAGGAAGGTTATATGCAATAATTTGTTTAGGTACGGGTACGGGTAGTAACCCGTGCGAAGCCGGGGCGGGTCGCTAGTTAAATAAATAAAAATAGGTTTTTGCTTATATAATATATTTTAATTTGTTTTACATAACCTTGATCCGTCAGTCAAACCGCCTAGGCGGTTTTTCGTGACATATTGTTTTTGTTTTGTTGTTATATGTACCTAAGTACTTACGTTAATTGTTCTGTGTTTTGTTATGTTTCATTTTTGTGTTAAATTGTATATTCTTTTTAAATTGTACCAATAAACGTTTTTCTATTCTATTCTATTTTAATCATCATTACATATCATAAAGTAAAGTCGCCGGTTTCCTCTGTCTGTGGCACCGCACTATTCTCCTAAACCACGCAATGGATTTTTATGCGGTTTCACTAAAAGATAGAGCGTTAACTGAGGATGGTTTTTGTTTATATGTTGTAGATATTTTTTTTTAAATGGCTGAACTATGACGGTCTTTTTAAGTTAGCGTGGACGAAGGCGCGGGCGAGCTGCTAGTAAATAAATAAATAAATAAAATAAATTGTTTTCTCACGAATAAGTATAATATTTGATACTTTTTTAAAGAATTTTATGTAAGTATGTGTTTTTAAGAAAGTACAAATCTTACAAAATAACAACCTTCGGGTATGGCATACGCAGACAGAATGTTTATTCACACATCTCCTCTCGTGCACCTTTTGTGTTATTAGAATTGAGTCCTAAAAAAAGACTTGGTCGTCATAAATGATGGAATGTAACGTCTGCTATTTACGACAACAGCCGGCACCAACGGCAACGACTTAACGTGTCTTGAGTCTTGAGACGGTTGCCACCAGTACTCTAAAATAGAGTATTGTACTCTTATTCATGTATGCGTACTCTATAATCTACGACACCAATAGAGTACCTACGCTAAAATACTCTATTTACGAAAAAAATATCGTTACAGCAGTGCGAGCACGGATCTTTTATCGACCGATAAAGTGACATTAGACGTCGACAAATTGACATCGGCCGTATATGAACTGTCAAATTTTATCGTCTAATGTCACTTTATCGGTCGATAAAAGATCCGTGCTCAGGGGGCTGATTATGAGTAGGTAAGTACTTCAGAGTTCACTGAGAGAGTCTTCTCTCTTATGAATGTAAAGTGGAGAGACGAAAGGAATAGAGCTCCCTAAATTTAATACAAAACGAATTGATTATATAATTTTAATCTAAATTATGATTGCAAAGAGGCCGTAAATCTTCAAGAAAGACAAATATTTGTTCAATGTCGCAAAGAGCACCAAAACATACGTTTTTAAGGACAAATAAATAAATACTCCTTTTTATACTATGTACTCTATTTCTGTTCTAACAAAATGAAAAACTACTCTATTCGTCCTAACCGTTGAGCTCCTCATTCATTATTGGTACGCGACTACCGCGTAGTAAAACATTTAGACGACAAGGTTTTATGCACGGTCAAGGCTTTCTATAGCCGGCCGTGTATCTGCCTGCTGTTCTGTCGATACAAATTACGCGTTGTACCGCCGTTTTGGCTCGCTAGTATCATCGACACGACTACTTATCACATCAGAGATAGCCCCGATAGCGCTTTAATGAATATCGTTTAGTACCCGAGTACACCTTATCGTCGAACAATGTTAGCAATTGCAATTTGTTTTCTTTGTTGTGTTGTGAAATCGTGTGTACAGAATTCCTGATAATTAAGACAAAGGTGTACCTACCTGATGTTAGTAAGTAGTTTGTTAAAAAAAAATTATACTTGCCCAAAAAAATTGTTGTATTAAAATGTGTAAAATTGTAATGTGGCTGTGCGTACGTTTCTAGGTCAGGAAGATATACAGATAGGTATTGATAGAAAAATAAGAAGGAATTGTTTATTCTACTATCACAGTTAGTGGATACAGATAACGCATACAAGTCAAGTGGAGTTAAATTGTATCAGAGGAAAAAAGAGAAGGGGAATGTACATAGCTCATAAAGTTAGGACTAAGCTGCAAATGCTCATCAATCATTAGAATCTTGTCTCTTGTGGAATGCATAGGTATATGTATTCATAGGGTCACCGTCGCAATACCAGTTTAAAGAAATTTTCGTATAAACGTAGCGCAAAATTTTCGTCAATTATAAAACCGGATTATCCGGATTTTTCGGATCTCAGTACAAAATTTAAAATTATTAAAAGCTTTTTGACCCATCCCACGTTCTCTCTTCCTCTATACGCGAGCTCCTCTCCGGAGTCACTTATTTGCTGTTACGAATGTTTCATTGCGCACAAAAAAATTGGTGACTCGTTTCTTTGTCGCACCTCCAAAGATAGAATAGTCTACCAGCACACGTATTCCCTCCTCCTTGCTAATTATTTGTGGGCCGGCAAGGTGAGGGCTACTGATGCGTCGTCTTGCTAACTAACGCACCATTTGTTTTCGCAAATGGACTCCATTTCTACTTAAGATCAGGTGGAGTGGAGTGGAGTCATGTGCCGTGCTAAGTTTAAGAAAAATATCTAAAGTTAATGTTATTAATGCAGAGCTTTTCATCACACGGTTCACACTTGGCGGTTCAAATTTGAAATAAATTTAATTTTAAACTACAAGTTGTTTAAAAAAGAGTAGGTAGTTATTTTTAAACTTAAACCAAATATTAGGTACCTTTTGTCTTATAAAATAGCTTGCAGTAGTGGCGCGAGAAAAGCATATGATAAAGAAAGCGATAACGCCTCTAGGAGGCAATTGTCTAACTTCAACATCTATCGCAATGGCTTTCAAGTAGAAGTACATGGCTTCGCTAGTTTGCTTATTTACTTACTTTTACTTGAAAGCGATTGCGATAGATGTTGAAGTTAGACAATTAGTACCTGTGAGTGGAAGGCAACGATTACTTTAATTTTATTAAACCTTTTCGACGAAATAGAGCTAATAAAAGAGCTCAATATGTGTTATATATATAGCGCAAGTTTACAATATTGTATGAATTACTTACGTCAGGATTAATGATCATAAATTTAATCGCAATGGTTGAAAATATGAATAAACATTATTGATGATTGTGTAAAAGATCCAAAAAAACCAGACTTTGACATCCACATCAAAAATCGGAATTGTTCAGTCACTTTCACATTTAGAACTATCCGGATTGCAATCCCTAAGCGTCGCCGTCTGCTGTCGTCTACTGGGCACTTGTCCGCGCTCAGTAGACGATGCAAGGGATTTTGACCTTATTACTGGTAGGTACCTACAGCGACGGAGTCCGTGATACTAAACTCGACCGTATATGTTTCTCAGTCAGCATCCATAACAGTTTCATCAGAAGAGCCGTTACAATTTGATATACTTTCCCGCCGCCTTAAAAAAATAAACCAAACACTCTCTTCCCTTGGGTGTCAAAAAGGCGACTAACAGACTACAGTCTGCACATACATCCAACGGCATAAAGCCGTAATGGGCTCACCCCACCCATCACGCTTAGCACATGCGCAGTTATAATTTGATGAAATGTAGACTATGGCAGTGTACTGCTTCTGCGGTCCTTATTGCCTAGTCTCTGATTGTGGATTCAACCCTTTGGGTATAATAGTTGTAAATGTACCTATGTATACTTTCCCGCAGTCCTAGCAGTTCCACCACCCTCGCAAGCATGTTCGAGGGCGCAGTCGCCGGTATCCTCAACCGGCTGCTGGGCAAGTACGTCCAGGACCTGGACACGGAGAACCTCAACGTCGGCATCTTCTCCGGGAACGTCAACCTCACCGACCTCAAGCTCAAACCTGAAGCCCTGGTGAGGACCTGGAATTATTGCGAAAAAGTCATACAGATTAATTTATTTAACCTTTTGCCTACAGGTGTTATGAAACGATGAGACCCTCTATACGGCGGTTTTTTACGTATATACGTCGGAAATTTCGCTCAATTTTGCTCGACAAAATTTTAAAAACTTTAAGGAAATTTTGAAGTATTAGCGGCAAGTAAAGTAGTTTTATGAATTCACAAAATAAAACTTTTAGATAATGTAGGTAATAATTTTTATGCAAAAAAATACGAACTCTAGTATCTGCGTAATCAACCATAGTTGCCACCCGTAGGATGCTGCCCGTAGGTAAAGGATTAACATTCCGTACGTAGTACCTACGTCTGTGCGGCTTTAAACTCTCACATGAAATATTTCCTTCTATTCATAAACACCCAAGTGTTTTAACCCCTTGAGAATCGTAATACCAGACACAATTGAAAATCAATTGTTTCGCGACCGCCGGCGGTCTTATGATCCTTGACCTATCTATGGATTTACGCGCAATATGTGTTTCATGATATATTCCTTCAATTTACCTTTAATAAAAAAGAATCAATTTTTGTTAAAAGTTTTTTTCCCATTTAAGTACTATTACCCACCCAAGTACTATCACAAGGATTTAAATGATGCAAAACGATCGTGATTGAAATGTTTTTTAGCCACTTATTACTCGAGAACAGAATATAAAACATTTTGACATGCAACACAATGCACATTGCTGCAGACCGTTGTTATTGATTAGCTTAGTAATTTTGTAACGCTTCACTTATTTATACTAGAATCCAATCGAACTGATCAAGACAAATGCTCATAGAGCGCTTTTCAGTTTTCATCTTAGTCATTGTTAGTCAGCGATATATACGTTAATGTTGTTAGTAGGGACATTATTTTGCGAGAATCTTACAAGTTCACGTTCACATTTACCATAATCTTCACCAATTCCACTAATCCATCACATTATTTTTTACAACAGTACGAGTTGGACCTTCCAATCGATGTAAAAATTGGCACCATCGGTCGCGTCAACCTCGAGATACCATGGGCTGGTCTGTACACGAAGCCCGTGGTCGTCCACATCGAAGACGTCCTAGTCCTTGTAGGCCCAGCCATCTCCAACAGCTACTTCGACCCAGAGAGAGAGAAAAGACTAATGAGAGCTGCCAAAAGAAAGATATTACAAGACTTAGAAGCTGAGAGCGAGATATTGAAAGGGCCACAGAACTTCTTCGAGAGTTTATTTACGGCTATAGTCGATAACCTACAGATTAACGTGCGCAATGTTCATGTGCGATACGAGGACTCGATTAGTTCGAAAGATGGGCCGTTGGCTTGCGGTCTTTGTCTCCAAAGCCTTACAATTGAGACGACTAACAGGTGACTAAGTATTTTAAAATGCGATAATACTTACTAGTTTGTGATTCTATTCACCGTAACACTATATAATATTAATTTTCTAGCAAATGGAAGCCATGTGTAACTCCCGTGAACGCATCGACAGTGTACCAGATGATGCGCATAGAATCGTTGTCCTTCTATTGGAACCCTACAGCCACTGCCCTGGATGACACTGAAACAGCTCACATCACACCCATCCAGTATTACAACTGGAAGCACTACATGCTTACTGGGCTGGACAAGTTCTCTATGCACCAGGAGGACTTTGAATTTTGTGAGTCAATTCCATTTCCATTTCATTATTCCATTCCACTATTGCCCTTCTGTATTTCCTTAAATTGTTGTTGCTGCAGCTAAGAATTGTAAATTTCGGCCGTTTAGGTTACCAGAACAACGTCGTTAATTTTTTAAAGTGGAATGCTAAAATGTGCAGTGCTTTTACTTCACTATTTAACAAAGTTTGTTAAATTAATACGATATTTTTGCAGTGCTAAAACCCGTGACCTGCAAAGTGAAGGTTCTCATCAACCGGTCTGGCGAGGCTCGCGTTCCTCGCCTATTGCTGGACGCTGTGTTACAAGACAGCGCGATGCAACTTTCCAGGAGGCAGTACCTTTCTATAGACAACCTTCTGGCGTCTTTTAACAGGATAAAATTGAACAGGTGAAGGTTGAACAGGATTAAATTACGGGTTTTCTATGGCGTTTTTTTTACAGATTATTTTACCTAATATAAACTTAAGCGTCGGCGTCGATATAATGGACCTTTAAATCGGCAACAATGAATCATTTACTGATTCTTTTAGTTTTAATTACTAATCAATCATGGTAAAGGTAACGGGTATTTGTGTGGCATTGAAGCAGTGCCTCCTGGTGACAACACAGACAATGCAATTTGCCATATGAATTGCCGTCTCATTCACCAAATGACACCAACCAGCACTCCAATGGATTCTGAATTTAGTCATTGTACTATGTATCACAACATCAACGGTTTTCAGGAAATATCGCCACCTTCACCCGGGCGTTCCTCTATCGAAAGACGTGAAGAAGTTGTGGCGCTACGCCTACAACGTGGTGGTGGAACAGAGGGTGCGGCCCTACACCTGGGCGGCTGTAAAGAAGCACAGGCAGAACTACGATAACTACAAACAGGTCTACAAGAGTACCCTGCGGAGTCCCAACGACACGGAACTGAAGTTGGACCTGCAAAAATGTGAGGACAGTCTGCCTATCATCTCCGTTGTCATAGCGAGGGAACAAGCGAAGTTTGAAGTGAGTTTCTTTTATTTTATCGAGCATGCTAGATGTGTCCGTATTTTGAGCTGACTAATAACTATATGCTGTTTATTGTAAAATGATATTTCTAGTTTGTGCCATCTAATTACAAAGATCTTTGTTAGTTTTTTCCGTAGAGCCCGACCAATTTTTTGATGTAACGTAAACTACTCTTATATTATTCTTATAATTCTAAGTAACCGATTGCAAATGAGACTTCCAATCGTAATATTTTTCTTAGTACGTAATGTAACCTTAGCTAGGTAAAACGTTTAAATGTTATTTTCAGCTCCTTTCCAACGAACCAGAGCGAATCGAAGTGGTGGAAAGCGAGTTTGATTGGTGGAAGTGGAACAGCTCCGACTCAGAGAGTGACGCGGAGGAGAAGACTGCGACCCACGTAGAACTCTGCGTTAAAAGTGAACGCTGCAAAAGCCTCTGGAGCCACCTGTCGAGCCCCGAGAAGAAGAGGGTCTGCGAGCTGATCGGCTTTGTGGAGGGAGAGACGAGGCCAGACAAGTCCAAGCAGTATATTGGTACGTTGGTTAAACCAATAACTCTACATACATAGATTCACAATTACTATTCCCGAAGGGTTATTCAGAGACCGGCGATGGGGACCGCAGAGCAGTCCATTGCCATAGTCCACTTTACACCAAGTTACATGTGCTCAGCGTGACAGGTGGTGAGCGCATCTCCGCTCTATGCTGTTGGATGTATGACGTCGTTTGTTTTACGACACCCAAGGGAAGAGAAGGGGTGGTAGAGTATTCTTTTAAAGAGCCGCTACGCGACACTGCCACCAATAATACTTGTGATTTGTATTGCTATGGTTTTAGATGTGATTTTGTGAACTGCAATCTCTTTAATAAAAGCTGTGACACGCTTGTTGCAGAACACAAAATAAATGTCACGCTAGCAAACTGCTCGCTGACGCTAATGAATCGGAGTAAGGAAGTTCTGGTTGTAACCTTGACGCAATTCCTGGCATCGTTGGAAACAAGACCTTCTGCTAAAGCTTATAAGGTAATTTTTGGAAACTCCGTCAGTTTTATTTCAGCGTCCATGCTGCATACAAGTACTTTATATCGCCCGATTTAGAAGCTGCAAATATTGGTGCGCTATTAATCTATAAAAATGTCGATGCCAGATATCGCAGATTACAAATTGAAAAATGTTGAAAAAATTGCACGAGCAAGATTTGAACCCGCACACCAATCCAATCTTAATTTTTTTACAAATGTTAAATATCAGTTAAGATCTAGGCAAGCTATGATTTAATGTTAAAAATATTGTTTATGTTGACGACGTAGTTGTTGACATTGAATGGGGCGCCTTTGGCTTTCAAAGTAAATAGAGTTGATTAATTTCGGCGGGCTGGATAAGTCCACGGTAGCTTAACTGGAAGAGCACCTGACTCGGATTGCCAGAAGGGTGCAGGTTCGAATTCGGCGGCGCGAAATTTTTGCAAAAAAAAATTTGCATTTTTGCGACTACTTCACGGCAAATTTTCATTGCTGTCCAATATTGTTTGCCACTTCTTCAAAGGTATCTCCCTTCCTCTGCAGCTATCAGCCCGGGCGGAGAGCCTAGTGGTAGAAGGAGCCACGTCAGACGGCGAACTGGTGCCTCTTCTTAGTGCGGAGCGCAGCCAAGCTCCCACCAGTGCCAACATCCTGGCGGTTGGTATACACTTCCAAATCAAAATCAAAATTGTTTTATTTTCAGTAAACATGGAGCATTCATACAATGATGGAAAATACCGCTAATGAATCTCATATAAGTCTTTACATATTATCATCATCCCATATAAGCCAAGCAAAATAAAATTTAAAAACAAAGTTTCGTTTGTAATCGTTCTTTTATTAGCTTCCATCTGATGCATAAATGTTACAGGTTGACTTCGAGAGAAACCCTTGCAGTGTTGTCGAAGCTGACTACGGCCTTTGCGTGCTCATGGAGCCGGTGGAGCTGCTGTATATTGAGGTAGGCTGATGTCATTATCATCATCATCATCATATCCGTATGCACTGACTCTCTCTCCTCTCTCATTGATATGAAGTAGTGTAATTGTGGGAATATTTAGTTATTTGGTTTTAAGGATCCATGGAACATCCGATGATTACATCGGTTAGAAAAATCTAAAGACCTTGTTTAGCGATCTCTGTAATATCTCCACATTCGCATAACTCGCTGAGCTGAGTACCGCTTTGGAGAAATCTTTTTCTAGTAGCACCTTGTCTTATCTTTATATTATATTAGTCGTATTAGCCGAGGTCTGCCTCTCGTAGTAGCACGTCGACCCATTGGGATCTTTTGTGCAAGTTCTAGTGCCAATTACGTACCTTTGGCACGTCAGCACGCATTCACCGAGCTGATCAACTTCTTCCAAACGCACTCGATGAGCGCGGCGCAGCTTTCCGAGGAGGTGGTACTATGGAGATATCGTTTAAAGGTTCGGGAGAGATAGTTTTAGGCATCCATGGAGCTGAGCACAGTACCCCTAGCACGAAAAACTCTAGTAATGGTATAGTAACCGTATTTGCTTTACTATTCGACATCGCTCAAGTTTCTATCGTGCCCTCACACAGAAAAATCGCGTTCATAAATCCATGTGAGCTAGTGTGGTTTACAAATAAATAAATAAATTACTTAATAAGGACGTTATTCATTCAAAACTTGAATTTTTATTCACTGTCGCAATAACCGCAATCAAATATTCCGCTAAACTTAATATTTACGGCATAAATTTGTGTTTTGTTGTTTTTTCGGCATGAGCCCACTAACTAAATAGTTTCTGAACGTCCAATAAAAATGTCAACTAACGGATAGAACGTTCCGAAAGGATGTAGAAGTAGGTATTCCTCTACTCTTTGTAGGTAATAGGTATCCTAGCAACTACATAAACAAAACCTCTCAAAATATTTCAGAGAGTCAAGTAGAATTCAAGTGAATTTATTGTTAAACTTAGTATTTCATCTTAAGTCCAACAATGAGAACTAGTTCAATGCGAATTACACAGGGGAACCCGATTGGAATAGTGGCGAAAGGGTATGGTGATTGGAACCTTCCTGGCACCAGCCAAGGACCACCATCTTTAGCACCAGCAAGAAGTGATTCCCCTGTGATGATTGAAGCTTCGAGTATGTTGTATGAATAATGATTGATTATTTTATAAAAAGATAAGACAGTCATTTGTGTTAGTAGTTAAAAGTACTTAATAAAATTATGTGTAGGTACATTATAGAATCATGAATGAGAAAACAGTCTAGGTATTTTATTTTGGCTGTCACCAATAAAAAATACAAAATAGTGATTTTTATTAAGTAATATTCTATCATATTATTATATCCTCCTATAATTAACACGATAAAGAAGAAGATCAAAGAAATTAAATTATTTTGTAAACATATTTGGGTACAATACTAGCACCCCCTCTCTTCCCTTGGACGAGACCCACGAACCCAATGAACAAAGGCGACTGGCTAACGGACTAAAGACTGCACATCCATCCAACAGCACATTGTGCAGTCGCTATTTGGTGAAAAGTGAACTATGGCAGAGGACTGCTTTTGTGGTCCTCATTGCAGTATCTGACTAACCCTCGGATAATAGTCGTGATTATACTTATATAATGTATGTATGTACCTATGTAAAAATATCCGTAATTCAATAAATTTACAGAAATAACCTAACTTTTTGATTTCGTTTTCTCTAATACTATATATAACCCTAGAAGTAATAACTAAGTAACAAACAATTTCTAAATAACGTAGCCATAATTTTCAGTGTCTGAAATCACCTATTAGCTCTCGTTAACGTACACACGGACGTTCTCTAAACGACCACAGCGGCGCTGCTTTGGTTTTCATACAAAATAATACCATTACGATTACCATAACTAGTACCATAATGGTTCGTGCTTGGGGTACTGATCTATAATTGAGAAATCTTTTTCTTGTGCTAGTCTTATCTAATCTCAGTAGAATTAGCCGAGGTTTCCTTCTTACCAACCCATTGGGGTATTTTGTGCAAGTTCCAATGCTAACTTCGTATCTTTAATACAGCACGCGTTCACCGAGCTGATCAACTTCTTCCAAACGCACTCGATGAGCGCAGCACAGCTGTCCGAAGAGGTGGCATTAGCCGGGGCGCGCGCCGCCCGCGCCGGCCGCGCCGTGCTGGCTTACGCCGTCAGCCGCCGCAAGCTGTTCCACGTCAGTGTAGATGTCAAAGGGCCGTGCGTCGTCGTGCCCGAGCATGGATGCGTGCACAAGTGAGTTTACCACATACGAGTACATACATTATCATAGCCCGTCTCCCGGTGTTGTATAGGCAGATACTATTTTGGAGACGACAAGACCAAACCGTGATATTCCATTTGCTGATCCTGATACACTTTGCTTTACTTTCTCTCGCGTTTTTCGGACATGTTATTTGTACGTGCATAAAAACGTTTCCTCCACCAACGCGCAAGTTGCTGGAAATCGGTCTCAGGTCACAGTACTTCTGAGTCGATAGGTAATTAAACCACAAAACCAAAGCGGCAAGTAAATTTACCTAAGACTAATGAATAGCTAACTGTTCTATTCCTTGAGCAATCCGTGTCTCTCAGGTCAGGCCGCGTAATGATACTGGACATCAGCCGTATCATCGTCAAGTCGGACCTGCAGTCGCCCAACCTTACGCTTGAGGACGCCACCTGCATGGAGCTGGAGGAGAGGCTCTACGACCGACTGCATGCCGAGTGCAACCTCCAGGTAACTTTTACCCTGCAATGGCTTTAGACCTTCATCCACATCATCTTCAGACATTTAACAACATCATCGTGTATTTTCAAGTCAACCCTGCAACTGCCGAATCTGACACTGGAAGCCACCTGGAAGTTGAAAGAGTGACCGGCAATATGCCAGATATAAAAATAAAAATAGTTATTAGGGTGGTTTCTATTCATTTGGATTCCAGACAAAATTCCATTACCAGGCTTTGTTGAAAATCATGTGTTGTGTGATTACTTACAGTTAAAATAAAACTCTGAATTATCAATTGCAAGCATAACAGTAGGGGAATATTAGACAGAAATTGTTATCAGTTGTGTTTGAAAATATAAATGATTAATTCGATACAATAGCCGTAATACAATTTAAGTAATAAAATCCACTTTTCAGATATTGTTCTGCGAGTGGGACGAGCCATGGCGCGAGCAACGCAAGCACGCCGACTCAGAGTTGCATCTGGTGCCGAAGATCAAGGCACAGTTCGTCTTCTCCAACAGCATCAAGAAGGACTACAAACTGCTACCCAGGTAAATAGATATTTTAGAATGTCTAGGGGATTGGGCGAAGTTATACGTTTCAAACCAAAAAGAGAAGTCCTGCTTTAATAGAAAGTATTTTCCAATTTTTCTGACGCTATAAAGGAAAGGGCTAAAAAAATGCCCTTGTTTACCTTTTTGCTTGTTTTTTTTCTGTACAAACTTTTCCCTATTAGACTTACATCAGTTAGTATAGAATTATTATATTCGAGCTCACGCTTAGATAAATCACCTGGTACTAGATTTTGAATTAGGTGCAGTAAACCTCTGAACTTTGAGGGAGCTCCCCTTGATACCTATCCGATTATTGGAATCCTTGGCGTCGATATTTCGAGTGACGTTCAGTTTCGTGGTCATTTGGAAGGTAAAGCTAAATTAGCTTCGAAAAAGCTGGGTGTGCTTAATAGAGCGGGTCAGTATTTCACGCCGGCCCACCGTTTACAACTGTATAAAGCACAGGTCAGGCCGCATATTTAATACTGCTCCCATCTCTGGGCTGGAGCACCCCAATACCAACTCCTTCCATTTGACCGCATTCAACGCAGAGCTGCTCGAATTGTCGGCGACGTGGTTATTTCAGGTCGGCTCGATCCACTGGCTCTTCGGAGAGACGTTGCGTCTCTCTGTATATTGTACCGTATATATCATGGGGAGTGTTCTGAGGAATTGTTCGGCTTGATCCCTGCCGCTAATTTCCTTCACCGCACTACACGCAATCGACTGTCATTCCATCCACATCGCCTTGATTGATGGCGGTCTACTACTGTGCGTATTTCAAGAAATTTCTTGCCTCGAACTACAGTGTTGTGGAACCAGCTCTCGGCGGCGGTATTTCCGGACCGTTACGACTTAGGGATCTTCAAGAAACGAGCCTATTCCTTCCTTAAAGGCCGGCAACGCGCCTGCGATTCCTCTGGTTTTGCGGGTGTCCATGGGCGGCGGTGATTACTTTCCATCAGGTGACCCGCTTGCTCGTTTGCCTCCTTCTGCTATAAAAAAAAAAAAAAATGTAAGACCAACCGTTTCTTTATTGTAACCATGTTCTTAATTCCAGATATAAACTAAACATATCGCTATCAAGTTTGAAACTCAATCTCTCGGACCGCATCATAACTCTCCTCCTTGATTTCTGTGACAATTTGCCCATACCGGTTCCCAACACTGTTCCCGTCTCATTCATGGACTCCGGAGACTATGCTGAGGATATAGAGGACCCTGAGCTGATTGAGCTGTTCCAACTGGACACCGTGAACGCCGACCCTGGCTATGAAGAGCTGGTGAAGTTGAGACAGAAAATCGTCAGCGCTTACTTGAGTAGACACAAGTGAGTAGTACTTTCTGAAGTGGTGTTTAAAACAACAAAATAATACTTACTAAAAGATAAATTAACGTTGAAAAAAAATGACCACTCCTGAACGCCGTAATTCACCGCGCTGGCCCAACACGACTTTTTAGGGTTTTAACGATTGTCATCTTACGAGTATACGGTCACATCTGGGTCTAACAGCTAACGTGACTTTTAAAGTAGGTACGTAGAGGTGTTCGATAAATTTTAATATGAACACCGATGCGTTAAAAGTGCAACTCGCAGGGCCATATGTAGCTCGTCTCTTTACATTGCTTCATCATCATCGTCAGCCAAAGGACGTTAACAGTTCGACAAACGCCTGCCATAAAGATCTCCATGACGACCCGTCCTGTGCTGCTACTCTTCATCTTCACCAGATGGTCGATCTTCCTTGTTGGAGGCCAGGCCAGGCGTCATCCGATGTGCGGTCGCCACACGAGAATCGTTCCGCTTACCTTACATTACATATGAACGTTACATTACTTGTCTTTACCAATGTGTGCAGAGCGGCTGAATCGACATTTGACAAGGAGGGCGCCCGGCTTGGATTCCAAGAGACCACACAAGCCTTCGTGTCTTCTGAGCACAGTGACGAGGACATGGAGGTGTACGCGCGCTCCGTCGACCTGCCCGGCTTCGATGACAACGTGTCGCCGAGCAATACCATCAACATGCTACTGCGGTTTATCATAGGTAGACCTTAATATCTTTGCTATCCTGTCAGAGCAACCGAGGCCACTTCCTCGGCTTGAAAGAGACCACGCAGGAATTTGTTTATTGGAGCGAAGAAACCAGGACATGAAGGTTTGTTTAACTTGTTGCTTCGCATCATCAAAGGTAAAACCCTATGTCCTTACTATTCTTTTTTAATGGCTGTTTTCTGCATCCAACAGCATTGTTTCATATTGCTGTGTTCCGGTTTGAAGGGTACTAGAATCAGTAAAATTACAGGACACAGAAGCAAAAAAACTGAAGCTTAAGTGTCGGCAAGGCGATGGTGTATACTTTTATATAATGTGCTATATTAGGCTACCTGTACTTTAAATGCAATTCGTTCACCAGGCGAGATAGTGATCAACATGTCCCGCTCCGCCGACCAAGTAGACCGGCCCTACATCATGCTGAGCGTGAGCAAGGTGTGCTTGGACGTAGCCCTGATGCAGTACGGGCCGGCCGTCCAGCTGGCAGTCAGTCAGCTACTGCTGACCGACAAGCAGCATCACAGCAGCAACGGGCAGTACTTAGAACTGTTGACCAGTGAGGGGGAGTTGTTCAACTTGCTCTATAGAAAGGTAAGTCCACGTTGAAAAAAGTAATTTGCAAAAGTAGGTAGCTGAAAAAATGTGTAGAATCACCCACCACCTAATGTAGTAATTCATTGTAGTAATAAGTAGTAATTAATTTTTACATTTCTGGTTTTAGTAACTCTGTAAATTCATTCGTTGTTCCCCAGGTTCGCGCCGACTGCCCCGAGTTCCGCTCGCACTTCCACAGCGTGGAGCAGTCGCTGGTGCTCGACACGGGGCGGGTAGGCGTGCTGCTGCACGCGCCGGCCGCCAACACGCTCGCCAAGTACCTGCAGTACGTGGCCGACAAGTGAGTACCGCTCGCACTCCTCGCTCGCTCAGGGTCCTTTTTTCTGATGTTAAAAGGAGGCAAGCAAGTAGGCGGGTCACCTGATGGAAAGTAAGCATAATCACTGACGGCCATGAACACCTGCAAAACCAGAGGAGTCATAGATGCGTTGCCGACCGTGAAAAAGGAGTAGGATCTTTGAAGAAGGAATATAATCTTTGAGGAAGGAGTAGGAATTATGAGGGGGAAGAGATGGGTCATATATTATAGAGTAACTGAAGTTGCCGTCACCTGTCGGTGGCTAGGAGTCGACACATCAACGGCAGCCATCGACAATAACCACAGCTGAGGCACGTCACAACTACAAGCGTCGTCATCTGCTGGCGACAGACGCCAACGACGACGTCGGAAAAGTACCGTTCGTCTTTTTACTGGCACTCCACACTGTGACTGCTGTGGGTTTAGTCGCCTATGGGCAGACATTTCTTCTAACTTTGGTCTATCACTGCAATCTCCAACCTGTCTGCCAAGCGTGGAAATAAAGGCAAATTCCTCATACGGGAGAGGCCTAGACATAGGCGGTGGACTATTGGCTATGATGATTCTTAATGTTTTGTCTTACAGAATACAGAACCGGCATGCTCTAAACTTGAAGAAGGTGGTGCTGCCTAAGACAACTTACCTTTGGAACTACTTGATGAAGCCCGAAGCGGATCCTCCCGTGCCTTCAGGAGCTACGAAGTTCAGCTACTCAGTCAGGTAATTACAAATCAAGACTGAGGGCCCACCTACCCGTTTTGAGCCAGCCCACTAGCAGTGGAACATATAGGCTAATGATGACGGAATACACCTAGGCTTCGACTGAAAATGTCCTGCTATTTTGAAGGGGAATTATCTGATATTTTAACGCTTATAAATAAAAAAAAAATCTACAATTTTCAATATATTAAATAAATGAACAACTAACCCTCATTCAGCTAGCCTAAGTGGGTCAAGCGCCAATCACCCCATGTGCCGTTGTCCAGTAGAAAGGACTGTCCCCAGCGTGGGACTTCTTGACTGATTTTAATTCGGATAATCTGTTTCATAACACCGCGGCAAAAAAGCAAAGTGCCTGATCTCTGACTAACCCTTCGGGGTTAATAGTCGTGAATATGTGTATGTATGTACTCTATGTACTGTATGTGTCGCAGGGCGTCGTCGATATCCCTGAAGCTGTGGCACCAGGAGCGCGCGCTGCTGCAGCTGCGGCTGGCCGGGCTGGAGAGCGACTGCGTGTTCCGCGCCAACGACCGCTGCATACTCCGCATGTACCTCAGCTCCTTGCATGTGGACGACATGTCTGAGGCCACGCTGTACCCAAAGGTTTGCTTTTAAATGCATCGAGAAGTTTGTGCGTGATACCACAGGATAACAGTCTAATAGTGTGATACTTTAAAAGGAGGAAAATCTCAGTGCTTAACGACGCCGAATGCTTCTCTATTTTTCTCCAGCCTTAATGTCACTATAGTAACTACACACAACACATAATCAAGTGAAATAAACACGATGCGCTTTATTTTTCTTTGTGTCTAAATAAACCAGCGGCATCGTTTCTTGAGTTACATGGCTGTGCTGATCACTGTTATCAAATCAAAAAAACCTCACGCGCAGAAAAAAATGTACAGACTTTTTTTACATAACAATTAACATATGCCAGAAACACAAATTAACTATTTACTCTTTGCTCAATACGGTTCGAAGGACCATCTGTCCGTGCTATCATGAAGTCGATTTTATTAATCATAATCTTTCATTCTACTAAAATCAATTTCCCTTTCAGCTGGTATGGCCAGATGAGGACAAAGTTCTGGAGATGAAGTATGTCCGCGCCGCCCCCCGCTACTACGGCGATGAGAAAGAGTTAAAGGCGCACGGCGAGCTGCGCATTTACTTGGGGAGGCTGCACGTTGTGCTGTTCTATTGCATCTTGCATCATTTACAGGTAAGCGTGTCAAAAATCGATGTAACTACCTTTATGTTAAAACTATATAATATATATGTAAAATATACTTTTGTGTGTTCCACATAAATAACAATAGCACATGGGGAGCTCAGGCTTTCACCTACAACGCTTGCCCAATGCATGTTAGTGGATTTTAATTTATGGTGTCTTGGTATGTTTCGAATGTTTACTAGGTATAAAGTTATCATAATTTATCCTCTATTGAAAAGACTTCATTTCAATGATAGAGGCATTTAACCTACAATGGGACAGTATCTGTATACTGTATCACACTGCTTTACTTTAATTTACTATGTGTCAATAGCAATTTCTGGAGCCCCTCGTGCCCAGCACTGCGGCAGGCGAGGCTGCTGCTGTGGCGGAGAGGACAGCCCACAAACATGCTGAAGGGCTGCGCTCCTGCTCCGCAAGGCTGAACTTAGTCATTGAGGTGCGTTTCTTCATCATTATCACCCTTTATGAACTTTCTATAGCGCTTTTTTCCTCTTAGGTACTTACTGCTGCTACGCAGCGAGCAGCGACCCAAAGTGAGTCTTGGCCTCCGACACAAGATGACGCAACACTTTGCGATTCTGGACGAATTCTTGCTAGCATATATCAGCACCGAGACACTGCAGGTCTTTTTGTGCCTTGTCGCTCCAGCGATACCTGGGACGTTCGACTGGTCTACGCCCCCTCAGTCGTCACAGATAAGCTTTTTTACGGCTTGATCCTCTCCTATTCGCTCTACGTGTCTGAACCAGCGAAGTCTAGCAGATTATGGATCTCCGATGATGTTGGGCTCGGATACGACGTCTTCAACCTCTAGGTATTTCTTGTTCCTCCAGCTGCCGTCTCCTGTTTGAGGCGGTCCGAGAATTTTCAGCAGTATCTTCCTTCTCGCAACTAAGTAACAGTTTCTTCTCCTCTTTAATAGTAAGGTTCCTAACCCACAGGTATACATCAAGATCTGTATATTCACAATCTCGTCGTCACGAATCTTGGTTTTTCCTTGTACTAAGAACCATCCAAGACTCATCATCTAGTCTTATTTTATATCTAATATTCGTGAAGTTGAAATACAACTAACTAAAACTTGGTTTGTAGAAAAACAACAGATTTTGTCTCCTTACACATCTGGATTTAGAAAATCTCAATCATGTTTAGATTGTTTAACAAGGCTGGTTACGTATATTCAATTAGGTTTATCAAATAACTCTCCTACAGCCGCTTGCTTTTTAGACATTGAAAACGCCTATAATAACGTTCTAATTGATAAGGTCACCGAAACATCGGATGATTTAGGAGTAGGATCTAGGGTATGTAAATATCTCTGGTACTTTTTAAGTCAAAGACAGCTGGTAGTTAAGAGTGGAATTGACGGAAACGTGATAGAAACTAGAGGATGTTGTAGAGGATTGGCTCAGGGTGATCCTATTTCACCATTGCTTTTTAACATTGTAACTCATAAAATTGCCCAGATGATTGAGAACGTGACTTTATCCCAATATGCTGATGATTACGCGTTAAATATCAGTCATTCGGATATTAAACATTGCGAAAGTGAATTACAGAATGCACTTAACCATATTGTGCAGCTTTTGAAAGATATTGGTTTGGATTTATCTTCAAATAAGTCTATGGTCTGTCTTTTCAGTAGGGGACGAAGAAGAAAACAATTGAATTTGTATGTTAACATTGAGCCTCTGCCTCGAGTAGAATGCATTAAATACTTAGGAATATGGTTAGATCGTTCTTTGCTATGGGGTAAACACATAAATGAAATTGCTGAAAAAACAGCAAAATATTTAAATTTATTAAAAGTATTGGCAGGGCCAGGTTGGGGAATTCATCCGAAACACTTAAGATCATTGTACATAGCCTTAATTAGAAGTAGAATTGATTTTGGTAGCTATCTGTATGATTGTAGTGCTAAATGTCATTTGTATAAATTGGATAAAATTCAAAACCAGAGTATGAGAGTAGTTGGTGGCTTTATTAAAAGTTCACCAATCCATGTCATGGAGTCAGAATTAAGCTTAGCACCTCTATTTGTAAGAAGAGCATATCTTGCATACAAATATTGCAGTAAGAGTATGTCTTTGTCAGATAACGTAACTATTAGGATTATAAAGAATTTGAGTCACCTGATGCATATTAGTTATTGGGAGAATAAGAAAAAACCATTACTTGCTACAACTTTTGACGAAATTAAATTAATCAATATACATTCATCAAAACCATTAGATATGTTCAATTTGGATATTTGGGTTAGCTATATAAATTTAGATAATATTATTCAATGTAATTTAGAATGTATAAATGAAGCGAAAAATAGTTATGAAAGTAATTTACTCAAATACAATGTGATTCAAGAATTGCTACATAAGTATGACAAGTGGCATAAATACTTTACAGATGGTTCTAAGAGTGTCAATGGCAATGGAGCAGCTTATTATGATGCTAGCGAGAGTTCGTCTGCTGGTTTTAAAACTAATGCTAGTGTATCAATTATGACAATGGAACTTATTGCAATCTCTAAGGCTTTAAGCTGCATAAACGGAGAAAGGGATAAAAATGTAGTTATACTAACAGACAGTAAGAGTGCCTTACAACATATAGCTCGCTGCGCCTCTGGTTTCAGAGGTGCACCGATAGCTTATGTTATATTAAAACAGGTATATGACTTAAATCGTACAACCTTGAGGTTGCAATGGGTTCCATCTCATATAGGATTAAAAGGCAATGAAGAGGCTGACAGATTAGCAGGAAAAGCAGTTTTAGAAGGAATCGAAATTCAAATAACTCCTTGTTATACGGAAATATTGGCTAAATTTAAAATCATGTGTTTCAACCAATTTAAAGAATATTTTGATCAGAGAAGTAAAGAAAAAGGTATTTGGTATAAGACCATCCAATGTCAGCCGCTTCGAACGCCATGGTTTGTAGAAACAAAGTTAAGTAGATTTTATGTAGTTCTTGCTCACAGATTACGATCCGGACATTTTCCTTCTAGGAAATTTGCACACTTGATGAGAAAGGTCGATTCACCAAATTGTGAAGTTTGTAATAAGATAGACGATGTCCAACATTTGTTATCAGAGTGTGAGAAAAACAGGGGTGCAAGGGAGTCATTGGTGCAAAACCATAACCTAAACATGTGCCAAGTAGGTGTATTTTTGGAAATATTAGCGCAACCTAACTCTGATATGGCAAGGTGTATGATATGGTTTTGGCATCAATGAATCTTATTTCAGTTTAGACTTTAAGTTTCTTAAAATTATTTTAGATTAGGATATAATGAGGCTGACATGCTTTTGTAAAGCAAAAGCCTCAAAAAAAAACATAGATAAAAAAAAAAAAAAACTAAGTAAAACTTAAATACACTACTGTAGTGTAGGTAAGTGCAGCCCAGATGTTTTTACCGATGTTGTAAGATAATGTTTCTGTTACAGATACACGCTCCCGTTTTGTTACTTCCCCAAAAGCCTTCATCTCCCAATCTGTTGGTACTAAACATGGGCAAGTATTCATAGTTTTTCATTAAATTTAGCCGTATCGAGTAATAATGAATGCGACGCCGAAGCAAATTACCAAAAGAAAAAGAAAAAATTCTTACATTCGGAAATGTATTCTGCATCATTTCACAATTTTGTACATTTTATTTAAGGTGACGACCGTTCGTGAATTTAATGTGTCATCAGTAGTCCCATGTGGGTGTGTGTGTGTTCATGTCTATATTTGAAATTACTGATAAGGGTTTTACACACAATGGTACTAAAATTTCATACCTGGAATTAACACTCACTATCCACTAATACTAATGTTAACTGTAAATTGTCCAGGCGACCTGACCATAGAGAACTTCTTCAAGCAAGTGCACTCGGGGCAGGAGGTCAGCAGCCCCGCCGGCCCCCCCGTCATCGACAACATCCTGATCAAACTAGTCAATGTCACGCTGTCACGCGCTGTCATGACCCTCGCTGGAACGCTGGAAGTGCAGGTAAACTTCATCACCAGCCTATCTATAAGTGTCTGCTGGGCACATGCAGGTACCTCAAGGCACTATTTTAAGGCCGCTATTATTTACATTAATAAAAATAAAAATTTATCTTGTGTGTCTACAAGTCAGTCTTTGTTTTCACTTGGAGAATACTGACTAGTGATTACAAATACATATATTTTTCTTTTTTTATTTAATATTACACTAATGCGCACATATAAATGGGATTATCAGTATTAGTAAATATATTATCAGAATATCTAGATAAAAAACGGCAAGAATCTCTTGCCTTGAGATTCTTGCCGTTTCTTCTCAGTACAAAGTCTTCGACCTAAAGACATACGAATAAAAGGCGTAGCGACATTCATAATTGCTCAATACTGTACCCTAAGCTGAATAAATTCAATTCAATTTTTTTTTGATGGCTAGATATGATTTAGCCAGTGTCTAGTTTTTGGGTAGACAAAATGATTTTGACAATGCAGGAGCCGATCTTAGAGCCGATCTCCGCTCGCTGTGACATGAAGCGAGCTGTAGGCGGCAGCGGGGGCGGAGGCGGAGGCGTGCCGCGCGAGCTGCTGGCGCTGGAGGCGGACGTGCTGGTGGACGGCGTGCTGCTCAACGTGGGCCAGAAGGACCTGGCCACAGCACTTGCTGTGTGGAGCGACAACCTCAGCGAGGCGCACTATATCGGTACGTTTCTGTTCTCATCTTATCTTATCTTAATATGACCTGCAGAGGTAAAACGCATTCTCGAAATTAGATGCTACACTGACGTCACAAAGATCAGTCTTAATCAGAATCGAAGGGGACGTGAGGGCTGAAGTGAGATTCGGATTGCTTTTCAACATTTTCGAATGCGTATTAATGTTTTTTATGATTGTTTCAGGAAATATAGTCCCAAGTTCTCCAGTGGAAAGCGCACCCACGGATGTTGCGGTGAAGAAGCTTCAAGCATTCCTGTCGCAAGGAGAAGCCATTAGGAAGGAAGCTGTACTGAGGTATCGCTATTCACTTTACTGCTGCCTTTAAAAGTACACAGGCTGTATGTACTTTACTTAACTTTACTTTACTGCAATCATGATATTACTTCAGATTCACCCTCGACGGCGTAGAGCTCAAACTGTTCTCCGACATGGACGAGATACTGAGCTCCCCCGTCCGGGATTTGAACCATGGACTGGCGAAGTTGACCGCCGGAGAGGCCACCGTACACCTGGACTATTACTCCGACAGGAGCACCGAAGCCCGCGCCAGCCTGCAGAGTCTGCTGATCGAAGACATCAGACCTGATCCCACTATTGTTATAAAGAAGTAAGTCACTGTTTTGCAGTGATAGGCATAATTTTGTTTTGGCATTTTAGCAATTAGTTATTGAATTTAAAGCTTGAGTGAATAGGCTGCTTCTGGGCAAGCTCGCGGTCAAGCCATCGTTGGCCTCTTCTTAGTCTTAGGGATAGAAAGTGGCCATGACCATTTATTGTTAAAAAAAATGTAACTAACAAAATATTTCGAATTTTTGTGGTATTTTTGGTACAAGTGTTTTTGTGGGATATTATTAGGTTGATGTTGTATTGTTGATCGATTTACACTTACTCTCGTACCATGCGGCAGGATCTTCCAGTGCCAGGGCGGCGCGACGCGGCAGTCGTGCGGCATCAGCGTGCGCCGGCCGCCGCTCGTGGACTGCAGCGTGCGCGTGGCGGCGCGCGCCGTGCAGCTGGACGTGCGCGTCGACCGCACGCGCTCCAACCTGGCGCCCGCCTTCATACTGCAGCTGGCCCGCAGCCTGCTGGACGCCGTGCCAGGCGAGCGCTCAGCTTCCCCCCTAGATATAGCGGCAGAGTGCCTCTAAAAGCTGTAGGAACTCAGGTCCAGTTGGCCGTGTCGTAGAGGAGTGAACAACCAGACGAATGTTCATGGGTAAATTGCGCGTAATCCTCGGCCATAGTTAGCTTCAAGACGTTGGGAATACGCCCAAATATCCTCGAGCGTGTTCCCTTTGGCGGGCCGGTGCTGGAAACACCGGAGATTGCCAAACCGGCGCCGGCGGTTCCAGACTCTAGCGCCAAGTGAAGGGATGTACGTTATGGGTCTTTCGTTGGTATGCCCCCGAATCCCTGTTGAGGCCTAGACCTGAACAGTTCCATCGTTTTTTAAAAAGTTTGTTTCTTGTACTATATGTAAATAAATAAAGCTATTTGTATCACAGGCGAGAAAGCAATGGAAGGTGGCTTGGTGAACCACGGCTACGTGAGCGAGCCCGCGGCGCGCCCCACCGCCCGCCCGCCCTCCTGCAGCGACTCCAGCGGATATTACTCAGCTGGTGAGACCGGTTGTTGTATACTTTATTCTTTGCTACCTCAGTAGTATTCTAGTTCTACCACCGGTCTTTGACCCAGATTCAGGGTCAAGCTGTTGGATACCTACATATGAGTATGATTGTACATACTTGCTTTGTTTAGGGCTTTTTTAAACCGCCTTTAGGTACAAGCTCTAACTAAGTCACGACTTCTCAACAATATTAGTACCTAGCATTAATGTGTTCTGATTCTGACAATGATTATATAGCCAGTTTCCGTGTGAAGTGCGCTCGGCTTTATTGTCACTTACCATGAGGTGAGATAAAGGCCAATTGATTCCTGGTCAAAACTCCATTCTTCTTTTTTAAGGCTACGATCAAGTTTTTGATTTTAATTTTCTCTTTTTTAGCGACATCGATAGCCGAAGAGACCCCCGGTCTATCGATATCCATTCATTTTCGTCAACCCGAGGTGATGTTTTTCACTGACCTGACGAAGAGTGAGGGCCACGCGCTGCTGCTGAGGGCAGAGCTGATGATAGACTACTCCAGCCATTGCAGCTCCGAGAGTTTGGTGGTGTCTCTTGCTGGATTACAGGTAAGGACCTCTATGTGTACCAATATTAGATGTGAGATCATTGATTGTGGAGTGGAGATGGCTGCGGATTCCTGTGTGTTAATTTTACATTGGTTTTTTTAGAAACCCATTAACCCGGATTGGCCATTGTGGTGAGTTACGGCCCAATCTCCTACGTGATGTGCAGGTGGCTTTTGCCCAGCAGTGGGACGTTTATATAAAGAAAAATAAAGAAAGAAAGGAGCAATACGTTTATTCAAACCTTCAGAAGTCGCGGTCACGACGCTATGCGATATTTACACTTTTAAACTTTCGCGTTCCATTATGCACACATATATAAACGGGATTTAACGCAAAACTATTTAGTAAAGGCATCCTACGCATACCTTTTATACCCGACGTTTCGACCGAATTGCACCGGCCGTGGTCACGGGCTGACTGCTGTCGCGGTGTATCGCCTCCGTTGGCGTCGAAGAGTCTTCATCCACCGTCACATTATTTAACAAACTACCGTCACACACAACACTAACGGTGTCCCTATTCCGTATACAAGCCTTATTCTGATAGTTAGCCGATTGCGAGCTAAAACGAAGTTGCGTTTTTGTAAACACTGGATTCCACGCTGATGATAGTTTGTGACCATCTTCCCGATTGAAATTGTTGGGATGTTTTTTAATTTCAATCGCTTCACGCACTACTCTTGAATAAAAGTGGCGATCTGTGGAGAGGACTTGCGTACGATGAAATTCAATCCAGTGATTTGCGCCTCTTTCAAGTAAATGTTCTGCAATGGCTGATGACCTTTATGCCTGGACCTTTATGCCTGGTCCACAATGCGATATGCGGTGTGCACTATGCGATATTATTTAAAAGATAAATTGGTAAAAAGAAGAGAGTGGCAGTGCCCTGCTTTTTCGGTCCTCATTGCCTAGTCTCTAACTAATCGATTAGGGATAATAACCGTGAGTGTATGGATGTACTCGTTTGTATCTTAGTGGGGCCCGCACGCAGAGGTCTCCCTCTCGCAGCAGCACGTCGACCCATTGGGATCTATTGTGCAACCCCGTCCTATCACTCAGTCTTCTCAGTGAAAATACTGCCATAAGCTTGGCAGCCTATGAGGGTGAAGAGCCTAAAATCTTCCGGTTTCGGGTAGGTCAATCCCAGGAGACTCATTATTTTCTTAGCAAGGGAGTTACAGTCACACAGTAAGTGTCGCATGGACTCCGTTTTCTCTCTACATGCTGTAACGGTACAGAATGAATGGTATCTGTCCGTTAGTAAGGAATGCATGGGAGTAGCACTAAAATAAATATTAATGCGTAGCACCATTAATAATAAGCATGAAAAGGGAATAATAAACTAGTTCAGAATAATGGTCAGTGGTCTAGCGCTTTATCTTTAGTTTGAATTTCGCGGGGACTGCTCTGTGCGTCCCTTGCGACATAGGCGGCGTCTAGCGGAAGTTATTTACGTAAGCTTCGCATAAGGTTGCTAGTTTGACTTCTTTATTTTGAATTTCGCGGGGACTGCTCTGCGCGTCCCTTGCGACATAGGCGGCGTCTAGCGGAAGTCATTTATTTGGGCTTCGCGTAAGGTTGCTAGGTTGACTAGGACCGTATTTTATTTTGAGTTTCGCGGGGACTGCTCTGGGGTCGGCAAAGTGGTTCACCTACGGGCGGACGCCATCTATGGTCGGAATACGGAACTTTTTATAATTTCACAAAATACAGGATTATTGGCTTAAGTGGATGATTATTGAGAGGGAATTGTTAATAGAAGGCTACTTTTAGATATTCAAAGATGTAATATTGGCTATCTGACGAGATTTGGTTAGATTATGGAAAAATTTTAGAATTGCGCGGCGAAAGCGGCAATGAGCGAGCGAGAGGTTGAGAAAAAGACAGAAAGAGAGGTCGGATGATAGCTCCACGTGGCGCGACGCGAAGGCGGGGGGCATCGGGGAAACGGCTAGCGATTGGTGGAAGGGAAGAAAAGTGGACTCGCGCGGGCGTATGTTAGGCGCGCGTGGCGGGAAAGTTAAGATACTTGGGAAAAGAGCGGAAAATTAAGGACATTCAATTTTGGGACATCGGCGGTGCGGTCCAACTTAAGAGGGCGGTACTACTCATACGGGGAAAATAGTGTCCGAGCTTTGATAGTGCGCTAAGTGATATTCGAGCTGCGATATTAATTAAGATTTGTGAAATTGAAAGTTATTAATAAAGTAAACTATTGCGATCGCAACTCGAATCCGTTAACGGAATGAAGTATTCTGGGGTACATCGGCGGAAACGAATCACGGTGGCAACAAAAACCTATGTACCTTTCAACAGACTTCGGTCTGGATGATCTTTGATTGTATTTAATAAGATCGGCGTTTTATATCATTACGCTAAACAATACACTATCTTCGACGGAGTAATGGGGGAGAGACAGTTGTCTCCCTAGTGAAAGTTGAAGATAGGTCAGACACCATTTAGCTGGAGGTAGACACGTATGACCCAGTCCAATCTCGAGTCTACCTCCATACATACAGTGTAGTGATAGGAAAATAACACACTGAGTATACTGGCTCGACTGATAGAACATTTAGGAGTTAGTTGCTTTCAGGGGCAATGCGACTCTCACCACACACCACGAATTTAAATTAAATGAGGCTTGGCCTAGTTTGCAAGGTACACAAAAGGGACTGTTAGTTCGACAAAATATAGGCATTTTCAAGTGAGGAAAGTTGTAGGAATCTATAGGTAGGCGGATATATATATATGGTTAGTTATTAATTCAGACCAATAAGGTAGGGATAATTAAGTTGCGGCGCTAAATAAAATTATGATGAAGTGATGTGGGTCCTAGCTAGGCAAGTAATCTGTTACCGCAGGCCGATAAAATTCTAATTGTTTTCCTAAAGTTGTTACCAATTAATTATTCATTTTAAATAATTAATAGAAGCATGATAATATCGTACCATCATTACTTTGGAATACCTAAAAGTCTAGACTGGTTCCCTATTACAAGAAAAATACTAAAAAGTTATAGCAAATAAGCTTAGTCGTACTGTGATGTTTGATTTCTAACACTGAAATGACCAAACAGGCATTTGTTAGCTTTCCCTGGGATGCAATACGATCTCACATGGCTATACTCTTCAAAGTATGGAAAATTTTACATCCGATACCTTAGCAAAAATATGCTGATACAAACTGAACAACTAAAACCAGTTTAGAACCTAGGATAAGTCGTTGAAAGAAGACATTGCAAGCTATGAGCTTCTAATAATCTGAAACATAGAAATAATTGATTGATAACAACCAGCTAATTAGCCTGACAATGGTCTACTAATACCATTTGAATAGACCTCTTAAGATATGTAAGTACTTACTTCTAATAATATGAAACATAGAAATATTTGATGGGAACAATCTAATCAATCAGACTAATACCTAGTACAGTCTAATTTATACTTATTAAAGTGAGTAAAAGATAACTTCTAAATGTAATTTATTTAATGATTAACAGTGATAATTAACTACCTAATTTACTACCTACTAAAGGTATATTGACTATGATTTAGTAGTCTATCAAATTAACCACTCAGTCTGAGAGACAGAGGGTGGAAGTTAATGGAAAAATAATTAACTACATTCCCTCCCTAAAAGTCAGGGATGTTGAATGAATTAAACATCTTTCAATAAACTTGAGATGTATTTATACTTTATAAGATTTGTATAATGAACACTAAGAGTAACCCAAAGTAATTTACTTCAAATGATAGTATTCTATTTTAGTTCTCTTCCTAAAAGTCAGGGATGTTGAATAAATTAAACAGCTTTCAATAAACTTGAGATGTACTTATACTTTATATTATAAAGTTTATAAGATCTGTATAATGAACACTAAGAGTAACCCAAAGTAATTTACTTCAAATGATAGTATTCTATTTCAGTTCACTTCCTAAAGTCAAGGATATTGAATGAATTAAACATCCTTTAATAAACTTAAGATGTGATAATCTGCCAATGCTGCCAATCCAATGTAGTTATATTGGAACTTTATAAGACCTGTATAATAAATACTAGGAGTAAATAAAAGTAATTTTACCTGTATTAATAGCATTCTACTTTAGCCACCGCCTGAAGTGGCGTTTGATTAAATTATCCACCCTTTATAGAACTGAATATAAGTTATTGCATTGAATAATTAAGTTCTTAATGTGAAAAGGATATTTGGATGATAGCAAGCCTTGAGATAAACTCTATTGATTTATGTGGAATAATAAGAATTTAAATTGCTAACACATAGTTCATAATGTAAAATTGAAATTAGATTTTGAGAGGAGATGTAAATTCTCAGTTTGAAAGAATTAAAGCTACAAGCTAATAATTAATGTTAAAGCCAAAGTGGACGGGGCCATAATTAAACAATGAGATGTAATGGCACGCTATGGAGCGGCGGTTGGAGCTCATAAACTTCCACAAGACTCTTATATTTCCACAAGACTTTTAAACTTCCACAAGACTCTTAAACTTCCACAAGACTCTTATATTTCCACAAGACTTTTAAACTTCCACAAGACTTTTATATTTCTACAAGACTTTTATATTTCCTCAAGACTCTTAAATTACCAGAATCCTCTAATATGGCATATAAATTGCACCAGGCTTCTTATGTATCATGCTACTGATAATAAATAATAATACCTATAAGCTAAGCTATCATCTGATTACCTTTGAGTAGTTACAAATCTTCCCCGCAGCTGCAGTGAAGGATTTAGGTCACAGTTCAGACGGAGTCATTGCTAGGCTACACATATTTATGTTATGATTTATAGACTGGTAGGTAATTAGGTCAGGAGAAAATAAATTAACACAGGGATAAGCCAATTACTAAACTTTCACGAAAGAACTTGAGTTACTTAAATGCGGTTAACAACGGAGGGTTCACTAGACGATCTGGCCAAAATAGTAGTTATTATAATATTACATTGCTTGACTGAAATTCACTGCAAATAGAATTAAGCTATGCTAAGGTTCCATCTTCATACAAACGCTACACACTCTACAAAACTCCAGACACAACCATTAGATTGTAGATAAATTAGGTTAATTAGTTTTAAGAATTAGATAATAATTTAAGTTAAGGTAAAGCGGTGAGGATGTGTGTATGTATTATAAGCTAGCTAGGCATATAGGTGTGAAAGGCATTAGATTTAGGTTTAGATTTAAGGTGTAGCAATTATAATAAGGGGGGGGAGGTTACAATGCCCTGCACAAGCTGTCTGTTACTAGCTGCATTCGAACTGCACTCGTCTGTATAATTGTTCTTACAGGTGATGTCAAAGCTACAATCGAAGCTGAAGAACCTGCCGCCGCAGCCTGTCCTGAAGCCTTGCGACGTGGAATTCTCCAAAAGCTTTAAGAACGTGGAAGAAGGAGTCAAGGTCAAGCTGACCGTGTCAGAGGTGGAGGTGCACATCGCCGCCACCACCGTCCACACTGTGATGGGTGAGCAAACATAATGCTATTTTATTTTGTATTTTCTTTTTCGCTTAGAGGTCGCGTGGTCCAGAACCCAGCTCGATATCCGGAGGTCCCGGGTTCAATTCCCCGGTTGGGCAAAGTATGTTATCGGATTTTTCGATGCATAGCCCGGGTTTGTGATCGATAATCAACCCGCATTGGGCAAGTGTGGCGATTAAGCCAATACCCATCTATTGCAGCGATGACTTGATTCCAATGATGGAGGCTTTTGCCCTGCAGTGGGACTGTATAAAGGCTGCAATTTCTTTCTTTTATCGTAGGAAGGCTCTCGATAATTTATACTAAAACCTAATATATATTATATATATAACGCACGAGAGGTTAGAGTAACATTTAGTCGTAGAGTGGACACTTGATTGAAAAGTCAGTAGGTACATAGGTAAGAAATAAAACTTCTTACAAAAGTAAATCATATTTATTGGAAATTTGAACAATGAAATAACTAATAATAAAAGAAACGAAATAAAATACATATTTTAAATGACATCCGTCATTCGACGCTCACCGAGATAGACACGTAACCCATCGCTCTCTTAAAATTAAATTAAAGCGACGGTTCCAACATTGTATTCTTACATTCTTCAAACAATTTCTCGCAAAATTTGCTGTACTGTGGAATTGTTTTTTTTTTTCAAGAAAATTAGCTGACAAGAGCTAAATAGTGAAAAAACTATAAATGTTTCGTTATTGAAAACAGTGTGTGGTGTAGTGCAAAACTTTTAATTTTAACTTTACCTTTACCCACTCACACTCACTCTCGCTCACTGATCAAACTATCTCGTCAGTACGGATCACTTTTTTAGCCAGTTGCTAATAAGTCACCGTGGTGTAGCGGTTTACCTGCCTACTGATAACCCAGTGGGCCACGGATCGATCCTGCGCAGAGAAGAAGTTTTGTAACATCTTTATATTTTCTACATTTTGCATATTAAGTGGCTTGATTTATTGATTGAAGTCTTCCAAAGTTATAAATTGGTTTCAAATAAATATTTATTGTTGCTGGCTTTCTGCATTATGAATTGCAAACCGTGTACCTAACACGCCGGTGTCGGCGGACGAGCTGCTACGTTGTAATCCGTGCAGGAAATCGTATCAGTATAGATGCTTGAATATGTCATCTACATACTTTGCAAAGAACAAAAAGGAATTGCTTCACACCTGGTATTGTCCTAGTTGTGCTAGCATGAAGCGGCGTAAGGATGCTAACACACCCGTGAGAAAACACTGCATGGAAAATATGAATGACTCAATGATGTCTTGTGATGATTCTACCACCGAAAGCCCCAAAAACGTTGACAAAGCTGTAGGACACTCCTCTTCCTCCCCACCTGAGGTTCGGGCATGCACTAACATTAGCATGACCTATGAGTCCTTTCTGCAATTGTTAGACGACAAATTAGACACTAAATTGAGTGGTTTTAGGGCCTCAATCAGCAGTATGATTAAGTCTGAAATATCGTCATCATACGAGAAACTGAAAGCGGATTTCACGCAGACTACGGACTTCTTGGCTGAGGAGCAGAAAGACATAAAGATGGAGTTGGACAAGACAGTAAATAAAATTGCGGACTTGGAGTCAGAAAAGTTGTCATTTCAAAGTAACATCAGGGAACTAGAGCGCAGGCTTGCCATACTTGAAAGATCGTCCTGAAGCTGCAACATTGAAATACACGCTGTATCAGATAGGAGCAATGAAAATGTGTTGGCGATATTTATGAAAATATGCGACGTTATTAACGTCTCAATTCAAGACCAAGATATCCACGCCGTTCGGCGAGTAGCTAAGTTGCATCCGCAATCGGAACGCTCTCGTAACATACTAGTGACTCTGCCTTCTGAACGTCACAGGGACAATATACTATCAGCTTTTAAAAGATATAACAAGAACAATCGCTCTGCTACGCTGAATACTTCGCTTATCGGGGTGCCGGGTGATAAGAGCCCAATTTACCTTGTGGAACACCTCTCGCCTGATTGTAAGGAACCGTACGCTGCTACTCGCAAGTATGCAAGAGACAATACTTTTAAATACGTATGGGTCCGCTACGGTCGCGTTTATGTACGGAAGGATAATGTCTCGTCTGCTTTGCATATTAAAGACTTAGGTAATCTTAAGAAAATCAAATAATTTACGTTCTATTTAGTTTTAGGATTGGTGCTTCTATTTTGTTTTAGTCACAATTTCTTAATGGATAAATGTCTAACAATATATTATCAGAATGTAAACAGAATTAGAACTAAAACAAATGAGATATTTTTAAATGTATTGGCCTGTGATTATGATGTAATTTGTCTCACGGAAACGAATTTGAATCATAGTGTACATGACTCGGAAATTTTCGATAGTAGATATGATGTATACAGAAAGAATCGTGAAACAACCTGTAGTTTAAAATCAGACGGTGGTGAGGTGTTGATTGCAATTAAGAAAAAATTTAATGTTATATGTAGATCGTATTGGAAAACCTGGGCTGAGGATATTTGGTTGACCATTGCTCCGGATGCGACTTACGCACCTACAATAAATCTTTGTGTTTGCTACTTGGCTCCTGACTTGCAGGCCGATATGCTTGTAGACTTTTACAATCACACGCAGCACATCTTGCAACAGATGGGCAGTAATACAGTCCCTATTCTTGTAGGAGATTTTAACACACCTGCCATACCGTGGTCACAGAGTGGCTTGTCTGTCGTTCCAGGCTACTCATCAGATTATAAGTCTCGTCTTCTCCTTGAAACAATGTCCCTTTGCAATTTTTCGCAATTTAATCATGTACACAACGCCAATAACCGTATATTAGATCTTGTTTTATCAACTTATAATCATATAAATATTTCAAATACTGAATTAATCTCGCGTCTGGATCGTCATCACCCAGCATTATTGATAGAAATGACAATCGATCTGCCAAAAAAGAGAATGATTTCAAATAAAAACTCTCGCTTAAATTATAACAAATGCAACTATATAAAAATTAAGTCAGATCTCAATAAAGTGAAATGATGTGAGCTGGGTGTGACGTTGACATGTCTGTCAATAAGTTTTACAATACGTTGTATGATACTATACTCCATTTATTCAAAGACGGAAGATCTAATTTTCCGAAATGGGTTTCGCCTGCTTTAAAAAAGTGTTTACATGAAAAAAATAAATATCATAAGCGTTTCAAGCAATTTAAAAATCCTCAAGATTACGTTACGTTTTCGCTCTTGCGAGCTCGAGCAAAAAGATTGATGGCAGCAAACTACAGGAACTTTGTTGATTCAGTTGAGAATTCAGTAGACTTCGATATGAAGAAATTTTGGCGATATGTCAAGGATAAAAAGGGTGCAAAAGACATTCCACAGACCATGCGACTGGGTGACGATTCGGCTTCTGACGGAAAAGATTAGCAATCTATTTTCAAGGTACTTTGGGTCAGTTTACGAAAAACCAGACCTCAACTTTTCAGGTAGCGTGGACACTGGCAACTCCTTTAATGATTCCCTCTCTAGAATACATGTATCTGTTGGCGATGTTCTATCCAAATTAAGGCAACTAGACGTGCGAAAGGGTGCAGGCCCTGATGGTGTCCCCCCCAAGTTCTGGAAAGAGTGCTCTGAAGAATTCTGTCTACCGCTAGTACTCGTTTTCAATGCATCACTGGAGCAGGGTGTATTCGCGTCTTTTTGGAAGCGTGCTCATTTGGTACTTATTTATAAGTCTGGAGACGCATCTTGACTGTGAGAATTATAGACCCATCAGCATTTGTCTGGTCCGGCCAAAGTTCTTGAATCTATTGTGTATGGTAGTGTCTATCGTCATGTGAGTCCGCTTCTTTCTGAAAGCCAGCATGGCTTTGTCAAGAATAAATCCACGATTAGCAATCTCTTAGAACACAAAACATATTTATGTCAGGTCTTTAATGAGGGAGGGCAGGTAGACTCCATTTATACGGATTTTAGTAAGGCTTTCGACAAAGTCAACCATTGGATTCTCTTTCAGAAGTTATCGGCTGCTGGTATTCATGGTTCGCTTCTTGGCTGGGTTGAATCTTACCTCACTAACAACACCAACTCGTGGCTCTCAAGGGTTTCTTGTCGGATCCTATTGTAGCCCCATCTGGGGTTCTCCAGGGTTCACACTTGGGGCCTCTATTCTTCGTTGTCTTTATTAATGACCTTGTAGCTAAACTATCTAGTCCATGTTTAATGTACGCAGATGACTTAAAGGTTTATAATAAAATCAAAAACACAGTTGACTGCGAAGGGCTACTGAGTGACCTCAATATTATAACGAAATAGTGCCATGCAAACCGCATGTTTTTGAATGTAAAGAAATGTCATTCTGTCTCTTTCACAAATAAACGAACAAAGATAACCTTTCCTTATGCTCTTGGAGGTCATGTGCTTGAGCGCAAAACGATAGTTAAGGATCTCGGCATCTTATTTGACGAGAAACTGACTTTGAAAGAACATTTTGATCATGTTGTTAAAAAATCGCTTCAGGTAATGGGTTTTTGGGAAGAATAGCGAAGGACTTTCGAGGTAAGGAGAGCCTTATTATTTTATATAACTCCCTCGTTAGAAGTAGACTTTAATATGGTTCTGTAATTTGATCTCCAAATTACGCAATTCATTCCAACTTCATAGAAAAGGTATGAGCGGAAATTCTTGCGTATTGTCTGTTTTAGGCATAATCTTGGTCGCAGACTCGCATCCTATGAAGAGAGGCTGGCTTATTTCAACATCGTGGATCTGAGAACTCGTCGCTTAAAACAAAGTCTTGTAATTCTGTACAAAATACTGCATTCTATTATTGATTCTCCTGCGCTACTTAACAGTTTAGGCATCAACACTAAATATAACCCAAGACGTTTGCTCCCTACTTTTGTCATTCCAACTTACAGGAATAATAAAGCATTTTTCGGCCCTGTTGCAAGTATGTGCCGAAACTATAATGAACTATCACACCGCGGTGATGTTGATGTGTTCTGTCAAAGTTTAGTCTGTTTCAAAAAAGTACTCACAGAGATCCTCGGTGCTGCTTCCTGCCCCTAGTAATCCTAATATCAGGTTTATTATTAGTATTTTTTTTAATATATTATTCTCACCATTATTTACATCCTTGTGCACAAAATTTATTATTTAATATTGTTAATTTTGATTTTAATTGTAGTGATTCGGGTATGGCTTAAACTCATGTGCGACTTGCTAAGGACTTTGGCCTGGTCCTGAACCGCAGTACTAGTTTAAGTTTTATCTGTTTGTGTCAATGTCTGTTAAGTTGCCTAATAAAATAAATAAATAAATAAATAATTAGGACGTATAAAATAGTCATTTAAAAGTCTCCACTAATAAAAACCAAAATATTAAGCAGGTGACCAACGATATTACAATTTCAGTGTATAACAACAATTATGAAAATTAGTTTGCTGTGCTAGACAGACAAACAGAAAAATCATTACAGAACATTAAAAAATATACGTTTGTTTTTAATTAGGTACTATCGCGGACTCCGTCGCTTTACCAGTCTAAAGGTCAAAATCCCTTGCACACCGAATCGTCTATTTGGTACGCGCACGCACCCGAGCGGGCGGCGCGCTTCATACGATTTCTGCAAAGTGGTAAAGCGACGGTGACCCCGACCGTAACTACCAAGATCGGATTCCTAACAATGCAACAGTTGACATCTGCGATCAAGAAAGTAAAGGTTTTTATCGGTATTGGCGGAAGTCGATAAGATCTAATCAGACGTGTCTGCTGTCCATAACTCAATTTATTTTTCTCTGTATTCAGCCTTTTTGGGAAACTTTCCGCTTTTATGTGTTAAGATAAAAACTAATCATCAACCAATAATGAGAATAATCTAACTGCGTGTAGCTAATGTAAAGTAGTGTAGTTGTGCAAAATAGAGCAGATCATTCAAAGGATTACAAGTCCGAATTTTCCGAAAATAAATTATAACGTCCCCTATTTTTTTCCAGATATAATCGAGGAGATCACAACAGAGCTGACGATCCCGGACGAGAAAGAGCCCTTTAACTTCGCCACTTACCATCCCAAGATAGAGAGGCAGGACGAAGACCTGTGGTCGCCTAAGAAGCTGAGTCCCCCTGTAGCGACCAGTGCTGAAGGCAGCTACTTGCAGCCGCACTACCCCAGCGTCAAGCCCGCGGAGACCATGCTGCTGGTACTACCCAGTCTTAAGATTTTGCTGGAAGTGGAGCATACGGAAAGGGTGCCGGTGCTTATGATGAAGGTTGGTGACTTACACTTTTAGTTTATAAGATTAAAGCCGAAGCGCCTTAAGGCTTAAGTGGCGATTAGTGAAGATCAAGCGCTTTGTGTACTTGTCTTTACTACCTGTCTGCCTTTGTAACAGTTTACTATATACCTTAAGGTGCCATCCTACTTTTATCACCGCACCGTCATCAAAATACAACCAGAGGATATTTACAGTGTTGTCATTGTGCTACGTATAGCCTTTTAAAAAGGATATTTAAATGGTTTCTTGAAGGTCGTCAACGCAAAAGCAACATGTCTGATGTCCCCCTTTCACAATAAAAGCGTGGCAATCAATCTGGGATGAGATTGAGGGAAGTTTACCTGCTAAACACTGGAAAACAGTAGATTTGAGTAAAGTGGACGCCGGGGGACCTGTCCATTATGGAAATAAACCACGAACTCTTGCTCCCTTCTAAATTTCGACGATCCCGAAGAATAACGTCATATCTGCGAGATTTTTTGGCAGATATGACGGTATTCTTCAGGACCGTCTATTTGACGATTGTATCGTTTGGCAGGTATCGAGCGAGCTGACGCTGCACGACTGGTCCCGCCAGCTGCACGGCACCGGGTGTCTGGCGGCGGCCGCCAGCTGCTACAACGAGCGCCTGGACGCCTGGGAGCCGCTGCTGGAGCCGGTGCTGCTGCATGAGAACACACACCGGCCGTGGGAGATAGCTGCTACCATATTCCAGGTATACAGTAGACTACACCTTCTTGAATTCTAATGAACTTTTTTTTATTAATTTAAATTTTAATTCTTTTGCTCCGTTTCATATTGAATTGATCTTTTTTAAACAAACCTAATGTAGGTAATAGTATTATGTCGACGAATTTATAAAGGTTGTGTGGTAATAGGTATAAATTATAATCCCGGAACTGGGCCATTCCAGAACAACTATTAAATGTAAACTGTGTAGCAACTGTGAAATTGCGAAAAACCATCAGCTGTTCCATTCATTAAGGTAGATTAATATTTACAGTTTCATAAAGAACAGCTAAGTTTTTTTTCACAATTTCATGACGTCGCTGCTTTCTGATGACCGTGAAGTGCGATCCCCACTGGTTTATCTAAACCAGAGCGATCTGTTATATCCGTGATTTGTAAAGGGTTGTGCTGACAAAGAATGCTTTGTCAGCCCTCTGCAACATTGTATCATTAGAATATTACGTAGTTAGAACTGGAAGACTGGCCGACCAGTCAACCGGCAACCTTTGTACAATACACTCGCGTTTAATATTAATAAATCTTTTTTAAAAACCCTTTGTGAGTTTCTCGTATAACATTGGTGGCAGCGTAAAGGGATCTTTGAAGATCCAGGGGTTCGCCTCAGTTCCGTGAAAGTGAGTCCAGTTACGCGAGTGTCTCAACAAGTGATTTCTTGAAACCGGTTGAACTCATCTCCAAAAACGGTCACCCATCCGAACCATTTTCAGTGACCTCAACAAAACGGTCACCCATCCGAGCTGATTCCAGTGAACGCGATCTACTTCCATATCCAGTTATCAAATATACTATTTTGTGCTAATTACGATTTATCGTCAATCGACTACTACTTCCTGCTGTATCCAGAGACCTGCAACCTGGTAATCATGAGCCAGATCACCATCATCGCTACGTTCCTGTAAGTGAAAACTATTCTACATCTGTGTCTATGAAGTCAAGTGAATATAAAAGTGAAAGTGCATAAAACTAAATTCGTTTTAAGAGTTCAGTTAAGCTTAAAACATTTTTTCCATTGTTCTAAAAATAGTTATTCATTAAGTTATTAATCCTTTGTTCCAACTTTGTTTCAATCTGAGATCAGTGTAGCGTTATCGCCCGCGGTCCGCGTCCGGCGTCTTATCGCTTGTTTATATTAACGAATACCGATGCCCAAAGACGAACAAAGCATGACGCAACCGGCTAGAGAAATAGACTTAAATATCCTCTGTAAATTTATTAAGAAGTTCGATGGTAACCGAGAAAATTTAAATGCATTCATTAACAATTGCAGAAATGCAATTAATCTTGCTGCTACACAGCAGCAAGATATTCTTTTAAAATATATTATTTCGCAACTCGAGGGACGAGCAGAAACCGCTTGTTCCATAAAAGAATTCGAAACATACCAACAATTAGAGGATTTCTTAAAATCGCAATTCGGTGAACGAAAACACTACGCCGCACTGCTCTCAGACCTTCAAGCGTGTCATCAGTTGTTTAACGAAACAGTCAATCAGTTCGCGCTTCGGATAGAATCATGCCTGTCCAAATTATTAACTGAAATCAACATATCTATTCCAACTAAAAAGAAAGCCGAACTGGCAGGCCGTGTCGCTGCTATGCAAGACCTAGCTCTGCATACTTTTATTTTGGGTTTGAGCCCCAGACTGTCAACAGTAGTTCGATGCCGCGATCCAGAGACGTTAAATGACGCAATCAATTCTGCCTTGTCGGAAGAAAAAATCATTCAATCTACTCTTCGCAAGACTAATACTAGCTTTTCTCAAAATCAGTGGCGACCTAATAGACAATCGCCGAACTTCAATCATAATCGATCATTTACACAGCGTGGCACGAATTTTACTAATCAAATTAATCATGAAAATGTTATGCCTTCTACTTCCAGATATAATCCGCCAGTGTGTCGATACTGCCAAATTCCAGGGCACACAATAGAGCGTTGTCGTAAACGCGAATATAATAATAGACGCTTTAATAATAACCAAAACAATTTTAACCAAAATAATCGTCCTTCGCCTAATTTTAACTTTCAAAGTCGTAATCAGCCCATTCATGTCGTTAACTCAGAAGAACAAGGTACTGACGAAACAGACAATCATTTAAACGGGCAAGATTTCCCGTCCGGTACCGTGCGAGAAATTTAAGCGCTAAAATCGATACCAGATCTAATTCTCTAATTCATTCTATATCTAATTCTATTACTAATTCAAATCCTACCTACAAACAGGGTAACCAGCCCCAAACTTTTGGTAGAGATCTTACTAATTCAAATCCTACCTACAAACAGGGTAACCAGCCCCAAACTTTTGGTAGAAATCTTACTAATTCAAATCCTACCTACAAACAGGGTAACCAGCCCCAAACTTTTGGTAGAGATCTTACTAATTCAAATCCTACCTACAAACAGGGTAACCAGCCCCAAACTTTTGGTAGAGATCTTACTAATTCAAATCCTACCTACAAACAGGGTAACCAGCCCCAAACTTTTGGTAGAGATCTTACTAATTCAAATCCTACCTACAAACAGGGTAACCAGCCCCAAACTTTTGGTAGAGATCTTACTAATTCAAATCCTACCTACAAACAGGGTAACCAGCCCCAAACTTTTGGTAGAGATCTTACTAATTCAAATCCTACCTACAAACAGGGTAACCAGCCCCAAACTTTTGGTAGAGATCTTTCTAATTCAAATCCTACCTACAAACAGGGTAACCAGCCCCAAACTTTTGGTAGAGATCTTACTAATTCTAAACAGCCCACTAACAAACAGGGTAATCAGCCCCAAATTCATAGTGGTGTCAAAAAATCTATTTCCATTACTTTACCTACTAATGACAAGATATCAACGTCTGAATATTCTCTTTCTACTCCTCGCAGCATACCTGAAAAAGAAAAAGAGAAAGTTAGCATATACAATATTACTACAAATCCAATAAGAAAATACTTACCTTTTATCGAAGTCCAGACATCAGTATCCTCTAAGCCTTTAACACTTCTAGTCGACAGCGGAGCATCTATAAGCTTAATTCAATTATGTTCTGTAGAAAAAATGCCTAACAAAATAATAGAAAACTTTGCAACCTTTACTGGAATAGGATCAACAATTAATCCTATGCACTCACAAGGTTCTATTCTTGTAGAATTCGATTCATTAAGTCATCAATTTCATCTCGTCGCCGGCTTAGACTTTCCATATGATGGAATCATAGGAAATGACTTTTTATCTGAATCTCACAGTAAAATTGATTTCGAAAAGGATTTACTAATAATTGATAAAGAAAAACTGAAACTTAAATTTAATGAACCCATTTATACCATTGCACCTCGAACAGAAACAATCATAGAATGTTCAGTACTAAATCCTGAAATAAAAGAAGGACTTATCATAGATCAAAATCCTATTGAATCACTCCTTATAGCCAATTGCATTGTAAAAGTAAAATCAAATCAAAGAATAAACATTTCTGTCGTCAATATTTCCGAATCGCCTTTGACCATAGGTTCCAATTTAAAGTTAAAAATATCGCCATTAGATAAAAACAACAAGTGTCAAATTATTAATACTATACATCCTTACGACAATTCAAATAACGTTCTAGACCGAACTAATCAAATTCTCGACCTTTTGCGAGTCTCTCATTTAAATCGCGAAGAAACAGATGCTTTATATGAACTCTGTTCTACATTCTCCGATATTTTTCACCGTCCTAACGAACACCTCTCATATACCGACGCTATACAACACGAAATATCTACATCTTCTTCTGATCCTATCAATACCAAATCTTATCGATTTCCTGATGTACACAAACAAGAAGTACATACCCAAATAAATAAGATGCTTGATGAAGGAATTATTAAAACTTCAATGTCACCTTGGTCTTCTCCTATATGGGTGGTACCCAAGAAGGCAGATGCTTCTGGCCAACGTAAATGGCGAGTAGTCATTGACTACCGTCGTCTAAATGATATCACAATAGGTGATTCCTATCCAATTCCCAATATATCAGAAATTTTAGATCAGTTAGGTAAATGTAAGTACTTCAGTACACTTGACCTTGCATCTGGCTTTCATCAGATTAAAATGTCTGAACGCGATGCACCTAAAACAGCCTTTTCTGTCCCACAAGGACACTTCGAATTTACTCGAATGCCATTTGGCCTTAAAAATGCACCTTCTACCTTCCAGAGGTTAATGAATTCGGCTCTTTCAGGCCTACAAGGCATACAATGCTTCGTATATCTAGACGATATCGTGATCTATTCATTCGACCTTGATTCTCACATAAAATCCCTTTCTAACGTCTTCGACAGACTCAGGCATTTTAACTTAAAGCTTCAGCCTGATAAATGTGAATTTCTTCGTAAAGAAGTATCTTACCTTGGTCACATCATAACCGATCACGGAGTAAAACCTAATCCAGAAAAGACTAAAGCCGTTCAAATGTTTCCTCAACCTAAATGTCCCAAAGACATAAAATCCTTCCTAGGCTTAGTATCCTATTATCGTCGTTTCATACCAAACCTATCCAAAATCGCTAAACCTCTTACAAACCTTTTGAAGAAAGACGTCACTTTTCATTGGCAAAACGAACACCAGTTAGCCTTTGAACAATTAAAAACTTGTTTAATTTCCGCTCCTATTTTGGCTTACCCAGATTTCGCAAAACCCTTTGTTTTAACTTGCGACGCTTCTAATTTTGCTATCTCAGCCATTCTCTCACAAGGCCCTATAGGTAATGATAGGCCTATTGCATATGCGTCACGAACTTTAAATAAAGCCGAAAGTAACTACAGCACAACTGAGAAAGAATGCCTAGCAATTATCTTTGGTACCAAAACTTTTAGACCATATCTTTATGGCCGCCGATTTACTATAGTCACTGATCACCGACCACTTAAATGGTTATTCAATCACAAGGATCCGGGATCCAAACTTATAAGGTGGCGATTAAAACTCGAAGAGTTCGATTATGAAATAGAATTTAAAAAGGGTAAAATAAATAGCAATGCCGATGCATTATCTCGATATCCAGTCAATCCTGTTCTTCCTAAAAATAATAATTATTCAAAACCTGTTGAAAGTCCATCTCAACCTGATAATGACGTTCTCGAAAATCCACAACCTGTATTAAATCCAGATGATTCTCTCCCGTTCAGTCCTATAACAATAGAGGACTTAGATATTCGCCTTCCTTCGAGTCCCCTCGATTTAGATAGTAATGACTTACCTTCTATATCTCTTCTAGATAATGACGATATTCCAATCCATGTATATGATCCTGAAAATACAATTCCTTCAATTTCCAACTTACCTCAAGAACAACAAAATCCTTCACCTTCTAATCTTGATCCTGAAACAAATAAAGAAAATCGTCATAATGACGACTATAACAATTTCTTAAAATCATTTACGAACAAAGATGTAATATTTAATACTTACATAAAAGAACATAATGAAAGTCTCCTTAAAAGTAGCTCTAAAACTATTCTAATCCCTATTTCAATTGACTTTGACGAATCAAATCCCTATGTCCAAGATATTCTCGCAACAACAGATGATCCTTCTGAAATTCTCAACGACGAGCGTGAACTTAATTCTTTCAAAAGGGTAGAAATTAAGGATAAAGTTTATTACTTCCTATTCATAAAACATTATTACTTTGACAACTGCACATATCCTGAAATATTTAAATCTCTTAAGAGTGCACGCGACGATATCTTACTTAAGGGCGAGATAAACGAAATTGCAATATCTGACTTTAAAAATCCTTTTCAACAACTTTCTTTTGTAAAAATATATGGTATGCTCATGTACCTGTTTAATAATACAAATACAACAATAAACATACATCATAACACTATTATATATCCTGTGCCAACTGAAATTTCAAAAATCATGAAAGAAAACCATGATATTCCAGTAGCAGGACATCTAGGTTCAAATAGAATGTATAATAGAATAAAAGAACGCTATTACTGGAAGAATATGCGTACAGATATTGAAAACTATGTAAAAAATTGTAAACTGTGTCAAACTAACAAACCACTTAGAAAAATCAACAGATCTCCCATGCAAATAACAACTAATTCTACACGACCATTCGAAAGAATTAGTCTCGATATCGTAGGCCCATTACCAGAAGCCGGGCTGCAGAAATTAAAATTTATACTTACTCTTCAAGACGATTTAACAAAATTTTCAATTGCCTATCCTATTTCAAATGCTACAGCAGAAGAGACATGTGAATGCTTAGTACATTTTATATCATTATTCGGCATTCCCAAATCCATATTAACTGATCAGGGTACAAATTTCACAGCCGATCTATTTAAAAGAACCTGTGAATTTTTAAAAATAAAGCAAATATGGTCTTCACCTTATCATCCCCAAACTCAAGGTGCTTTAGAACGAAGCCATTCAACTCTCAAAGAATATTTGAAATCATATGTGAACGAAAATCAAACTAATTGGCATAAATTCGTATACACAGCCATGTTGACTTATAATAGCAACATTCATACAACGACACAGTTCACTCCATATGAACTTGTCTTCGGTCATAAACCGTACATTCCGGATAGCATATTTGATTCACGTTCTGACGTCACTTACCCTGAATACATTAAAATGTTACAACATCGTTTGAAAATATCTCGCGAAAAAGCAGTCGAAAATATAAATGCTTCCAAAGAAAGGTCTAAAACCTATTATGATAAACATTCTCGACCAGTAAAGTATAAAGCAGGAGAATATGTCTATTTAAAAAATCATTTAAGACTTCGCAAAGCCCTTTCGCCTTTATGGAAAGGTCCATATAAAATTATTAAAATTCATGGGAATAATTCCCTCACACTCCTTATAAATAGACGTCATGTGAAACATCATTACGATGAAGTCAAACCAGCTTTTGAAAATTAAGATTATACTTTTATACAAATAATTTACTTTACTTAATTAGAATATTTTAGATAAAAATCATAGATTAGTTTCATTACTCTTTATTATTCCTTTTAGGTATTACTTACCTTTTATTATTACCTTTTATTACTACTTTAACCATTATCATTATTCTTATATTACAGGATGGCCGCATCATTTTGTAATGGCATCCTAGCCAGTAAAGAACATCAGTATATAGAATATATCACTAAAAGCCCTGGTATACTATTTGACCCTGTCGGCACACTGAGGATTATGAATGACTATTTTCATATTGTTATTCCCGTAGACGTTTCTCCAATAAAATCACATATAGAAAATATTAAAAATGTGTTTGATAATGTTCAATTCTATTGTCGCGAAAGTAACGAAATTGATTATTCACAATGTCAAAATATATTACAACCTCTACATGTGTTATATGATGATATTTTGCGAGATTTCGAATCAATTTCTCATATTATCTCTACTGGTATCTCTAAGAGATCTGCTTGGTTCTCTGGTGTTGGTACCGTATTTAAACACATATTTGGAACATTAAATGAAGACGATGCGAAAAGTTATGATGACGCAATCCAAGTTTTATATAATAATGACAAAAAGCTAGCAGAATCTATTACAAAGAGTATAATGGTTTCACAAACTGCAATTTCTAAAATTAATGATTCTTTACACGAAATAAATATTAATCAGGCCAAATTGAATGACGTCATCGACAATTTATCCTATTCAATTAAAAATGTATCAGATGTTATAAATGTTGTTAGCTTTAAGACCAAACTTAATGTTATTTCTAATATATTGCAATCAAATTTGTTAACAATTTCCTTTAAAATTGAAGATCTTTTAAATTCAATTCTTTTTGTAAAAAGTAATATCTTACATCCGTCAATACTTACACCAAACCAAATGTATAATGATATCACTAGCAACCTAAAAATTGTGCCTAAATATAAGGACTTTCCTGTAAGTTTAGATTTAAGTAATATTCATAAGTTGATCAATGTAGCGGATCTAGTATGTTACTACTTAAATAATAAGTTAATGTTTATTGTAAAAATACCTCTTGTAAGTCTTTCAGATTATAATGTTTATAAAAATATTCCGTTACCAACTCCACATATTAGTGATAGCCCTGATTCTTTTGTGATGATATTACCTTCTGAACAATATTTAGCTGTAAGTAGAGATAAATCCTCGTACACCTATCTCAAAGACTTTAATCATTGTAAAATTATACCTAGAGAAACTTACCTTTGTCAAATAACAGATATATACGCAGTCTTTGCTAACCCTTCATGTGAAATAGAAATAATCACAAAAGCTTTGCATTCTCTCCCAGAAAATTGTCCTGTTAAATTCATTTCTGGAGATATAGATATTTGGCATAAATTAAATAATAATAATTGGATTTTTGTCCAATCAAAACCTACAAAACTTTCTATAGAATGCAACAATGTAATCTCCGACTTTACAATATCAGGTACAGGTGTACTTAACATGCCAACAGAATGTATAGCTTTCCATAAAAATGTTAAATTAGTAAGAAATGCAAATCCTAGTATAACTATACCATATATATATTCAGAATTCAATATTATAAATGATAGCTGCTGTAATATTAACCGTTTTAAAGAAATCACAATCAACATTCCAAGTTCTAAGATTAAAACTGTAAATTTAAATAATTTAAAATCTTTTAAAGACAACTCTGATCAAATTATAGATTCTTTACAAACTTTAGAAAAACCAAACCTCTCTAATCATATTAGTTTTCCAATCTTTAGCATATTGTCATTTATTGTATGTCTAATAATATTATGTTACATAATTTTAAAATTGTCTAAAAAACGGAAATATTTATGTTATAAAAAACCTTTAGACGAACCTGAACCTGTTGCGGATATCACAATATTGCCTCGATTGCGAGTAACGTAGTTTTACGGAAACTCACCTTCTGTAAGTTTCCTCTTAAAGGGGGGGTTGTTATATCCGTGATTTGTAAAGGGTTGTGCTGACAAAGAATGCTTTGTCAGCCCTCTCTGCAACATTGTATCATTAGAATATTACGTAGTTAGAACTGGAAGACTGGCCGACCAGTCAACCGGCAACCTTTGTACAATACACTCGCGTTTAATATTAATAAATCTTTTTTAAAAACCCTTTGTGAGTTTCTCGTATAACAGATCCCTCAGTGCCTATTAGGCAATTAACCATCTCACTATTACATTATACAGCCATCAAGTAGTTTCAGGCATTTCATGTCGGGGTCCTGATTGACAATAATTGTCTTTTTTTAGATATGTTTTATTTTACTGTTTTCAGCGTGTCAAAAAATGTTTATCTCTCTAACTCTAACTCCCAATTGTCATTTTCAGGCAAAAGCTTACCCGATGTCGTCGCGCCTCGAGACGCCCACCCAACGCGACTCCGAAGACGTGTCCTTCACAGACCAACCGAGAAAGGCTAAGAAGAAGAACGAGTTCGAATCCGAGACCTCCGCGGACGAGTGCGACACTGACAACGAGATGACCTTCATTAGGAATCCCAACGGCGACACCAAGCACTGGTAACTGTGGCTCCTTTTTTTAAAGAAGTATTTAGAAGGTTTTACGCTTAGCGGTTTCCCATTTAATCTTCAAAGTTGAAATTTTCACAAACGTTTAAGCCAATTTTAATGTTAATTTTAGTTTGTTGAAATAATAAAAAAAATACATTTATTCAGATGAGTTATTGCGATTTTAAGTCCACTAGGGAAAGTTTAAAATCACAATATCTAACTGAGCTAAATAAGCATTTTATAAAACTTGAACATACGCTGAAATCTATATTTTTGACAGACAGTATCTCTTCTAATCTTAAATCGATTGCCCCTAAACTATACTTAAAATTGTATCAAGATGTGAGAGGAAAGATTTATTGCAATTCTTTACATGTGTACGCGCGGCGATTTTGCTGTGCACTTTGATTGACCTGCGCACAAGTAGGTAGGTCAACTAATCGTGCATCTATGCCTACTTTGTTTGTGACCAAAAACATATTGGAGGGGCATTCAGTTTTAGATTACCTATATGATCTCTACTTACTCACTGCAGCGTGGGCCTGGACGCGGGCAGCTTACCACTGCTGGCGGCGCTGGACGCAGACGACACCGATTCGGAGAACGAGAACGGCCTCATGGATAAGCTGGCCACAGCCTTCGGGCACCTGTTCAATGAGTAAGCAAACACACTGACGGTTCTGAAGAATAACGTCTTATATGCGAGGTAGTTGTTCGTCAGATATCACGTAATTCTTCGGGACCGTCGATACGTGCATACATCATCATCATCATCATCACAGCCTATAAACGTCCCACTATTGCGCACCGGTCTTCCCACGTGGACATAATCACATGGGGAGGTTGAGCCATAACCTACCACGCTGGCCCAATGCAGGTTTCCAACGACTGCCATCTTTCGACGATAACCGGGACCAACGGTTTTACGTGCCATCCGAAGCACGAAGGAGCTCGGATGTTTTTTTATTTTGGTCACCCATTCAGCGATCTGGTCGTGATCAGCGAAAAGTTGCTTAGCGGGCAAGATCGCACACCGAGTTCCTTTACATACAAACACTCGCGACTATTACTCTCAAAGCGGGAGTCACAGACTAGACAATGAGGACCGCATAAGCAGTGCACTGCCATAGTCTATGGCACACCAAATACGAGTAACAGCTGCACATGCTCAGTGAACAACCCCAGGGCGTCAAGGTCAGATTCAAGGGTGTACTTTTGTAACAAAAAATCAACTGAGTACACGACAGGTTTATTGGATAGTTAAAATTACAATGTCACCTTTTGCTTGTAATAATATACAACTGCAAAACAACTTTTTCAATAGCGTGATTCAGAATTGTACACCGCCATCTATCGGGATCTATGACAACTAAACTTTGTATGGAACCATTCTTGTGTAACTTAACTAATACAGACGAATGTGCAGTTTTCAGTTCCGTTAGTCACCTTTTACTTTTTTGGTAGTATTCTTTTATAATTAGCCGCCGCCACACAGCTGGTGTGCTATATGATGCACAGGTTTTTAAAAGACAATATAAGTACTTACTTATTATTGTTAACATAACATTTACATAAGTTGTAAATTAAATGTAATGTTAAAAACAATGCTTGGAGAATATTAAAAAAAAAACCACGAGGAGGATTCGTCGTATTTTCAAAGTAAAAGTGTTGATGGAATTTTGGCGGGCCGGGTATAGAGCCGCGGTAGCTTAGTGGGAAGAGCACCAGCAACATGTTGATCCGGAATGTCAGAAAGGTGCAATTTCAAATGCTGCTCGTGGAAATGCTTACAACATTTTCCAATTTATAACTTTTCCCAATTAAATCTGACGTTTTTTTTTAATGTGACACGTCATAGTGGCTACATCCTGCCTGATGGTAAGCAGCCGATGTAGGCCAAAATAATGAGAGCGCTCACCACCGTGGAACAAGCACGGTGACAAGCGCACCCATTCATGACGGCCTGCATAAATGCCGTTTCACGCCCCGTTTAAAAGACCCGGGATTATAGGAACTGGGAAACACATGCGCCGTCAGAGAATTCCAAAGCCGAATGGTCTTACAGAGAAATGACGACGTTAAAATTATATTAAAAAATTGTATAACATTGGTTTTCATCCAGTGATTCAAGTGGTGACGACCAGAGCAACGACGATGACTCCTCAGCCCCAGAGCAGAGTGGAGCAGAAGGCAGCGACCGCGAGGACCGCGACAAAGCAGTTTCCTTCCCTGATGGCGACCACAAGGCGAAGAAGGACTCGGAGCACAAGACTGTTACCCTGCAGGTGAGAATTAACAGCTAGAAACGACGATAACTCACGACTATTATTCCTAAAGGGTTAGTCAGAGACTAGGCAATAGGCTTCTGTGGTCCAGAAACAACAGTCCACTGCCTTATAGTTCACACGGCACACCAAAATACAACTGCACATGTGCTCAGCATTATAGGTGGGGAGCCCATCGCCGCTTTATGTTGTTGGATGTATTATTTTTTTTTATCTACAACGGGTAAGCACTTGGCCTTCATCTCACCTGATGGTAAGTGCATAAAGTTACTCTAGGTATAGTAACTTTATGGGTAAGTGACGATAAGGCCGAAGGTGGCAGCGCGCTTCACCCGGAATCCTCAACCACTGAGGAACTGGCTATCTTATCTCAAACTGTCGGAACACAACAATGCTATAAACATCGTTGTTATGGCGACAGACTTAGATAAGGTGGTGGTAGCTAGCCAGGCGGACTTAACAGCCCTACCACCAACCAAACCGAGCACACAAAGATGTACTGTACCCCCCGCTGGGAATCGAAACCGGGACCTGTGGGTATGAGACCGGTGGCTTAGCCACTCGACCACAGAGGCGGTATGTACAGTCCTTATTCCGTTGATCGCCTTTACAACACCCAACTGAAGAGATAGGGGATTCTTAGCTACACACACGGTGATGTCTTAACTATCTGCAAAAAAACGTTCCACTCTGGGCACAGTCCTTCCTAAGTACATGGACAACGCAGATGTCTGAAATAATTTTTCAAAAAGTGCTTATTTTACGAAGTGTCAATTCTGTGCTTACTTCGTTAGTGCTAATTTTGAAAGCGGTGACTAAATTAGAATGTCTTCCAAGTTCTCCGGGTTCTTTGGAAGGCACGATAAGCCGTACATTATGGCCGCTGTCATAAGACAACATTGGTCGAAATCCACCAAACCCAACTGTAACAGCATTTCTCATCTAAAATAATCTATCACAGGAGCCAGTCCGCGAAGACAGCGTAGACTCGGGACTTGAGACGGACAGTTTTCAAGAGCGCATGTGCACCTACGTGATCCTGGAAGCGCGTCATGCGCTGAACATCACCATCACGCCGGCGGGCGCGCGCGCGCTTCTAGCGTTGTCTGCGGCTTGCAGCGACAGGACTTCTGCTGTCACTGCCATGGTCACCGCAGATACGGGGCTCACGCTAGTCAACGATATCGGTAAGTGATAATGACTATAATATTCAAAGGGATATTTGATTAGGAGGTTTTAAACATGACATTAATCACGGCGTAGCGTGAGCTTGCACCTCAGAACAATAATAAGACTTGCACCCTAGTCCAAGACTTCAATGTCACATCTGTCGATTTTTATTTTATTTTAATTAATCCTCATTACTATTCAATCAAGTTTCATTATTGCAAAAACTGTCCGCAACATTTTCAAACTTTGAAGTCTTTTCAGAACCTTGCTGCAAAGACTCAACTATTCAGACAACTCAGTTTACGGCTTTATTAATTTTAGTACAACAGTAGTCAACGTATGTGAATCAATCAAAATGCATGATACATGACGTAGTCAAAGAATTTCAATTGATGTCTTAGGTCCTGGCTCCACGGTACACCTTCGGACGTCAGCTGAAACAGATCTGGCAGGCAACGACAGGATATTAGCGATAGCTGATTACGACGTCGACACCAGCAGGCCTAGCACCCCAGGTGAGAAATACACTTTCTTTATTATTACTAGACCGTACTTAGATCCGATCGGTAACGTTCTCGTTAGAGGTCAGGTCAAGAGTAGGTGCCCTAAACTGACGAGCATGTATGAAGAACGTTATGAGAGTAAGTGAAGCAAAGGAGGTGTGTTACGATCGTTGCAGATGGAAATCTGTGATCTCTGCTTACCCATCCGGGAAGCAGACGTGATATGTGTATGTATGTGTATATGAACTCAACAAAAATTATTACACAATAATAATCCCACGACAAAGTTAACCGGAGCCTTATAGCCTTTAGAGAGGCGCCCTCAGCTTTCCTATCGTGCCAATTAACCGTCTCGATAACCTCGGAGAATTTAGAATGGGACGGAGACAACGCTCGTGTGATGCCATCCTCCGCTCGAAAATCTCCGGAGATCTCTCTTTCACACGGCTTTAAAACCCTTAACTTTTCCGCCGCCCCCAAAATCCGAGAACAGACCACATAGGTCCAATAAAAACTTTTATTGTTTTAAGGCTGATACACTTACTAATAACATACACACATAACATACTACACTTACTAAATACTCACGACTATTATCCCCGAAGGGTTAGTCAGAGACTAAGCAATGAGGACCGCAAAAGTAGTAGTAGTCCACATCTCACCAAGTAACTGCACATGTGCTCATAGTGATAGGTGGGGAATCCATCGCCGCTCTGTGCTATTGCATATACAGGGTGGACCAAATAGTGACGTCAATCGATTTTAATAGCTTCCTCATATCCAGGGTGTCCAAAAATACCCTATTTATGTTCCCCGACTTATTGTTGTTTTTAAGTTATGAGTTTTTTTAGTATTTTTTCAGAATATTCTGTCCGATCGGCTTAAAAAATTAAATAAAGAAATTATTGCTCTTTCGAAAAAAAAATTTTAGCATTGGTATCCTTAATAATTTATCTATCACGCGTAACCAGCTTTCTATCATTAATGCAAGTTAGATTTTTTTTTACCGAAATTCAAAAATTCACGTCCCAGCGAGTAGGTAAGAGTTTAATTTTCAACTTAAAATTAAAATTCTAAAAAAGCCATTTTAAGGCTTCAAAGTAACTTTAAAAACTTTGCCAGGCTTTCAGCTTTCATAGTAATACAAACAAAATAGTAGATACGTAATGGGCTATCTTTCACTAATATCGGCGTTCAAAGGTACAGAGGCGGAAATTTCATTAAATAGCAATTTAATTTTAAAACATTATTTTTGTCATTACTAAGGCTAATGAAGATAGGAAATACCTTTAGTAAGAAAAGAAAACCAGTGACACGCTAAAAAAAGTACCACTACTTGTATCATTTGACTGGTCAGTTAGCATTTGAATGATTATTTAATCACATTGTTGTAAAAGTCAGCCAGATAAGGGAATTAGTACTCAACCAACCGGTTTGACAATGAGGCCAGGTAGCAAAAGGACCTTTTCACTACTCCCCTCCCCGCGCCTCGTCATCCACAGGCCGGGCCTGTGAACGACTGGCAGACGGGGGCCCTGAGTCAGGGCCCCCGCCTGCCAGTCGTTCACTGCTCTCGTACGTGTTACAACTAATCTCGCTCGTTTACGTTATTTATTCCGAACTCTACGACTTTCGCCACAGCGACTTGTGTTATCTGGACTTTATTTGCCTGCCTTACGACCGATCGTGCTTGTTTTTATGGACTTCGATTGCCTGGTGACTTGGATTACTCTGGAAGCTTTCCCAGGAAGGTGGATTGGGCGTGCTCGCCAGACTTAAATCCAATAGATTTTTTTATTTGGGCACACTACAAATAAATCGTGTATGCTCGCGAAGTGAACTCAGAAGCAGAGCTTAGACAAAAATTAAGAGAGAGCAAAACAGCTATAAGACAAAACACGAAGGCTTTTCGAAGGCTAAAACATAATTTTTTAAGACGCTGTAGGTTGTGTATTGAAGTAGGAGGTAGACATTTTGAAAATCTTCTTTAAAATAAACTGATTTTATTAAATTTTTTGATCCTTTTATTTAAACTCTTAAAAAACCCTAAAAAGTTAGTCAAATAACTAATAGTCAATTGATACAAGTAATGGTACTTTATTTAGCGTGTCACTGGTTTTCTTTTCTTACTAAAGGTATTTCCTACCTTCATTGGCCTTAGTAATGACAAAATAATATTTTCAAATTAAATTGCTATATAATGAAATTTCCGCCTCTGTACCTTTGAATGCCGATATTAGTGAAAGATAGCCCATTAAGTACTATTTTTTTTGTGTTACTATGAAAGCTGAAAACCTGGCAAAGTTTTTAAAGTTACTTTGAAGCCTTGAAATGGCTTTTTTAGATTTTTTAATTTTAAGTTGAAAATTAAACTCTTACTCGCTGGAACGTGAATTTTTGAATTTCGGTCAAAAAATTTCTAACTTGCATTAATGTTAGAAAGCTGGTTATTTTACGTGTGATAGATAAATTATTAGGATACCAATGCTAAAAAAATATTTTCGAAAAAGCAATAAAATATTACTTTTTTAATTTTTTAAGCGATCGGCTTAAAAAATTAAAAAAGATATGAGGAAGCTATTAAAAATCTATTGATGTCACTATTTGGTCCATTCTGTATGTACAGCTTTTACAGTCCTTTAGTCGCCTTTTACGACACCTAAGGGATGAGATAGGTCGGTTGTAGTTGAGTCGCCATCACACAGCTCCTTGGGTACTTACGAAAAATAAATAAAAGAAAAAAGCTTGCATATTATATATTAAGTACTGACTATTTTTAATAAACTTTAAGGAGGCGACGTGTCTGGTGCAGATCTCTTGGATGAAGGTGCAAATGAAAATAAGGCCGAATTTTCTGACGTCAGCGAGGATTGGGATTGGTGAGTGATGTGCCGTTGCGTTGCAGCAGTTTGACTTAATGTAAAAATCACTCTTACGATAAAAGTACCAGAGTAAAAAAAATATCTTCTGGAGAAGTCGCCATTTTGCTCACTTCCTCCTTTTGGGTATAAACATAAAGAAATGAATAAAATTTTAATTGTATAATCTGTCCCAATCGAATTATTTGTTTAAAGAACAATAGTTTTGTAATTAGTTTATATTAATATAACATGAACGGATGAATACACGCTATAAACTTTCGCGTTCCATTGTACACAAATATTTTAACGGGGTTAATTTGGACAAAATATTTACCATTTTATCAAAAATGAAAATGAAAACTAAGGGCTGAATAGAGCGGCCGGCCACAGAGAAAAAAACAAAATAGGCGGGAAAGCGGCAATCCGATGTTCAAAAAGTTGTTGATTTTTGTAAAATAAAATTCACTCATTTTTCTTTAGCTAATTCATGTTTTTATTTTTACTTTCATTGTATTCTTAATGAAAAGCACAGTGTTTACCTCGGGTGAAAGACTAATTTAGTCCCTCGAACTATTGGCGTAACCCCGTCTCGGGACTAATTAGGCTACTTTCACCTCTAGGGTAGAGTCTGGCTAACGAAAGCTGAACCAGAAAAAACGCGGCAAATTCAAAAGAATCATCACAGGGTAAGACAGGGTCACTCACACAGCTGCAATTTTCTCAGAAAAATTTCAATTTGACATACGACATGACACCTCAGATAGACACACATAGAGACAAAATGTTGCCAATCAAATTACTGCGAGGTTCAGCTTTCGTTGACCAGACTCGTACTATTTATCGTGTGTTGCCAACGTTTTGTGTGCGCAGCGTGTTCGAGGGCGGGTTCCCGGCGGGCGGCATGTCGCCGGCGCGCGAGGCCCCGGCGCCCGCGCGCCTGCTGCGCCGCCTCACCGAGCTCACGCTGTCGGTGCGCGCGCACCAGCTGCACCACCTCACGGTAACCACCGCCCTATTTCTTTTTATCTAATTCAGGTAAGCTCCTGGCCTTCATTTCACCTGATGGTTTCAACAAGCCACAATCATAATAAAAAGAAAAATGTGTTCACTAATGGCTGCAGACGCGCAAGGGCGTCACTTTAATGGGTGGCGGTTGACGCACGGAGGCGTCACAGAATATTTGTTAGCCGCCATGGACAAAAGACCTTAAAAGTGGGATACGCAATGAATCGGTTAAGTGACGATGAGACCAAATCAACTACTAAGGAACTGGATTTATCTCCAAACTATCGGACTGCGCATGTGTTCAGCTTGATAGGTGGTCAGCTCATCGCGGATTTATAGTGTTGGATATACATCCAAGCCAGAAGGCGACTAGCGGACTGAAGACTTCGCTTCTCCGTGCTTCACTTTTAAATTTTTTTACGGATGAAGAATTAAGGAGATGAGTTCCATACGATGCTTAATAAAAAACCTAAAGTCTCTTACGTCTAAACGTCTCTTGGTACCATAAAAGGAACTGGCGGATCCAAGACTGCACAATTTCTGTTTGATCCCGCCCCATCTGGTGACAAGGCATTGTTAATACAAATAAATTAAAATTAAAAAACCTTTTTAAATAACAAGCTTTTATTGGAATGCGCTAAAAAGAAAAAAATAACTTATACTATCAACTAACAAGTTGTTGTTAGTTGATAGTATAAGTTATTTTAAGTAATGACTGTTGAGTCATTACACAATTTATATTATATTAAAGGTTGGTCGCGAGATTGGAAATTTTAATAGTTAAAATCAATCACATCAAGTTATTTAATTTACTTGTTTATTTACACATATGTATAGTAACTATAGCAAATCTCGCGTCATCCTTTTATATCATATAAATTGTGTAAAATGACGGTTTAAGTTGATAGTAAAAGTTTTAAAGTAAAAGATTTTTTTTATTATAGCACATTTAAAGAAAAGCTTGTTTTTAAAAAGGATTTTACTTTTAACATAAATTTTACTTTTTAGTTTCATCTATTCATCTCACTGAATATAAATATTTATGTATACAAAATTTATTCACCTTTACCCTTAGAGCATTCAGCCTTTACCAAACCACCACCACTCACCACCCTTCAAAAACAGTCCACCCATTAAGATGAATCAAACTCGACGCGGTTGTGTTGCTTAATTACTGAGTTCCCATGGCCACATTCAAGCTCCATCATTAGACCCTGGTTACCATCTAGCACCGAAGCACTCGTCAAGACGAATGAAACGGGCCGAAACTCGATGGGGTTGCGTCATTCATTACAGACTTCCTATGACCACCTTCCAGCTCCACCATCAGACCCTGTTTACCATCTAGCACCAAAGTACTCGTTAAGACAAATCAAACGAGCCCAAACTTGATGAGGTTGTGTTGTTTCATTGCAAAGTTCCTATGGCCACCTTCCAGCTCCATCATCAGATCAGCACCATGTCATCATAATATTGCATTGTCACGATTTACACATGTATGCGATATTTCAGCTCAATCGGTAACCGGGAAGTGGATCAAAATTGAGTTGCAAAATTCCACCCGAACAAGACATAAGGGGGAATCTTAAGACCGAGTTCTCTCAACAACTCATAACATACTTATTTTAGATTTCATTGAATTAATAATTAATTACTTTCCCACGTTCTGTAAAGATCCTGTGCCCCCAACGCAACGTGTCGAAACTGCACGTACTGCACCCCAGCAAGAACAACACACGCTACTACATCGTGGTGGAGAGGACGTCAAACTACAGCAGCAAAAGGGTGGTGGTCAGGTCACCGCTGCAGGTCAGTGCTACGCCAACGTCAACCTTAAGCAGTAGGAGAATGAGGTTACATTGTATTCAAGAACAACACGCGCTACTACATCGTGGTAGAGAGGACGTCAAGCTACAGCATTAAGAGGGTCGTCGTCAGGTCGCCGCTGTATGTCATGCCACACTAATGTCGACCTTAAGTACTAGAAGAATAAGATTACATTGTATGGATATATTATTTATCTTCAAACTAGTAGGTGTAAACCTTATATGCTGTAATACTCTTGGTCTTGCGAGCGTCCGGCGTGGCGGCGTTTTCCATTAGGCTTATCATAAGCTCGTTTGCCGGTTCAATAGGTTAAATTTATCTTTCCCTCAGATCCGCAACGAGACATCGTACGCACTTGAGCTATTCTACAAGAAGACTGACTTACAAGCGGTGGGAGTTGACTTGATCGGCTCCCTCACCAACCCATTTGATGACAAGATGCGATTAGCGGTGATAGCGCCGCAGGACACCTACAATGTCCCGCTGTATATAGCGTACCACTGCAAGCTGTTCCTACTGCCGTCGAACTTTGAGTGAGTATACTTCGATTGACTAACTTAAGCGTCAGCCAATGAATGAACACTGCCGGAGTCAGGCTCATATGAACAATAACGTAGGTGGAAGTCGGCCACTGGACTCATCATCCAGCCAATTAACGTGCCACTGCTGGTTACAGTTCTTCCTATATGGACGGCACGTGAGTAGATTGAGCCATAACACATCACGTTAGCCCAATGAGGGTATCCCACTACGCTCGCTCAATGCGGGTTTGTAGCTCCTCACAAGGACATGTTATTTTCTGTGCTTAATCACTTTAAGTAAATTTTCGCAGATCCTACCAGACAGCTACACAAGGAATCTGGTGGATGGAACTAGCAAACGACCTGGGCACTCCTCGCGACATGATCTGCCCCGCCAAAGATGGGGAGGACAACAGGATTTTTGCCATGAGGATACTTACCGTCGAAGGTATCTATTTGACAATATATTAGGTGATATTCATCTTTATTGCAGGTGTCTTCAAAATGTAGGCTTGTACTAGACAGTTTCTAAAGAACATTTTAAGAGAACATAAGTAATGAAATTATCCGTGTTTACACACACATGGCCGATGTCAAGCATAAGAGCAGAAATAAGTTTGTAGTGTGCGATCATGAAATGTAATTTTGATGAATTTGATGACTCAAATATCATCGACACTATAATAAGATTTATAGCTGTATATGGTCGGATGTAGTGTCTGAAATAATGGTTTTTTATGTTTCCTTTGTACATTATGTCACAGAGCTGAGAATTCACAATCAATCTTATTTCCAGGTTGCCAATCCCACAAAGTCACCAGGGCGATACCGAACTACTTGATCCGTATTCTGCCGCCGTTAGCGATCTACAACCGGCTTCCGTACGCTCTGGAGTTGTCCTGCGCCGCGCTGGACTGGCGCGTGAGGGTCGAGGCCGGCGAGAGGACCCACAACTACACGCTGCAGCTGACCAATAGTCATAGGTTGACGCTGGACATACATTACATGGGACTGCCGTGGACTGGTAGCTTCACACTCTCGCCAGGTGAGCGAATTGCTTATACTTAAAAAAATAAACTCTTAGGTTTTTCTGGTAGGTTCTAGGATAGGTAAGTGTTAAAGCGGCGGACTTTTGTTTCCAGATATAATTGGGATGGTTCAATAAAAAAAGACAGTAATTAAGCAAGATCGCGTGTATTCGGTCCAACACCACACAAAAACAAGAACGGGCGGAAACGGATATAACATAACACCCTTTTTTACATTGTGTTGCCATTCTTAAAAGTGTTGCAACTATAAAATGTTGGATATTCCAACAGTAAGATAAATTGCAATTATTAACTTATTTTATTTTATTGCCCTTTGCTTCTTCACTTCACTACAGTTCGAGGGATTAACTAAAATCCAGAAGGTCGTAGGCAGTTAGAGAAATCTATCTACAAAAAAATGCCCTTAACTAATCTGTTAATAACCATAACCAAGGGATGTTCTACATCAAACCTTTCATAATTGCATTTGATATACCTACTTATTGTAAAATATTGTCCTTAGCAACCAACTGGTGGCTGCTTACTAATATTAAACTTAATATACAAGGAAAATAAAGTATGTCCACAAAATAAAATTTCTTGCGCAATGTAAAAGCATTATCTCACTCTACGGTCTTCTGCACAGATGTGAGCGAGAAGAACATCAACATGTCGAGCGAGTGCGACAGGGACGGCACTAGCGGGCGTCAGCTGTTAGTCTGCCTTAAAGTGGAGAGGCACGAGTGTTGGCAGCTGTTCCTGCACGCGCAGCACTGGTTCATCAACAAGACGGGCCTGCCGTTGCAGCTCAAGGTATATGTGACGAAGACAGCAACAGCTGGACTGACTGAATTTGATTTATTTGAACTAGCTGACGTCAGTTGCTAGACTGTCTCAAGGTAGAGCCACTGCACCGTCACATCATAATGTGTAACACAGGCCACGGATTAAAAGAAACTCAGTAGTCGAGGAATCCTGGTTATCATCACCGAACATCAGGCCAAAGTGCTTACGCCTTAAATAATAAAAAAAACCACGTTAAAAAACAAGATTTCGTCCTATCCTCGTTTTAAGTACGCCATCGATGTACCCTAACACCAACGATATTGTAGATAACGAAACAATAAAAGGATAGATAGCTAGTATTCGGTGTAGGCGGACCCCCAACCGCAAAAGTATAAATGTGGAAGTATGAATGAAAAGTATGAAGAACGAAAGTGCGAGAGGAACAAGATAGAACTGGAGTGAAAGAGTAGAATGAAATAAAAAAAGTTTTCAACCATCCACGTTGGAGATGTAAATTAAAAAAAAACGCCAACGATACCTTATGTGTTCCTTCCTAGCACGGCCCCCCGAGCTAGGCACGTAAAACTAATGCTAATGCTTCAGATGCTTAATGTACCTCTAGAATTTATCAACAGAATTCAATGTACCTCAACCGTTTTGACAGAAATTACAATAAAATGCCTGATCTTCCCAGCTGGGCCCTCAGCTGTATAACGCTCGAAATACATAAAAAATTTACTGATCTAATGTACTTCCAATGTACCTCCCGATTTTTGTATTAAATTCCAGAAATTCTAATTAGAACAGAAGATATTCAGCTTTAAAGTTTTGTCATCCCAGCGGGGCCCTCTGTAACCAAAGTGAATACGAATAAAAAAAGTATACCATTTTTATGTTTTTCCAATGTACCTGTTAGTTCTTCGCAATTTACCAAATTTAGATACAAAATTATGATACTTGGTAAGGTAAGGTCAACAAAACATATTAGTAGGTATGCTAACTAAATTAAATCTGCTTTTTGGTAGGAACACTAACAAATAAACTATTCACAGCTACCCTCACTGCAGCAAATATTACCTGTTGCTGACCTTATCTTACCAAGCGTGTACTGTTATTTACTAATATCATAATTTGGTATCTAAATTTGGTAAATTGCGAAGAACTAAGAGGTACATTGGAAAAACATAAAAATGGTATACTTTTTTTATTCGTATTCACTTTGGTTACAGAGGGCCCCGCTAGGATGACAAAACTTTAAAGCTGAATATCTTCTGTTCTAATTAGAATTTCTGGAATTTAATACATAAATCGGGAGGTACATTGGAGGTACATTAGAACAGTATATTTTTTATGTACCCTTCCCAGCTGGGAAGATCAGGCATTTTATTGTAATTTCTGTCAAAACGGTTGAGGTACTGTTTGCGCCACAGCGCAACGAATAACAACCGTCTCTGCGCCGGCAGAATTAGAGTGCATATTGGACTGCACTAACCCGTCGCACGGACCTGTATACCAACGAACCTCTTGGACCGCGGGCATCACGCGGTCGCCCAGTCAGTGTGCTAAGAGCGTTCAAGGCGAACCCACGCGTCGCGCGCGCAAGAACTCAGCCCGTGACCACGTCAGATATGTGTTCAGTGTGTGTTCAGTGAGAGCGCTCCGTTTACCAGCTCAACTACCCCTAAAACGCCACCGACCAGTGCCCTGAGTGAACTGTGTTGTGTGTTGCCGCCCTCAAGCCTGCGCCCCCGCGCCTAGAGCGCCAGCCACCTTCAGCTCCAGCACGATCCTGTGACCACAGCTCGGACCCCGGTAAGTTCCTTCCCACCTCCCGCCTAACAATCTTTACTCTGCTGTATTCGGCGGTGTCCCCTGACCCGCGAATACAGGTACATTGAATTCTGTTGATAAATTCTAGAGGTACATTGAGCATCTGAAGCATTAGCTTTAGTTTTACGTGCCTAGCTCGGGGGGCCGTGCTAGGAAGGAACACATCGATACCTTCCTGTGCAGGGCCAACACACCGACGTATGGCATGAGGTGACGGACGAGCCGCTGCTCTGGCGCGCGGCGGGGCGCAGCGCGCGCGCCGGGCGCGGGCCGCGCGTGCGTTTGCGCGCGCACCACTCCGCCTGGTCGCGCGCGGCGCCGCTGGCGGCTGCGGCGCCGGGCTTAGTCGTCTGCGCTCACACTGAAAGGAGGACCAACTACCGGCTCCTCCTCAATGTAAGTTGACAGATCAGGGTGACGTTCTCGTTAAAGATCAACTCAAGAGTTACCCTAAACCTGGGTCGCTATCGATCAATAAGCGACCAAAATACGGAAATCTTTTAGTTATTACGTTATACTTCTAGCCTCCTCTGTGACGTTCATAGTCCGATCACGTTGCATCGATAAGGCGTCTCATGAGCCAGTTGTTTTTTGAGGGTTACGTTGATGAGCAGTAGATAATTTAATAATTCTGTACCTATTGGACTGAGTTTCTTGCGAGATTGTATTAATTGAGATTGTATTGTTTAAGCTGCTCTATTTTTATCTGTGAGAACCTGTAATTGGCCTTCTGATTTTATCTATAACTTTCTACATTGTAACATAGCTGTTGGTTTTCCTATCAATAAATAAATAAATTAATCACACACACAATCCGCAGAATGTATCTTCAGTTACTCATTGTTCGCAGGTAACCCTCTCCGAGCTGTGTCCCCAGCTGACGAAGATCGTGACCCTCTTACCCTACTTCCTGGTATACAACGACACGAAACGCCACCTCCGCTTCATGGAGGAGAATGAAGCAGCCGACCTGTGGATGGACCTGGCGCCGCAGCAGTGCACGCCCTACTGGCCGCAGACGGACTCCATGATGATGCACTGCAAGTTCCGGGACTCCACCGTGCTGTCCCAGCACTTTCCCATCACGAAGAACCATTTCACAGTGCTTCGGATGGATAAGGGGGTGAGTTAATGCACTCAGAAAAAAATCCTGAGACAAGGCTGCAGTTTTACATTGCGAGCAGATTATTGCGAAATTATCAAAAGATTTTTGTGAATGCAGAAACATACCCTTTGCTGCCCCAGCAACTTTTTTTGTGAAACGCAATTATTGTGAATGCAACAATATAATTATTGTGGCATTAGCAATTTTTAGGCTTCTTTGATAAAACCGCAAAGGGTACTTTGCGAAGTTCACATTGTTATCAGTTGTCTCGTTGACAATGTAAGCCGCACATTGTTTTTAATGTTGTGGCATTAGCAAGTTTTAGGCTTCTTTGATAAAACCGCAAAGGGTACTTTGCGAAGTTCACATTGTTATCAGTTGTCTCGTTGACAATGTAAGCCGCACATTGTTTTTAATGTTGTGGCATTAGCAATTTTCCGGGCTGTGATAATATCACAAAGTCGGTATTCTGCGGTATTCGCATAGTTCAAGTTTGTGTGATTCACAAGGTTGTAACGGTACAGAATGAATGGTATCCGTCCGTTAGTAAGGAATGTATGGGAGTAGCACTAAAATTAATATTAATGCGTAGCACCATTAATATAATAAGCATGAAAAGGGAAAAATAAACTAGTTCAAAATAATGGTCAATGGACTAGAGCCTTATCTTTATTTTGAATTTCGCGGGGACTGCTTCGTGTGCCCCTTGCGACATAGGCGCCGTCTAGCGTGAGTTATTTACTTGAGCTTCGCGTAGGATTGTTAGGTTGGCAATGGATTAGAATGATGGGGTTGGCTAACGTGTCCCTTGCGACAGGAAGGCGCCACCTATGGTCGGAATACGGAACTTTTTATAATTTCACAAAATACAGAATTATTGGCTTAAGTGGGTGGTTATTAAGAAGGAATTGTTGATGGAAGGCTACATCTAGATGTTCAAACATGTAATATTGGCTATCTAACGAGATTTGGTTGGATTATGGAAAAACTTTAGAATTGCGCGGCGGACGGCGGCAATGAGCGAGCGAGAGGTCGAGAAAAAGATAGAAAGAGAAGGAAGATGTTATCTCCACGTGGCGCAACACGAAGTTCGCGTATAACAAATAATAAGAGACGTGAAGGCGAGGCGCATCGGCTTAACGGCTAGCGATTGGTTGAAGGGAAGAAAAGCGGAATCGTGGGAAGGAATGCTGGGGGCGCGTGGCGCGAAAGTTAAGATGCTTGGGGAAGAGAGGGTAATTAGCGGGGCATTCAATTATCAGACGTCGAAGGCGCGGTCCGATTTACGAATGGCGGTAACGAACTCATACGTGAAAACAAGCGTCCGAGCCATTTTAGCGCGTTAGGTGATATTCGAGTTGCGATTTTAACTAACATTGGTTGTGAAATAGAAGTGATTATTAAAGTAAAATTCTTGTTATCGCGACTCGAATAATTGTTAACAGAATGAAGTATTCTGGATCATATTAGCAGACACGAATAACGGTGGCAACAAAACTAATATAATTTCAACGGACTTCGGTCTGGAGGCATTTGACTGTATTTAATAATGCCGGCGTTATCTATTACAACGCTAAATAATACACTATCTTCGAGAGAGTAACGGGGGAGAGACAGTTGTCTCCCTAGTGAAAATCGAAGATAGGTCAGACACCAATTAGCTGGAGATAGGCACGTATAACCAAATCCAATTTCGAGCCTATCTTCGTACACACAGTGCAGGGTTAGGTGGACACACTGGGTTTACTGGCCCGTCTTGCTAGTTCATTTAGAAGTCTGTTGCTTGCAGGGGCGACTCGACTTACACAACTCACCACGAAATTAAGTTAAATGTGGCTTAGCCTAGATTGCAAGGTATACAAGTAGGGACTGTTAGTTCGACAAAATATAGGTATTTCAAGTGAGGTAGGCTGTAGGAATCTATAGGTAGGCGTTTCTATATAATTGTTATGACGAAGTGGGGGGACAGCACGGTGTGAGCACGCTGTGCGTACATAAACTAGGTACGTGGGCCGCGGGGCCAGGCTGGATTAATTCAGACTAATAAGGTAGGGATAATTAAGTTACGGTGCTAAATGGAAATTACTATGAAGTGACGTGGGTTAGGAGCGCTGTAGGGACCTATCTAGGCATGTTATCTGTTACCGTAGGCCAATAAAATTCTAATTGTTTTCCTAAAGTTGTTACCAATTAACTATTCATTTTAAATAATTAGCAGAAGTGTGGTAATATCGTACCATCATTACTTTGGAGTACTTACTTACCTAAAAGTCTAGACTGGTTTCCTATTACAAGAAAAATACTAAAAGTTATAGCAAATAAGCATAGCTGTACTGTCATGTTTGATTTCTAATACTGAAATGACCAAATAGGCATTTTTAGCTTTCCCTGGGGTACGATACGGCCTTATATAGCTACACTCTTCAAAGTATTATAAATATACTTCCGATACCTATTGGTAAAATATAAGCTGATACTAAACAACTAAAACCAGTTTAGAACCTAGGTTAATTCGTTGAAGCTGCGAATCCACCTTAATGGGAAAGACTTTACAAGCTATGAGCTCCTACTATTATGAAACATAGAAATAATTGATTGATAACAACCTACTAATTAGCCTGATAATACAGTCTACTTATACCATTTGAATTCACCTTAATGGTCAAAAACCTTATAAGTTATGTACTTACTTCTAATAATATGAAACATAGAAATATTTGATGGGAACAATCTAAATCAATCAGACTAATACCTAGTACAGTCTAATTTATACCTAATAAAGTGAGTAAAGGATAACTCCTAAACATAATTGATTTAATTATTAACAGGGATAATTACCTGATTTACTACCTACTAAAAATATACTAACTATGATTTAGTAGGCTATTAAATAATCAGTCTGAGAGACAGGGGTAGAAATTAATGGAAAATAATCAATTTAAGTTCACTTCCTAAAAGTTAAGGATATTGAATAAATCAAACATCTTTTAATAAACTTAAGATGTGATAATCTGCCAATGCAGCCCATACAATGTAGTTATATTGGTACTTTATAAGATCTGTATAAAGAACACTAAGAGTAAACCAAAGTAATTTTACTTCAAATGATAGTATTCTATTTAAGTTCACTTCCTAAATGAGTAGGATATTGAATAAATCAAACATCCTTTAATAAACTTAAGATGTGATAATCTACCAATGCAGCCAATACAATGTAGTTATATTGGTGATTTATAAGATCTGTATAATAAATACTAAGAGTAAATAAAAGTAATTTTACCTTTATTAATAGCATTCTATTTTAGTCCACTGCCTGAAAGTGGGTTTTGGATAAATTATCCACCCTTTATATAACTGAATATTAATTTTCTAATAAGACAAAAGACAGTCAGTTAATAATATTACATTGGAATATCTTTAGACACAATAATCAGAGAAATAAGTGGGTCCTGTTGAATGTTATCTTCCCACCTCTGTTCAATAAGTGATATCATAAGACATAAGTTATTGCATTGAATAATTAAGTTCTTAATGTGAAAAGGATATTTGGATGATAGCAAGCCTTGAGATAAACTCTATTAATTTATGTGGAATAATAAGAATTTAAATGCTAACACATAGTTCATAATGTAAGATGAAATTAAATTTCGAGGAGAGATGTAAATTCTCAGTTTAAAGAATTAAAGCCGCAGGCTAATTAATGTTAAAGCCAATGTGACAGAACTATAACTACACAATGAGATGTATAGTACGCTATGGAGCGGCGGTGGGGCTCATAAATTGCACAAGACCTTTTATGTATCATGCTATTGTTAATAAATAAATAATACCTACAAGCTAAGCTATCATCTGATTATCTTTGAGTGGTTAACAAATCTTCCCCGCAGCTGCTGTGAAGGATTTAGGTCACAGTTCAGACGGAGTCATTGCTAGGCTACACATATCTAGGATATTATTTATTGACTGGTAGGTAATTAGATCAGGAGGAAATAAATTAACACAGGGTTAAGCCAATTACTAAACTTTCACGAAAAGAACATGAGTTACTTAAATGCGGTTAACAACGGAGGGTTCACTAGACGATCTGGCCAAAATAGTATTTATTATAATATTACATTGCTTGACTGAAATTCACCGCAAATAGAATTAAGCTATGCTAAGGTTCCATCTTCATACAAACACTACGCACTCTACAAAACTCCAGACACAACCATTAGATTGTAGATAAATTAGGTTAAATAGTTTTAAGAATTAGATAATAAGTTAAGCTAAGGTAAAGGCGGCGATGATGTGTGTATGTATTATAAGGTAGAGAAGCTAGGCTAGGCGGAGAAGTTACAAGGTAAGCCAAACATTGACCGTCTAAGTTGTGGTTTTAACAACTTTTAGGACTTTGATAAAATCGCCAGTGTCGTAATCTGCGAGTTTCGCATAGTTTGAGTTTGTGTGATTCACAAGGTAAGCCTAAATAAGTTGCTGTTTTAAGAACTTTTAAATTTTGTCAATATCGCAAAGTCGGTATTTTGCGGGATTCGCATAGTTCAAGTGTGTGTGATTCACAAGGTAAGCCTGAATAAGTTGCAGTTTAAAAAAAAATTGACAATACCACAAAGTCGGTATTCTGCGGGATTCGTATACTTCAAGTTTGTGTGATTCACAAGGTAAGCTAAACATTCGCAAATTTATTCTTGTAAAAACCACAACGTTTATTTTCGAAAATAAAGAAATGTCGCAATGTAAAAAATTTGCAATGTCTATTATTGCTAAAAACGATATTATAACATTGCGAGGGACCCCTAATAGATAAAAACGCATTCTAAGCGCGGCCGCAAGATTAAATTGCATTATTGTCCTTTTTGTGGCAGAGTATTATAGCTGTGTGGCATATTGCGGACAGAACGAACGCAGTGACTATATTTTATTACCTATCTTTGGCGGCCAGGAACAGCCATTAATTTGCCTGATTTGAATAACTGCTGTGATTCTATTGGAACACATCCCTCGCTACAAATCTCTGGTGGAAACTCAGCCTTGTACCAATAGATCTATCCAATCCCACTGCTGGGCAGAGATCTACCCGAGATAGTGTTCCTATTATAAGAATATTGTGTATACTTAACATGTAAAAAAGACCTGAAAAATAAACATTGATTACTTTTAATACTTTATTGTTTCATTTTTTAGGAAGAGGACACTGCAGCAACAGAGATGTGATATAAATCTTGCGATTCATGCAAAATCGCCTTTCAACCTTGTGGTTCTTGTATTTTGCTTTATTAGATACTTTCGAGTTGCGGTTCTGACAGAGTTGTGATATTAAAGTTGCGATTCACGCAGTCGCCTTACGTTGTGGTTCTTCCACAAGGTTGTAAGGAGACTTTGCGTGAATCGCAACTTTAATATCACACCTCTGTTAGAATCACAACTTGAAGGTCTCTAATAACGCAAAGTACACATAGCTAGAACCACAAGGTTGAAAGGCGACTTTGCGTGAATTGCAACTTTAATATCACACCTCTGTTAGAATCACAACTTGAAAGTCTGTAATAACGCAAAGTACACATAGCTAGAACCACAAGGTTGAAAGGCGACTTTACGTGAATCGCAACTTTAATATCACACCTCTGTTAGAATCACAACTTGAAAGTCTCTAATAACGCAACGTACACATAACTAGAATCACAAGGTTGAAAGGCGACATTGCGTGAATCACAACTGTGAGTCCTTAGTTAAGAACTGTTATTTTCACAAGGTTCAGTTTGCGAAGCAGCAGTTAATATTAAGCAAAGTTAACATAGCTAGAACCACAAAGTTTAACATTGTGTGAATCACAACCGCAAGATTGCTACTGCAGCAAACCGTACATTGCTAGATAACACAAGTATAACACTGCGATATTCACACGCTTAACTTTGTTAGCCAGGAGCCAACAGAGTAAAATTGTGAAAACATGCCTTTGTAAAATTAGATATTGTGAAATTGTGAAAATTAGTATTTCCACTTTGTTTGATTCGCAATATTTTTTCGCAAAATTGGAGTAGCTGCGCCAGCAACCCTACTCTGTTGGCTCCTGGCTAACAACCTTTTCCTGTTGATTTCACAACTTTTTTTTCTGAGTGTATTGCTTTTTTCCTCCTGGGTATGGGCTTCACTTCCACGTAACATTAGGTGGTGTGGAGTCATTGGCTGAGCTTGATATATAAAAAAGATCTTCTGCCTGCAGACAGACACCACGATGACGTATTGCTAATTTCGCAAGTCAACCGCGCTATCCCGGCATAGAGTTCCATTTTAAATAGGGCTGATGCAATACAATAAAAATCAACAAATTACTTAATGTAAATTTTATTTTATTTGGGGAGCTTACAGCATCATTTACAAAGAGACATAAGATATAGTAACTTACCAGCTAATAACAAGCTACCGGTAACCTATCATAAATTCTAAACTTTCCTGTATGAATTTCAATTGTTCGAAAACGGTATGACAAAGTTTTAAATTTTCCAGAAAAACTATTAGCCGATTATCAAAACTACTTTTATTCTTTTGGAAGATGTTTTGTTTACAATAAATTTCATATCTAGAAATATTAAAATTCGAAGTAACTTTTTCTCTAAAATATCATACTCATACCCAGTTTTTTTTTGTGTTTCATATGTTCATATTATTAGGTGAAAAAACTTAAATGTCTTAAAAAGTTAATACTTTATGTTTCCGGTAAGATTGTATTTCAAAAGGCAGTGACAGAAACGAATCGCGGCAAAACCGACTCCACGTAGTCTTGTCTGCCCTACGCTAGAGTGCAATTCAAGCCCGCGTAGGCGCGGAGGGGCGAGGCGGCCCGCGAGCTGAGGAGCAGGTGGGTTTAACACTCGCCACCGTAGCTGAGGCTGGCCGGCGGAGCCGGCCAGCAAGCCGAAGCTGCGGTAGTGAGCGAAACCCATTTGCGACGATAAGCTCGCGTGGGACCGCCGGAGCCTCGCAGCGCCGGAGCCGTGACAGAAAACATGCCTGCTGCATGCTTGGTTGCTTGCTGCTTGCTTGTTTGCATGCTGCATGCTTGCTTGCATGCTGCATGCTGCCTGCTTGCATGCTGCATGCTTGCTTGCATGCCGCAGCTTGCTTGCAAGCTCCAAGCTTGCTTGCTTACATGCTGCATGCTTGTTTGCATGCTGCATGCTTGCTTGCGTGGTGCATGCTTGCTTCCATGCTGCATGCTTGTTTGCATGCTTTTAAACGTTACTACGAATACAAGTTGTTTGATAATATTGTGGATTTCAATTATTTAAAATGTTGTATTTTAATAATATTGGAAACGTGTTTCTTGAAAATGAATCGTCTAGCAATAATATCTTCGGCCAAACGTTGAGTGAGATTTCAAAACATAGAGATTTAGAAAAAAATAACAATCGATAATCGGCATTTCAAAACTTTGTAAATTGTGTTTTCGGTAAAAAGGAAATTATGTAAAACAAAAAATTACAAAACGTTTTCGGCCAAATAAAATTCGTACAGGCAAATTTCGAATTTATGATAGGTAACCCAAGCTACCGCATCTAAAAGTGGAATGAAATTTATAAACATACTATATAGGTAAACGAACAAAGTTTCTGCATTCCTTATGTAGCTAAAACAGTTTTTACCTGGCCAACGCTAGTACAAAAGAGATCGAAGCGGCTATCTGAGCTGAGCTTATTAAAGTTCTCACATGATCGTATCATAAAGCTATTATTTCTTTAGTTAGTATGTGTGAAGGGAGTGTGAAGCAATTTGCGTCTATTACGTAATTTGTTGTTCGGTAGTACCTTTAACTGAATTTTGCTAAGGAGCTCCGGACAATCCAGTTTATTTTGAGCAATTTTTAAAAGAAAGCAGATGTCGGCAATGTTTCTGCTTAAGTAAAGTGGTAAAAGATGAAAAGCTGTACAACGTTGCTCATAAGCGTCATACGGTACACGAAACTTGCCGCAAAGAAAACGAGTAAATTTCTTCTGTATTCTCTCAATAGCATCAATATAGATATCATAATCCGGGTTCCAAATTTGAGAAGCATATTCAAGATGGCTTCGAACATAGGCACAATAAATTATTTATATAGTTTTCATATTTTTAAAAGGCTTAGACGATTTTATTACAAATCCAAGGGCTTGTAAGATTTATCTACGACATGTTCTACATGTTTGTTTTATAACAATTTGCTATCATGAATGACTCCTAAGTCACATACACAGAGCATCTAGCAAGGACCTGATTTTAAAGTTGGTAATCAAAGTTAAATGTATTACGTTTACGAGTAAAGTTCATAGACAGACATTTGCCAACATTGAGATCCAGTTTATTACTGAGACAATAGTTATCTAATCGATATAAATCGTTTTGTAAAAGAAGCGCATCAAAGATATTGTTGACCACTCTAAAATACTTCATGTCATCAGAAAATAGTAGAAAACTAGAATTATGAAAACATGACTGAATATCGTTGATAAACAACACGAATAGAAGTGGACCCAGCAATGATCCTTGGGGCACGCCGGACGGCACATCCACCCAAGAACATGAGAAACCATTCAAGACGACTGCCTGAGATCTATTTCTTACGTACGTGGTGAAACAACGAAAAAAGTCGCCGTGAATACCGAGGGATTGCAATTTCGCGAGTAAGATTATCATGGTTGATTCGGTCAAATGCCTTACTGTAGTCTGTATAAATAGAATGAACTTGGTTACCCATGTCCATGCTATGCGTAAGAAAATCATTAAACACAATAAGGTTAGAAACTGTTGACCTGCCCCATAAAAGTCCATGTTGCTAATCGATAAAACTTGTTTTAAAAGAATTGTAAAGCTGATTGTACACGATTCGCTCAAGTACTTTAGCAAGCAGACATAATTTAGAGATTGGTCTGTAGTTCTCAATCTGAGCCTTAGATCCCTTTTTATGGACTGGAGAAATAAAGGCTTTTTTCCATAGATTGGGCGTCACACCCTCCGATAAAGACATCTTGAATTAAATGGTAACTGGGACAGACAATTCAGACTAGCACAACCAACCAAAAATACAGCAGGCAACCCATCTGGACCAGCTGATTAATTAAGATCAGGCGACTTAAGGTGATTAAAGACTTCCTCGGCATTAATCTCAATGGAAGATAAATTACAAACGGTAACCTCATCGACATTGCCAAGATCGCTATAGTCGACCGATGCTTCAGAGTCCAAAAAAGTTGATCGAAAATACGAGGAGAAGAGCTCACTAATACCATTCCCATTATCACTCGACTCACCTCCTAAAGTCATTATCGCAGGATAAAAACCACTTTGGCGCTTGGCTTTCATGTAGGACCAAAACAACTTGGGATTTTTAATGATAGATTCTTCAATTGTTGTCATATAATTGTAGCATTGGTTCTCCAAAACCCTAACCCTAATTATCTTAAATAGCCAGGTAGATGGAAGAACTAAGACACAACAATATTGGAACCGCGTTAGTTGTGTATAAATAAAAATGTTTTAAATGTAGATTATGTGAACGCCTCCTCGTGTTATTTGAACTACTTATTAGGATGTTTAACGTTTGTTATGGCGTCGTTTAGGGCAATAACTGGGCCTGCAATGTTCATCTGAAATTCTGAAGGCACGGCAGAGCCACCGCCAAGTCGAGTATCGAAGGACGGCCGCACAGACGAGGAAGTTTCCGGTAGACCACATAGGAGGGTAAGGCGGTCAGCGAATATTTGGGTGTTGCGCGGGGCCCGCGGTAATTCGTAAGCGCCATTCACATTTTTATCAAAAAGTTAATAAAAATGTTTAGTTTTTTCAAAATCCAAATCAGTCAATAAATCGAATAGGTAAATACCTATTTGTTTATGATTTTAGAGGAATTATTATTGTAAAACACGGTCGTAATGCATTCAAATGAAATTTTACAGGTAACTTCAGAATTTTTTCTATCTAACAAAATGTTTCCAATCCTGTTTTGGCTTCGTTCATCCCCTCACACATACGTTCTGTAATACATCTTGAAAATTTCAGTGCAAAATATCTAATATATTTTGAATAACAGCTAATACCTTTTTGCGGACTGTTTGGGACGGCTTTATGACAGAGCCCGCACCTTTGTAAGCAAGATGCTTTGTGACCGTGCATCTTCCCATTATCATTAATTCTGACCATTTACTTTGACATAGTTTAGTTTTTCATTTGTTAAAAGATTGTGTTTATAATTCATTAATTTTTTGACGTGACAACGTCTTAAATTAGGTTGCGGCTGGGAGTCACTTATGAAAAAGTGTAACGCTCGGTAACGTTACGATGAGTCACCGAACGAGAGAGAGGCCCGCCGAATGCCTTGCGTCTCTCTCCCACTCAACTATGATCGGTCTGCATATTTGTTTTAAATATAATTCTTTTTATAAATAAATGTTTTAAATTGTTACTATTATTTCATCCTTCTTCCTACTATACGAATGAATATTCACATTAAAATTATTTTACCACTCAAAGTCGTTGTCACGTAAAACTTTCGCCCGTATACCGACTTTACAGGCAACCAATTTTTTATTGACATTTTTAATCCTGATCTAACAATTTGCTGTGACATAGTTTAACTTTTTTTTTAAAATTTTAGTTATAATTCAGTTGACATGTTTGTATCCTATTAAAAGTTTATTTTTATGACTCTCTAATCTGACATTCACATTTTGAATCTGACTTAATATATTTATATTTTAATAATGAGTAATAATCTTTAATAAGATAATGTATTGAATAATGTTTATAATCTTTTGGCATGTGTACATATCAATTTATCTTGTAAGCGCTTTGGATTGATCTGTAAGCTTACTAGACTTGTGTTGAAATAAATAAATAAATAGAAAACAGACTTTTTTTTCCGTTTTCACCCGATATTTGCTTGCGCTACATTCCTTGCGCGCCTATGTGCCGTAGCGTGCGCGTAGACAGTGCGCAAGCGAATATCGCCGAAAAGTGGTCGGCCGGGAACACAGACATGTAAATCTATATCAGTGACCGGGAACTTGCTCGTCTGTACATACTAGACAGATAGATAGGCTAAGTTCATATGGCTGCGCGTCGCCGCGCGATTGGAGCATTCACATGACGGCATATTATTATGTATCCACGTGGGGCTGTCTGGCGTCTTCGCTACTCATTTTTTCTGCATCTATGCGTCTGTCCGTCTCAACTCGCGCGGATCATCTGAACAGGGCCCTGTTTAATAAAACTTACAAAATGTAAATTGTAATTGTAAATTACAGGCTACCTAGTTACAATTCTACAAAATTATAAAATTATAGCTACAATTTCACATATTTCTGTTCAATAAACATTTACAATTTACAGGTGATAATTCACATATTTGTAGGGAAAACTGTTCTAATGAACGCCAATTGTAAATACAATTCTACATATTTTGTAAATTGTAGTACGATTTCGACAGGTGGCCTGGTGGTGAGTCAGAACTTTACAATTTAATGCCTCAACCTAATATGTAAAGAAAATTTGTTATACTTACACAAAAATGGTTCTAACAAGTAGTAGTGGAAGTAGTGACAGTAGTGAAGATGAATATATAAATGAACGACATCGGCGAGTTTTTCGTAAAAGGATTACCTAACTTTACTTTTGATGTGACAGATTTTACATTCAACAAAAAATTTCGGGTCAGCAAAACTACCGTCGAATATTTGGTAACAAAAATAGGACATGATCTTAAATACGATTCTAACAGAAATGTAGCCTTTACACCCACTCAGCAAATTTTGTGTAATTTGTAACTTACAACAACAAAATATATAGATACAATATTTCATCGAAATCTACAGGCGTTTTCTACACATGTAAACGTTTATTAAACAGCATTTGTAATTGTAACATTTGTAGATTAAATATATGTAATTTTTTTTACATAATGGTGAAGTTTATTAAACAGCACTTGTCAAAGAACTTAACAAATTGGTCACTTATTTACAAAATTGTCGAATTGTAACGTTTATTAAACAGGGCCCAGGTCGTTACAGGTACATAGAACTTGAACCGCGTACCACGCGGTGGCTCGCGGTTCAAGATCTTGCGCGTGGGTCGGAACGCGCCGCGCGTTGGCGCGCAGTGATATCTAGACGATAATCAATCACCGTTTACTATGATCTTGTACCGCGGGCGCGGTTAGTAGTTCCGCGCGCGGTCATATGAACTTAGCCATAACATTTTAACACCACAAAAAATACGTTGCACAAACGACAGCACTCAGCAGGCGTTTGTCAATTTTGTCAATAAATTTTAAACTTTATTGTCTGGGTATAAGGATCAATATTGATTAGAATTTGACAATTTTGGGTAGGTTGTATAAAAATAATTAAAAACACGCTAATATGCTGTTGGCTTTGCCAATTCATAAATTTAATATTGTTAAAGTTTAGAAAATAAATATTAGGTATCTAAAACGTAACGAATCTAAAACGAGCGATTTACACAAATTTCTTAAAACTTGAACTATTTATATACATAAATCACTGTAAACTTATTTCAAAATCCATACACACGTAAAAAATATTGACGATTTAACATTATTTAATACCCTAGTTGTCAAAATTACGTTTCTTTCAGTTCTGATTACATAAAACTACAAATATTAAAAAGTACCTAAATAACTTATACCTAATCATATAATTAAGGAAAACCATACGGTTTCAGACGTCCCTTTTCCAGGGACAAGGTCCCATCGTCGTGTAACGTGTAAGCAGTTCCTTTGGAGCGATGGGTCCATATCTTAATAGCTTTCAGGTGGGCATCACTCTGATCCTTAGCAGCTGAAGCCTCCGGTGCGAGTTCTAGCTTCGGAGCCTTGTTTTCTTTAGCTGAAAGTGATGATGAGGCCAGTTGTGATGATGATGAGTATTGTTGGGCTTGCTGTGATATCACCTGAAACAATGTTCATAATGTTAATTATGAGAATTGGAAAGAGTTTGCAAAAGTTATCAGTGTTTAAATGATAAAGAATACGTATGTTGCAACCTGTTTTACTTCAAGCCATGTAAGCATGTAAGTAATTAAAACAATACATGCTTTTTATAATTTCATTATCACCCTACATCATTTCAGTCCGCACTCAATCAATCCCACTTTTGGGTATAGGCCTTCTTTATTTTGTGTCCTGTGCCGATCCATCCAGGTGTTGCCAGTAACCCTGACGATATCGTCAAGTCAACCAATCGTGCTTTTGGATGTCCTCGGTTTCTTTGGCCAGATTAAGATTACATTACAATACACCAAAATCAGCTCTACTTATCGATCGTATTGGTCCTTCGAATTTTCATTATCTTACAAGACAGACAGACATTGAAAACTACTTTCTAAATGTAGGGAAACTTAACATCACTCCCAAACTTACGCTAAAGAGATAAATAGAGATGATATAACCAAATCACATTAAAAGTAAGATTAACCTTAAGCCATTCCATTCCATGGAAACAATAAATACTTAGGTAATGTGTTTTATTAATTGTAAAATACTTACGCTATAATGTGGAACGTGATATGAACTAACAGAGTCCAATTTTGAACTGTAGTCCATTAAAGGAAGCTGTCCAAAGTTCTCTGTCTTATAGGAGCTCGCTTTAACCACTGAGGGTACTTGGTCCGAGTTTGAAACATCATAGTCATTGTCTTCTCTTAGATTTACCGGTTTTGGCAACTGTTCTTCTTGCATCACCTTACTGTCAGTAAAAATATTGCCTGCATTGCCTGTTTGCTGTGTTGGGGCAGTATACAACTCCTGTTGAATGTACGAGTCAACAAATGAGAACTGATTATTTTTCATGGACTCTTGTGTATCTAATGGCACATTGGAGAAGTCTTGGGATTCGCTTTTATAATTTTGCGGCTGAGTCGAGTAGAACCCTTGTCCAGTGTTAGTTTTAACTTCGCTGTAACCGTGAGCGTAGGGACCCCTAAAAGTGAATTGGCCGTTAGTCTCTACATTAGCCAACACTTTTTTGGGAAGTTGACTACTGCCGCTATACTCAATATCCTGGTTCATTTGCTCATCATTATCGCTTACGTAAGGCCCGTTCAATGAAAACTTCTGGTTAGCATCGAACTCTTGTACATTCGGTTTGTAAATATTAACATCATCAGTTTCTTTTACAAATACATTATTAGGACGGCTGTATTTTTCAAACGGTGATTCTTTATATCTCCCACCGGCGAACTCTATGATTTTATCAAGATCCTGTTTAGAGAGGTGCTTTACAAGATTGTTAATGTCATCCTCGCCTAAACCATCGTTAGGAGTTGGATGTCTTTTACTAACCTTAGACGGCCTATAGCTCCCAGGTTGCGGAAAGTTGTCGTGCTCCATCAGATTCGGAGGAGGTGTGTACGAGAAGATTCCTTTGACCACGTGAGGGGCCGGCGGTCTTCTGTAGAACCTCATAGGTGGATTCGAATAGTACTTTGCCCTCTTTATCCTGACGTACTCTGGCATTTTGTAGTTACGTCCATAGTTCTCCTCACTTCTCACGTCGTCGGTCACAACACAGAACACTAAAACTGCGAGTACTATTTGCGCGATCATTTTCATAAGATAAGATAAAAGAAAATTGTCTATTTTAGCTAGTTACAAACAGAGATAGATTGAATGCATTATACACATTATCATCAATAGCGGACAGCTATGAAACAACAAAAATAATGTGTGTATGTCAGTATGTATGTTTTGCTGTCGCCTGAAAAACTGAGAGGAAGTGAAACTGTCCCCACTGTCTTATAATGTCGATTCGAAAGTAAGTGTTAATTGTGTAAGAGCCGGCATCTCGGCCGCGAGCAAATATGATGGCCGGTGATGCAACGCGACTCACATAAGTTTTCGGTGATTTTATGTGTCGCGTGCCGCGTTAATTCTGCCTATGAATGTTATCTCTAACTTAAAAAGTAGGTAATATTAGTAATATTACGCGTGTTTTATGATAACTTATGGCTTAAAAGCTTTACCTATTTTGTTACGTAATTATATTTATTTTATTTTGGTATTAGTTAATAACTTTTTTTAATATTAAACATTTTTTAACTAGCACGTTCGGATAGCGATCTTGCTAGTCTATGTTTGCAATGCCGGGCGCCCGGTGCCGGGTCACCGAATGTGTTCCGTGCTTCGCAGGGGGCATTTACCCGATATGGCCGTAACAGATTAAAGCCCAAACAATTGGTTAACGTTACGACCCAATCTTCGAAGGTGCTGTTCATGTGGGAATTCCTGAGCCTAGTCTTGTAGTTGGATAGGTTGATAATGATTATTATTCCATATCAATCTTCTCCATTCCTAGATTGCCTGGAAGATATCGTTATTTTTAAGCCGCCCCTTGTACGCCTTCTAAAGTATTTTAATTGAAAAGTGTTTGTGTTTTAGTGTATTAAAAAGTATATTCTATTATATTATAATCAGCTTGTACAAACTACTAAGCACTCTTGACGATCTGAGACAGGCGTGGTCACTACTAGACAAAGGGGCGGTTATAATACGTATATTTTAAAACCACGTTCACGTCATGAACGATACCCGTCCCGTAGTCGTTCCGTCCGGGAAATTTCCCGTTACGTATGCGAAGACCTTAAAACTAGGTCATCTTTTAACCACCTCTGTGGTCTAGTCGCTAAGCCGACCCAGTGTGCGGTTTCGATACCCGTCGAGGGGTATTTGTGGGGGGATTTGTGTACCTATTTTGGTTGGTAATAGCGCTTGTTAAGTCTGCGTCGCTAGTTACCACCACCTTATTTAAAAGTCTGGCGCCATAACAAGAATATTCATTGCATCGTTGTGTTCCGACAATTTATAGATGAGATAGCCAGTTCCTCATTGGTATAACATTGCGGGTGGAGCGCGCTTCCACCTTCGACCTTATCTTCACTTAGCGTCATGTGAGATGAAGCCAAAGTGTTTACCCGTAGATTAGTTATTCTGTGCCTGTAGTGAACAACAAAAGGTTCTTTGTTCCAGTCGGCGATCTGCGTGGACGTGACAGGAGGCACCGACCGTCCGTTCACCATAACCTTCAAGCCTTACGCAGCAGGGGATGCGCCTGTGCGCGTTGACAACCTCTGCGATGACCTATTCCTCAAGCTTCACCAGGCTGACTCAGGACAGGTGCTTATAGCAACTCTTGATAGTAACTTAACTTCATATTACACTCCATTCACCGTCACCTTCAAGACGTACGCAACAACCTCTGCGACGATCTGTTGCTCAAGCTTCACCAGGCCGACTTGGGACAGGTCCGCACCTGCCCACCACTTCAGTAGAACTTCATTACACACGATTAAAATTTTTCCAGAGCTGTGGCTGTGTGAGCTGTGTCGCGTAGGAAAGCTCATTAAAAAATACTACCACCCCCTCTCTTCCCTTGGGTGTCGTAAAAGGCGACTAACGGACTGAAGACTGCACATACATCCAACGGTCTAAGGGAAGGGTCGGACACCCTTCCCCGTCCCGACGCCATCATGCAAAAACGCGGTTGCAATGTCCGGTGAACTGAATTTAGCGAAGAGAAACATATAGCAAAGGTCTTGCAAAGGTCATCAAAAGCTAGGGCCTCTGCTCCGGTTGACCGTATCATAATTGTATAATTGAGCGGAACCCAAGGGAAGCGGTCTTTGTATAGTACCTATTGGTTGGTTAAAAAATGTCAAATTAAAATGTTTTTGAACAGGTCGCGTTACTCAGTCCTTATCAGTCGATGCTCTACACCTGGGACGATCCCGCCAAGGAAAGGGCACTGTTCTGGAACATCTACAACAACAAGGGTAAAGGATTCGCCGCTGACTTTAGTCAGGATGGGTAGGTATATAGACCTGCTCGCATGGCATATTTATCCAACATTTTTTTTAGTATTCCTTACGTCTACTTAATTAAGAATTGTTTTAATCTGAATTACTGTTATTTTGTTATTTAAATTTAATTACCTACTATAACAAACCGTTTATCAGGTTCGGCGAAGAGAAAGTCAGCTTCCAGTCGGTGAAGCATTCCACCCTGGTGGCAACCAGCAGCGTCACCTCCAAACTGTCATCTACCCTAAAACGGTTGACGCCCAAGTCTCCCGAGCCGTGCTCCTCAAGCAGCGACGACTCCGACAGCTCTGACCTCGCGGAAAACCACACGAAGGCCAAGAAAATGAGGAAGGACAAAGTCATCGTCTACTGGATATCATACATGGAGGGTTACCAAAGAGTATTCGCTCTAGCACAGGACGAAAGGATAGCTTGCCAAAGCAGAATGGGAATCAACTCGGAGAGGACTAGTTACGAGGTTTATATGTCCCTGTCGACAGTGAGTCTGTCGGTGTGCGTGCAGAACAATAACATAGTCAAAGAGCTTATGTACGCCAGCATCACTGACTCCCTGCCCCGGTGGGAAGTCAACGTCAGTCGGAAATGGAAGCAGCTGTCACCAGACCTGACCGCGTGGATCGAGGACAAGTATCAAACGGAACAGAAGAAGTGTCAACTCAAGGAGTACATTGACATTGATTTGGAGAAAATGCAAATGACCAAACCCTTTTTCTCGGAGTTACGGAGAAGCTACAACCCCGGTATATGGATGCAGTTCCGCAAATCGGAGACGTACTCATATTTCCATATGAAAGTGCAACGGTTTCAGGTGGACAATCAGCTGAACGAAGCTGTGTTCCCGAGTGTATTGTACCCGGCGCCTTTGCCTGCTGAAGTGCGATCAAGCAGGGGTTTAAAACCGTGCATCGAATTCGAAGCGTTAAAGCAGTACAGGCCTAGTCTAAACCAGGACGTCTATAAGCACTTAAAAGTTTTGATCAGGGAGTACTGCGTCAACTTGGACCGTGGCTTTGTGAATCATGTTTTCGATATTCTGAACCATTGGAAGGTTGAGGAGAAGCCGGCGGTACGACTGCGGGCAGACTTGGCGTTGGTTCACATGCCCTTACCCATCATAGCTATAAAGAGTCAGACGACAGCGCAGAGGAATGTAGTCTTTGAATTCGTCCACCTGTCTCCTATAAAGGTGGTGCTGAGTCTATCTTCGAGGGGGTACTTGGCGGAAACTAATAGCCCCAGCCGATGGAGATTTGGCTACAAGAAAGAGAACAGGCCTAAATTATTTAACAGTGATTTGTTGGAGTATTTGTTCAACTCTTGGGGTTCTTCGCTTTGCGATATGAAAGATGTGGTGCTTAGGTGAGTTTACTTTAGCATACAATCTTTACGTCATAACTAAGAATGTTTAATCCTATTTAATTTTGACAAATTTTAATGTTTTTTATGCATTTGGGAAGGCAGTCTAATCGGAAGTCCAGGTTGTTGACTTGTTGTCCTAAGATGCCAAACGAAGTTGGATAAAGGTCTGTATGCTATTAGGCAAATCCATTTCAAATAACATTTGTCTTACAGAATGGCATACATGGAGCTCCGCAACGCCCCGATCACCGTGCCCGCTCTGCTCGACATGGCATCCCGCCACTACTGGACGCAGTTAGTTCAGCAGTTCCATGTGCTGGTACTCGGACTGAATATCCTCGGCAACCCGTATAGCGTCATAGGGGACTTCTGCAAGGGCATGAGAAACTACTACGAACCATATCTTGTAAGTCTTTTGATTCTGAGTACAGCCCTTGACAATACTATAAGTTACTGTCGTTAAAGTTAACCAATGCCAAATAAAGGCATTGTAAATTTTACTAATCTCTACATATGGGTTAGATAATTAAGTAGGTTGAGTAATCAATCACTTACGAGTATAACAACCACGGAGCAAACATAATTAATTGTTCCGTGATAACAACACAAACAAAGGCAATTTGTTGTGCACAGTGTTGGTATCACACATCAGGCGCAATATATTGTTTATTATTTTTATGTTTTGTTATATATTGTATTGTTTATTTGTGTGTTGTGTGATTTCAATAAAAGTTTCTCAATTTCAATTTTCAATTTCAATTTGTAACGGTACAGAATGAATGATATCCGTCCGTTAGTAAGGAATGTGTGGGAGTAGCATTAAAATAAATATTAATGCGTAGCACCATTAATATAATAAGCATGAAAAGGGGAATAATAAACTAGTTCAGAATAATGGTCAATGGTCTAGCGCTTTATCTTTAGTTTGAATTTCGCGGAGACGGCTCTGCGCGTCCCTTGCGGCATAGGCGGCGTCTAGCGGAAGTTATTTACGTAAGCTTCGCATAAGGTTGCTAGTTTGACTTCTTTATTTTGAATTTCGCGGGGACTGCTCTGCGCGTCCCTTGCGACATAGGTGGCGTCTAGCGGAAGTCATTTATTTGGGCTTCGCGTAAGGTTGCTAGGTTGACTAGGACCGTATTTTATTTTGAGTTTCGCGGGGACTGCTCTGGGGTCGGCAAAGTGGTTCACCTACGGGCGGACGCCATCTATGGTCGGAATACGGAACTTTTGATAGTTTCCCAAAATATAGGATTATTGGCTTAAGTGGAGGATTATTAAGAGGGAAGTGTTAATAGAAGGCTACATTTAGATATTCAACGATGAAATATTGGCTGTCGGACGAGATTTGGTTAGATTATGGAAAAATTTTAGAATTGCGCGGCGAAAGCGGCTATGAGCGAGCGAGAGGTTGAGAAAAAGACAGAAAGAGAGGTCGGATGATAGCTCCACGTGGCGCGACGCGAAGGCGGGGGGGATCGGGGAAACGGCTAGCGATTGGTTGAAGGGAAGAAAAGTGGGCTCGCGCGGAAAAATCTTAGGCGTGTGGCGCGAAAGTAAGATGCTTAGGAAAAGGGCGGAAAATTAGCGGGCATTCAGTTTTGGGACGTCAACGGAGCGGTCCAACTTAAGAGTGCGGTACGACTCATACGGGAAAAATAGCGTCCGAGCTTGATAGTGCGCTAAGTGATATTCGAGCTGCGATATTAATTAAGATTTGTGAAATTGAAAGTTATTAATAAAGTAAACTATTGCGATCGCAACTCGAATCCGTTAACAGAATGAAGTATTCTGGGGTACATCGGCGGAAACGAGTCACGGTGACAACAAAACCCTATGTACCTTTCAACAGACTTCGGTCTGGATGATCTTTGATTGTATTTAATAAGATCGGCGTTTTACACTATTACGCTAAACAATACACTATCTTCGACGGAGTAATGGGGGAGAGACAGTTGTCTCCCTAGTGAAAGTTGAAGATAGGTCAGACACCATTTAGCTGGAGGTAGACCCGTATGACCCAGTCCAATCTCGAGTCTATCTCCATACATACAGTGTAGTGATAGGAAAATAACACACTGAGTATACTGGCTCGACTGATAGAACATTTAGGAGTTAGTTGCTTTCAGGGGCAATGCGACTCTCACCACACACCACGAATTTAAATTAAATGAGGCTTGGCCTAGTTTGCAAGGTACACAAGAGGGACTGTTAGTTCGACAAAATATAGGCATTTTCAAGTGAGGAAAGTTGTAGGAATCTATAGGTAGGCGGATATATATATATGGTTAGTTATTAATTCAGACTAATAAGGCAGGGATAATTAAGTTACGGCGCTAAATAAAATTATGATGAAGTGATGTGGGTCCTAGCTAGGCAAGTAATCTGTTACCGCAGGCCGGTAAAATTCTAATTGTTTTCCTAAAGTTGTTACCAATTAATTATTCATTTTAAATAATTAACAGAAGTATGATAATATCGTACCATCATTACTTTGGAGTACCTAAAAGTCTAGACTGGTTTTCTATTACAAGAAAAATACTAAAAAGTTATAGCAAATAAGCTTAGTCGTACTGTGATGTTTGATTTCTAACACTGATATGACCAAACAGGCATTTGTTAGCTTTCCCTGGGATGCAATACGATCTCACATGGCTATACTCTTCAAAGTATGGAAAATTTTACATCCGATACCTTAGCAAAAATAAGCTGATACAAACTGAACAACTAAAACCAGTTTAGAACCTAGGATAAGTCGTTGAAAGAAGACATTGCAAGCTATGAGCTTCTAATAATCTGAAACATAGAAATAATTGATTGATAACAACCAGCTAATTAGCCTGACAATGGTCTACTAATACCATTTGAATAGACCTCTTAAGATATGTAAGTACTTACTTCTAATAATATGAAACATAGAAATATTTGATGAGAACAATCTAATCAATCAGACTAATACCTAGTACAGTCTAATTTATACTTATTAAAGTGAGTAAAAGATAACTTCTAAATGTAATTTATTTAATGATTAACAGGGATAATTAACTACCTACTAAAAAAATATACTGACTATGATTTGGTAGTCTATCAAATTAATCACTCAGTCTGAGAGACAAAGGAAGGAAGTTAATGGAAAAGTAATTAACTTAAGTCTACTTCCTGAAGGTCAAAGATATCTAAAAGTAAATTCATAAGACATAGTTACTGCATTAAACAATTAACTTCTTAATGTGAGAAGGATATTTGGATGATAGCCAGCCTTGGGGTAAACACTATTGGTTTATGAGGAATAAATATAATTAAAATGCTAACCTATATTTCCTAATATGAGAGAAAATAAGTCATAAGTTGTGATGACTCTTTATAAGATGAAGTTGGAGTGGCGGGGCCTGAAGGACGAATGCGTTGAATGGCACGATAGGGGGCGAGGATGGAGCTCCTATACTTCCACAAGACTTTTATAATCCCACTAAACCTTTATATAAATTGCACCAGGCCTCTTATGTATCATGCTACTGATAATAAATAATAATACCTACAAGCTAAGCTATCATCTGATTACCTTTGAGTGGTTACAAATCTTCCCCGCAGCTGCAGTGAAGGATTTAGGTCACAGTTCAGACGGAGTCATTGCTAGGCTACACATATTTATGTTAGGATTTATAGACTGGTAGGTAATTAGGTCAGGAGAAAATAATTTAACACAGGGATAAGCCAATTACTAAACTTTCACGAAAGAACTTGAGTTACTTAAATGCGGTTAACAACGGAGGGTTCACTAGACGATCTGGCCAAAATAGTAGTTATTATAATATTACATTGCTTGACTGAAATTCACTGCAAATAGAATTAAGCTATGCTAAGGTTTCATCATCATACAAACAATACGCACTAAACAAAAACTCCAGACACAACCATTAGATTGTAGATAAATTAGGTTAATTAGTTTTAAGAATTAGATAATAAGTTAAGTTAAGGTAAAGCGGCGATGATGTGTGTATGTATTATAAGCTAGCTAGGCATATAGGTGTGAAAGGCATTAGATTTAGGTTTAGATTAGGTATAGAGAATTTATAGATAGGTGTAGCAATTATATAAAAGGGGGGGGAGGTTACAAATTGGTAAGCCATGACCAGGATTAGAAAGTTAAGTTATAAATTATCATTAATATAGTTGTATTGGATTTCAGTCAAGCGGTAATACTTTAATTTAGAAGTGGGATTTTTCCCACAAATTGTTGTCGTGTTGCGATGTGTGAGTTTAGAATTGGCTTAATAGGGAATAATTCAATGAAGATTAATTAATTCAGAGATATTGAAGAATTATAATTTGACACTTTTCACAATAAACGTTGTTATCTTCTAAAGTTGATTCATACACTTTGTATTACGGGCTCTTGATAGTGGGTGAATTATAATTTGACACTTTTCACAATAAACGTTGTTATCTTCTAAAGTTGATTCATACACTTTGTATTACGGGTTCGACCAATATTGTAGACAGTCGCAATGAGAGCTGGAGCTAAATTTTGTTGTACGAAATCTGTAACAAAAAGATTCTCAGGTTAGGTTAAAGGTCAAAGGAGGAGATAAAGCTACAAAACAATAGCGTAATGAGTATTATTTGAAATACAATACCTTTCAGTTATTATCTTTTTCTTCTTTATTTAATGGCGGATTTCGCCAGCATCAGGTACCGTGCGTTGTTGGTTTTCCAAAGTTTAATGAGTGAACAAAGTACTTAGATATAGTCAATAACCAAACTATTCCGGGGGTCTGGAGTATTAAATTTTAAAATTGTTGAGTTATCTGTGAATACTGAAACCTTTAGTAATTGTTTCCTTGAATACTGAAACCAGGTATCCAATTTTTGTTGTTGACGTTAGGAGCTATGGTAACTGTAGTTTTGTTTCTATTCCTGGTGATAGATTTCATATAGGCATAGGCAACTGGTTCATACAGCCTTGTGTTGAGTTATTTTTAGGATCGTAAAAAGTCGATAGGGTGACATAGTTCAACATTTATTGATTTAGAAAGATTTGTGGAATAGGGGGCGGTTTAATTATTATTGCTGTCGGATGGAAAGGCAAGGGGGCGAGATTGGACAGAATTAACCAACTAAATTATTGCAGGATTCAATTTATATTATAGGACGGCGATATGCTGTACAATATTATAAAGTTATGACGCTAACAGCATAATATAAAACTAATAATAATTATATTTTGACTAATAATCGTTGAGCGATTGCGGTTTTTAGTTGATGTGCTATTCCACGTATTATAATTTATTTTGTTGGTTATGTTAGAAAAAAAAATATAATAATGTACTTGAGTCTCACGTCTGAAATCCATAGAGTAGTTTTAGGCTAGTCAGGAACTATTAAATCATTTGTCTATGGTTGGACCATAGACATATGATTTAGCTAGACCATAAACAATCTAGAATTAGGAATGATTATAAAACATGACGTCATAAAACCAATCGAAGAGGAAACTTCCTTATCGCGTAATCATATGATTTTGTTATAGCAAGCGGAATCACCTGTTATTTTCCATACCTGCTATTTTTAATACCTGCGATTTTTACATTGAAAGAGATTTTCCTAATACTTATCACGTAGTAGATTAGAATGCAATGACATTGTGGTGGAATTATTATTATGTGACATGTAAATGGGGACAATTGCTCTGCACAATGGAAATGCCGCTTCATTTTGTTAGTTCGCTAAAATCCTAGGAAAAGTAACATAAAATAGTATTACGGTTCAAAATACACGCGTTGATGAGGAATCGCGATTATAAGTAATAACAAGTAGCAGGGATGTCATGTAGGGGATAGAATCATATGACTATTCATTGCTAGTAGGAATTTTGGTTTAAAAGCAACGTAGTTTGGGATGCATAATATAAACGGATAAATACGTCTAGTAGGCGATAAAAGTCGTTACCGTCTGGAAACAACTATCTAATATCTACTCTATTGTGGGGAGGTTACCTATTAGCGAGGCTAGATGGCGTTGGGTTACCAATAAAAGATTTTATTTTGGATGATGGTAAAAGGGTGCTGTCTAATAATAATATGTATAATTGTAATACTCTTGCGGCGTTGTAAGTAGTCGTTACCGGTAATCATTGCTTCTTACCGTATAGTTGAAATCGTGATAAATAGTTAATTATAAAGATTTATAAAGGATTATTATTAGCTTAAGATGAGGTTAACGTACGCAGAGGTAAAGCTCGCTGGGCACAGCTTACTATACCTACTTACCTAATATTATCAGTTGTGAGTTACCTAGAGATATCTAAGTCGGGAGAGCGGTGAAAAGAAAAGACCTTACTACATGACTAATTAGTTAGGATAGGTAGAGATAGATAAATCATTAAATTCACTGGGTTGGATTAGCCCATTAAGAAGAGTATCTTGCACAATTGTCTATCTCCGTTGAACGATTAAGATGTTGAAAAAAAAAAAATGATATTACTAGTTAAGTGTTGTGTGAGAAAGTGTAGGAGGTATACTAGTGGTAGCATAGCACAGGATAGGGTGTAGTGAGTTTATTCTACTACAAAATATTATATATATTTTATAAATCATATCCAATCAGTACTTGTTACAATACTCAATTACAGTACACAAAGCAAAACATAATCACCCATTTTACAGACAAAAACATTGAATCGGATGCTTGACCGCGTCTACATAAGCCAGCAGCTTTGCTTGTGGGTAAATCGAAAGAGGCACTTGTACAAGAGGCTGGTACTGACTAAACGGGTAGTGCCGAAGGAGAATATCCTGACGGTGTATCCCAGACACTAGCTTTGGTTAGTTGATGGTTCTTCTAGGGCAACCATGCCGACTTACTAGGGATCATTGACTAGTCGAAGTTTGATTCTACACACACACGACACTAATCTATTATATTTATAAGTACATTAGAACCTGCACTTGGTTATATTTAATTATTGGTTTTATATAAATATAGTTGGGCGGAGATACTCTTGTGGGTGAGAAAGTGTAGGAGGTATACTAGTGGTAGCATAGCACAGGATAGGGTGTAGTGAGTTTATTCTACTACAAAATATTATATATATTTTATAAATCATATCCAATCAGTACTTGTTACAATACTCAATTACAGTACACAAAGCAAAACATAATCACCCATTTTACAGACAAAAACATTGAATCGGATGCTTGACCGCGTCTACATAAGCCAGCAGCTTTGCTTGTGGGTAAATCGAAAGAGGCACTTGTACAAGAGGCTGGTACTGACTAAACGGGTAGTGCCGAAGGAGAATATCCTGACGGTGTATCCCAGACACTAGCTTTGGTTAGTTGATGGTTCTTCTAGGGCAACCATGCCGACTTACTAGGGATCATTGACTAGTCGAAGTTTGATTCTACACACACACGACACTAATCTATTATATTTATAAGTACATTAGAACCTGCACTTGGTTATATTTAATTATTGGTTTTATATAAATATAGTTGGGCGGAGATACTCTTGTGGGTGAGAAAGTGTAGGAGGTATACTAGTGGTAGCATAGCACAGGATAGGGTGTAGTGAGTTTATTCTACTACAAAATATTATATATATTTTATAAATCATATCCAATCAGTACTTGTTACAATACTCAATTACAGTACACAAAGCAAAACATAATCACCCATTTTACAGACAAAAACATTGAATCGGATGCTTGACCGCGTCTACATAAGCCAGCAGCTTTGCTTGTGGGTAAATCGAAAGAGGCACTTGTATAAGAGGCTGGTACTGACTAATCGGGTAGTGCCGAAGGAGAATATCCTGACGGTGTATCCCAGACACTAGCTTTGGTTAGTTGATGGTTCTTCTAGGGCAACCATGCCGACTTACTAGGGATCATTGACTAGTCGAAGTTTGATTCTACACACACACGACACTAAAATATTATATTTATAATTATCTTAGAGCCGGCTTTAATTATATTTAATTGAGGAACGGTAGAAATTATATATGCTGAAGAGATGTTAGTAGGAATACGATAGGCGAATTAGTAGAAAAAAAAAAAAAAGAAATACTTCTCGAGGATACCTAAACGGATGATGGATAATTGTGGAAGGTGGATATTAATTGAGCTTCGGGACAAAATAGGGGTCGAAAGAAAATATAATAATAAATAGTAGAAAAAAAAAAAGAGAGGAAAAATTTAGAATAGAAAATTTTTAATAATATTAATAATAAAAAAAAAAAAGAGGAAGGAGAACCACACATCGTTCGTGACGCTTTCCTAAATAAACTAATAGGAGGAGATGAGTGAAAGGAAGAGCTTCGCCGCTAGCTTCCTTTCCTTCAACTCCGAATTGGTACACATAAGAGTTACAACTTACTTAGATAACTAGAGAAAATGGCTACCCGGAAGTCTCAAAGGACCCATAGGCAGCCGGCGAGGTATGAGGACGTAGCCACATCTGGAGAGCCAACTGAGTCGATGGAGAGGAACCTCGAGAACGGAAGGGAGATGGGAGTGACTAGGAGGGTAACCAAACGGATGAGGGTCAATGAGGATAAGGAACCAGGCCGGGAACAGGAAGGAATTATGAGAGGGACTGCGACGAGGGAAAAGGAGTGCGAGGTACCTAGGAGTACAGCTAAGCGAGCGCGGGTCTTAGACCGAAAGACAGCTGAGAAGCAGAACGGGATAGGATTAATATACAAAATGATGAAGAGGACAATAGGAGTGCTTACGGAAAAGGTCGCTAGGCTGAGCGCGGAAGTTGAGGGAGTAGGTACCCTAGTGCGAGGGGAAAGACAACTAATTAATAATGAAGGAATGACAATAGTAGAAGAGGGATCTAGCATGTTAAAAGAGAGGGAAGAGAGTTTGAGGAAGGAGACTACTGAAAACGATGTGGGGACGAGGAAGGCGCGAGAGGAAGGGAAGCTTACTAATGGGACTGCGGGGCACATAGTGTATAATATAAAAAATGTAAACACGGAAAAACCTAAATTTGGAAACAAATCTACTGAACACCCTATCACCTTTTTGGAGGATTTAGAGGGGTATCTAAAGAGAGGAATAGGAGTTGGAAGGGAGCTGGATCAGATACAAGAATGCCTGGTAGGAGAGGTTCGAGATTGGGCTAGAATTTATAAGGAAAGATGGATAGGGGTAGAGGAGTTTAAGGTGGATTTTCTAGCCACTTATTGGGGCGAAAATGTCCAGAGCGAGTTGAGAAGGGAGATGGTACAAGGATGGTGGGATAGGCAAGAGAATCCGTCCATGTTAAACCATTTTCTTCAAATAGTAGGAAAGGCGCAAATGTTAAGCTATCCCATGTCGGAAAAACAGATAGTTTCGGACGTTATAAGACACTATCCTAAAAATGTACAACAAGTTTGGGCGACTAGTGGGATAAACACCATAATTGGCACCGCTGAATTTTTGAGGGACATGGAAAGCATAGGGAAACAAAAGGCTCATAATTACTCCATACCTGAAGGCACTAGGGGGGCAGAGAGAAGGTGGGGAAATACTAAGAAAACTTATCCTGCTTGGAGGAAGCCGGCGGCAATGCAAAACCCCGTAGTGCGTCCAAGGGAAATAATCAATGCGGTAGAAGAGGAGGACGTAGGAATTACAGCTGATCAACAAGGTACAGGATTAAACTAAAGGAGGCTGAGAATGTTGTTCCCGGATCAGCCTCAACCTTAGGGAGCAAAGGTTGGCAGATGATGAGTAGGATGAATTGGAAACCAGGACAAACGTTAGGATTAAATGGTAGAGGACTAGCAATTCCCCTGATAAGGAAACTTTTGGTTAGAGGAAAAACAGAGGGAGTAGGACACTGTGAGGCGTACCCCGTCGAAATGCATGTCGAGCAGAGGTTGGTAGAGACGTTAAGGTTGAAGGTTGAACAGGGTCAAATGAAGGGTAATCTAGTTAGGATTGTAGCTTCAGTATTCGAGGAAGAAAAGGATAGGGGGGAGCTACTATCGAATTATAAATCCGAAGTTGAGGTACGGATATACGACTTTAAGATCCTAGGATTGTTCGACACCGGGAGCGATTTAACCTGTATTTCTGACGAGTTTTGGGGTGAATTAAAAAGTAGGGAACCGGGGATAGCGTTGATGCCCGTGAGACCTTTTCAAGTTAAATCAGCGGTTGGACAGAAGAGTGCGGAAATACGACAGTTAGTACTTCTGCCGCTACGGCTAGGGTCGTTGCAAGTAGATACAAGGTTTCTGATAGTGCCCGGGCTATCTAGGTCGTTAATAATAGGGTTTGACTGGATGAAGGAAAATGAGATTAAAATCGACTTAAACCGGAGAGGAGTGGGAATTAGTATCAGCACAAAGGGGGGCGACCATATTATCAAATTTGTTGCACAGAATGAGCTGGTTAATGTAGAAGTTGAGTCGTTAGTGTGTAACAAGGGGGGAAGGGTTCCGTCTGGGATACAGGTAGGGATAGAATTGGACTCGGAAGGTTTAAGGAAGTTGGAAAGCCTCTTAGGGAAATATTCAAAGTTGTTTTCGTCTAAGCTAGGGAGGGCCAATTGCTATGAACATGTGATCGAAATGGAGAACCATGCTCCTGTAGTACAGAGGTCATATCCGGTACCTTACGCTTATAGAGAAAAAATGGAAACAAAGCTAAAAGAAATGGAAGACCAGGGTATAATTAGTAGGGCCTCCACGCCTTATTGTAGTCCATTAACTTTCACACTTAAGGGAGATGGGACAATACGCGTACTGCTAGACGCTCGCGGTATAAATCAGTACATGGTAGCAGAAACTGAGAAACCTACGTTACAATTAGATGTGATTAATTCCTTCCATGGGGCTAATTACATTACCACCATAGACATGAATAGTGCGTATTTCCAATTCCCTATATCGTTAGAAAGTAAAAAGTATACGGGGTTCACCTTTAATGGGAAATCCTATGTTTATAATGTATTACCACAGGGACTAAAGACGGCGGTGGGTAGTTTTAGTAGGGCCATGGATATAATATTAGGACCGGAGGTACGGGAGTTTTGCGTTAATTATTTGGACGATTTGGCCGTCATAACTAGAGGCAACTTGGTACAACATCTAGAACACCTCGACATAATTCTAGCAAAGTTAGAAAGGGCTGGACTGACTTGCAACAAAGAGAAATGCCGGTTCTTAAGTAAAGAGGTCAAAATGTTAGGGTACATTATCTCAACAACAGGGATCAGTACAGATCCTGAGAAGGTCAAGGGCATTCAGAGCTATCCACGGCCTAGGAAGATAAAGCATTTGCGCGGATTCTTAGGGTTGTGCAATTTTTATCGTAAGTTTATACCGCGGTATAGCTTCCATAGTAAGCCGTTATGTGAGTTACTAAGGAAAGAAGTGAAATGGCATTGGGGAGAAATTGAACAGACAGCTTTTGACAATATTAAGGCATTATTCGTGGCCACGGTACAACTACAGCATCCTGATTTCAGTAAGCCTTATTATTTGCAAACAGATAGTTCAGGAATAGGGATAGCCGGAATTTTGTACCAACTAGATGAAGAGGGGGAACCCAGGGTGCTAGGGTTTTATAGTAAAATACTTAAAGGAGCCCAATTAAATTGGACGGTCACCGAACAAGAATTCTATTCTGTCATTTGTTGCCTAGCTAAGTTTGAAACATATCTGAGGGGGACGAAGGTTATTATTCGTACTGATCATAAAGCCTTGATATTTGCTAGGAGTTGGAAACTGTACAATGCTAGGGTTACTAGGTGGATTAATTATTTAGAGCAATTTCGATATGAATTACAGCATGTCAAGGGCACCGAAAATGTAGCAGCGGATATATTATCGCGATATCTGCCGGAGGGGGAAATATTGCAGGAGGAAAAGGTTAGGTGTCCCGAGATATTATATACAGAAACGCAAGTGAATGAGGAGTTAAATGAGAAACTTAGGAACCTTTCTAAATTACAGCGAGAGGACCCTGAGCTGAGGGAAATAGTGGAAAGGTTATCGCAAAAAAGAAAAGGGAGTAAGTTAGGTAGGATAATAGAGAGATGTGAGTTAGATAACGATATTTTATATTTTACTCCCAGGGAGGATTTAGGGAAGGTGGTCTATTTGCCCGAACGGCTACGGGAAGATTTAGTTAAACAAGTACATCTTGAAATGGGACACCAAGGTGCTTACAAAGTTATAAAGTATGTAAGGGATCGATTTTATTGGAGAGGAATTACTAGATATATAAAACAATTCGTAAGGGCTTGTCATGACTGTCAAATTACTAAAAGCAATACTATAAAGTATGTTGGGCCGTGCCGGTCGATAATCACTAAAGACATAGGCGAATTGGTGATGGTTGATTTATATGGGCCTTTGCCAACGGGACTTTTCGGGATGAGTTATATTTTAGTGATCCAAGATTCCTTCAGTAAGTTTGTCAAATTCTACCCTTTGCGAAAAGCTACTTCTAGGTCGGTGGTAGGGGGAATGAAGAAATTCTTTAAAATAATTAAGCCTAAAGTTATATTGTCAGATAATGGGTCCCAATTCGTAAGTAAGGTATGGAATAGTGAGATGGAGAGGGCTGGGGTAAGAATAGTGCATACTACTGTTCGAAATCCTAGGCCTAATACAACAGAAAGGGTAAATAAAGAGTTAGGACGACTGTTTAGAACTTACTGTAGGAGCAATCATAGAAGTTGGGTTTCGGTGTTGCCCAAGCTAGAGATACTCTATAATAACACCTTTCATGAAAGTATAGGTTTTACTCCTTGTGAAATTATGTATGGGGAACCCACTGAAATGACCTTTGATAGGGTACTTCGGAGACCGGTTGCTAGGGGTACGGTTACACAGATACGAGAAACAGCCAGGGTTAATTTAGAAAGAGCAGGGGAAAATCGACAGTATAAATTTAACCAAAGATATCGAATAATACAATATCAGATTGGGGATACAGTAAAGATAAGGAAGCTAAATAAGTCCGATGCCAGTCAGAAGATTACAAAGAAATTTACCTCTCTGTACGAGGGACCTTTTGTTGTCGCTGCTAGACCCTACCAGAATGTCTATGTCCTAGTGGATCCATATACCGACAAGGTTAGGGGGAAGTTCAACACAATTCATCTATCTCGCTATTATCAATAACTTTGGACACCGCCCTGGGTTGAGGCTGAGCCGGGAAAAGTAGTTAGCTGTAATTACCTTTGACAGGGGAGGGGAAATAGGTTTAGCCAGATGAGGAAGGATTGTAGATTAAATTAGATTAATGTGTAATGTGATGATATAATTATAAGTACCTTAGTTGAGTTGTTATTCTTGGTCTATTAGACAAGGAATATCGGATTATTCCAGCTTGGTTATCTTTGGTCGAGGAATAAGACATAATTATTGTTCCCGCTATTTTATTATTAAAGATTTAATATTGTAATTAAGTAAATAAAGAGTCTAAGCTATGTGATGTAGTCAATGTTACCCTAGTGGCTAAGTTAATTTTAATAAGAAGATTTATGTACTTTGAAAAATGTTTATTAAAAGAGAAGAACCTCAGGTACCCTGTTTAGTAGATAAGTTCGATTTTAATAATAAAAGACATTACTTTGCATTATATAGATTCAGTCGGGTCGGGAAAAGGCACGTTAATATACATTATGCTGGTCTTAACAAATCCCTCTGGGTAACAATTATTTTAAAGATACTAAAGTAGTAAAATTAGATCTTAGTGGTTGAGACTTGTAAATGAATATTGACGTAGGGGTGTGTTGGCGGCTTTTTCTAAAAAAAAAAAAAAAAAAAAAAAAAAAAAAAAAAAAAAAAAAAAAAATAGTAATGTCGGAGAAACGATAATTAGATGGCAAGGATAACTACTATTAGGGTAAAGGGAATGGACCAGAGAGAGAGGGAGGAGACAAGGGGACGAGTGATCAGAGGCTCTAATAACATAGCTATAGAATAATGAAACTAGCGTAATGGTGGGTTCTGGTAGTAGGGCTTGAGGCAGGCCCATATTCTGGGCCGGGGTAACAGCATCTTGAAGCTGCTTCGGGCTCGTACAGATGTAGTGGAAGGAGAGTAGGCACTGGTGGTAGATTGTTGTAGTTACTGGGATTGTACTGAAAAAGAAAAAAAAAATAGACATATTGGATAATATATTAAAACATTATTACTGGACTGGTGACTAATAAGGTTGGTAGCTTCCGAGGCCAAAAGCAAATTAAATAGGCCATGTGGATTCTTGGGGGCGCGTGTAAAAAAAAAAAAAAAAAAAAAAAAAAAAAAAAAAAAAAAAAAAAAAAAAAGGGAAAAAAAAAAAAATAGATAGGCTGAGTGAGAGGGAGAGGGGGAATTTAGCAGAAAATTTAATGAACTAGAGCACTGTTATGCTATGGGGATCAATAGCATATGTTACCACATCGATTATAAAGGCGAGTTGCGGGCGGATGTCACATAATAATAGTTAGTTAAACCATCATTTTAACATTTTAAAAGTTAACACAAACTACTTATAAAACGGTGAACGATTATATGTGCCACTATTTTAAGTTGTAGGATAAATATAGACGCATAGTCTGCAGAACCATTCATGCCGGAAATAAAGCAACTGGCATTGCGAGCTGAGAATAAATCTCTTAGAGTAAAGGTTACTAACAGGTAATTCCCTGTTATTAGTAATGGATTTTAGAGTCGCTAAGAAATTTATTTTCCCGAGGTGAGACCTGAAACCTAGTTCGCACTAGGCCATTCAAATACTTAAGCAGTAATGTTGATGTTTGGAACTTACAATAATATTCTAATACTGCTATATTAAAATTGTTATTATGGAATTAAATAAGCTTGATTAACAGTTGATTAGCAAATAATAACTCAATGAATTGGTTAAAAGCTAGGAATGATAGGACAAACGAAACGCGTTTTAACTTGTGGCAAGGTTAGCGCCGCCTGTCACAAGCGGGATGATCCTGTTGGTTATTGATTATTATGAATTGTTAGAAATCTTAAATAATCTGGATTATTGGCACCTAATATGTACGTGACGTAATTGTAGAAGATTAAAATTAGTGCTAATAAAGGTTATTGTCGGAATTAAGACACAACCTTAAAATTGTTAGTTAATGTGAACTACATGTTGCATCAAAATTGTGTTATACAAACTAATTAATTGGCAGTTTTCAAATATGTAGGCCGGGACATTGAGTTGATGAAATGGTGTTAGCAAGATCAATCAACACGGGAAGATGAAGATATCTTGTTTGCAAGTGTGAATACATAAGTCTAGTTATGTTAGGTCGGGTGCTTTATTCTGATTTTGTTTAGCCCTAGTAATCTTATTCTGTTTATTCTAGTAAATTAGAGACGGGTATTAACTTAAGGACATTCTGAGAATAAAAGAAATTAAAGGTTAATTGTAGGTTAATGTCGTCTATGTCGAATAAGGAAAAGGGTGGAGGGAAACTTACCTCATACAGTCGGCGTTATGACAGATCACTCTAGCAGGGTATTTCCTTGTGCTAGCAAAAATGACCTCAAATGCTTTATTCATTAAACCCTTAACTTCACCGCCATTGCGGCTTAGAAATAGCCGGGATCTGTAAACAGAGAATATATTTTTATATATAATGTTAGCTATTACGAATTAAGATAGATACTGGAATTGCGATATGTCTGACTTAATGGTGAGATGAGGTCTGTTGGCTATGTTAGAGAACTTCCAATTGCATAAGGTTCGAACCTTGTCATTTCCGATTGTAACTCGCTAAATTTTGGGTAGAATATTTAAATTGACGGGGCCAGCGAGGAAGGCGAGCTGTAAGCGAGGTCCTTGGTCGCCTATATACACAAAAAGAAAAAAAAAAGGAACCTACCATTAAATAAACTTATAGGAGGCGCAAGGAGCACTCTTAGTTGGCACTGTTAAAGTAGTAATAGTAGTTTAATTAGGGAGTTTGAACATTATTCAATTACGCGGGGCACAAGACACAATTTAGATAATGAGCAGGTTGATTTAAATTGGAGAAAAAAAAAATAATGAATCGGAATTTCGGAGGTGTGCCACAGGGATGGGGTCGCTTTACACACAATAAAATTAAGTGACTACCATCCGCGCTACACCTCCTAAATTAGCCTTCCTGAAGGATGTGAGAGTTCTGTAGTAGGGCGGTTCCTTTGGGGGCGTCTGATGAAGGCTAAATCAGGACAATTATACTTGACTGACCTATAGAGAGATAATGTCTTCGGCTGCAGAAACAGAGGCTTTTGATGGCATGTCATTTTGGCGTAGTCAAGGGATCTTGCGTTGCTGGAGTATTTTCCCATCTGGTCGGAAGGCTGAAAGTAGAGTAGAATAGTTAGGAAGTAACCAATTAGAGTTACGAACGTTCGGGAGGTTATAATACTAATAATGTGCCTTGTGCCAATGCAAAATTAAAATCTGCTAAAGGCGTAATGAACCAACACTAGAAGGTCACACATATTGAAATTCTGTAAATATAACCATAAAGAGGGAAGGAAGTAAATAGTTAAAGCACTGAATAGAATCTTGAGTGACTCATTAGACAGGGTTTTGACCTAATTAAAATAAAAAAATAAAAAAAAAATAGACATATAATAAAGGCAAATAGTATGATTCCAGGGAGGTAGAGAGGCATGCTTGAATGATTCTATGGCTACAAAATAATAGGTATAAAAGTTACCTGATTAGGCTGCCATGCTCACGGAACTGGCACACACTGTAGGTTTTAGAAAATGATACCGTAGGGGGAAGGAAAAGGGCCTTGATCGATATTAACAGAGGCAAGTGGTAGAATGTCTCGCATGTAAGGAATAAAGAGGAGAAGGTGGGCAGAGAGTTAGTAGTACTACCCGAGGTTAGAAAGGGGGAAATTATGGAAAAAAAAATAGTAATAGAACAAATACTGCAGAGAAAAAAAAAGGGGGTAGGGCCTTCGCGTACCACAAAACTGTTATTAACGACGATCGATTCAGTTAGGGAAATACTGTGTGATATAGAGTTGGTAGTGAGCTAACAAGGCTCCACACGTGGCTAAGGCGGTCTGAGGTAACTGGCGTTATCGCACTGGGAAGACTACAAGTCTGAATTGGGAAGGTAAGAGTAGATTAAAATACTTACGAGTTGAATCTCTTGTTCAATGTAGAGAATAACTTTAAAATTGGTAAAATTTAAGTTGAGGAAGGGGTGGCAATGAAAATGGGTGCCGTGTCATAGACAATCAGATGAGGCCATGAGAGAAGTTCTGTGCTCTATGACACATAGAGTTGAAATAGGGAATCTAGTCCACACAGCCATCACATGAGTTTAGAAAAAAAAAATAATAATAATAATGATAATAAGAGGGAAGAATGGGAAGATCGGGGAGTATTGGTATAGATGAGGGTGTGAGCTATTTTGCAATAAGAAAGCTTATGGAGGGAGGAGTCATTAGGGATTTGGGGAAGAACTATAAATAGTAGGAATATCTTTGAGGGCTAGGATGACAATGGGGTTAGCAAGGAAGGACGTGCTATTTTGTACTTAATTAAGTACCGGGTTTAGATATAATTCGCCGCAGATAAGAGTGGTACTTTATCTGCTTAAATTCTATCGGGGGCGGCTGTAACGGTACAGAATGAATGATATCCGTCCGTTAGTAAGGAATGTGTGGGAGTAGCATTAAAATAAATATTAATGCGTAGCACCATTAATATAATAAGCATGAAAAGGGGAATAATAAACTAGTTCAGAATAATGGTCAATGGTCTAGCGCTTTATCTTTAGTTTGAATTTCGCGGAGACGGCTCTGCGCGTCCCTTGCGGCATAGGCGGCGTCTAGCGGAAGTTATTTACGTAAGCTTCGCATAAGGTTGCTAGTTTGACTTCTTTATTTTGAATTTCGCGGGGACTGCTCTGCGCGTCCCTTGCGACATAGGTGGCGTCTAGCGGAAGTCATTTATTTGGGCTTCGCGTAAGGTTGCTAGGTTGACTAGGACCGTATTTTATTTTGAGTTTCGCGGGGACTGCTCTGGGGTCGGCAAAGTGGTTCACCTACGGGCGGACGCCATCTATGGTCGGAATACGGAACTTTTGATAGTTTCCCAAAATATAGGATTATTGGCTTAAGTGGAGGATTATTAAGAGGGAAGTGTTAATAGAAGGCTACATTTAGATATTCAACGATGAAATATTGGCTGTCGGACGAGATTTGGTTAGATTATGGAAAAATTTTAGAATTGCGCGGCGAAAGCGGCTATGAGCGAGCGAGAGGTTGAGAAAAAGACAGAAAGAGAGGTCGGATGATAGCTCCACGTGGCGCGACGCGAAGGCGGGGGGGATCGGGGAAACGGCTAGCGATTGGTTGAAGGGAAGAAAAGTGGGCTCGCGCGGAAAAATCTTAGGCGTGTGGCGCGAAAGTAAGATGCTTAGGAAAAGGGCGGAAAATTAGCGGGCATTCAGTTTTGGGACGTCAACGGAGCGGTCCAACTTAAGAGTGCGGTACGACTCATACGGGAAAAATAGCGTCCGAGCTTGATAGTGCGCTAAGTGATATTCGAGCTGCGATATTAATTAAGATTTGTGAAATTGAAAGTTATTAATAAAGTAAACTATTGCGATCGCAACTCGAATCCGTTAACAGAATGAAGTATTCTGGGGTACATCGGCGGAAACGAGTCACGGTGACAACAAAACCCTATGTACCTTTCAACAGACTTCGGTCTGGATGATCTTTGATTGTATTTAATAAGATCGGCGTTTTACACTATTACGCTAAACAATACACTATCTTCGACGGAGTAATGGGGGAGAGACAGTTGTCTCCCTAGTGAAAGTTGAAGATAGGTCAGACACCATTTAGCTGGAGGTAGACCCGTATGACCCAGTCCAATCTCGAGTCTATCTCCATACATACAGTGTAGTGATAGGAAAATAACACACTGAGTATACTGGCTCGACTGATAGAACATTTAGGAGTTAGTTGCTTTCAGGGGCAATGCGACTCTCACCACACACCACGAATTTAAATTAAATGAGGCTTGGCCTAGTTTGCAAGGTACACAAGAGGGACTGTTAGTTCGACAAAATATAGGCATTTTCAAGTGAGGAAAGTTGTAGGAATCTATAGGTAGGCGGATATATATATATGGTTAGTTATTAATTCAGACTAATAAGGCAGGGATAATTAAGTTACGGCGCTAAATAAAATTATGATGAAGTGATGTGGGTCCTAGCTAGGCAAGTAATCTGTTACCGCAGGCCGGTAAAATTCTAATTGTTTTCCTAAAGTTGTTACCAATTAATTATTCATTTTAAATAATTAACAGAAGTATGATAATATCGTACCATCATTACTTTGGAGTACCTAAAAGTCTAGACTGGTTTTCTATTACAAGAAAAATACTAAAAAGTTATAGCAAATAAGCTTAGTCGTACTGTGATGTTTGATTTCTAACACTGATATGACCAAACAGGCATTTGTTAGCTTTCCCTGGGATGCAATACGATCTCACATGGCTATACTCTTCAAAGTATGGAAAATTTTACATCCGATACCTTAGCAAAAATAAGCTGATACAAACTGAACAACTAAAACCAGTTTAGAACCTAGGATAAGTCGTTGAAAGAAGACATTGCAAGCTATGAGCTTCTAATAATCTGAAACATAGAAATAATTGATTGATAACAACCAGCTAATTAGCCTGACAATGGTCTACTAATACCATTTGAATAGACCTCTTAAGATATGTAAGTACTTACTTCTAATAATATGAAACATAGAAATATTTGATGAGAACAATCTAATCAATCAGACTAATACCTAGTACAGTCTAATTTATACTTATTAAAGTGAGTAAAAGATAACTTCTAAATGTAATTTATTTAATGATTAACAGGGATAATTAACTACCTACTAAAAAAATATACTGACTATGATTTGGTAGTCTATCAAATTAATCACTCAGTCTGAGAGACAAAGGAAGGAAGTTAATGGAAAAGTAATTAACTTAAGTCTACTTCCTGAAGGTCAAAGATATCTAAAAGTAAATTCATAAGACATAGTTACTGCATTAAACAATTAACTTCTTAATGTGAGAAGGATATTTGGATGATAGCCAGCCTTGGGGTAAACACTATTGGTTTATGAGGAATAAATATAATTAAAATGCTAACCTATATTTCCTAATATGAGAGAAAATAAGTCATAAGTTGTGATGACTCTTTATAAGATGAAGTTGGAGTGGCGGGGCCTGAAGGACGAATGCGTTGAATGGCACGATAGGGGGCGAGGATGGAGCTCCTATACTTCCACAAGACTTTTATAATCCCACTAAACCTTTATATAAATTGCACCAGGCTTCTTATGTATCATGCTACTGATAATAAATAATAATACCTACAAGCTAAGCTATCATCTGATTACCTTTGAGTGGTTACAAATCTTCCCCGCAGCTGCAGTGAAGGATTTAGGTCACAGTTCAGACGGAGTCATTGCTAGGCTACACATATTTATGTTAGGATTTATAGACTGGTAGGTAATTAGGTCAGGAGAAAATAATTTAACACAGGGATAAGCCAATTACTAAACTTTCACGAAAGAACTTGAGTTACTTAAATGCGGTTAACAACGGAGGGTTCACTAGACGATCTGGCCAAAATAGTAGTTATTATAATATTACATTGCTTGACTGAAATTCACTGCAAATAGAATTAAGCTATGCTAAGGTTTCATCATCATACAAACAATACGCACTAAACAAAAACTCCAGACACAACCATTAGATTGTAGATAAATTAGGTTAATTAGTTTTAAGAATTAGATAATAAGTTAACTTAAGGTAAAGCGGCGATGATGTGTGTATGTATTATAAGCTAGCTAGGCATATAGGTGTGAAAGGCATTAGATTTAGGTTTAGATTAGGTATAGAGAATTTATAGATAGGTGTAGCAATTATATAAAAGGGGGGGGAGGTTACAAATTTAGCTTTAAATCAGAATTTACGTGCAAGATAGATTAAGGAGGGTTAGGCGGTGAAAACAGAACAATTGGCTATTTTCTATTATTATTCAAAATATTTTAGATAATTCGCACTGAAATTTTCAATATGTATTGCAGAACGTATACATGTGTGAGGGGATGACTGTTTTCAAAACACGATTGGAAACATTTTGCTCGTTAGAAAAAAATCCTGAAGTTACCTCTAAAAGGAGAATGACCAGTTTACTATGGGAGTTAGGCTAGTTTTTTAGCTAGCTGGCGTAACACAGCGCTTTAATGAAATAAGTAGTAATCAATAGCAGCAATGCTCTGAATTATGAAGAAAAAATTACATTACAATATCATGCCATGCGGGAGTTTGAAGCTATCTTCATTTTTAGCTTAAGACTTTTTAGGTATTTTTAGGTTTACTTTTATACTTTTTATATGCAGTTATTTAAATGCTTAAGTATCTAACTACCTATTTACTTACTGATCCTACTTTAAGAAAAAGATATTTAGAATAAAACAATGTTTTAAATCATAGAATAGACTTAGATCTATTATCGTATGTTGACTATCAGTTCAGTTCAGCATTTATTTATCATTTGACTCTTAACACGGCGTTCTATAGAAAACCTTTTTAACAATAATCATTATAATTTAATGGAACATTTTTGATATAATATATCATTCATATTATGAATGATTAAGACGCAATAAATATCGAATAGGCTGGTTTAGTCATTCTCCTTTAATATAAATGCACAATACGAGCGTGTTTTACAATAATACTTCCTATAAAATCATAAACACATAGGTATTTATCTTTTTGATTTCTTGACTGATTTGGATTTCCAAAAAACTTAACATTTTTATTCGCTTTTTGGTAAAAATGGGAATGGCGCTAGCGAATTACAGCGGACCCTGCACCACGCAACACCGGCGAGGGCCCGGAATTTTCGCTGACTGCCTAACCTCCTTAAATAACAATCGAATAATTTTATTTATTGATTACATCTCGGTGGCTCGATATCAGGAAGTCCCGTGCTCAATTCCCAGGTAGAGCAATAAGTGTTTCCGTTTTTTTTTTCGATGCTGCGCCCGGGTTTGTGATCACACTGATCACCAACCCGCATTAGGCAAGCGTGGTGCTGACGCCAATACCCGTCTATTGTAGCGATGACTTGATTTCAATGATGGAGACCTTTGCCCTGCTGTGGGACAGTATTCAGGATGTAGTTATTACCTGTAACACCTCAGGGCGGCGGCACCTCCCGAGCCCTGGACGTCAGCCGGCGCGTGAACGACGCAGCCGCCGCCATGTTGGGCCACTGCTCGGGCGCGGCCGGCGCTCAAGACCTCTTCCAGGTGGTCCCGGTGCCGCGCGCGCGCAGCGTCATAAGGAAGCCGGGTGAGTTCAAGTTATATTTATTCACGAAACGAGCCTATTCCTTTCTTAAAGGCCGGCAACGTCTGGTTTTGCGAGTGTCCATGGGCGGCGGTGATTACTTTCCATTAGGTGACCCGCTTGCTCGTTTGCCTCCTTGGGCTATAAAAAAATATTCCATAAACCAATCTACATTGTATTGGAAATTTCATAAAAATAAAATAATACAGATTAGAATAGGAATGACAGCAGACATGCAGACAATGCAGACTTTTTAGAAGAGCGGAGGATTCGTGTCCTTTGTGAGGGTGTTCCGCCGAGTTCTATAAAGTCATTGCCGGAGTGCCGCAGGGTTCTGTGCTCTCACCTACTCTATTTCTTCTGCATATCAATGACTTGTCCTTGGGCAATATTCATTGTTATTCGGATGACAGTACGGTGCATGAGCGGTACATAGGACATCCTGCGGCAAAGCAAGCTGATGTCGTGGTGAAAAGGCAAGAACTGGTTGCCAAACTGGACCTGACTCTCGATCGTGTCTCCAAGTGGGGATCCGAAAACCTGGTCGAATTTAATGCCAGAAAAACCCAGTTTTGTGCATTCTCGTCCAAGATAACTCCCTTCCTTACTCTCCCTCTCTTCAGAGCTCTCCTTTACTCATTTCAGTGGACCTCAGCATTCTTGGCATGGACATCGGCCAGGAACTGAATCCAAAATGCTATATCGAGAGTGTTATTTTAACTGCGTCCCGTAAGTTGGGTATTCTCAATAAGGTGAGGCGGTTTTTCACTCCCGAGCAACGCTGTTTGCTGTACAAGACTCAGGTGCGATCGAGTATGGAGTATTGTTCCCATCTATGCGACGGCTGCGCCAAATACCTCCTTGATGCACTTGATAGACTGCAAAGGCGAGCGATACGCATTATTGGAGATGCTGAGGTTACAGCCTCTCTTGAGGACCTCCAGCTGCGTAGAGACATTGCTTCTCTTAATGTCTTCTACCGAAATTACTACGGAGAGTGTTCTGAAGAACTTTTTGATCTAATCCCGCCCTCTCCTTATTCTTGTCCCGGAATACACGTGCTGGTCTTAGGAACCACCATCACACTGTGCAGAATATCAGCACTCGTACCAAAAAATTTGGCAAGTCGTTCCTATGTAAGACCGTTCGGCTTTGGAATTCTCTGCCGGCGCATGTGTTTCCCAGTTACTATAATCCCGGGTCTTTCAAACGGGGCGTAAACCGGCATTTATGCAGGCCGTCATGAATGGGTGCGCTTGTCACCGTGCTTGTTCCACGGTGGGGAGCGCTCTCATTATTTTAGACTACATCGGCTGCTTACCATCAGGCAGGATGTAGTCACTATGACGTGTCACATTAAAAAAAAGGAATTAAGTGCTAAGAGTGTCTGCATCATCAGCGTTAAACGTTCCATTGCTGGACACAGGCCTTCCCACATAGAGAGATTGGGCATTATCCCATCACTCTGGACCAGGGTTGATGGGTTTTAAAGACTACCATTTCCATTTCTGGACACAGGCCTTATCACATGATGAGATTGGGTCACAACCCACCACGCTGGCCCAGAGTTGATAGGTAGAGTGGGTTTTTGGAAATTCGCCCTTTAAGGCAGTAAAAGGGAGGGGGGGGGGGGGTTAAATTTGTAAATATAAAATGTCCCATTGCTGGCCAAAGGCCTTCCCACATGGACAACAGCACATTGGGAGACTATGGGCTATTACCCACCATGCTGGCCCAGGGTTGATAGGTTTAACGACTGCCGTGTTGCGGATAACGGATAAATATACATAAACATAGAAAATCACTCATAAAATCAATTCAGATAAACAGTTTTTTCTGTTGACCGGGAATTGAACCCGGGACCTCAGAGATGGCGCGACGCCTGACCCGGCGCGCTAACCACTGGATCAGGGAGGTCGTCGATTTACCTTTATCTAGGATTTACGATATGTTCATATCAATCACACTATTTAATCACTACAAAACTTAAAGGTGATGAAGAAATGGAAGACAACGACATCCCAGAGTCGGTGTTAGAGGGAGACCGGACGAACCCGGCGAGCGTGGCCTTGGCCTTGACGGGGCTGATCGCGAGGCCCACCATTGGTAAGGCCTAGTGGCCTTAGGCCTTCAATTTTACACTTGTAGCATGCGTAGTCTCTTAATTTGCACCCAATGTTATTTTGCTAGATAAGCATCGTGCCTACTATTTACAGGGTGTTTAGTAACGGCTATATGGGGTTAATTTTGAACCCCCCGCCAAATTTTTTTACGTGATGCTTTATTAGCAGTACAACCAAACTTTTTTTTTACATTTTTGCTTCGATCAACAATACAACTAGATGTCAGGTCGGCGCTAAAAAGGTGTCTCGGTAAATAAGAGCGCACTTGAGAAGTGAGCTCTTATTTTTTCGCGAGGCATAACAGGAAAAAGTACTTTATTTGTTGCCCCTTAATGTTGATTTCACCACTAAATGTTATTGATGTCTTTTCTTTTTAAAGTGACAGGAGTAATTTATTGCTTTGAAAAAGTAAATTTATTCACGAGGACAGAATTTAGCTTTGATTTTGTACGTCACGCGTTATCTAGTTGGTATTGTTGATCGAAGCATTTTTGTCTCAACTTTTCCTTAAGAAAATTAAAATTATTGTCACCTAGCGTGCGGCCTATCGCGGTTATCAAAGCGCATGCACGTTACCGCTCTTATTCACCCCGTGCACCAATGATAGCGCGCCGCGCCGTCGCTGTGACCGCGAGGGTGAGCGCACGGCACCTTTAACTAATAGGATATAAAAAGCAGGCAAAAAATTATATTTAAAAAAAGAAAACATTCATTATTTTTTACGTCAAATATTTTATTATTACTTTTTTACCCCATAATTTTGGCGGGGAGTCCAAAATTAAGAAAAACTATTTGGAACAAAATTTCTATAAAAACTGTTTCGACCTAAATGTTTATACAGCTGATTTTTTTTCGCTTTTTTCCACAGTTTCTATATACCTATTACCAAACATCCTGTATACTACACATAACGTATGTAGTTTTTGTCTACATTAACAACGAAGGTACAGTCAAGTTAGTAAAGTAATGTGTTGTGTTAATATGGTCAGAAGCCTTCTTCCAATAAGTGAGCTATAGATCGTTTTAAGATTATCAAACAGTTTATCTTTATAGATAAAAAACAATACCCACGAATGTATGTTCGCGCATCACTTCAGAAAGGCTGTACCTATTTGGCTAATTCTTTTTTTGTTGTGTTTGTAATTGTCAAGATAAGGCTTGTACCTACTAAAAAAGTTTTTTTGGAAATTTAAGTAAGTAAGTACAGTCACCAGCATTAAGATGTGATGATGCAAAAATATCTGATCATTGGTGGAAGGCATATTAAAGGCATATATTATATGCCTTCCACCAATAATCAGATATTTTTGCAGGCCGTCAATAGTCACGTCATAATGCTGGTGACTGTACCTACCTACTAAAAAGTTTTTTTTTGGAAATTCACATTACACGCAGACGAAGTCGCAGGCGGGCCGCCAATATAAGTAATTATGTGTTTTGCAATTTGATTAAACCTTCTTGATCGATTACTCTCAGTAATTGAGGATATCGGGTGAAGTGCGATTCCACCATAGGCCTAAATCGTAACAATCAGGTGAGATGAAGGCCAAGTGCTTGCCCGTTGTAGTAGTACAAATAAAAAATTGAAGTAACCATTGCCATTTAATTAAACTCCATTGCTCTTAAATTAAACAATCCCATGTTACAAACTAATGAGTACCTATTGTATAGTTGAATCATTAGATCGAATCGTATAATAAGTACTTCATTTTAATTTATGTAGAGAAGCACGTAGCGTAAACTGTCATTAGTCTCATAATCTCATTTAACATTCTGCATGATGCATTAGTTTTTTAAATATTATGCATTATAAATAATTTGGTTAATTGTATCTTCTTACACTTATTTTTAAGTTTGTATAATTTTTGATTATTTTGTTACTTTCTTACTTACTTACTTAAATATATATTTTTTTAAACTGTTAATATTTTTTATGAAATTGTGAAACTTAGTAAATAGAAGACAAATGACTTACTTACCTACTTTTATTGTTACTATAAATCAAGAATTCGTTGTTGATCGAAAATAGTTATTGTGCATAAAATTACAAATGTTAAAATACCTAGGTACTTTTTATTACAAAATCTGTAAAACATTTTAACTCAGATTGGTCAACAATGAAATTCTTATATCACCCCTACCATGATTACTTATAATGCTTAGTAATTTTTTTGAAAAAAGTAAAGTTAGTCACTTTCATGGGAGGTCATACTTAAATACTTATACTGAAACTTTGAAAAAAAAAATAATACTTCAGATGGTCGATAATCAATCCCACGTGTCGATCGGCCGCACCAGGGTAAAGATAGTACGTATATTTGAGAGTTAATAAAATCAAAACATAAATAATTACGACATCTACTATTTTTTACCGCAGCGCTACTTATGGTACGGGTAATCTCCTCTTAATGTTTATTCCATTTGAACATTAACATTGTGTTTCGTTTTTTTTTCTCTAACTGGGTGTGGCTAGACGAGGAATTTGTACTTGTTGGACGTGAGTATCTAGTGCATGATCTATCTACTATTAAATATACGGAGAGAAATAACACCTACATGGATAACGTTTGATGATTTTCTCTCCGTTATGCATGTTTTAATGATAAATTGAGGCTATCAGCGCACAAGTGGTGTAACCTCAGACTAGGTAGGTACTTCGTTAGGAAGATAAGGAGGAATTAAAATTTGCTTACACATTTCGTGCAAAAACAGATGTTTTGAACGCCATCTATTGATGGATACTAAAAGGTCGCTTACGCCACTTTGTATTGAAAAATCATAATGTAACGAATGTATTTTACATCAAAATTGTGGGTTACACCACTTTTGCGCTAATAGCCTCAATTGATGTTATCATAGGATGTTATTTGGCATGCAAAATAGTAAAATAGGTATTCTTGGTCCCATCATTTGTAGGCTCAAGCCCAATTTTGGATATAAATATAGCATTGTAAATGTAAAATTTAATTTAAATAAAACAGATTTAATAAGAATAAAAACAGATCGTGCAAAGATAATTGTTTAACTAATAATTCAATTTTTCAAAAGTGTAGGTACATACGCCCTAATTGTACCTACATTATGTACCTATGTAGTTAAACCGTGTCAATGTCAGACATCAGGAAACCCCTAAAGATAAATCTGCCATTAATAACCAATCAGCAATTTGAATATTGCACTTACAAAGTAATTACAAATAACAGTGTCATTCGTCTCGTTGAATGAGGTGAAGTTTAAGGTGTTAATTGCGTATCGGAAGTGACAGCTGTAGTACATAAACAATAGGTATAAATGAATAATGCGCCTCAACTCACCATTGCATTTTTGTACGTGCCTAAACATGCACGCTACACATATTATACTAATATCAGCTGCGGCGATAGTGTCGTGCCACCCTCAGCACGCTCAGAATTCATACTCGAAGAGTTTAAAGGATCAAAGTCGTTTCGGAGTATTGGACAGCATCTTTGACGGTGTAAGCTATATTGCCAATATTTTTAGCGGCCTCCAAGACACAGTCAGCGTTATCCTCAGCGAAACTCAAGAGCCTGTTGATTTAAACGCAACCACGCTTGAAGATGCTCGTATGAATATCATGCAGCTGGCGGCTAAGTATGGATACCCCATCGAAGAACATAGCGTCACTACAGAGGATGGCTACATTATAAACTTTCATAGAATACCACATGGAAGAAACAATGAGAAAAACAACTTGACGGTATTCCTCATGCATGGACTTGTTGATAGCTCAGACAGCTGGGTACTGCAAGGCCCTGATAAAGCACTAGCGTACATTCTAGCAGACCAGGGCTTTGATGTCTGGATGGGCAACGCGAGAGGCAACAAACACGGACTCAGACACACCACCCTGAATACTAGCCAACCGGACTTCTGGGAGTTCACTTGGGAAGAAATTGGAATTTACGACTTACAAGCAATGATTGACTACACACTCAACGTCACCGAAACGGATGACTTATTCTTCGTTGGATACTCTCAAGGTGCAACCAGTTTCTACGTAATGAATTCTTTGAAGCCTGAATATAATAAAAAGATTAAGCTGATGTTCGCTCTCGCTCCTGTCGCGTGGACGGCTAAGGTCCGAAGTCCGCTTGTAAAGATGTTTGCACCCGCTGCCGATCTGCTCGGAAGCGTCTTTTGGGGCTATAACTTATCCCATACAGAGTTTTTGGGTTCATTGTCCGAGACAATTTGTGATATGCTGGGAATATCATATAACAGCCTGTTGAATATGATCATAGGACAAGACTGCCAGAACCTGAAAGATGTGATGCCAGTTGTCTTGGGCCATATGCCTACCACCGCATCGATGCTGCAACTGGTCCACTACGGACAACTGGTGAAATCTGGAAGGTTCTGCCGCTTCGATCATGGAGCGGAAAAGAATATGGCAATATATGGATCAGAATCTCCGCCCGATTATGACTTGGGTATGGTATCAATGCCTGTTGTGACGTTCTTCAGCGAAAACGATTGGCTCGCCGACCCTGCGGACGTGACAGAGCTGGAGGAACACCTGCCCAACGTCATCGACTCTAATCTCATTGTGGATTTCAATCACTTGGATTTCCTTTACGCGGCTAAAGCAAAGGGCACTATATATTCAAAAATGATTGAGCGCATGTTAAAGTTTTAAGTGCTATTTAACTACCCCCTTACCTACTTACGCATTTTAATCATTCTTGAGTTTATTACCGCTTGTACTAATAAATTGATAAGAATTATGTATTTTCGTTTTAATTATTGCTTTCAAGTGCAAACACATATACGAAAACGAAAAAACGAGTAAATAAATGAAATGGTAATTATTTTTATTGTTGTGTTTTTTATAATATTTAAGTAGGTATCTATATAGATTGAATGGAGGCATTTATCAGTTTTATTAAGGACAATTTGAAAAAGTATTTTAATCTAAGCAAGACATAATATGGAAGAGAATCGCTTGAAGATTACCCCACCATTACAGACTTATGCCGCGAGGCAGCGCGCGCGTCGCTTTCCCGCCAGCTCGGAGCCAACAACGCGGAGAACGCGCTGAAGGCCTGCGTGGAGAGGAGCGGCGGCAGGCTGGTGGCGCGCCAGCGGCTGCCGAGGCACTGCCCGCTCATCGAAGTATGTACTGCAATGCCCTCACACTGACCAGGTCCAGAAAAGTGCCTAGTTGTCCCGTCAGCTCGGCGTCCATAACATCGAAGACGCGCTGCAGACTTGCGAAGAGAAAAGTCCGATAAGAGGTAGGTTGGGCGCGCTCTAGCGGTAGCCAAAACCGTGCCTGCTGTTTAAAGTGTGTGCCTGGCTGTCTCGTCAAGTCAGCATCAACAACGCTAAGGGTGCGTCGAAGGTGTGCGTAGAGAAGAGTGGCGGCAGACTAGTCGCGCGTCAGCGGCTGCCCAGGACTGCCCGCTCATCGAAGTATGTACTGCGTTGCCCTTACCTTACTCACCAGCTCCCCTAGACACGTGGAACCGCTCACCGCCTGCCTATTCGTAATTCACCGTACTATGCGCGCGCCCTGCTGTATGTGTCACTACTTAGCAATTGGCACATTAGGTACCTCACAGCAGTGTACGACGAATTACAAATAGACAGGGGGTCAGCGTATGCCACTTCATCTCGACGTCAACAATGCACAGGATGTGTCTTAAGGTTAAAAAAATCGGTAATGAAAGTATTGTAATGTTATTACACTTACCAGGTACAGAAATGTGCTCGGCAGCCTCTTTAGGTCGGCGTGAATAACGCTGTGAATGCGTGGACTGGAACGGCGGTAGGCTGGTCGTGCGCCAGCGGCTGCCGAGGAACTGCAGTAAGTATTTATTTATCAAAGAGCCCGGTATCCTTCTAGCGAAAATAGGCAAAGAGTAGTGGAGACGTGTCGTATTATCCACCCATCACATTATTTTTACAATCTAATCTTAATCCGTTGTATGTGGAACAGGCTAGCACAACACCGAAGCGAATTTCATAAGCAGAGAGGCCTAATGCCCAGCAGTAGGTTGAGAAGGGCTGATGATGATGAGGATGAAACTAATAAAACTATTGCACATATTATATACAGGGTTCATTTTGGATCCCCCGCTAAATTTTATTGTATAGCAGCAGTACAACCAAATAATGAAATAAAAAAAACATTATTTTTTTACATTTTTGTCTCAACTTTTCCTTAAGAAGAATTAAAATTATTGTTACCTAGCGCGCGGCCACCTCGTAACTCGTTATCAAACCGCATCCGCGTGACCGCTATTATTCACCCCTTGCACCAGCACCGCTTTAGGGATGATTTATGTAAGAGCGGGCGGGCCGTTTACGGGGCGTGCCCCGTCCGGGCCCGGACGGCCCCACTAGAGATGGAAATGATTGGTATTTAGAAATCATAATCATATGATCATATGATTTTTTTATCACAGTGAAATCACCTGCTATTTTTCACACCTGCTATTTTTCATTGAGAGTGATTTTCCTACTATTTATTATTGAAAATATTGAAATGAAATGACGTCAAATGTCATTTCATTTCGTTAATTTCGATAAAAGTCATATTATTGCGACGCGGTCACCGGTCAATCTGACACACTACTCGCACGCAGGGATTGCTTGAGTAGATGCGTCCCGCTCACTCCTCGATGCTCGCTCGTATGGTTGTCGTGCATAATCGCCGCGGTCGCGCCGCGCGATTTCATTCGGTCATTCATTCACGCACCAATGAGAAATCATAATCGCTGTGATTGCAAAGGACAATAGCAGGGATGTCATATGAAAAACTAAATCATATGATTAATCACTGCTATCAATGATTTGTTCCATCTTTAGGCGCCACTGATTTGAGACGTTGCATACATTTTGTATTTATATAAGAGCGGGCCGTGTCCCGTCCGGGCCCAGACGGGACACGGATCATGCACGGTGTAATATGAACTGCTGTCTTCATAAAAAATGTATGCAACGTCTCAAATCAGTGGCGCCGTCCGGGCCCCGCCCCGTGCACGGCCCGCTCTAATATAAATCATCCCTTCCCTTACCAGTGAGGTTGAGCGCACGCATCTAGAAATATAGGATACTAAAAATATGTCAAAATATGTACTTAGGCCACGCCCAAATTTGTTAGATGTTTGATGTTAGGTGTTAGAAAACACAAAACAGTGTCGCAGGAGACCCGCCTTAACGCTCGATTGGCGCGTAGGTATTTATAACAACAAAAAGGCCTAGTTTCCGCACTGCTTTAACTTATATTTATACTGTGCCTTTACTAAGTAGTTTTGCGTTAAATCCCGTTTGCATGAAGCATCTGCATAATGTAACGCGAAAGTTTAAAAGTGTATTTAACCGAGCCCTTGCATACTCGCCAGGGTGTGACGCCGCACTCGCAGCACGCGGCGCTGGGGCTGCAGCTGCTGTCGCTGCTGGGGCGCGGCCATTACGCCGACACGGACGCGTACATTGCGCACGCGCACCTCGGGCCCGCCTCCAACTGTACGCTGCTCGTGTCTAACCAGTGAGTACCTAGCTACTGTTGAAAGTTTATGGAGGGTAGAAATTGCTTATACTTTTTTTTTTCTTCCTTTTTAAATCCAGCTAAACAATTGTTCGCACTAGGTGTGTGTAATTTAGTCGTGTAGCGAAGCGAGTACTTTGCTTTGCTTGTTTGATTATTTTAATATTTTTTTGTATGTCGTTCTCTCTCTCTCTCTCTCTCTATCTGAGCCACCTCATGCCAGGCGGCCGACGGCGACGCTCCGGCAATGGGTTCATCTACCTATCACGCTGAGCGCACGTGCAGTTGTTGTTTGGTGAATGGCATGGGACTGTTTTAGTGCCCTGCTTTGGGGTCCTCATTGCCTAGTCTCTGACTTCCTAGTCCGTGGAATGGGGCACTGGTGACCTGTGGTCTACGGGTTTTTTCAAACCTATCACAAGCACTAGTCTCTCACAAGGGGTACTTATGGGTTCCATTTATTGATAATTTGACATTATCTCTGTACAACGTAAACCTTGTGATGAGAAAAATTGAATTGAATTGAATTGACTGAGGTTGCCACCTTTTTTTAGGACGAATAAAGTATTTTTTCATTTTGTTAGAACAAAAATGAAGTAAAAAGCATAAAAAAAGAGTAAGTACCTACTTATCTATTCATTAATGTGTCTTTAAAAACGTATTTTTTGTTGCTCTTTGCGAAATTTAACAAATATTTGTCTTTTTTAGCGTACTTTATTGGTGTGGTAGATTATAAAGTACGCCTACATGAAAAAGAGGACAATACTCTATTTTGGAGTACGGGTGGCAACCCTACCTATCTCTGACTACCCTCCGAGGATAATAGTCGTGAATTATGTATGTACAGAACTGCCTTCAGGTCGACCTACAACAAAATGTCTTTTGTCAACATACTTTGAGTTCTATGATTTGCGTCCTGATGTGATGCCAATACGCAGCAATATACGCAGCAAGCGGGCTATTGAGTCGTGGTCCCGTCCGCAGGCACATCTTCATGGTGCGCGCGGGCAGCGGCGGCTCGTGGCACATCGAGTGGGCCGTCACCATCGATGACGTCATCGACTCGCCATTCGTGCGCGGAGACCAGCTCGTGCTCAACATCAAACAGGTATCATAATCAGCCTTCAAACGTCCCATTGCTCTAGGCACAGGCCTTCCGACGTGTACATATGGGCCATAACCCGACGAGTTGGTGGGTTAAACAGGTATGGATGACTATTAAAGGTCGATTCACACATATCATTGAAGTCACAGTTCCGTCAACGCGCTCGCTCAGTTCAGTAGGTATCAGTGCTACAGTGTTGCGTAAGTGATTAAACTCACACTACGTGTCCGTCGTTAAGTATCGTGATTGTTGCTATGGCTCTGTTAAATACTACGGAGCTAGCAATCATAGCTATTGCTTAAGACGAAGAAGAGCAGCATCAACAGAGAGCACTGTATCGTCACTGACAAGTGGGGATGCGTTCATAGAGAATGTATGAAATAATATTTCGCACTGTGCCGGTACTGTGTCGGAACTGTGACTTCACTGATATAGTGTGATTGACCTTAAACCGCCTCTGTGGTCTGGTAGTTAGATCAACGGTCAAGCTATAGTTTCCCAGACATTAAATATGATAATTTCCTAAGTTTGCTTGGTGGTAGGGCTTGTTTTAACTCTCAATGTCTGGATCATCATCACCATCATCAGGCTATAAACGTCCCACTGCTGGGCACAGCCCTCCCACGTGGACAATAGCACGTGGGGATATAATGTATCGATTTAACCAAGCAATGTTAGATCTATCGTTGTGTTTTTACAGTTAGATAAGGTAATAGTCCGTTCCTCAGTAATTGCGAATGGATTTTATAAATATCATCGATTTTAAATATAAATTAAATACCACAATTTCTTATTACAGGACGAGTTGGTGAACTACTTCTCGACTGATGAGAAAGTCATCGAAGTAGCTGACCCCGAAACACTGAGCTGGCTGAAGTCTAAAATAGAAACTGCTCTAGTCCTGTCGCTGGAAGACAAACGATACCCTAACGAGTAGGCACCTACTCTTGCGCAGAACAATTCTATATACTCTTCAACAAATGACTAGTAAACTGAGAAAAGACTTATAACAGAAATCTGATATCGTCACTTACCTACTAAAAAAATATTAGCCTATAAATTTAATACTTTTGCATTAATCCTAATACCAACCAAAAGCTAACACAAGCTACTGTTGCCAAAGTCATTCTACATTTTTTTGAAGAAAAAGTTTTTATATGTATAAAAAAGAAAAACATTTTTTCACATCGCTTCTACTACGAACTTTATCGCAAAAACAACAAGATTTATATCACAAACACAGCTGGATATTATAATATGTAGGAACTCTCAGTATTTTGAGGCTGGATAACGTATTAAAACGTACAGGAAAACTTAGTATTAAGCTGTTGTTAATGTTTTAAAATAGAAAATATATTGGTAGCTAAGCGTAATCAATCAATGTAATTGAATGTTTTTAAATATACTTAAGTATTTAAAAGTTTAATGTTTTAAGTTCGAGTCGTCCATCTTGTCAAACAACATAGGCGGGACATATCAATCAATCAAGAATTATTATTGTTTTTACATTTTTTAAACTTATTTTACTCTTTGTTTACTTTGGAGATGGGCGTTGATTTAAATATGCACATGGTTATGTTCCAAATAACATTATTGAATTAATTTATAATCACAATATCATATTATGTTACACATTTTTTTATTTTGTGATAAGTATAATTATATGTTTAAGGTATGTTACAGTATTTCGCTGTGTAGTAAAAACCACGTGGTAATTTAGTTAAACGATCTCTCAATCTAGTCTAAATGTACCTTTTTATTAAATAATACCTGTCTATACTTTATTAGTTGCTGCTTAAACTATTAGATATAAATATAAATGTTATAATAATATGTGTCTGTCACAAATGAATTCTATTATTGTTTATTAAATATATTTTCATATAATATTTTAAAACTAATGCTATTGAAGATAAACGCACATCGCATCTTAATAATTTATTAATGGCGCTAAGGCATTCTAATTTTTAAAATAATGTAACAAGGTCTATAATAATTAGTAGATTTTAACTTTTATGAAAAGACTTACATACTTAGATTTTTTAATAGATTATTATTAATGTGCGTTTATCACATTAATAATAGTCTTGTTAATCCATGCTGTTAATCTAAAATGACTGTGTCGTGGACACACATCAGTAGTAGTCTAACGGAGCTATGGGATCGAATCACGATTTCTCGCAGTCAACCCGAGCAATAAGTATATCCGCTTACCTACCGACCGATGCCTCAAATCGAAGTTGAGAGCGTCGCCAGGAGGGTGGCAGGTAGGGACAGCTGCCCCCCCATCCCTAGAAACTAAAAAAAATACGCAATAAACTGTTAAAAATCTCAAGAAAATAATGTTGCCCTATTCTGAAACCTTAGGCACACCTCTATGTACAGTGCAGAGGTTGTAGAGTTTTCACAATGGAACTTTGCACCGTTCTTATTACAATCGCCTCCTTTCATTTATATCGGCTTGCACCCCCCTTGGCCATCGGCTGGCGACGCTCTTGAGATGATTATTAAATAAAGTGGCACCTACCCATTTTTCCAGCTCCAATTTTGTCAAATAAGACCGATATTATCCGATGATTGTAATTATAATTTTGAGCAAACACATCAAAATGTTTAAAATGTATTAGACTTAGGTAACTCCGGAACCAGTTATATCCAGGAGGTATATCCTACTCCAACCCGCAATAGGTCAGCGTGGTGGGTTAGGGCCAATCTCCCTATGATTTTGTGTATGTGGGAAGGTCTGTGCCCAGCAGTGGGACGGTTAAAAGCTGATGATGAAATATCTTACTCCGGATATACAGGGTGTAATCGTTAAGTGTGCACATGCGATTATTCCGAAACTATGAGAGATATCAAAAAACTTAAAACTGATAACGAAAGTACGTTATCTAATGAGTAAAATGGCATCAATAACTTTTTAAAAATCAAACGAGAAGAAGTATCCAAAATTTTGACATTAAACACTCCCATACATTTAGTATGAGATAAGTAGAAAGGTTTGTTTCCTTGTTTTAAGTAGTCTAGTATTCATTTTACCTTAATCATATTTTATGATTACGTATGATAGATAGTCATTAAATATGATTAAGGTAAAATGAATACTAGACCACTTAACACAAGGAAACTAAAACCTTTCTATTAATCTCATACTAAATGTATGGGAGTGTTTAATGTCAAAATTTTGGATACTTCTTCTTGTTTGATTTTTAAAAAGTTATTGATGCTATTTTACTCATTAGATAACGTACTTTCGTTATCAGTTTTAAGTTTTTTGATATCTCTCTTAGTTTCGGAATAATCGCCTGTGCACACTTAACGATTACACCATGTATATCCACTTGTTACGCGGGTATATCCTACTTCGGATATAATATTCTCTTATTCTGCACGTAGGTATATATCCCCACTCTGGATATATATCCAATCATTATATCTAAACAGCAATCTCATTTTGTTTTTGTTTCCTTTGATTCACCCATTACTTGTGTCACTACAAGAGAGGCGGTCTTGATTTAAAGGACTACCTATTAAAGATCAAAAGGATCTTATTAGGCCGGATAAGCGGATATGGATATGCCGACTGGATATATATGGATATATAACTTTCGCATTTTTTACTGTAAATGACAACTGTGCAATTGTCGACAAAGCCTCATACATTAGCTAGAACTAATAAATATCGAGAGTATTTTCGTACGTAACGGATAATGCATTAGCATATAATTTTACTATGTTATTGATGTCTATGCTACGTTAGAATTAGACAGTTGTTTTGTAAACTATTTTGTTTCATTTTAGTGTATAAACAAATGCGTACAAAAATGTGTATTTTTTGTAAAGTTACCTCTTCAAGTAGATAAATCTTTAGATTATGTCCGTCTCAAGTATTCGAAATGTATTTGGCAGATTTTTTTTTTGTAATTCGCTGCGATTGTCATGATATTTATAACTTTCGTACAGTAGTAGGTGTCAGTCTTAGCATTTAGCTGTTACCCCATTGGCCTTCAATGACAAAATATAAGCCAGTATAAATTGAGCTCTATGCCCTTGTAATAAGATCGAGAATCAATGTTACACTGTACCAGTCAAAGTGTAAAGGGTTTTGGGGAATGGGCACGGACGGTGATTGATTAGACTCCATCAGCTACAGACAAATATGAGTCAAATTTTTCACTTTAAAATATACCCTTTCATTATCAACACGATCGAGTATCGATTATGGTACATGAGAGCTGAGTACTTAGGTAGATTTACTTATTTTTACTTTTCGTACGTGTTCTTATCTTAGATATTCTAACACACCAGGATATTTTAAGTGATTTAAAGTTAACTATTCTTTGTATGGATTTGAGGAGCACCTATTAACAAGTGAGTTTCACAAGTCCATCGCTAGATGACGCTGCTTCGATCGCATACAAACTTTATTTAGCTTTAACACTCAGTTGATATAGTAGGTATTATGTAAACGCCCGCCGCGCCGCGCACTCAACCGTTTCATCAAGTGTCTCGATTAGGCTATTTTAAAACGTATTCAATAGTTTCTCAATGATCTGATTTTGACATGAAAAATAATGTTTTCTAAAAAAAATTTCGGATTTACTCGCGTTTTAATGAGTCTTTACCTGTGGACCCGGTGGGTCGACCCATTACCGGGTCCACGGGTAATTTTAATTCCCCGTGGTCTCATGGCACTAGGGATTACATCTGAACGAACCTAAGGTATATAAAATTAATTGACCGTAACTATTAATTATAAGACTACCTCCTCAGACTCCCTGTGACGGACCCTGTAAAGGCTTTGAAACAAATTCTCAGTGACGTAGTAACTAAATGCGAGTTAATCCGAAAAAAAAACTCATATGGGAAAGATGTCAAAATCTATAATAAGGCACGATTGAAGACGTTATCAAATCAGAATCGAGGCACGTTTACGGCTTGAACACGAAACGACGTGACATGTGCGCTAAATCTTATGAAAAAAAACCCTAGTAGTTATAGAACATCCTGGAATGTAAAAAAAATTGATTTTATATTGATTTCCAGCAACATTAAATAAATTGATCTCATCTCATATTATGCTTATATAGCTAGCATCGAAATGAAATATATAACTCCATGTCTATAAACAATGAATGTTTTCTAAAACAAACAAATAAAATACATGAATAAACTTATTTGTGTTTTATTTTTCATAAATATTTTTTTCTTCAGTAATCAGAAATGTACAGTTTGTGGTTAAACTAAAATATAGAGTTTTTTAACTGAAGTATGAAGTAATCAAAAATGAGGTGACTCTATCCCCTGGTAATAGGAACTTCTTCGAGTTTTCAGAACCACATATACAGTCAGTACAATAAATGTCAGATTTACTAACTACCTTATAAGTAATACTAAAACTTTTTTAAAGTTCTTTTGCTACTTCCTAGCCAAAACTACAGCTTACCATATCATAAAATATCACTCTAATATTGAGACCTGATGTCAATCAGAGCCTTCCCCACTAGAACTATAGTCTCCAACTAAAGACAAACTCTTTCTATTGCTGTTTTCTGTTACACTAACATCATTTGTTGATTTGGACGAATGCTTAACAATCCCAGTGTCAACATCATCACATTTGATGATATCCAATTTCAACTTTGTTTCTTCTGCTGTAGGTTCACTTTGGTTTAAATTTGTTTTCAATTCTTTTTCTCCACTGTCTTCTAATTTACTTTTCTTCACCATGATACCCAAAACGTTTCTTGTTAACGCAGAATTTTTACTTAACGATTCTTCTTTCTTGAGACCTCCAAAGCTTGTCAAAAGACCACTAGAGCTAGGCAGCGCAGGTGCATTCATAATTCTATTTCTTACTTGATTCTTTTTCTCTTCGATGCTACGAGACGGCCTCAACGAAAGCAGCGACGCCATGTTTCTATCTTCTTCGGATTCTGGAAGCAATTCTATGTTGAGCGACGACTTTGCCAAGAGCAAGCCGTCGTTGACAGACGACTCTTCCAGTTCTTTTCTTCTTCTCTGTAATTTAAATTTACAAAAGATAAGTGAAAAAATATCAAATTAGGCAGCCCCGGATCTTCAATTTTTTTAGGCGGGGCAAAAACCTGAAAATGCCGCGCCCGCCCTCTTATATTTATTTTTACCTTTATCATCTATATAATTTCTAATTGATTGACATTTGGACATAGCCTACAGTCCTTCCGGAAATAATGCATCCATCGCTGTACTTTCTGTGCTAAGCCTATTTATATACAGATATATAGACATGAACGTGTAGGATACATATTTTATACACAGTACAGGATAGGATTTAAAATAAAAATCAATATAATAAAATATATTATTGCATTTGTGAAAATCACAATTTTACTCTTCGAGCTTTTTGTTCAGTAAATAAACCTATGGCCTTGTCATAATTTAACTCAAGTGCAATTCGATTTTCTATCACTAAGACTGCAAGACTTGATAAGCGTTCCTGGCTCATAGAAGATCGCTAATAATTTTTTATTAGTTTTAGTTTGCTAATAATTTTTTATTAGTTTTAGTTTGCTAAAACTTCGCTCACAGCTTGCGGATGTAGTAGTGAGCGTAGAGTAAATTCGCACGGCAATACAAATATTAGGAAAAGCATCGGATGCGGATAGATTTGTTGCAAGAGATAGAAACTGTTAGTCTTTTCTATATTACCAAATAAAAGCGGAGCTTGCTCTTTAAAAACGTAGAGTTCCTGGCAGAATTCAACGGCGCGCTTAAATCTCGCTCGTATTTTCGAGCCTGATCTGCTCCATACTTTTGCAGTTGTACAACTGACATTTTCAAAATATTAGTACCATTAAGAAAAGCAAAATTCAGATTCAGCATGGTAGCACAATTAAACCTCTTTTAAATTTCTCATATGATTCAATCAAATACTATCATTATTTCTTTAGAAAATAGTTGAACAGGTCGGACTGTTTGTAATTCGTCTTCACACATCTCATCGAAATGTTGTTTAGGTTTCGGAATTAGTTTGTTTTGCAAAATAGGGTCAACACCACTTTTTTCAGCAACTTCTCCAGCCTCTTTTATCCAATATTCCATTGGATTTTGTCTCATTTTATGCAAAGTTTTGAGCAGACCATCCAGTATTGCGATGGAACGGGCAAGGATAAATCTTCTTTCTGAATTTCTATATTCACTCAATTGATTTCGCGAAGAATATTCGCCCAAATAGTTAAAATAAGAATAAATTTAAAATCCTTTATAGCAGTTAAGAGATGACCTCCCTCGTACTTAGCTTCTGCAGCATGAGAAGTTTGCTTAACTTCTTCTAAGGCTTTCGCTATTTACAAACAATTTAGCTACAAACAACACACATGTTTAAAACAAAACACTGTCGGACTCTGCTTTTAGGTTCAGTGCGAGATACAAGTGTTTTTGGTTAACAGTTGTTATTTTGTGCTGTTGAAATATTTGTGTGTGTTATTTGTGTTTGTTATTGTCCGATAGTTATTTTTGGTGATTGTTGTCAGTGTTTAGTGCTGTCTTAAGGGTAAATATGGATACTGACCCTCCGGACCCCGGAGGGGGCAGTGTGATTTCTCCGGATGTTTTTGATTCCCAGTCGCAAGAAACCCCTAGAAGCATGCCTAGAAAGCGTGCCCAAAATGATCCTGATAGTTCCTTAATCCCAGTTAAAAAAACATCTGTTGCTCAAGTTACTGCATCTGCTCAAACAACATATACCCTTCCGGAATATATGAACAGCAAAATTAGCTATTCCGAAGATGATGTCGCTCCTTTTGTTGTTCATGTAGCCAAAAAGGAAGAACTCACACAGGGAACTGTTTTTCGCGCAATACAGATAGGCAAATTCTTGCACTCCAACAACATCAAAAATATAATTTCAGATGGAGTTAAGAAGGTAGGTCGAAATCGCATCTCTGTGGAATTTAAGTCCGCAGCTGACGCTAATTCTTTCTTGAACCATCCAGCGTTGAATGACTGCAACTATTTGGTAAATATTCCCTCATTTAATGTGTCGCGCATGGGTATTGTCAGAGAAGTACCTGTTGATTGGACTATGGAAGAGTTGATAGAAAATATCCAAATACCCCCGGGTTTTGGAAAAGTGTTCCGAGCAAGACGCTTACATAGGAAGTCCTCTTCTGTTGGCTCTGCCCCTACCTGGATACCAACCCAAACGGTTGTTTTAACTTTTACAGGTAAAAAGCTACCACAACATGTTTATTGTTATTTTACCTCTTTGCCTGTTGAAATTTACCGTTTACCTGTAATCCAGTGTAATAACTGCTGTAGATTTGGCCATGTAAAATCACAGTGCCGTTCTAAGCCTCGTTGCTTTAAATGTGCAGAGTTACATGAGGGCGAAGCATGTTTAAGCCAAGCTCCTCCAAAATGTATTTTATGCTCTGGAAACCATTTAGCCACATATTTTTCTTGTCCAGAACACGAGAGGCAAAAATCGATTAAGCTGGTGATGTCACAGGAGAGCATTTCATATATGGAGGCGTCTGCTAGATTTGCCCCAACAAAAAAATCTTTTGCAGACTCAGCACGTATGTTCCCTTCACCCCCAACTCAGACCCAATCCAACTCATCCATAAGGACTTCATCCTATCCTGCAACCACTTCCTACCGCAAAACAGTGGAAATCCCTCGTCATCCCAGGGTTCCTGCATCCAGCTATGGCTATGACAGGAACTTCCATAATGAAATTTCGTCCACCCCAGTATCTTCTCTTCCAAATGGATGTGCTTATTCAAGTACTCCTTCAGTTCCACCAGAACCTAATGACAATTTGTTAGAAATGTTATTGTTACAATTATCTACTTTAATTAACTTTATCCAACGTTTTAATGACATAGAATTACCGTACAATATTAGACAAAAACTTACTGAGCTTTCTTCTCTTAATAACAAAATTCACCCCAATCCTTCAGTGGAACTGTAGAAGTATTAGACACAAAAAACCAGAATTAATTTATCTCATAAATACCCATAAGCCCGTCATTCTTGCCATCCAGGAGATGTGGCTTAGACCTGGATCCAATTTTAGGATATCAGGCTATGCTTGTTTGCGGGATGACAGGAGCGACGGTAAGGCTGGCACTGCAATTTTTATATCACGAAATTACAAGTTTTCACAACTTGCCACCCCATCCCATAATAAAGATCTCTTTAATATAGTGGCAGTTCGTATCATGGACATTACCTTTATATCTTTATATATTCCAATTCCCAGTTTATCTATCTTAATTAACATATCCTCTATAATTTCATCTATTCCTCAGCCGGTTATTATATTAGGTGACTTTAACCTACATAATGTAATCTGGGGCTCCCATAACTCTGAGTCTCTTTCATTTAGACTTTTAGACGTCTTAGATGATTTTAATCTGTGCATATTAAATGATGGCTCTCCAACACGGCGGGTAGCTCCTTCGCAGAATGTGAAAAGTGCTGTAGATTTATCTCTCTGCTCCGCTAGTTTAACTTCTAGTCTTACCTGGCAAGTTCTTCCTAATTCTCATGGAAGCGACCATTACCCCATTCTTATCTTCTTACCTATGTCCCGAAAAGAATTCCCTATCAATACTCATCGACAAAAATACGTGGTATCTCAAGCCGACTGGAACCAATTTAGGATTAATACAGATGAGGAAGTTCGCAATCTTCCTACACTAAATTCGGGTAATGTCCACTTACATTATAATCTATTCAAAAATGCTCTTTTATCTGCAGCTGATAATTCTATCCCGATAAGAAAATCCCCCTCTAAGAATATCTCTTCTCCACCTTGGTGGGATAAAGAGTGCACTGTTGCATGTAAAAAGCGCAAGGAAGCAGAGCGAACCTATACTTGTTCAATGAATGAACATAACTTCATAAAATATCAGAAAACTGCAGCAGAAACAGTACAACTATTAAGAATTAAAAAGAGAGCTGGATGGCACTCTTTTTGTTTATCTTTATCCCCTAAAACTCCGTCAACTGTTATTTGGAAAAATATCAAAAGGTTTCGTGGCTCATTTATAGATAGTAACACCTCTTTAGACTCATCTTCATGGTTAGAATCTTTTAGTCAAAAAATTGCCCCTCCATCCGCTCCCTCTTTGGAGGAAGCTACAACATTCTCGGCTACCTCACCTACAACATCTGACATATTACAGTCCCCTTTTTCCCCTGAGGAATTAACAATTGCCTTATCTGGTCTTAAGGACTCTGCTCCGGGAGTTGATGGAATACCGTATTCTTTTATTGTCAAAAGTGGAAAGGAAACCAAGATATATTTCCTCAAAATGATAAATCTTATATTTGAGTCTGGCATTCCTCCTGATGAATGGAAGACACAAATTATCATTCCTATCTTAAAGACTGGTAAACCTAGTAACGACCCATTAAGCTACCGTCCAATTGCTCTTTCCAACACTATGTCAAAGATTCTAGAGCATCTTATTAAGAATCGTTTGGAATGGTTTTTGGAGAGCAATGAGAAACTCTCCAGAACCCAATTTGGTTTTCGCAAAGGATTAAGCACGATAGACAGCCTCGGTACTTTTGTGAGTGACGTCCGTATTGCTTTTTCGGAACGAAAATCAGTGGTAGGCGTATTCCTAGACATTGCATCTGCATACGACAATGTTCTTCTCCCAATGCTCAGGCAGAAAATGCTACAGCTGAACATACCGGAGAGAATTGTAAATTTTATCTTTAACTCTCTATCTGATAGGTCGATTCTTGTAAGCTCGCACAATTCTACCCTTCCACCTAGAAGAGTTTGGAAGGGCCTTCCCCAAGGTTCAGTCCTTAGCCCTTTACTATATAGCGTGTATACTCATGACTTGGACCTTTCAGTGGATTGCTTTTGTAATGTTCTCCAATACGCAGATGACCTTGCTCTCTACGTAGCAGCAGATAATATCTCTGATGCCGAGAATAGACTTAACTCCGCAATTTACTATCTTAACAGTTGGCTTCTGGATCACGGCTTGTCACTTTCCATTTCTAAAAGTAGTGTGGTAGTCTTCTCGAGGGCTAGGTCTATTCCTGACATCGCAATATCTTGTGATGGACAATCGTTTCCAGTACATGATAGAGTGAAGTTCTTGGGAATGATATTGGACTCAAGAATGTCTGGTGCTCATCACTTAAAATACATTTCTGAAAAATGTGAAAAAAATATTAATGTACTGAGAGCACTTTCTGGAGTTTGGTGGGGAGCTCATCCATCCACCCAAAAGTTACTTTATAATGCTCTCATTCGCAGCCTACTGGATTACGGTTCTTTCCTACTGGAGCCATGTAATAAAACTTCTTTGGTTTACCTGGACAAAATCCAATCTAAATGTCTGCGGATTATCCTTGGCGCGATGAAGTCTTCACCTATAAATGCTATGCAGGTGGAGTGTCTGGAGTCGCCCCTAGAATTCCGTAGACAATACATTTCTGATAGATTCCTCTATAAAAGTTTCCAACTGTCATCTAACCCAATAATCGCTAAGTTACAAACTTTACATGAACTGATTCCTTCCAATGACTATTGGTCACACAAAAATCTACCGTGCTTGCTAATAAGTTATAGGAAACTCATTAATTTGCCTTCTCCTGTTTACCAGTGTAAGATCAACCCTCTCTTTGAAACTCCATATGAAGCTTTAATTTATCAGCCGGAAGTAATTCTCGACTTAGGTGTAGAAAAGAGCTCCGTGGCCGCTCAGAATCAACTCAATGAAATAGTATCAACTAAGTGGCCTGAATGGTTGACTATTTATACTGACGCATCTAAAATATCCAGTGATGGTCATGTCGGTTCAGCGGTCTGGATTCCTAAATATAAAATCATACTCAATTTTAAATGCTCTTCGTTGGCTTCAGTCTATACTGGAGAAGCCATTGCTATTCTAGAGGCCCTTAAATTTGTTCAGTCTCATACTATTTCTAAAGTAATAATTTTTTCAGACTCAAAAAGCTGTCTTGAAGCAATTATTAGTAACCAATTTCGCTGCAAAACTAAAGTTCAGTATATTTTGAAAATTAAAACAATTTTATTTGAGTGTCACCAGCAAGGTTTGCATATTGTCCTTGTTTGGATTCCAGGCCATGTAGGCATTAAGGGCAATGAAACTGCTGATGCTTGCGCTAAGCAAGCTACTGTCAACGGTACTTTTACTCATTCTGGCTTATACACTAACGATGTCACATTAATAGCTAAGAAAGACCTCTTCTTGAACTGGTCAGATTACTGGAAAAAGAGCAGCGTTTCTAAAGGTTCACACTATGCCAACATCCAACCAGACATTCCCCATATACCATGGTTTTTTAAATATCGCAGTGCCAATAAGAGAGTGACTTCTGTTGTTTGCAGACTTAGATTGGGACACATGTGTACTCCAGTTTTTTTGGCTAAAATAAGAGTGAAAGACAGTTCCTTATGCGAGTGTGGGCTTGACGAAGGTACAACAGAACATATATTTTTTAATTGCCCTAAAAACAGCCCCTCCTTATACTCCCTTCTCCCTCCGTGTATCCCTCGGCCTACTAATTTTAAATCTGTATTAGCGTTCGTAGATACTGATTTTGTCAAAGTCCTGTGTTCGTTCATTAACACTAATAATATTAAATTGTAACTGCAAATCTTTATCTGCTTCACTCACTTACTAACCCATCTATTTGTTATTGTTACAGGTATCTCAACAGTCAAACTCGCTAGACAGTTCCTCAAAATTAATAAATCTTATTTTCTGACAGTTCTCTTGTATGAGCATAACGCCCTAAAATTTAAAGCAGAGTCACAAACAAAAACTAAACCACATTGTCTACCCAAAAACTAGACACTGGCTAAATCATAGCGAGCCATCAAATAAGAGATTGAATTGAAAACACTGTCGTGGAGAGAGATCGACGAGGGAGTTTTCGAATATAGTTTCATCCCTTTCGCACGCACGGTAACCAGAGGCGTGCTGCCGCGATCTGCGATTCCTGCGGGCAAACGGGCGCGTATTTTTTGATCGAACTCGAGACCTCTGGGTCTAATACCGGTAGCTTAGACACTAGACCACAGAGGCAGTTTAATTTTTTTTTATAATATTACAATGGTCGAAACACCACAGAAATATTTTTTACAATTTAATTATTATTCTCTTTATTTAAATCATATCTTAAGAAAAAATTTTTACAATATTTTGTATAAAAATACATATTTACAATATAAAATATTATAAAAAACTTAACCTAGGTTGCCACCGGCAGCGGGGATTGACCCAAGCTATCGGTGGTTAGGGCTGCAGAGTGAGGAACCTCCTCACAATACGTGCCGTGTCAAGGAGTACTGCCTTCTGTATCTGACCCTTGACCCAACTTTTTAGCGAGAGCCTCTCTAGATGTTGATCGAGGCTCTTAGCTATAAGACCGTGTGCTGAAACGACTATCGGTACAATAATAGTTGAATCCACATCCCACATGGCGGCAACCTCGTGAGCCAAGTCAAGGTACTTACTGAGCTTGTCCTTCTCAGCTTTCACGAGGTTCTCGTCATGAGGTATGGTGATATTAACCAATATTGCTCGGCACTGAGATCGGTCGATCACCACGATATCAGGCTTATTAGCGACAATAGTCCTATCCGTACTTATACTTGGTTGTGTTTGTGCAAATACTCTCCGTTAGCAAGATGAGAACAACCGCAAATAATATGTCGGAGTGATTCTCCAGGACGGCGGCATGCCCGACAGATGTCGACCGTACCGTCCTTCATAATATATTTCCGGTAGTTATTCGTCTTGATAACTTCATCTTCAATGGCACAGACAAAACCTTCGGTTTCCCCAAAGAGGTCACCGAAACGTAGCCAGTTCACCGAGGCAGGCAAATCTACATCAGGCCCAGTTAGAGCCCGATAGTAGCGCCCGTGTAGCACCTTGCTCTTCCATATGTCCTTGCGATCGAGAGTGCTTAGCACCACTGGTTTGCGCCAGTTTTCTGTTGCCACGGAGAGCGGCGTAAAGTGTCTATCAACTGCCACGACATCCAAATGCATCCCGCACTCACTGTTAAGGAAATAATCCCTGAGACTGCACACCTCACGGTTATGTAGGTCCTTGGCATTTAAAAAGCCGCGACCCCCACATCTCCGCGGGATGTACAGCCTCATAACAGATGAGCGCGGGTGTAACATTCTGGAAGTCGTGAGCATTTGACGGACTCTTCTATCCAAGGCGTCCAATTCGGTCTGAGTCCATCTTAGTATGCCAAAGGAGTATGTGAAGAGAGGCATAACCCATCCATTAAAAGCACGCGTCTTATTGCCACCCGATAAAAGACTGTTAAGTACTTTTCTCAGGCAGCAAAAGAAACGCTCCCGTAATGACTGTTTTATGTCCCTGTCCTCAACACCTAAAGACTGTGACATACCAAGATATTTATATGTTTCAACTTCGGAGAGAGATCTGAGGTTTATCGTTTCGGAGAGTTGTAAATTGGTTGAATTTACTACTCTCCCACGCTGTACATGCATAACCGCACACTTATCCACACCAAACTCCATCTTGATGGCACTGCTGAAAGTCTCAGTAATTTTCAGCAGTTTTACCAAGTCTTGGCGGTTTGGGGCGAATAATTTGAGGTCATCCATGTACAACAAATGCGACATAACTTCACCCCCTCTCCGCAGTTGACAGCCTAACTTTGAATTTCTCAACAAAGTACTGAGAGAATTCAAAGCTAGGCAAAACCATAAAGGATTCAGACTGTCGCCCTGGAATATGCCACGCTCTATCCTTATAAGATCCTGCGTGGCAAAAACACTATCTCGACATCCTGGTTGACTCAAGACCGTGGTCCACTGCCGCATACATGACATCAAAAAGGATTTTAAAGTTATATCAATTTTATATAACTCTAAAATCCTCACCAACCATGAATGCGGCACCGAATCATAGGCCTTCTTATAGTCAATCCAGGCTGTAGAGAGAGTCCCTCTGCCACGCCGGACCTTCTGGCATATGGTCATGTCAATGAGGAGAAGCTCCTTAGTACCACGGGACCCAACCCTACATCCATTCTGAGTCTTGTCCAAAATATTGTTTGCAACAATGTGCGTGTTAATTTTTGTTCTCAGAATGGATGTAAGGAGCTTGTATAAAGTAGGTAAGCACGTGATGGGTCTATAATTTTTCGGTTCCGTGGTACTACCTGATTTATGGAGCAGAAAAGTGACACCAGTAGTCAACAAACTTGGAAATGAGCCGAGCTCTATGGCTTCTTGGAATTTGCCAGTAACTCGTGTGAACATCGAAACCATTTGATCCAGAAGTTGTGCAATCCGTCCGGTCCTGGGCATTTCCAATTTTGGGCCGTACGGATTGCACAACTTACGTCAGCTGTACTAATATTTATAGGTTGCATGGTCTCGATAGGTTCACACGCGTCACTGACAACACTCATCCATTCACCTTCCGTGTGCTCGACGGGCACCGACCAAATGCTGCGCCAGAAATTAGTCATGGCATCAACATCTGGTAGCCGCCCGTCGCTCACACGTTGATCAGCTCCTTCCCAACGTCTGTATACTTTTCTTTGGTCACTTTGAAAGAGACGATTTTGTTGGTATCGGTCCACACGCACTCTGTAGCGACGTATACGGTTTGCCCACGCATAGACTTTTTGCTTCAGAAAGTCAATACGTTCCGTCACGCTACAAAGGCTTGTGTGACGAATCGCATGACGCGAGGCCGATTATTGCCATTTCTGAAGCAAATTAGCTTTGCAATGAGTGTCCTGAACTTATTAATACGCCCCTCGATCCTCAATTGCCAAGCAGGGGCAGTCCCGGTTCGCCGCGGTACTCGGTCAGAATCCTGGAATTTGACACGAGCAACGCGACACACCGCGATGGCCCCACAATAAAGGATCGAGTAGGTATCAATTAACCTTTCACTGGTTCCAAGATAAGGAACCAGTAAATCGTTCAAGGCACTCATTAACGCCAAATTATGTCTATTCGTGGGCAAACAAGGTATACGCGGCCTAGAGTTACGCGTGTCACGATATTGTAGAATAGCATCTTTCAAAGCGCTCCTCATTTGCTCATTCGTCTGTGTACTTACATTCGTATTTATGAAATCTTCATCGTCGGGTACCGGATCTACTCGCGCCACCAAAACCGGCGTCACCGCCGGTAATTGTAGGGCAGGGCGATCCTGCACCGAAGAAGAAGCCGCACAAATACGTAGTGACTCCAGGCGTAGCCGATCAAGTGCTGACTGATCCAGCAAGTTGTTACGCTGGATCACCCGCACTTGATCCGACAATCGTTGGGCAGACACGTCGATGGTCGGTTCAAGGGCCTGAAACAAAGACAGCAACCGAACACGATACGCAGTGAGGTTAGTTCCTCCCTCTGTTGCCCCGTAGTAGGCGCGCATGCAGTTCTCATTTATTTGTTGAGTCCATCGCATGCGGCGCACTACACCACCGGTAGCGGGGGTCGTACGCGGGGCAGATTGCCCCACTGATCCCAAGCGTGCCGGCAGCGGTGGTCGTCCACGTCGCGCAGGTCGTTGTGGCGGCGGAGACGGCGATCGCCCGCTCGCGCTGCTCGACTCGTCAGTTGACACACTGGTGAGGTCCTCATTCGACGAGGAGCTTGAAGTCGGCGGAGTAGGCGATGGTGGAGGGCGTGCGCTTTGTTTTGCTCTGTTTCTTGTTATCATTTACGCTTAATAAGCTTCAATTACTCTGCTGCTTAGAAAGTGTTTGTGTGGGTTATTATGTGATGCAGTTTTTGACAGCTTGAGATGGTGTCCTCTAAGATGTGTATTCTTTGAGTATTGAAACACCTGTTTATCAAAGAATTCAAGATCATAGTGTCCATGTCATATTTTAAAGGTTTCAATCAGATCTCCTCGTTTTCTGCGTTCTTCAAGAGTAGTGAGTTTCAACACCTCCAGTCTCTCATTATATGGTTTTGTTTTTAAAGATTTGGGTACTTTGGGAAATCGCCGCTGTGCTCTTTCAAGTAATTCCATATCCTTCTTGAAATATGGATTTCAGACTTGGAAAGCATATTTCATGATAGGCCGAACATACGCTTTGTAAATTTTTAGCATCATATCGGGTGTTAACTATCCAAATGCTTTTCTGATAAGGTATATAAAACTATTAGCTTTTTTAGTTATCGCTGTAATATGGTGTTCCCATTTGAGATTTTCTCATAATATGTACACAGGTCAGTTTGGACACTTGTTTCTCTTAATGGTTCATCATTTATTGTCTATGTAAGATTCCGATTTCCTATGTGGAGAACTGTGCATTTAGCTGAATTTTAATTAAAGTTAAGTTTACTTTTCATTAGTGTACTGACAACAGCACTTGTTTCTATCTTTATACTATTAATTTGAGTAAAATATTTAATTATTGTATCTGGATAAGTTTTTTTGATTAAATAAATAAATAAATATACAAAATGTCAAAATTCTCAATTGACTATGAACTCAACGCCGAACAGTTAAAAGTTCAAAAACGATTTGATTGACTTAAATTGTAATAATAAATACATACAGACTATTATCCTTAAAGGGCTAGTCAAAGATTAGGCAATGAGGACCGCAAAAGAATCCTCCAGTCCACTAGTTCACTTTTACCAAATAGCGACTGCACATGTGCTCAGCGTGACAGGTGATAAGCCCATCGCCGCTCTATACTGTTGGATGTGTGTGCAGTCTTTAGTTCGTTAATCGCCTTTTACGTTAGTCCGTTAGAAATAAAGCAATAATAAATCTTTTTACAATTAATCTTAATGCCTTTCTACACACCCTAAAGTTTCTTCTCAGCAAACAATTAGCATCGTAGTCATCTTTCCAGACCGTCTCGTTCCTGCCAACCAGTTTACCTAGCCTTGGCTTGTCCAGCTTAGCGGCATCTTCATCTCCCGTCTTGTGCTCCAGCCTAAACATAGCATCGTCGAACATGCGCTTCTGAGTTTCCTTCATTTCTGGTACTATTTGGCCGTTGTCTGTGGGATCCCATCTGTTTTCTTGACGCCTTGCTCCTGATACAATTACATAGTCTAAATTCTGAAATAATGAACAAGTAAAAAGGTAAAGTTCAAGAAAATATATACAAAAAGATAAAGAAGTAGGGTGACTGTGGGTATAATTGACCAATTAAGGCGGAATTATGCATAATTTATTTTCTTTCTTAAAAATAAAATGACATACAATGCTTATTATTTTAATGTATAATCCCATTTAGATGTATAATCGAAAAAAACAATAACTTTTAAAGTTTTCCTTATAGACAATTTCCTACAATTTTATTTGTCAAGATGCCGCTATGTTTCTAAGTTTGACCAGAAGATTTCACTGCTTGACCAGTTGCTGGTCTAGTAGTTGGCCATGTGAATAAAACTAAACAGATTATTTAGAAATGTCATATCGTTCTTCGCATGACTAAGTGACGTAACTAGCAACAGGCAAATTTTGCAGGGCAACCTATTTTCTGTTTAGAACTTCATATCTGGAGCTGTAGAAAATGCTAAGCGCGTCTTACATACAAGTTTATTGTATACATACATACAGAGAGAAAAGCATGAGTGTGCATACAGTATATGGTCCATTTACATATTATATATATTTATTTTTTTATTTACTTATAAAAAAGTTACGTCACTCTGTGATAACTTTGTTTTTTTTACTTAGTTTTAGAAGGTTGACACTTACGCCACCATGTCTAGTGTTTTGGGAGGTAAAATTAAATGTTACTGTTTATATCTTTATTATAATTTTTTTTGTATTATTCACAATTTATAATATAATATATGTATAAATATAAAATATATATAAGTATATAGTGAGATCAAAACAGCCTATCTCTAATTATTAGCTCTCTCTAAGTATTAGATGTCTTACTTGCTATTTATACACTTATATAAAAATATATAACCATATCTCTTTATAATATACTAGCGGTCGCTCGCGGTTTCACTCGCGTGGTTCCCGTTCCCATGGGAATATCGGGATAAAATGTGTTAATTCAGGTTATAAACTATCTGTATGGCAAATTTCATACAAATCCATTCAGTAGTTTTTACGTGAAAGAGTAACAAACATCCATCCATACTTACAAACTTTCGCGTTTATAATATTAGTAGGATAAATATAAAATATAATAAGTCTTAATTAATCAATTTTAAAGTGGTCAAACACTGGCCAGCAAAAATAATGTTCAAGGCACCAGTACTTGACCACCTGGTCAATTACTGATTACCTACAAGACAGATAAGAAATGAAAAAATGTACTCAATTGAATTACTAATCAAATACGTTTCATTTTCGTACAAAGTTTGAAAAAAGCCAAAATTTTAGTAAATGACCATTTTGGTCAATTACTAAACTTGACCTTTGAAACCTTGAAACTTTGACCACCACTGAATGTCATGAATTAATAATCACATTCGAAAAATTTGTTTGCTTTTTGCTGGTCTTATTGCTTGTTAGCAATAAGGCCGCCTGTTTTGTACATTGTCACTGTATAAATGTTTTCTGTTATATGTTCTTGTGTGCAATAAAAGTACATTTTATTAATTTATATCATAAACACAATCTACACAAATCTCTACATTTTAAATATAAAGTTTGCCCATAAAACAAAGAATATACAGCGGATTTCAAAAAACATACCTTGCACGAGCTCCTTACTACAGGCCGGAAAAAATGGCGGCTTTTTGTGCACTAATCACTAAAATCAACTAAAAGGAAGTTCAATGAAGTGATAGCTGCCCTTGACCAAAGAACACGAACCGTTAATTAGGAAGCTTAATATTCACGATAAAATTCAAAATCGGTCAATTACTTATAATTGATTTTTAATTGTGTCTGGTTTTACGATCCTCAAGGGATATATTATATATATATAATAGAACTATGAGTTTTTATAAATTATGGACTAAAAACAACCCCTGACTGTGGGGTGGCTTTCAGGCACACAAACAAGAGGATCCGGCAAGACCAGCTTACACACACGAGAGAATAAGGTTATTACTTTTTTGAACTATGAAAAATTTTAATATTTATTTTAAATGATAGGTTTATTTTATATGATTTGACCACAATCTCACCTGATGGTAAGGTGAGTGACGATGTAGTTTACAGTGTATCGTGCTTGCCTAGAAGGTACCTGTTCACTCACAATCACCCTAATATTGTACTTGACAGTAAACAAAGACTCAGGCAAGGAGATTCACCGCTTAACTTACCCCAGGATCAGTTTTGATTTCAAAGTGGTTGTCGCAGAGGTGACACTTCATTCTAAATTGGTACACTGGGGTGGTGTAATACATTCCTAGTTTGGTTTTCTCGGCATTGTAGCGTACTCCCATTCCTATGTGGTTGTTGCAGCCATCACACCAGATGTTGTAGGGCATCTCAAATCGGATAATCAGAATGCCCATGTGCAGTTTCCTTGCCCTCTCCCTTAGGGCATGAGTACCGACGAATTTGTTTAACCCCCCGACCTTAGGGTCGTAGTCGGGGGGATAGTATAAGTTTTGGCCTTTTCGTTCTCCCATTTTTGTGGTTTAAGTATGCTAGAAAATAAAGAAAGACTGGTTAGGTAAATTAGATTCAAAATAGCTATTGCGACGAAATTATCTAATTTTACCCTTCACTAACTAAGAGTTTGTATTTTAATTATTGTTACCTTTTTATTTAATTTCTAATTCAATACAATTTGATTGTAATATTTATTTTCGTTCGATAGTTTTTAGTTTTAAAATAAATAACTCCGCAACAAACGCCAACGCGTGTTTATCTATCAGATTAGCTGTCGATGTCATTGTCATTCCAGTTTTTTTTAATAATGTTCCGTGAAGGAACAGGCTAAGGTCAGAGACCATACCGCCTAGTCATTAGTTTCTTTATTTCTTTTGATAATGAGTTGTGAATTGTGAATAAGCTGATGAACCAATGTTGTTTCCCCAAACCCCTTGAGTCCTCCTCACTCAGTAAAGATGTGGGACTTTACTGAGGTCTCACGCGGACTTCTTGAGAGAGTTTTAAAAGTGATGTTGCACTGTTTTGTTTCATTTGCCAACACTCATGTTGCAATAGTATTTCTTTCGACTGTGAGGGTAGACTTAACAGTGACGTAATACCGCTAGCTTACTACTAGGAAAAATTCAGCGAGTCTTCTGGGGTCTCGGTAGCTCAGCGGTTAGAGCAGTGGACCGGCAATCCAAAGGTCGCGGGTTCGAATCCCATTCGAGCTTCCTGAGACTGGTTGATTTTTTTTCGAGTAAACATTTTATCCTATATCTATATAGCATTGTGAATGCAAAATTTCAATAATAAAGATGTAAAATCTTGTTTACTTATGAAAGGTTATTACACAGTCAAGGAATATTTAGAAGACAAAACAGCCTGGTTATAATAACATATTTACATAATTTTTTCTTAATCCATTATCTTTTTAACTGATTGTATTTGGTAACGACATGTTGTTTTGTAAATGTCGTTAGGTACTTCTATATTATTTAAAAGCTGTGGAGTTTCTTGCGCCCGTTCTTCTCATTCATTCAGGTGATGCCCTTAAAATTGAATACCTAATATTTGCCGCTTTGAGTTTTGTAACGTAATAACATCGTATCGGTTTGATATCTTATTTTCCTAAGAATGCTGTGTTAAGTTCTTGGAAGTAATAAGAAGTACACACATGAAATTCAAATAGTTATTATTAACTCTATACCTGCTAATTTTACAAGCTTTTATTTAACTTGTTTCACGAAATAAAATACTGATTTCGACTACGTGAACTTTATTCCTTATTTTACACACAATATAATTTAATTATGGTCATAGTAATTCCTAATTCCTTCACTACACCACTACTCCGTACCGGTTGCAGCCCAAGACTGCCTCGTCTGTCTTGCGGTGCGGGCTATGTCGGGGTGAAATCCCCACTCAGTCCTCCCCGCCATACCCGCACCTGATTGGATATTTGCAACCAGGCCGAAGTGTGGCGTTTACAGTCGTAAATCGATTAACAACTTTTGATTCTTTTATCGATTAAGAGAATTGAAATTTAATGTAAATACCCATTTAGAAAAGACAAATAAAAATCTTTTCCATTTAAATTACAACACTTGCAATGTATGTATGTATGTATGTATGTATGTCTTTGTTAGGGTGGAATTTTGCAACTTAATTTTGACCCACTTTCCGGTTACCAATTGAGCTGAAATGACAATGCAATATTATGATGACATGGTGCTGATCTGGAAGGTGGCCATAGGAACTTCGCAATGAAACAACACAACCTCATAGAGATTGGGCTCGTTTGAATCGTCTTGACAAGTAGTTTGTTTTTCAATGATAACCAGAGTCTGATGATGGAGCTGGAAGGTCATAGGAACTCTGTAATGAAACGACGCAACCCCATCGAGTTCAGTTCGTTTCATTCGTCTTGACGAGTACCTACTTTGTTTTTAGATGGTTACCAGGGTCTGATCTGATGATGGAGCTGGAAGGTGGTCCTAGGAACTCAGTAAAGAAACGACGCAACCCCATCGAGTCTCGGCTCGTTTGATTCGTTTTGAAGAGTACTTTGGTGCTAGATGGTAACCAGGGTCTGATGATGGAGCTGGAAGGTGGCCATAGGAACTCAGTAGGTAATCAAGCGACATTACCGCGTCGGGTTTGATTCGTCTTAATGGGTGGACCGTTTTTTATGGTTGGTGAGTGGTGGTGTGGTTTGGAGGACGTGAATAATTTTTATAAGCTTTTATTTAACTTCACATGTATGTAATGGAATTTTGCAATCAATATTTTACCCACTACCATTGAAGCTATCGGGCTGAAATTTGGCATAAATATGTAAATCGCGTGACAATGCAATATTATGATGACATGGTGCTGATCTGATGATGGAGCTGGAAGGTGGGCATAGGAACTCTGTAATGAAACGACGCAACCCCATCGAGTTTCAGATCGTTTCATTCGTCTTGACGAGTACTTTGTTTTTAAATGGTTACCAGGGTCGAATCTGATGATGGAGCTGGAAGGTGGTCCTAGGAACTCAGTAAAGAAACTACGCAACCCCATCGAGTCTCGGCTCGTTTGATTCGTCTTGACGAGTACTTTGGTGCTAGATAGTAACTAGAGTCTGATGATGGAGTTGGAAGATGGCCATAGGAACTCAGTAATTAAACAACAAAACCCCACCGAGTATGGGCTCGTTTGATTCGTCTTGAAGAGTACTTTGGTGCTAGATGGTAACCAGGGTCTGATGATGGAGCTGGAAGGTGGCCATAGGAACTCAGTAGGTAATCAAGCGACATTACCGCGTCGAGTTTGATTCGTCTTAATGGGTGGACCGTTTTTTATGGTTGGTGAGTGGTGGTGTGGTTTGGTGGACGTGAATAATTTTTATATGCTTTTATTTAACTTCACATGTATGTAATGGAATTTTGCAATCATTATTTTACCCACTGCCACTGAAGCTATCGGGCTGAAATTTGGCATAAATATGTAAATCGCGTCACAATGCAATATTATGATGACATGGTGCTGATCTGATGATAGAGCTGGAAGGTGGGTATAGGAACTTTGCAATGAAACAATACAACCTCATAGAGTTTGGGCTCGTTTGAATCATCTTTATTTATTTATTTATTTCTTGACGAGTAGTTTGTCTTTTAATGGTAACCAGGGTCTGATAATAGAGCTGGAAGGTGGTCATAGGAACTCTGTAATGAAACGACGCAACCCCATTGAGTTTCGGCTCGTTTCGTTCGTCTTGACGAGCACTATGTTTTTAGATGGTTACCAGGGTATGATCTGATGATGGAGCTGGAAGGTGGTCATAGGAACTCAGTAAAGAAAAGACGCAACCTTATCGAGTCTCAGCTCGTTTGATTCTCTTGACGAGTACTTTGGTGCTAGATGGTAACCAGGGTCTGATAATGGAGCTGGAAGATGGCCATAGAAACTCAGTAATTAAACGACATAACTCCATCGAGTATGGGCTCGTTTGATTCGTCTTGACAAATACTTTGGTGCTAGATGATAACCAGGGTCTGATGATGGAGCTGGAAGGTGGCCATAGGAACTCAGTAATTAAACGTCATAACCCCATCGAGTATGGGCTCGTTTGATTCGTCTTGACGAGTACTTTGTTTTTAGATGGTTACCAGGGTATGATCTAATGATGGAGCTGGAAGGTGGTCCTAGGAACTTAGTAAAGAAACGACGCAACCCCATCGAGTCTCAGCTCGTTTAATTCGTCTTGACGAGTACTTTGGCGGTAGATGGTAACCAGGGTTTGATGATGGAGCTGGAAGATGGCCATAGGAACTCAGTAATTAAACGACATAACCCCATCGAGTATGGGCTCGTTTGATTCGACTTGACGAGTACTTTGGCGCAAGATGGTAACCAGGGTCTGATGATGGAGCTGGAAGGTGGCCATAGGAACTTAGTAATTAAGCGACACAACCGCGTCGAGTTTTATTCGTCTTAATGGGTGCACTGTTTTTGAAGGGTGGTGAGTGGTGGTGGTTTGGTGGACGTGAATAAATTTTGTATAGGTCACAGAAGGTACATAAATATTTGTATTCAGTGAGATGAACAGATGAAAAACGTGTACAAGGATACCTAACTAAAAAGTTAAAAATAAATTTAAGTAAAAAAACCTTTTTAAAAACAAGCTTTTATTTATTTGCGCTAAAATGAAAAAAATAAACTTTTACTTTAAACTTTACTATACACAATTTATATGATATAAAAGGTTGTCGCGAGATTTACTATATACTATATTTGTAAATAAACAAGTAAATTAAATAACTTGATGTGATTGATTTTAACTATTAAAATTTTCAATATAAGGAAATACTACTACTTAACTACTTACTTAACACTCGCGACAACCTTTTATATCATATAAATTGTGTTTAATAAAGTTGATAGTAAAAGTTTCTTTTTTTCATTTTAGCACTTAGGATAGTGCATAGGATTTAGTTTTATGAACGACCCTTTCTATTAACTTGCAGTGGAATGTAGCCAATCGATTATTTTTCTGACACATATTTTGACACTGGTCTAGACTGACAGCTCCCCTTCGTAGTCGTAAGAAAAATTATCTTTGAATCCGTGAAAAGATCTATTTATTTCTTGTATTTGTTTGTTTGCCGTTTGTAGTTCCATTAAAAACAGTGTTAATTTGTAAATACATTAGCTGCTATTACAAAATAATGTTTGGTATGATGTTGAGCACTATAAATAGCTCGAGCCGTAATTCGTAATTTTGTCTGATTGTGATGGTTATTCAGACATATTGAGTAGTTGCTTGGCAAACATGGAGCGGCCAGAGGAGCCGGCTTGGGCCAAGGGCACGGTGGGCCTAACGATGGCCAGGGAGCGCGGAGACATCCACAGGGAGTTCCAAAATCGATTGACTGTGACTAGGGACACGATCGACAGACTGGGCCTGGAGACCACTCTCAATGGGCATATGGGCTGCGTGAACTGCCTGGAGTGGAATAAGGATGGATCGTAAGTTTTGTTATGATATATGAAGATATCTCAGCCGAGGTTTACTAGTTGTAATTGTAAGTAAGTACATGACAATGGTAATTTTCTTTTTAGTGTATTGGCATCCGCTTCTGATGATCTTCACGTGATTCTGTGGGATCCTTATCGTTATAAGAAACTCCACAAAATAACTACAGGGCACACTGGAAATATCTTCTCTGTAAAGGTAAAGAATAAGCATTTTTACAGGTACGATGAGTCAAAGGTTTACATTTGAGATAAAATATAAACGATATAATCTTTAAAGTGCTTTAGAGACCATTGATATTTGAACTTATTGTGCAATGAGTTATACCTATAGAAAAGTTAAGATAACCTACATAAGGTTAGGCATTACTCATATCAAACCTAAACCATACCTATGTAGTAATTTATGAGTGTCTTTATTTTATCATTAACAATGTATTTATTAACCTGTTGCACACTGAATACAGACACAATAGAATTTTAATCATTCCAAGCATGATATCGCACGTGCGGGATTTTACAGGTTACATTGCAACTAACTGTAGACAAGTAATTGTTATGCAATATTGCTGTTGATTACAATATTATTAAGTAAGTGTTTTGTTTTTCGTTGTTATTTGAAGATTGTCGCATAGCGGTGAAAAAATACTACCACCCCCTCTCTTCCCATTGGGTGTCGTAAAAGGCGAGTAATGGATAAAAGACTGCACATTCTTCCACAACAGCATAGAGCGGCGATGGGCTCACCACCTGTCACGCTGAGCACATGTGCAGTCGCTATTTGGTGAAAAGTAGACTATGGTAGAGGATTGCCTTTGCTGTTGTCATTGCCTAGTCTTTGACTAACCCTTTGGGGATAATAGTTGTGAATATAATTGTATGTATGGATGTATTTGAAGATTATTACAATGCCACATTGGGCCAGTGTGGTGAGTTATGGTCCAGTCTCCCCATGGGCTGTTCCATCCACGTGGGGAGGCCGGTGCTCTTCAGTGGGACATTCATAGGCTCATGATGACAATGCAATTGTACTATCTGAATGTCAAAACAATTGGTTGCTTATTTAAATACATTGTGTGTTTAGTTACTTATGGAATCAATATCACATGACTATAATGAATATGGAATGAGTATGTTTTTACTTGTAGCATTGACTTGAATGTTTATATGTATTAATCCTGTTATGTCATCAGTATCTTTGAGGCTATTGCACTAATATACTAGTAAACTAGGCTTTATAAAATGTAAGACTAATTCTACTTCCTAGAGGTGAAGAAGCTAGTTTTTATACACATTCATTAAGGGCGATTTTATCTCACTAAGATTTTATAATTTGTACAATTAAGATAAGATTGAGAACCAATTAAATAATATAAAGGATGAATTAAATCTCTTCTCTTGGGTGCCATAAAAGGCGGCTACGGACTGAAGACTGCTCATACATCCAACATCATAAAGTGGCAATGGGCTCAGCACTTATAATACTGAGCACTTATGCAGTTGTTATTTAGTGTGCCGTGAAGTCAGACAGTGCACTGCTTTTGTAGTCCTCATTCCTAATCTCTGACTTACCCTTCGGGGAAAATAGTCGTAAGTCATGAGATATCCTCCATCCTGCAGCAATCAATTCGGTCACAGCGACTTTGCTATCTCCATAAATTAACCCTAGCATAGTTTTCTAAATTTGTCTTCTGTTCTTGGAATATTAATCTAAGGATTGATATTCCAAGTGTATTAGTTTGTGTACAATGTAAACCTGCGGGTACGTTGTGGTTATGGGTAATTTAAGCTTTTGGGTTTTTGTTTTCTTTTTCTATTGTAATGCTTGGTGATCATTGTTTAAACATTAATATTTTTCTGAATGTACATCCTTTTGAATTGCAATCCAGATTTATTAATTGCATTTTAATGTAACATTTTACTTGATTGTAATTTATATTGTACATCTAAATAAACAAAAAAAAAGTAAGTGTGTGTATGTTATGTGGGCAGGCCGCCAACTAGGTGGTCCGAGGATCTGGTGAAGGGTGCGGGCGGCCGCTAGATGCGAGCAGCACAAGACCGGTCATGGTAGAGATCCTTGGAGGAGGCTTTTGTCCAGCATCCCCTCTCCTTACATCAATAAGTTTTATTTGTACTGGCACCTCGAGACCAACCATTAGGTTATTGCAAGAAGTGCCAGACGTCCCTGCGCCAGTAGAACACTCGCGCAGGAGACCATCTGCGTTAGGTCTTGACGCCAAATCAGTGCCCACCGAAGCGCGCTCTTCATTCGGTACTCATAGGACTAGTGTCTCGGGAGAGTCTCCCCGTGAACACGTGTAGTTACTGCCTATTGTCTAGATAGGTAACCGGAGCTGTCGAGCTCGCTCACTTCTCGATGCACGAAGGGCACAACTCGCTGTTAGGGTCGACTCTATAGTCGACTCCCAAGTGTCCACTTGGTAGCGGAGTAGTAAGCACACTCACTTCTCGGAACCCATCCAGGCGCCTAGCCAGTTCCCACGTCCTACGCGGCTGGCTGGACCGGAGGCTACGGCATCTAGGGGGCCGCCTCTACAAGTTATCCAGACTAGTACCGGAGATGTCAACACCAATGTCCAATGAGAACCACCGGACAAAGCTGCCAACTATAAGGGAAACTTACGTTCCCCGCAGGACTTTTCGCTTCTGGCCCTTCAGAGACCGCTACTAGGCCCCGCTCGCTGTGCGTGAGTTTGGAAGTCCTGGCACACAATACCAGGACAAACGAACATTCCCAAGCTCTACAGCTAACCACGAGCCACTACGAGCCCAACCCACGTCCGGATCCCGCCGGAGGCGCCGGTCTAAGCACAACCAGCTGGGGGCTTGAACCGGAACCCCGTAGTACCCCTGAAAACACAACCGGACCCGTAGTTCCAGTTGCGATACCCTATCTATTAGGGTCAGTAGATAGGGACTGCTTTTGTCCAGCAGTGGACGTGCTCTGGCTGATGATAAAGGATGATGTACCTATGTACTTTGCATGTAGTTCCTGACATCGGACTCGGTGGCGACATGCGCCGCGGACGGCATGGTGCGTGTGCGTGGCGTGGCGAGCGGCGCGTCGCTGCTCGAGTGCTCGTGTCACTGCGGGCGGGTCAAGCGGCTAGCCACTGCGCCGGATAACCCCAACCTCATATGGTCGGCGGGAGAGGACGGCCTTATACTGTAAGTATGTGTACAACCACTGTTGTGTACAACCACTGTTGTGTAGAATCATTAGTGTTGCTGCTCGAGTGCTCGTGCCACTGCGGGCAGGTCAAGCGGCTAGCCACGACGCCGGATAATCCTAACCTCATATGGTCGGCGGGGAGAGGACGGCCTTATACTGTAAGTATACTGTTGTGTAGTATCATTAGTGTTGCTGCTCGAGTGCTCGTGCCACTGAGGGTCCATCCTGTGTACTATCGCGGACTCCGTCGCTTTACCAGTCTAAAGGTCAAAACCCGGGCCGGCGGCGCGCTTCATACGAACATTTCTACAAAGTGCTAAAGCGACGGTGACCCCGACCGTACTTAATGTATGCCCACTACCCATACATTTGAAAACCTGACAATGAGTTTGTATAAAATGATCCTGGTAGCAAAATGTAATCAAACGATTTATGTTAAACATTCTCAAAAACAAACAGGTCCGAAATGGGCACTGTCTTTTATTTATCTCTTTGTATTATGTATGTGTTTGTTAATATATTTTCTAATACTTCTTTTTTTTTTTTTTTTTTTCTTAGAGAGTTAGGCAACCGAATTGCTTTGTATCGAAAAACATTCCAATGTATCATTCTCTGCCTGTCGATTGACATAAGCCTTCACGAACATTTCTGTTGCAGCCAACACGACTTGCGCACTCCTCACCGCTGCAACACGGAGGCGACTAACGTGCTAGTGAACCTGCTCAACCACCTCGGCAGATACGCCGAGGCTAAGTGCGTGGCCGTTAACCCCCGCCGGCCTCATCAGTTGGCCGCCGGGGCTAACGACTTCTACGTGCGGCTGTATGACACCCGCATGATAAAGCTGGCTAGACTACAGGTGAGGCTTAGTGGATCTATCTACCTAGGTAAATATGCTGATACAAAACGAGTGGCCGTTAACCCCCGCCTGATTAGCTGGCAGCTGGGGCTAACGACTTCTACGTGCGGCTGTATGACACCCGCATGATTAAGCTGGCTAGACTACAGGTGAGACTTAGTGGATCTATCTACCTAGGTAAATATGATGATACCAAATGAGTGGCCGTTAAACCCCTCATCATCAGCTGGAAGCTGGGGCAAACGACTTCTAAGTGCGGCTGTATGTCACCCGCATGATTAAGCTGGCTAGACTACAGGTGAGGCTTAGTGGATCTATCTACCTAGGTAAATTTGCTAATACCAAATGAGTGGCCGTTAACCCCCGCCTCATCAGCTGGCATCTGTGGCTAACGACTTCTACTTGCGGCTGTATGACACTCGCATGATTAAGCTGGCTAGACTGCAGATGAGGCTTGGTGGATCTATCTACCTAGGTAAATATGATAATACCAAATGAGTGGCCGTTAACCCCCGCCTCATCAGCTGGCAGCAGGGGCCAACGACTTCTACGTGCGGCTGTATGACACCCGCATGATTAAGCTGGCTAGCCTACAGGCGAGGCTTAGTGGATCTAACTACCTAGGTAAATATGCAGTTACCAAATTAGTGGCCGTTAACCCCCGCCTCAACAGCTGGCAGCTGAGGCTAACGACTTCTTCGTGCGGCTATATGACACCCGCATGATTAAGCTGGCTAGACTACAGGTGAGGCTTAGTGGACCTAACTACCTAGGTAAATATGCTAATACTAAATGAGTGGCCGTTAACCCCCGCCTCATCAGCTGGCAGCTGGGGCCAACGACTTCTACGGGTGGCTGTATGACACCCACATGATTACGATGGCTAGACTGCAGGTGAGGCTTAGTGGATCTAACTACCTACCTTTTGAAAAAGAAAATTTAGGGGTTAAAGTTCTCGCGTCCGTAGGTTTTACCCTTGAGAGCCTACACGTGACCCCTGGGTGGTGCTAAATGAGTGGCACTGACTGAGTGGTAGAACCACGCTGCGTTGCAGTACGCATTGGGCCGGCTCGCCCGGTGTAATACCACCCTCTCACGAATATCCGGCGTGAAATAACGGCACTTGGTGCTGTTGTGTTTCGTCCGGCCAGTGAGGGTTCCGGAGGCCCATCCCCCCCTCCCCCTCCTCACAATTCCTATTTCTTCCTTAACCCTATTCCATCCTTAAACGACGGCAACGCGCCTGCGACTCCTTTGGTCCATGGGCGGCGATGATTACTCTCCATCGCAGGTGACCCGCCTGCTCGGTGGCTCCGTCTACTATAAAAAAAAAAGCTAGCTGTTAGTAGCAGTATGTTTACTGCGACTTGTGTAACTGTTGCGGCTACCTGAGAAGTACGCCGAGGCTAAATGCTTGTCTGTTAAACCTCGCTAGCTCCACTAGCTGATGGTTAAGGCAAATGAGCACATGTGCAGGCGTTATTTGGTGAAAAGGGAACTATAAAGTAGACTATGGTAGAGGACTACTTTTGTAAGTAGTGGCTGTTAACTCCTAGGTGACGCTACAGGCAGGCCGAGGCTAACGACTTTTACATGCTTCTATGATCTAGCTGGCTTGACTACAATTGAGGTTTAGGATTTAGTACTGCGTCAAGCAGCAAAATATTAGAAATATGTATTTTCTAGGAGCCATGTCTGCCGCATCCTATCTCCCTTGATACCAATACCACAGAATAGTGCTACCGTACAGAAGGTTCACTCTCTTAACTAAAGTCAAGTTTAGGTATAAAAATGCATTTTCTTACGACTTTCACGTGAAATTGAAACTTATCGTGTGACCTGAGCGTTCATATTCCGTTAAGCAACGTTGACTCGATATCGATTTGACGCAGGGTTTCCACTCATGGATATATTTGAGTATATATTAAAATAATTCAAGATTCATTAATCTTTCTTTTATTTAGACACCCGTAAACACAACAGTATCTTTTATACGGATTATAAGGTCACAGAAATTATCGTTCGTTTTACGAGCGGCGACGCGCAACGTGGAGCGTGCGTCGCGAGCGGCAACTACTGCCATACGCCTGCCCGGGAGGCACGCGAGTGACACCCCCTGCCAATACTGAGATACATTGGTAGGCGGGCGTTGCGTACAAAAACGAATCAAAAATGGTATTGGACAAATGTGTACACATACATACACACATCACGGCCGCTTCCCGGAGAGGTAGGCAGACACCACAGCTTTCCATTTGCTACGATCCTAATGTCTCCTCTTCACGTCTACAGATGCGTCCGCGGACATTGGCAGATGCATCCGCAGATGAATTTCCACGAGCTGTCCACACGTCTGTAGGTCGATCAGTCTATGTTCATTCTGGGCAGACGCAACTCGCACTCGCACATTCTAGTTCCTATGGCCACCTTCCAGTTCCATTATCAGATCAGCACCATGTCATCATAATATTGCATTGTCACGCGACTTACACTTAATTGAAATAGGTACTTAGTTAACTAAGTACTATATTGATTTATACCTAGGTAGTTTAACTACTTACAACATTTTTATTTATGTGATATTTATTTTTAGGATTCCACAGACAGTTTTCAGCTTGATATAGCTCAATAAACCTAAAACTTTCCTCGGTTCTCTCAATCGCAACTCCGATCAAACTGATGGACAGTCGGCAGACGTGTGGACAGGCGCCGGACGTTGGCGCCGAATCTCTTTGATACAAAAACCTACAACAGTCGGATGCGAGGCAGATGCATCTGCAGACGTTAAATACGTACCACAGACGCGCAAATCACCCCCTCTACACGTCGGCCGACGCATCCACAGATGACGTCTGCGATGCGTCTGCCGACGTGAAGAGGGGGCATAACATATCCTTTGCGTCACTTATTCTCATAATAACATTCTTCATACATGCTTGCCAGTTTAGGGTACGAATATATGAAGAAGAAAGAAACATTCATTTCTAAATGATATTAAATATATTTTATTTGTTTACTGTGCAGCGGGAAGTATGCTCCCCCTCATCTTACCTGATGGTAAGTGATGATTAGACCCCTTATGAAAGCGCCTTTAAGAGGAATCCAGTCTCTAGTCTCTAACTGCTGGTACATGACAATGCTATAACAATTCGGCACCCCTGCGTCTAACGCCGGTCGTTGTTTACTCATTAGAAGCAGTTATCTAATAAAAGTAATTTATATCCAAATAAGTTTTTACGAGACAAAATTGTTAAAGTAAAACATGTTCAATCGCCCTCAATCTCCCCATGTGTTGTTGTCCAAGTGGAAAGGCCTGGGCCCAGTCGTGGGATGTTAATAGGCTGATGATGATACATGCTGGCGATGGGCTCACCACCTGTCACGCTAAGCACATGTGCAGTCGCTATTTGGTGAAAAGTGGACTATGGCAGAGGAGTGCTTTTGCGGTCCTCATTGCCTAGTCTCTGAATAACCCTTCGGGGATAATAGTCGTGATAATTTGCATGTATGTATGATGGTACACCACGCCCGTTTCTTTGAGGAGTAGTTAAAGACAGTTTTTCTTTGCTACGATTTGTTTTTGTTATGAATTCTAATTCGAAAATGATATTTTCAGTACAACAACATTGTTTCTCTGTTTCAATTATCCCAAGTTGTATTGTGGTACTGAACACATTGTTTTTCTTGTTCTTGTTCTTTTTCTTGATATTTTTGAGTGTGACAGCAAGTGAGTAAAGCGTTTATACGTTTCATTGCACTCAATATGGCGCTAGCTCTCACTTGTGTCACAGAATAACTAATAGTACTACCGTACAGAAGGTTCACTCGAGCGTTCATATTCCGTTAAGCAACGCTGACTCAATATTGATTTGACATCAGGAGCGTAGGGTTTCCACTCATGGATATATTTAAGTGAAGCGTGCGAGCCGAGCGGCAACCTTTAGGCTGATTTCACAGTCACACGTTTGATCTGCGCCGGCCACACGCGCGCGCTTACAATTACACTAGATAGTAGTTGCGTTTCACAGTCATCACGCAGTTCAAACGCGCAACTACTATGTAGTGTAGCGCGCGCGTGTGGCCGGCGCTGGTCAAACGCGTGACTGTGAAATCAGTCTTAGTGCCATACGCCTGCCACGCCTGCCTGGGAGGCGAGCCGGCCGAACGTACCTTAACTGCGGAGTGACACCCCCCTGCTTGTGTCTCTGTTTCAATTATCCCAAGTCTTATTGTGGTACTGAAAAACGAATTTTCCTTTTTTTGTATCCTTGTCTATGTCTACAGGTGAGCGCAACCTCCTCCCGCATGATGTGGGAGCGCCAGAACGTGCGCTGCTCGCGCGCCGGCGCCGGCGACCCCGAGAACAACGTGCCGCGCAACGCCGTGCACTACTTCGCGCCCGGTACGTACGCAAACATTCAAAAGCCAGGTAAAAGCCGTGCAAAAATGATGCAAACTCGATGCAATCTTCTTAATAATTAGTTTTTTTGCGTTAATAACGCTCAAAGAAACTCAATGATAAACAAAGGTTGAAAAAAATACATCAATAAATAAATAAGTGCTTATTAATTATTATACATAGAAAACACAATAAACCCGAAATCAATCTACCTCGGCTTATTAGACCCGGAGCGCGCAACGCCGTGCACTACTTCGCGCCCGGTACTTCTTTCATACAAACCTTGTCTTGCCAAATAACACAACAAAAAAAGAATTAGCCAAATTGGTGCAGCCGCTCTGAAGTGATGCGCGTACTAACATTTCGGCAATTGATTGTTATTAATGTAGATGGTGTATTCACGTACTCATTGACATCCGCAGGTCACCTGTCGATCGAGCCTAACGAACAGATATTCCCGAAGAAAGCCACTACCTATGTCGCGTTCAGTCATGATGGAAACGAGTTGCTGGTCAACTTGGGCTCGGAACAGGTCAGTTCTTTGTGTTTTAGCTATCACCAACAAAGGAGACCCGGCGTTTTATGCTTAACTTGAATACTTTTTTTATCTGTAATTCATTATCTAGCAATATCTGTCAACAAATAACGGCATTGTTGACATTTCACTTTTTTAAAAGCAAAAGAATTATGGTTTATGCAGCCACGTTAGACATTTTTAAAGTAACATGTCTGCCTTTTGAAGACTTAGTGTTTCCATATTAAAAATATTAATAATGAAATAACTCTTATCCGCGATTCGATAAAAATAATACAAAACTAGGTTTAGGTAGCAAATAATATTAGCTTTACTTTATGACCAAATTCTATTGTATACAAGTTTAGCATTCTTTCTATGGAAAGTGCCGGTTCTCTTTCTAATTTGTAATTGACACCTTTTGAAGTAGTTTGCATTGGTGCGCTGATATGCTTAATTTAGTTTTTGACTCATGGCCTCATTTAGGCGCTGCGTAAAGCAGACACTTTCTTTTGCCGACACAGGGCACTATCATACAAAAACACGGTACCAACGGTAGCAACATAAAGTGTCTGCGTTTTCGCAGCGTCTTCAGATGTCGCAAAGTAGAAAAACAAACTTACCAAATAACAAGTTCGTGAATACCTGTAAGAATGTTGCAATACTAATCGTTTTGCACCGATTCACACCAGGTGTACCTATTCGACATAAACTCTGCACGGAGACCTGTGCTAGTGGAGAGCTTCATCATCCAACACAACCACGGGAACCGGGACGAGGAGAAAGAGAAAGGGAGAGAACAACAGAAAGAGAAGGAAAAAGACACTCCCAAGAACGGAACCAGCGCCCCCGAGCAGGCGGACCCCACGCCGCAGCTGCCGGAGCCTGTGCGCCAACTGAAGGAAATGGTAAGGCTTACAATAATAACGCTATAGAAAGATAGTCTTCATACAAGCGCTCTGTCAAAAAAATTGGTTGCCTGTAAAGTCGGTATACGGGCGAAAGTTTTACGTGACAACGACTTTGAGTGGTAAAATAATTTTAATGTGAATATTCATTCGTATAGTAGGAAGAAGGATGAAATATCTCTCGCTCTGTCTCTCTCGCTCTTAGGCGGGCTAACTGTGCTCGAGTGGAAGGGACGCGTGCCTTTCACTTTTTATGTCTGTCTCTCTCGCTCTTAGGCGGGCTAACCATGCCCGAACGGAAGGGACGCGTGCCTCTCACTCGCTCTCATTGTGAGCGCATAACGTGAGCGGAGCGTAACGCAGTTTCTTGAAGTGTCACCCGGCAAACCAATTTATAAGACGTTGTCACGTCAAAATGAAGCACTAAACCGATTCACACACGCGTGACGTGCGCGCATGGCCGTGATCTGCTGTCTCTTTCCAATTCTATGAATATGAAAGAGACAGCACTGCGGCACCCGCTGCTACCGAGGCTTTAACTTAGAGAATCACACTGCAGTACGTTTATATTTTGACCTAATTAACTACAAGATACTATGAAATACTGAAAGCTTACCTGTGAAAAGTGATGTTATCACACTTCTTTTGTTTTTCAGATGTGTTGTGACACAATTTAACTGCACAAACCGTCATTTTTGTTTTGTTTTCGCGAGACACGTTCGGCGCGCTGTGACATTGAACACTACGGAGCGGTCCGGCGTTTGGTGCCATTTCTGGCTCCAATTTATGTGCTTCAAAATAGGCGCGCGAACTTGGTTTCTATAGCGTTATTATTCTAAGTGGTAAGGATAAATTAAACGAAAAATAGAAGAGAAGAAGAGAGAAGTATATGAGTGTAATAGTAAAGAAAAAAAGAGTGCTGACTCTTATGAAAAGGTCTTCAGAAAGGATCAGTATATTGGGAAACCGAAGAGGGCTCTTAACCCTCCTAATTTTTATTGAGAAAGTAATCAAATCAAATTAAACCATTTATTGCATTCATGTTACAACATAAAATATTTCAGAACCTTAAATATTTACCTTATAAGGGCAATTTCCCAATTAGCTGCGCAAAATATCCGGATGAGTCTAAACCTCGGCAGGCTTCACTAAGTTATGATATGATGTGGCAGCTAAGCATCCAGTTTGCCTTACCCCATTGAGGTATCATAATATCATAACTAGAGACAACACCGCGAAACAAGGTTTTGCGCACTAAGTTACGGCTCATGGGCTACAGACGCCTGACAGCAAAGCCCCGCCCCCTGCGTTGCCCTGTAAATATGGAATGGCTGCTCTAGTGACAATACCTCAATGTATGAATCTCGTTAAATATCCCCTTTTTTCATCGAGGTGTTATAACTAAAGACGTCTCCGCGAAGCAATTTTTTGCGCACTGATTGGCTTCCGCAAGTTTTACAATCGCTTGTATCACTCACAATCACTGAGGCATTTGCAGCCTATGGGCCGTAACTTAGTGCGGAAATACTTAGAGCGCCTTCACATCAGGCGACTTAGCGGCGCTACTGTCGCGCGTTCTAAATAAATGAGAGTGTGCTTTAGCAAACGCGCAGCAGCCGCGCTGCTAAGTCGCCTAATGTGAAAGCGCTCTTACTTTGCCGTGTCATATCTAGTTATAACACCCCAATGCCTTCATAACCAGAGGTCGGCATTAGGTAGAGTTATTTATGTACTTGCATCGAAATGTTGATATTAATATGGATCTTCCCGGGATTTCTAATGGACAATCCCGTGTGGAAAAAAAGAGACAAAATCTAGTACATTTCGTTAAGCGGGGAGTGCTCCGCATTTCCGCTGTTGTTTTCTTTTGTCTTACAAGCTATGTTATGCGAACTACAAGTTTGGCAACATCGCATCGGAATTTTGCAACGACATCCAATGTCGTTGATGTAAATTTGGCAACGTCGCGCGTGCAGCGGTTTAAATTCTGTAAGAGTAAATGACTTTTTTATGTAATAAATCACGTGATTTTTCTGCTCTTTAAAATTAATCTCGGGATTTGAGGCATATCCACTTTATTCTTTCGCTGTATGAAATCAGTTTAAGTACATAAATAATTCTACTACCTAATTCCGACCTCTGCGTATTCCGACCGCTGTCCGTCGCATCACAGGCCAACGACCACGTGAACAAGTCTAACTACGCGGCGGCCATCACGCTGTACAACCAGGCCATCGCCGCGCGCCCCGCCTGCGCGCTGCTCTACTCCAACCGCGCGCACGCGCTCATGCGCCGCGGCTGGTGAGTACAAGTTTATTTATTTATTGATTACTAGTAGACCCGACAGACGTTGCTCTGTCCAAATCACAATGACAACTCAACTGACAAGAAAAAGATAAATGTCGCGAAGAAATAAGAAAACTACAAAAAAATTTTAACAACAAATTAATATTTAATACCTATACTGCACGACGTCTATAGTTTTTTTTGAATTTTTACTATTTTTTCTCAATGTTTAAATCTTCCCTGAACTTTTACAAATATTTCAAGTTCAAAAAAAGCAAAATTGGTTCGGTCATCATCGAGTTTCTGCTATGTAGGTATGTATTATTTACTTGGAAGACCATGGGCTAATATCCATATCAAAAAACTTAAAATACAACCAGACTGCCAATTGTAGATCCTCACAAGTAGCAACAAATAAACTTAATTAATTAACATTACAAGCGCACAAGCACCAACTCACAATAAATACAACAATACAATTTCAATCATCAAATAAAGAACTGCTGCTCTGACACAATCGTCCATGTATGCAACCAGCTCATCGCCGCGGCTGGTAAGTTGTTATCACACCATCGTCCAGGTATACAACTAGCCCAGCGTTATGACTGGTGAGTAGCTATGACACCATCGTCCAGGTATGGAACCAGCCCAGTTAGTGAGTAGCTATGACACCATCGTCCAGGTGTACAACCAGCTCAGCGCCGCGGCTGGTGAGTAGCTATTACACCATCGTCTAAGTATGGAACCAGCCCAGTTAGTGAGTAGCTATGACACCATCGTCCAGGTATACAGCCATCCCAGCGCCGCAGCAGGTGAGTAGCTATTACACCATCGTCCATCTATGCAACCAGCTCAGCGCCGCGGCTGGTGAGTAGCTATTACACCATCGTCCAAGTATGCAACCAGCCCAGTTAGTGAGTAGCTATGACACCATCGTCCAGGTATACAACCATCCCAGCGCCGCAGCAGGTGAGTAGCTATTACACCATCGTCCAGCTATACATCCAGCTCAGCGCCGCGGCGGGTGAGTAGCTATTACACCATCGTCCAAGTATGCAACCAGCCCAGTTAGTGAGTAGCTATGACACCATCGTCCAGGTATACAACCATCCCAGCGCCGCAGCAGGTGAGTAGCTATTACACCATCGTCCAGCTATACATCCAGCTCAGCGCCGCGGCGGGTGAGTAGCTATTACACCATCGTCCAAGTATGCAACCAGCCCAGTTAGTGAGTAGCTATGACACCATCGTTCAGGTATACAACCATCCCAGCGCCGCAGCAGGTGAGTAGCTATTACACCATCGTCCAGCTATACAACCAGCTCAGCGCCGCGACTGGTGAGTAGCTCTGACAACATCGTCCAGGTACGCAACCAGCCCAGTTAGTGAGTAGCTATGACATCATCGTCCAGGTATACAACAAGCCCAGCGCCGCTTCTGGTGAGTAGCTATGACATCATCGTCGAAGTATACAACCAGCCCAGCGCCGCGGCTGGTGAGTAGCTATGACACCATCGTCCAGGTATACAACCAGCCCAGCGCCGCGGCTGGTGAGTAGCTATGATTCGTGGATAATAGTCGTGATTATGTGTATGTAGGTATGTATTAAATTAATTAAAACATAAACAGAATAACAAATCAGGAATCAATAATATAGTTTTAATTTAAATGTTATGATGGTGAGGAGGTACGATCATTATCCGTCTTAAGTATCGATACAACGGCTCCAATATGAACACCTCAATCTTTATTGTGCAGGTCTGGCGATACGTATGCAGCGGTTCGGGACTGCTACCGAGCGATCAAGCTAGACCCCGGACACGTGAAGTCGCACTTCAGGCTGGCCAAAGGACTCATGGACCTGAAGAGGGCTAGGGAGGCACACGAGTGCCTTTTGTATTTCAAGGTAATGTCTGAGTTTTTATCGGGTCTCGTTCTTTATTCATGAATAAAATTTCATTATTCAGGGTGTTTGCAAATAGGTATATAAACCCGCAACTGGTACATCCTATTAAGTGCATTAGAACTAAATGTATGGAAGCATCTCTGATATTAGGTTAAAAAATCTGTGTTATTACGGGATTAAATTTGATTAAAACCTATTACCAAACAATAAGCTGCATATACTGCCATTTTATTACAACAAATGTTGTTGGTACTGTAATTGTACATTGATTTATATTGGAGGATAAAAAAACTATTCTTTGGTCGTTTGTGATTAAATATCTAGACAGGAGAGTGATGTGACGAGTTTGCCAACCGCCTATGTATTATTCATATTCAATTTATTGACCATAAACATAACAAGGTTTGTTACAAGGCAAGTCAATTGACAAAAAAATACTCAGTATACAATTAACAGAAAAAAACAAATAAATTATGAAAATTAAAAACATAAAATATAAATAAATAAATACTAATCAATTAATAATTATATTAAATGTCATTATAACCATTTAGAAGCTACATTAAATCAAATAAAGTCATATTATTAATCAATTACATAAAGTCAAATTACTAAAAATAAAGTATTTAAAGATATTAAAATAAAATATAAATTCAGGTTTTAATAATTTTGCAAAAAGTTGATTCAGCCATTGGCATTGTCATGTATTCATGAACAGAATAAAAAAGGATTATCCTCGAAAAAATCTTTCATTTCAAGGTCTGTGCCGTCGGCTTGACCTGTGATCTATCCCCGTTCGACTAGAAATAATGATAGGCTAGTGTTAGCACATATTCCAAAAACGGCTCTGTATCAAAAAAGCTGTGTAGTAATGACTGTAAAATTATAAAATCATCTCCCTAAAACCATTAAAGACTCTCTAACACCAAAATCATTTAAATCGGAATTGTATAATTTTCTAATTAGTTATAGATTTTATAGTGTAAAACAATACTTGGACCTAAAAACAATATAACTGATTAAACTGACATTTTATTTATTGATGAATGACATTAGGTATAATGACATTTAATTCTTAATTATTGTTATTTTTTTTTTAATGGTGGTTTAATTTATGCGATCAATCGTTATTTTAAAAATAGGTAATTCAAGCACCAAAGTAATGGTGATATGATTAATTTAATTATTGCTGTGATATTGCATGCTGTGTCACAGTAAAATATGTTGAATTTTATAAATATGTACCAAAAACACCATTTTGTACCATATTTTTAGCAATAAATGATTTATGATTTATGAGATTACCTCCTCCGATTTTCCCTGGCAATACTTGTGTCTATGATCCCTCGCACCGTCTAGCTGCGCTCGGCGGCCGACCGCGCATCCCTCAGGGTAGCGCTTGCGCTAGCGGGAGCGCGATGCACGTCAGTACCTTGACAATGACCTACATATTACACGGGAGTCATATTAGTTGTTTAACGACGTGTGTTCGTTCGTGATCCTAGAAGTACATTAGTGATCGTCAGTGTTCTTTGTTTATAATACGGATTAACCTTGTATTATGGTAAGTTAACATTTTGTTATATTCGTAAGTGCTTGTAAAGTTTTGTGATTTGATTTCTAGTTAAAACTGAGTTAATCTTTTGTATAAGTACAAAAAGATGCACTACCATTTCAATATTTATATGATAATTTCAATCCTATTTTAAACTCGGTCTCTAACGGAACTGAGCACCTAACTATAAAAATAGACATAAGTACCTACTTACCTACTTCTCTTCTTCAAGGAGGCTGGTAATCATGGGTTCGGTTTTAATCTGCATGCTCAGATTACGTGCCATGAACCTTATAAGGCTCCAACCTGCCCGCACCGGTCTATCCCGTGACCATGCGGGTTGATCCCGCGAACCGTACGGATCAATCCTGCGAGCCGTACGGGTCAATCTCGTGAGCCGTAAGGGTCGATCCTGCGAGCCGTACGGGTCGATCCTGCGAGCCGTACATGTCGATCCTGCGAGCCGTACGGGTCGATCCTGCGAGCCGTACGGGTCGATCCTGCGAGCCGTACGGGTCGATCCTGCGAGACGTAACTGTCGATCTTGCGAGCCGTAAGGGTCGATCCTGCGAGCCGTAAGGGTCGATCTCGTGGGCCACACACAGTCACGTGGGCCGTTCAGGTCGGTCCAGCGGGCCGTACCGTTCGATGTTGCAAGCTATACGGGTCAATCCAACCAATTTTCGCAGATATGCTATAAAATGTCCGACTACAATAAAACGATGAAGAGTTTGCTTTGTTTTATTGTTTTAGGCGGCCTCGTCGGCAGAAATGTCTACGTTCTAGTCCCTACTCACATGTGATGCAGACGACCTCGGAGACAACGCCATTTTGGGTAGACTGATAAAACTAATCGGTGCCCATCTACCAACTGGATGGACTGAATTGAAAGTGAGAATCGTCAAGAAGGAAGACCTGCTAGGGAGCGAAATGGATCCACAAATTTTGAACAAAATAAGATTTGCCATTCCTATTGTCGGTTTAGCTAAAGCTTTCTCGCCAGATTGCACATCCCTGCCTGAGAGGATTTACAGAGACATTAAACTCAAACTGCTGGAGTGGTGTTTGTGCGTTGGTCTCATTATCCATCCTATGTCTCTGGGAGCGCGAGTAAGAGGCTCAGCAGTTCTGAATGAGCTAGTGATAGCAGCAATGGCCGACATGAAACCGCTTCTTAAAAGCAGAGAAGCAGCAAGCAAGGAATTATCAGCACAAACTGACCATTTAGAAGATGACGTATCAATCCCGTCTAAGATAACTTCTTCTAGAAAGTCGCGAACTTCTACTCGTCTGGACAAGCTCGAAAAAAGCCAGCAGGAATTAAAGGATATGATGAAGGATTTCATCAAAAGCTTTCAACCAGAAGAGCTTCATATACCTCTGAAAGTGATCCTGATTCGGCTTCGGAGGATGAAAAAAATCAGCCAGTGGTCTCTTCACCAAATTGCGGGCCATCTCCCACATTTTTAACTGAAGAAGAGTTAGAATGGGTGCCTCCAACAAAGCAACAGGAACCGTCAATTCCGACCCCTAAACCACACATTGCCGCACAAGGAGTTAAATGCCAGCAGTTGTGTGATAAAGCGTTTAACCAGGTTAGGTACGTTGAAGCTCAGAAAAAGCTGCACGCTAGCCCAGTCTTTGGCCCTTTAAAAGACAGTCCTATTTTGAAGACATATGTGACGGCCTCTAGTCAAGATCACCTAGTTCGGACGGATTGCACTTTAGGGACTATATATAACACACGGTTTGTTGCTACAAAGAGGGGCGTTTACGATTGCTCTGAAAGATCTAGCCAATAACATCCAGCTGCCAGATATAAAAGATATTTTGTCGACAGATACAACGCTAAAGTCATGCTTAGATGTTCTACTCCAATTTGTGTGCGGCAAAAGAGCTGACATCATTGAACAAAGAAGGAATAGCCTCCTTCCAAGCAATACCAGGCAGCTCTTCTTAGCGCAATTCCTCCATCAACAACTCATCTGTTTTGCGAAACACAATTGGCGGAGTTACTAAAACAACCGTCCCAACAGACCTTTTTTCGCAACCCCCACAAAAAACCCTTTCAGCCAAAGCACTACAATGTTCCGTCGTCCTCACGTCAGGGAAAACCAACAACCAAAGTGTGAAAACGTTGAAACCATTCAACCGACCTCGAAAATCAAATTCCGGTAAAGAGAACGATAGTTTCAAACGACCGTTTTATACCAAAACCCGAGATCAAGGTCAGTCCTCGTCCCGATGCAGACTCTCTAAGTGCCGTAATTCTACCAACAGGCATAAAAGTTCCTGAGATATTAAGCGGGGGGCGACTTCTAACTTTTGTAGAGGTTTGGAAGAAGGAGGGGGGACATCATTAAGTATTCTACAAATAATAAATACAATTTCACCATTCGATACAAAAAGGTTAGATTTGGGGATAAAGAACCTGGTTCATCAAAAGGGTCTCAGAGCATTCGAGGGTCCAGTCAGGCTTTCTCTTAATTATGTACCCTGCTCCAAAAACCGACAACAAAATTAGCCCGGTAATCAACCTCAGAGGCCTAAACAGATATACCTAACCCCAAAAAAGTTTCGGTTATGAAACCACTTCAGGGTACCCCATTTCCTGCAAAAGGGAGATTTTCTCATAATAATTTTTCAACTTTCAACAGCACCTCTCACATTTGCAAGAGTGACAAATTGGATAGCGTCACGCCTACGTCAGATGAACATGAAATTGCAAAACGATGCTATTGCGGCAGTATGTACAGTCACCAGCATTAAGATGTGATGATGCAAAAATATCTGATCATTGGTGGAAGGCATATTATATGCATATATATGCCTTCCACCAATTATCAGATATTTTTGCAGGCCGTCAATAGTCACATCTTAATGCTGGTGACTGTACTATTCTTACGGAAGTTGGGCTGGATAATCAATATGGACAAATCATTGACAAACCCATCTCAATACATCAAATACCTCGGTATAGAATGGGACAACTTCCACAATACAAAGTCTCTTCCGAAAAAGAAAATATTCTCCTTGAGAAAAGATATAAAGAAAATCCTATTAAGTCAAAGTTGGAGTTGGCAATCTGCAAAAAGTCTCTTAGGCAAACTAAACTTCGCTGCCTTCACGATATCGCTAGGAAGACTTCATTCCAGTGAGATACAAAGGGCAGCCAACGTTTTACCAGAGGAGTTTCGCAGAAATAAATTTCTTATTCCAACAAAAGCTCTTCAACAATGCAGTTGGTGGATCCAGAACCTCGATAAAAAGTGCCCTCTTCTCAAGTCATGCGAAACCGTTTTTATTACGTCAGATGCTTCAGCCAATGGCTGGGGGGCTCAAATAAATGGGAAACACATCAGCGGCTTATAGGACAATCAGCAGCTCCAGTGGCATATCAACAAGAAGGAACTGTTTGCCGTGATTCAATCCTTTTATTACGAGAAAAAGCTTATAAGGAACAAAAGAGTTATTGTACAATCAAACAACCGGAAGGTGATAGTATACATAAAAAACTGCTTGATTCCGAATTGCTGATATTGACCGAAGAATTACAGGTGGAGATTTGCCCCCAATATATCCCGGGGATATACAACGATGTGGCGGACAGTCTGTCTCGTCAGAAGAATCTAGCAGACTGGCATTTGTCAATGACGGTTTGTAATCGAATATTTCACAAATGGGGCATTCCCGAGGTGGATCTGTTTGCTTCAAGCACCTCGAAGGTAGTCCCAGTTTATGTGTCTCGAGACATGAGAGACAAGGAAGCCCTATTCGCAGATGCTTTGAGCAGGACATGGGAGTTCAGGTTAGCATGGGTTTTCCCACCACCGTCATTAATTACCCGAGTGCTAGCCCACCTGAATCAAGCAAAAGGCACATACATTCTGATAGTTCCACGCTGGCAAAGAGAATTCTGGAGATCAGACCTTCGGTCACGGGCAAACAGACCATCCATTTCAAATTCGGAATCTTTACCACCATTCCAAGATCTGACAGCCCAAACCTCCGTTTGAAGGCATGGAAGGTAGGGGGTGGTCGATCATAAATAAGGACTGGTGAGATGCAGATCGTAACCTATTACAAAATGCATGACGTAATTCCATGGCAATGGCTTAAAACGTATTCCGCTCCTTGGAAATTGTGACTAGCGCGGTGTTGTATTTTGGGTCTTAGCCCTAATCATCCTGATGCAACTTCAGTAGCTCAACATCTAAGTTTTTTGTTTAGAGAAAAGAAGATGTCTCCCAATACTATAAAACTACATAAGTCAGCTATTATCGCTACTTTTGCTAATCCATTTAATAAGGATACTATTTCATATAGCCCGATAATTACAAATATTATCATGGCTATCAAACTGTCAAAACCAGCTCCAGTTAAAAAACAAATCTAAGATGTGAGGCGGCTACTCAACTGGTTAGAAAATATTTCAATCCAGGAAGACAACATTTTTCAAGTCTCACGCCATTTGGCTTTATTGTTACTGCTAGCATCGGGAAGAAGGGTTCATGATCTGACACTGCTCAAGATCGATGACAACAGTATATCAATAGACGAATCTTCGGTTACATTTTGGCCGGATTTTGAATCAAAAACTGATAGCCGTTCACATAGGCAGTCAGCTTGGAAACTTTCGCGAGTACCTTATGAGAAACTTGATCCCGTTCGGTGGATAAATTTATACCTTGAAGTGTCAGAATCAAGGAGAAACGCCGATGGTAATCGAGTTCTCTCCTTGTTTGTTACTTCTAGAGGTAAAATATCGCCAGCATCCAAAGCAGTTATTGCTGGATGGTCAAAAACAGCTGTCATGGAAGCAAACATAAATTTTTCGCCTGGTAGTATTAGGTGTGCAGTTGCCTCTTCTGGAAAAAATAGTAACGTTCCTATAGACATAATTTTGAATAATGGAAACTGGAAGAGCGACCGCAACGTAATAAAACTTTAAGGAAATAATTAACGTTCCACCTAAAGATGATTCCAATGACTTATGTTTAATTAATACTAGTTTTACAGCGTTGTAACTAGGTAAGGAACATTGATAGATTTAAGCAAGCTTTTTATTTTTTTGTTTGTTTTTATAATAAACCTCTGTCTGAGTTTTTACACATATTTTATTATATTTTAATACAAGCACTTACCTCTTACCTTATCTACTTATTGTATAACTCCAAAACAACTAATAATACTGTCACAGTACGCTATCCTCGTGTCGTCAGAAACCCAAAATTTCTCACAGGTCAAGCCGATGGCACAGACCATGAAATAGCAAACGTTTTTCCCCCAAAGGGATAAAAACAATATATTTCATGTCTTACCTAGGCTTGACCAAGTAAGCCCTTGACGATGACGACTACACAATCTCAAGGTACTGACGTGCATCGCGCTCCCGCTACCGCCCGCGCTACCCTGAGGGGTGCGCGGGCGGCCGCCGAGCGCGGCTAGACGGTGCGAGGGACCATAGACACAAGTATTGTATGGGAAAATAGGAGGAGGTAATCTCACAGGTCAAGCCTAGGCAAGACATGAATTTTATCGTTTTTATACCTTTGGGGGAAAAACGTTTGCTCTATATATTCTTATTTATATATTCTTTAACAGACCGTGATCTTTTTTTATTTATATAAAAGAAGGAGGCAAAGGAGCAGGTGGCCGCTGCCGCCCATGGACACGCGCAAAACCAGAGGAATCGCAAGCCGCGTTGCCGTCCTCTAAGGAAGGAATAGGAATTGTGAGAAGGGGGGGGGGGGGGGGAGGATGGGCCTCCAGAATCCTCACTGGCCGGACGAAACACAACAGCACCAAGTGCCATTATTTCACGCCGGATATTCGTGAGGTAACTTATTGAACATTAAAATTGTTTAAAACCAACAATAAACTGCACAATTGCAAAACGGCTATGGAATAGGGCAGTACGGGTGTGGTCTCTTTGCTTCACCAAATAATAGAAAAATTACATAGAAAAAAAAACGGGACGGTCAAATAAAAAATGTCATGTCGGGACGGGAGTCTTTTGGGAAAAATTTGTAGTGGCGGTCTGACTACGGTTCGCTGCTTTGAATACCCATTGTTTTCCAATAATGGGAATTCAGCGACAGACCTTATTATATGGTGTTGTAAAACTTCAGTAAAGCCCTGATCGGAGCCCAAGGGTCCAGGGTTTGTCTGAATCAAAAATCTTAATATAAATACCTACCTTGCTTTTTGACTTAGTCCAACCTCGTTCTTGGATAGTACTATACTAATTTATCTTTATTGCAAAGATTGTGTTTATGTAAATCACATCTCTTCAAAAGATGGTCTTTCTGTTCGTGTATTTCTAATAAACTAGTAAATATATACAGTGTTGAACAATCATTATTTTTTCTTGTCTGAAGTACTTTTTAGTAGATGTACGTTTTAATAAACCGTTTTTATTCTGATAGATCTTTTGTGTGACATTAAAACCTTTTTAATTTCGGCGGCATTACCCCATACGGTACGGTTGCATATCTTATATTAGAGTGTATATAAGCAAAGTACACAGTTATAATGTGCTTTTATCTAGTAAGGGGTTGTACTTAAGCAAAACGTAATTTTCGCTATCAATTTTTTTACAGTGTTTTTAATATGTTCCTGGTGACTTATTGTGTAATCAACAGTATATTCTAATAAAATTGTGTCAGTAAGATTAACGGGTTTGCTCTCTTTTTTGCTCGGTACTTCATGACTACACTTTTGTCGGCATTAAGTTATGCATTTGCATTAAATCAGTCTTTGAGTAAGAACATTGCACTGTTTATCTTATCTTCCAAGTTTTTTTTTGTGTGGCATCAATCAGCACTTACAAGATCATTAACATAAATTAAGAACAACACAGGGCCCAGTATCGAACCCTGTGGTACACCTACATTCATAGTACCCGTAAATAAGTTGTTATTGTCAACTGCGACAATTTGCCTACGGTTTTTTAAGGCATGTTTGCATAATATTTACTTCCTTTCCTTGGAACCCATAATGCTTCAGCTTCATTATCAAAATGTCGTGTTTCAAGCAGTCAAACGCTTTTGAAAGATCACAATAAACATTTGCACATTACTGTGAGGTATCTAATGATCGAGAACAAAATAGATTACCTTTCTGATAGCCATTTCCGTTGACCGACCTTTACGGAACCCAAATTGTGCCATGGTAAACAAGTAATTTTCTTCAAAATTAAATTAATTTAAAAGTTTCTATTCCACTACATTTTTCTTTTTTAAACAATTGTAAATTTCCCTACTTTTAATACATCGAGAAATAACCCTTCCTCTCAACAGGGATTCATTACTATATAAACGAATTCCACGAGGTGGTCATTGTTAAGAATAAGGTTACACATCATCATCTCTAAGCTTTCATTTTCGTCAATTTGTAAGCCTGAAGACAAATTGTGCACTATATTCTAAAAAAAAAAAATTAAAACAATTTAACGCGTCTGCACCTAATTTTAGTTTGGTAATGTATTTGCCGTCATAATCTCTAATAGCATTTATCTTTGTTTTCCGCTTATTCCTCTTATTGTATGTTACTTGTTCGATTATGATTCGGCATGATAAACAACCAACGCCAACTTCGCTCAAAACGTCTCTAATTAAATTAAACTTACCCGTCTGATAAAGTATGACCAGGTCAATTTAAAATGTTAATTGTAAAAAAAGAAAAGACGTGATTTGACAATACTTTTCAAGATGGTTGTGTAATACTATTATGCTTTATAATACCAAACGGTTAAGTTTTATCTGACAATTGAAAAATCGGCCCTTAGAAGTAAACCAAAAAGAGGGCAGTGGAGAGTCGCACGTCTCTTTTAAGACTAGCCCCAACAGCGCCCTCTGTTTAAATAGTAGCATAAATAAATTTTCGGCAAAGTTTGCTGAGCGTGCGTATGACTACGTATCGTTTTTGCAAGCCGTTTACTCGCGATTCGGCTAGGTGGCGCTGTTTCGCAGTTTGTTTACTAGTGACCTGGCAGTGGACTGCTTTTGCAGTCCCTATTGCCTAGTCACTGACTAAGCCTTTGGGGATGTCAGTCGTAAATCCGTGTATGTATGTGGTTGTTGCCTCCCACAGGACAAGTTCCCGCGTCACGCGACGAGCCACGCCGTGTTCCTGCTGCAGAAAGACATCAACGTGGCGCTCGAGGGCATGGACCAGCCGCAGCCCGACGAAGGTATTGACATCGTCACCTCTAAAGCCGGTCAAAGTCCACTGCTGGACATACGCTTTTCTGAAGATAATGAAAGATTTAAAACAAATATTATTACCTCAGGAGGCACCTACCTACTGTCGTCAGCTGATCGGACAGCTTTGTATGGGAGGTCGAATTTTTTTTGTCATTTTTGCACATAGATTTCTTGGGCAAAGTTGTTCAGTGTCATGGGTGGAACTTACCCTTAATTTCATTTAAACGAATAAAAATTAAGGGTGTATTTATGTATGTATGCTGTAGCCGCATATGCATAGTTCCAGAGGCTAACACGAAAACTTCGGACAGCGAAGAGAGCCAAGCCACCAGCGTGCTCGAGAGGCAGCTGCGCGCCGCCGCCCTCGACTACGGCCAGCGGTTCCTCGGCCACTGCAACACCACCACCGACATCAAGGAGGCCACCTTCCTGGGCCCCGAAGCCAACTACATCGCGGCGGGGTCAGTTACTTATCAGGGTGTTGTACCCGTACAAACTTAGAAGTTCAAATATTTACAAACGAATTAGCCAATTTTAGTGAATATTTGCATGCTAAAGTAATATACGACGATTGAAATAGTTTGTAGAAAACATTAAAAAAAAGTTTTTTTAGCTGAGTTCTGCGATTTTAAACTTCCTATAATAGCAACAACTCAGCTAACAGCAGTTTATACCTATTACCAAGCACCCAGTCTATACAATAATTGGCTACTTGACAGTTCTCGGAAAAGTATTTTAAAAATTACAAACTCTTATTTTATACCTCTTACTATATTTTTTTTCTCGAAAACGCTTTATTTAATAGAAAAAAAAATTCTTCATTAATTGCAAATTTAGCGCGAAAACGGTTGGTCACGTGACATTTTGCCCTGTGACGTCACACTTCAATAAACAAACATATCTTGAAACCTGACAGACAGTTTTTGTTTATTTTGTGAAATGTCACACGAAGCTCAATCATGGCCGCCCGTGTTTCGGGTCTTGTAATCCACAGATAAAAAATGTTATATTTATTTTGTAAAAATAAATTATGTTAATAAAAAAACTATTGGATAATTATTGTTAAATTAGAAACTATCATATCAGACATATTACATTTTTATTGTTATAACTGTTAAATAGCCGATTATGTTCATATTATATGTCCACCTGCCCTCATCAGGTCCGACGACGGCTGCCTATTCATCTGGTGCCGCCGCTCGGGCAACATCGTGCGCTGCCTGCGCGGCGACGAGTCCATAGTCAACTGCGTGCAGATACACCCCGAAAGCTTCTTGCTGGCCACCAGCGGCATCGAGACCGTCGTGCGGCTGTGGAGCCCGCGACCAGAGGTTATTTTTTAAAATTAATATTTAGCCCGACTTATGACCCCTCTCCACGCGCGAGTTCGTCGAGAGGTGGAGTCCAGTATGCCTAACACGAGATATGTCGCGGACGATATTTTTCTCTTCTTTCGATGGCGGGAACGACAAACTATCTCGGTTACAGTTGTCAAAACTCGATAAAATTATCTTGCATGTGAGGGTTTGTAGACAAAAATACCACAGACAAGCAAAAACTACTATTATGTCTATTTTTGACATGTGGTGTCTATAGTAAAATTTTGAACACTGAAAAAAGACGACAACCTCAGGCGGGAATCGAACCACGCACCTGAGCACTGACAAATTTCGACGGTTGAAAGCCAGACCTCGGTAGCCAAGTGGTTAAGGCAGCCGCCCGGAATGCGGAAGGTGCGTGGTTCGATTCCCGCCTGAGGTTGTCGTCTTTTTTCAGTGTTTAAAATTTTACTTAAGTTCATTTAAGCGTTAATAAAACGCTAAAATATAAAACATTAATCTATAAACGCAGCCTCATCTTAACCGAATGTTTAAATATTTGTAAAAATATTTCTTTCGGATCTCAGAGGTGAAAACTTCTAAGATTTGATGAACCAATGTTGACTAAAAACATAAGCATCAAGCACTGACAAATTTCGACGTTTGAAAGCCATACCTCGGTAGCCAAGTGGTTAAGGCAGCCGCCCGGAATGCGGAAGGTGCGTGGTTCGATTCCCGCCTGAGGTTGTCGTCTTTTTTCAGTGTTTAAAATTTTACTTAAGTTTATTTAAGCGTTAATAAAACGCTAAAATATAAAACATTAATGTCGTGTCTATGTCTTATACATAACAAGAAAACGGGTCGAGAAAATTTTCTTGTTGCGCTTGCTAGGCCTACAGGCCCACAAAGTGCCTCTTCACGCCTCGTTAGGAAGGGATACGTGTGTCGGTAGACTATTCCATCTTTGGAGGTGCGACAAAGAAACGAGTCACCAAGTTTTGTTTGTGCGTGATGGAATACCACAGCTCACTAGATACTGCACACAGATACAGATGCAGATATACTCAGACTGCTTCCTGTTTACCACCATCGGCTAAGAGACCGTCGTGCGGCGGTGGAGCCCGCGCCCAGAGGTCACTGCTCACTAGACTACATTCATTCATTCATACATACATTCATTCATACATTAATATTTTTTTTCCAATACAACAAATCATCACAATACATTAATTTAGAGATGCATACACAAAAACCTCACTGGGTTTATCCGTGTATAAGAGCCGCTAGTTTACATAAATTAATTATTTTAACAACAGTGTTATTATGTATTATGTTATTATGTATTATATTATTTAACATTTTACGAGTAACTATCCTGCCTCTGGTTAGTATGACACAAGGAATTATTTTCTAAGTAGTATTTCTTAAACTTTGGCTTATATCTAGTTGTGTTTTGGTTAGTATACATATCTTGCAAATCAGTGGGCAATTCATTAAGGTAAGAGGAATCTGACAATTCAACATTCTAGTGCCAAATACATTATTAGTTTTAGGTAATGTATATCTTTTTAAACCATGAATTGTACGGAGATTTGGAGGTCTACAATATTCGACTAAAGTAGTACTATTTCCATTACATTCTGTGAGAATATTAAACTTAATTTTATCAAATATATTAATTACTTTACAGTACCGGAACAATTCAATGTCGTCATCTTTAACTTTATTTTTTATATATTTTGGAACTATTAATTGAAGTTTATAAATACACTCAATATATGACTTATACGTTCTTCCATAGCTACTGAGCCTAATAACAGACTCAGCTAAGGCCAAATATAGTAATCTTAATATTTGATATGGTAGCTTATACTTTAATAAGGACATTTTACACAGTATTGATCTTAATTTTGCACATACGTGTTCTTTAAGTGGCCTCCAACTAAGTCTATCGTCGATAACAAGGCCAACGTACACATGCTGCCTTACATTATCTATTGGATCACAGGTGCAATTATGAATTGATCATTAATTCATTCATACATTCATGGCTATTATCCCCAAAGGGTTAGTCATAGACTAGGCAATGGGGATCGCAGAAGCAGTCTACTGCCATAGTCCACTTTTCACCAAATTTCAACTGCACATGTGCTCAGCGTGACAGGTGGTGAGCCCATCGCCGCACATACTACTCACACACTACTCACTTAGGGGCTGTCCATTAATCACGTGATGTTTTTTTTTAAACCCCGCCTCCCCCTTGGTGATACGTGGTGAGGTTTAAGTCTACCCCCCCCAATCACGTGTATATTTTTAAATACAGGTACTTACTTATAAAGTATAATCTAATTTTGTAATAGAAGATTAACCATGATAAAAATATCTGGATAACTTGCAGGTTGTTATTTTTTTACAACGGCGAGTCAAGGTCACACTACAGGTCGCTTTTGGGTTAAAAATAGCGCTTTTGACGAAAAAATAAATACACGTGATATCTTACTACACCCCCCCTCCTCCCTTGTAATATTTCGTGATTTTTGCCGAACCCCTCCCCCCCCTTTCAAGCCTCACGTGATTAATGGACGGCCCCTTATACTTATCACTCACTCATACATTTAATTTTATTATTAGTCACTGCACACTACTCGGTAACCACGCACGCACTACTCCCTATAAGTTACTAGCGGCCAGCCCGCGCCTTCGTCCACGCTATATTAGAAACGCCGTCATACTTCAACCACAAAATATCTACAATTTATATTAAAAATCATTGTCCTTTATCGATTTTAATATTTGTGAAAACCACGTAAAAATCACAGAAAAATGGCGACTTTATTTTATAACTATGTAATGATTGTCCCCTGTGTCGCGTAGCGGTGAAAGAATACTACCACCCCCTCTTTCCTCGGGTGGCGTAAAAGGCGACTAACGGACTAAAGACTGCACATACAACCATCAGCATAGATCGGCGATGGGCTCACCACCTGTCACGCTAAGTACATGTGCAGTCGCTATTTGGTGAAAAGTGGACTATGGTAGAGGACTGCTTTTGCTGTCCTCATTGCCTATAAGACTAGTACCCTTCGGGGATAATAGTTGTGATTATATGTATGTATGTATCACAAGGGGAGGGGGGTGTAGTGAGATAATCCGCACGTAGAAGTCATTGGCCCCGGTCGATATCCAGTAGCGCCAACGGGGGCAAACGGCCACTCACTTGGCAACAGCATATCGGCATTGGTACCCTTCGATCAACAATACCAACTAGATAACGCGTCACGTACAAAATCAAAGCTAAATTCTGTCCACGTGAATAAATACTTTTTCAAAGCAATCAATTACTCCTGTCACTTAAAAAAGAAAAAACGTCAATAACATTTAGTGGTGAAATCAACCTTAAGGGGCAACAAATAAAGTACTTTTTCCTGTTATTGCCTTGCGAGAAAATAAACGCTCACTCCTCAAGTGCGCGTTTATTGACCGAGACACATTTTTAGCGCCGACCTGACATCTAGTTGTATTGTTGATAGAAGTTGGTACCCATAGAATGGCAGACCCATTGACTCACCTGCAGTCTGGCCAGCTTAATCATGCGGGTGTGATACAGCTTCCCTTTCCTTCGGAGGATAATAGCACAGAATAACTAATAGTACTACGTACAGAAGGTTCACTCTCTAACGACTTTCACGCGAAATTGAAACTTATCGTGTGTGACCCGAGCGTTCTTATTCCGTTAAGCAACGCTGATTCGATATCGATTTGACGTCACAGAGCTTGAGTTTCCTTGCGCGCGCAGGGATTGCTCGTGTTGCGACTCGGCGCTCGGTGTGGGGTGCTCTCGCGCTCGCGGCAACCTTGACTGCCATACGCCTAGGCCAAACTGCGGAGGCGCGACAAACGAACCTATAGCCTGAACGCAACCGCTGTACCGCGCCTTAGGTATGCGCGGGTGGTGGGGGGAGTGAGAAGTAAAGAGCATGAACTCACATGAGATTCGTAGTGTCAGACAGATCTTACGATATCGAAGCACAGTTTATTGAAACTTTATATTTACGAGTATAATTACATCCAATCCGTTTTTGTCCAGTATGATTTTTAGATAAGTACATTAAAGAACCAATATAAATGAAATTAGTCTTTATTTCTTGGAAATATATAATATAAACTTTCTTTGTTTGCTTTTCTTTTCTTAAAATATTCGGCCACTTTAAAAATGACAGTCTTGATTATCTCGAGATACTGCACGACCCATTTTTAGATATTTTATCTCATGTGCGTATGACACACTAGTTGCCGCCGTGAGCGATGACGGCAGAATGACAAAATGGAGCAATTGTTTCGCCCCCCGCCTCGCCGCTCGCATACCCAAGGCGCGGTACAGCGGTAGCGGTCAGACTATACCTAAACTGCGGAGTGACACCCCCCTGATAATAGTCGTAGTCCTTATGATTACATGTATGCATTTGTCCCCCAGGACGGCAGCGACGAGTGCCGCGTGGTGCCCGACGCCGGCGCCGCCGCGCACGCCAACCAGCAGCGCATGCGCTCCGACCCCTTCGAGGCCATGCTGCTCAACATCAGCTTCGCCGGCGGCCCCGAGCGCGAGCTGCACTCGCCCGCCTGCAGGCCCACGTCAGTACCCCACACACACACTACATCACCCGAGCGCGAGCTGCACTCCCCCGCCTGCAGGCCCACGTCAGTACCCCACACACACACTACATCACCCGAGCGCGAGCTGCACTCCCCCGCCTGCAGGCCCACGTCAGTACCCCACACACACACTACATCACCCGAGCGCGAGCTGCACTCCCCCGCCTGCAGGCCCACGTCAGTACCCCACACACACACTACATCACCCGAGCGCGAGCTGCACTCCCCCGCCTGCAGGCCCACGTCAGTACCCCACACACACACTACATCACCCGAGCGCGAGCTGCACTCCCCCGCCTGCAGGCCCACGTCAGTACCCCACACACACACTACATCACCCGAGCGCGAGCTGCACTCCCCCGCCTGCAGGCCCACGTCAGTACCCCACACACACACTACATCACCCGAGCGCGAGCTGCACTCCCCCGCCTGCAGGCCCACGTCAGTACCCCACACACACACTACATCACCCGAGCGCGAGCTGCACTCCCCCGCCTGCAGGCCCACGTCAGTACCCCACACACACACTACATCACCCGAGCGCGAGCTGCACTCCCCCGCCTGCAGGCCCACGTCAGTACCCCCACACACACACTACATCACCCGAGCGCGAGCTGCACTCCCCCGCCTGCAGGCCCACGTCAGTACCCCACACACACACTACATCACCCGAGCGCGAGCTGCACTCCCCCGCCTGCAGGCCCACGTCAGTACCCCACACACACACTACATCACCCGAGCGCGAGCTGCACTCCCCCGCCTGCAGGCCCACGTCAGTACCCCACACACACACTACATCACCCGAGCGCGAGCTGCACTCCCCCGCCTGCAGGCCCACGTCAGTACCCCACACACACACTACATCACCCGAGCGCGAGCTGCACTCCCCCGCCTGCAGGCCCACGTCAGTACCCCACACACACACTACATCACCCGAGCGCGAGCTGCACTCCCCCGCCTGCAGGCCCACGTCAGTACCCCACACACACACTACATCACCCGAGCGCGAGCTGCACTCCCCCGCCTGCAGGCCCACGTCAGTACCCCACACACACACTACATCACCCGAGCGCGAGCTGCACTTATTAGCCTACACAATTTTCCGTCTTATTAATAAAAATGACCAAATGTTACACCTCGGTTTAAGTGACGCTGTCTCGTTAAAGATGACAGATTGAGACAGCGTCAATATAACCCTAAGTGTAACTTTAATCAACGTTTATTAATAACAGGGTTTGAGTTTAGAGTGTGACGGTCAAATATAGTAAAAAATAATAAATCTAAGTATGCAATATTACAGTTCTGTCGGTTAGGTTGGACTTATTGCTTTGACCAATGACAGAACGACCACCTAAGTAGGGGAGCCGGTCCCTCAGCACCCCCAGACGTGTAATCGATAACAAAATAAATGCTAGTCAAACAAAGCGAGTTAGAACTAGTTTCATAGAAAAGATAGGCTATTGAGATTGCTAATGCACTTTATCAACAACAAAATGACAATATCTTAGATATTATGGCTTCATAAACACTAAAACCAACCATGAAATTAGGCGACGTATCTACGAGCTGCGCCTTTATACAATGTTAATTTTGGACCCGCCGCCAATTTTTGTCGTGTGATTATATAACAACAGTACAACCAAATAATCAAATAAAAAAACTTATTTTTTGTTACATTTTTATGTTAACTCTTCCTAAAAAAGAAATAAAATCATTGTCACCTAGCGCGCGACCGCCTCGTTATCAAAGCGCATGCGCGTGACCGCTGTCGCCGTCGCTTTAGACGCGAGGGTGAGCGCACGCACATAGAAATATAGGATTTAAAAAGCGGCAGCAAATAATTATATTTAAAAATAGAAAAAAAAAAATTATGTCAAATATTTTATTATTACTTTTTTTGACACTAACAATTATGTTAGTAATTTTTATTTGACAAGAGATAGTTATTATCTGCCAAATTATTTTAAGCGACAAATAGCTTTATCGCTATCCTATTGTATTCAAACGTCAGCCAAAAACTTGGTTAAACAAGTTGCTTCTATTGAGCAATGTATATTTGACATAGACGTCAGTAGTGTTTCTACTGACATTCCAATTAATTATTTAAATTAAATTATATGACAAAAGAGAAAAACTCTTGCGAAATGTTTGTTAATAAAATGAAATTAAATGAATGTAAAAATAGCTTTAGCAAAAGCCCATGTCAATCATTAAATTTAAAAAATGTACAATCTTTAAACATTGTCCACCAGAACATCCAAGGAATGATGGGCAAAGATTTGGAGATTGAATTGTTCATGAACTGTAATAAAATTGATATTCTTTGCATAACAGAACACTGGCTTAAAGACCATCAGTTCATGTTCAATTTTAAGAATCATTTGGTAGGAAGTTCGTTCAGTCGAGGAAATGCAATACATGGTGGCTCCTTAATTATTGTTAGTAAAAAGTTTAAATTAAAGGAACGCAAAGACATAGTGAGCCTTTCGGTTGAGCGAACAATAGAAATAGCTTGTGTGGAGTTGGAGCAGTTTGTTGTATTAAGTGTGTACAGACCTCCTTCAGCATCATATGATTTTTTCGAAAAAGTTATGGATGAGGCATTACATAAAGTCCGTAATGTAGGTAAAACAATAATTGTTTGCGGGGATTTTAATATTAATTTGTTAGAAAATTTCATGATGTCAACTAAAATTAAAAACCTATTTCTATCATACAACTTGAATCATTTATTTTTGGAGCCGACAAGAATAACTGCCACTTCGGCCACCTGTATTGATAACATATATACAAATGTAAAACCACTGGCTAAGCAAATTATTAATAACCTGGACTCTGATCATTGTGGCCAAATGGTCAGCTTTCCGCACCAGCGTAAACAAGTGACGAAAAAGAATATCACTGTTGTACCAAAAACTGCAGGTCGGCTGGAACGCTTTAAAAGCAATCTAGATACAAAATTAAATTATTTAGAATTCAATGACAACCCTAATGTCTTTTATAATATTTTTTTTAACATTTATTGTTCAGAATTTAATAAAACTTTTATTCCAAAAAAGATCTCAGTTAGTGGTACTGTAACTTTTAATGAATGGGCTACAATTGGTATTCACAGAAGTAGGAAACGCCTCTATGAACTTTATGGTGAACGCAACTATAACACCAGCGATGACTTCAAATTATATGTTAAAAATTATTCAAAGTTATTCAAAAGAGTATGTCGATTAGCCAAGGCAAACTATCTGAGTTCTAAGATTAAGAATAGTAATGACAAAATAAAAATGACATGGAATATTATAAATAGTGAAACAGGAAAGGTCAAAAGTCGTAATAATAAGTACAATTTAAATTGTGATAATAAAACCTTGACTTCTGATGCTGATGTTGCTGCAGCATTTGAGAGGTTTTTTACTGACATTCCAGTTTCAACTACAAAAGCCTTGATTTCCTCCCCCACTGTAGCTGAATCTGTTTTGAAGGAGAATGTTAAAGATTGTGAAAATAATTTCAGTTTTCAAAAAATTTGTGTTATAGATATAATAAAAACATTGAACACTCTCAATAAAAAGAAAACTGCTGATCTGTGGGGTAATTCCGTGGACGTCGCTAAATCTGTAATTATGACAATAGCTCCAGTTTTAGCTTGCATATTTAATGAATGCATTGACTGTGGTGTTTTTCCTGACCGCATAGTAAAATAATTCCATTATTTAAATCAAGTAGCACTTCTGACCCCTCTAACTTTAGACCTATTTTTGTGCTACCCACATTTAGTAAAATTTTTGAAAAGTTTATGCTAGACCAAATGCAAATTCATTTTTATAAAAATAAACTTTTACATTGTAAACAATATGGTTTTACTAGGGGTCGCTCTACAACTGACGCCGGTGTTGAGCTTTTAATCCAAATATTTGATACCTGGGAGGAATCACAGGATGCCCTAGGGGTATTTTGTGATTTATCCAAGGCTTTTGATTGTGTTTTACATGAAACTTTGGTCAGGAAGCTTAACCACTATGGAATTAGGGATGCTTCTTTGAGCCTTCTAATCTCATACTTGAGTAACAGGATTCAAAAGGTCGACATTAACGGTAAAAGATCTCCGGGATCAGTGGTTAAAATGGGAGTTCCGCAGGGTTCAATACTTGGTCCATTCTTGTTTTTGGTTTATATTAATGACTTACCTTATTTTGTAAAAGACAGTCATGAGATAGTATTGTTTGCTGATGATACTTCACTTTTATTCAAAGTGAAACGACGACACCCAAATTATGACGATGTAAATAATGCGGTCTCAAAGATTGTTCACTGGTTTAGTGTTAATAACTTGCTATTAAACGAGGGAAAAACCAAATGTGTAAGATTTGTATTGCCTAATGTTAAGCAGGTAATAACTAGTGTACAAATTAAAGATAAGAATGTGAATCCTGTGGACACCACTGTGTTTCTAGGCATCACGTTGGATGCCAAGCTTCAGTGGGGCCCAGATATAGCTAAATTGTCGAATAGACTTAGCTCTGCGGCTTATGCAGTAATGAAGATCCGTCAGTTAACTGACGTTGATACAGCTAGATTAGTTTATTTCAGTTACTTTCATAGTGTAATGTCATACGCCATTTTACTGTGGGGAAATGCTGCCGACATTCAAACTATCTTTGTGCTGCAGAAGAGGGCTATTCGAGCAATATATAACCTACAGGCTGGTGACTCTCTCAGAGAGAGATTTAAGGATATAAGTATAATGACCAGTGGTCGGAGTAGGTATATTGAATTAAGGTCACTGACATCAAACGTATATGTTAATATGGATACTCCTCCGAGTTTCCGGATTATTATGATAAAAATACCGAAACATCGAAATTATTACATGAAACTAGTTAAAAATGTATCAATACTCTCAACGCTATGCTGCTAGTGGCGCTGGTCTCCATCTCTAATGTTGGCCGTATCCATTGTCTCAATCTCGCAAAAGAAAAGAAATCACGTCTTAAATTATTATTAGTGATTTTTTTTTGTTAATCTTTAAATATCTTGGAAACGGTGCGTCCTACGCTAAAATGGACGAAATTTTGTCCCCCCTTTATAAAACCCCCGTCTAACGCTAACCAACCATCACGATGGTACAATTATTAATAATTGTCGCTTTTTAATAATTATTTAGGGTAAGTAACGATTAACTAGTTTAGGAAATGTAGTTTATAGATTTGTTGGGCTTATTTCCCCTTTGGAACTCATTGACTCACTTGGCCGCACATTTGGTCGTTGATTGTAGAGGTTAAGTCACTCTCACACAGGCCGGTCAACGGATAGGTGACCAAAGCTTTATTGTTTCGACCTGTTGGCTAATGTTGAGCCGGCTCTTTGGCCTAAATAAAAGTGTAAGGCTTAAGTAAAAAATCAAAATGTAGAACTTGTAACCGATGAGGATTAAAAATAATTATTTTTAATAAAACTGTTATAATGATTATTTGTATTAACAATAAACAATTTTGTTTGCTTACATATGGTTTTTTATTTTATTACTCTATTTACCAAATTTTTGGAAACTCCGGTACATTCCGGAAGAAATGCATGTCCATGTTATGATATCATGACGCAAGTATCTAAAATCAATATACCTACTCCGACCACTGATAATGACAGTTGCATCACAATATATTTATGAAAATCTTGTGTATGTTCATAAAAATATTGAAATGTTTTCAAAAAACAGTGATATTCACAAATTAAATACTAGAAGTAAGAACAAATTAGCAGTGCCTTATACTAGGCTCCATAAAATAAATAATTCTTTTAAGGGTCTGTGTGTACGATTATACAACAAAGTACCAAATGATATTCAGAAATTAGATCTTGATAAGTTTAAAATCAAAATCAAAGAAAAGCTTTATAAAAAAGCTTATTATAAAGTGTCGGATTAAACAGAAGACAAAACAGCTTGGGTCTGAAATGCTCCAAGTACCTACTCCAACAGCTATTTCTATTTGCCTATAATTAATTAATATAGAGCACCATATTTAATAAAACTATTTACATTCAAATTCATATTTTGTATTTTGTGACCTGGTAACGACATATAATAATATATTTTTTGTAAATGTCGTTGCTTCTGTGCGCTGTGGTTTCTTGCGCCCGTTCTTTGCCACAGTTAAAAAATGATGTCCTGAATGGGTGGTAGGTTAAAAAATATTTGGACGTTTCAAAGTACTTATTAATTGAGTTTATTGAATAAATATATTTTGACTATTGACTATTACCTCCTATTTACTTTTGGCGGGGGGTCCAAAATTAACCCTGTATATACATCATCATCGTCATCATCATCATCATCATCATCATCATCACCATCATCATCCGCAGCCTGACTTCACCCACTGCTGGGTATAGGCCTCGCTTCGTATGAGCCACTGTTGACGGTCCCGTGCCAATCTCATCCAGGTCTTGCCCGCGATGTTCGCCACATCGTCAAAATCAAATGAAATCAAATTATTTTATTTGCTTAGAATAGGTACACATGGTGTTAATAAGATACATTACAGTTTTCTATTCAGTTAACAATAAATTAACATGCAAAAATATTCGTTTTAAACAGATTTTTTTCAAATATTGTATTTAATTATTACTTCATATCATATACTTTTATCATATCATATCATGTCATTATAATTATCGTATCATTGTCTTATCACGTCTTTATTATTAAAATTTCATGTCATTATCATTATTATTATCATTATCATTAATTAGTCCAAACTATCTTACACTATAAAAACACTTTTCTGTAAGCCACATGTGCAGTTTTCTTGTCATTAATTTAGAAGGCCCACACTTAAACTGCTTTTGGATTTTATTATATATTTTAATACACATTGCAGCTATGCAACCATTTTGGTACAGTGAAGTGTTTGGGCGAAAGTTCAATACAAGTCTATCCTTATCTCTTGTACTTCGAGGATATTTATCCTCAGCACGCATAAACAATTCGGGATGCTGGTTTACAAATTTCAAGGCTTCTAGAATGTACATACATGGAACTGTTAACAATCCTAGTTTAACAAACAACGGTCTGCAAGATTTAAAAGGGCCTTTGGCACATACATATAGCTCGTATGCACTTTTTTTGTGCAACGAATACCTTATGAACGTCAGTTCCATTTCCCCACAATATTAACCCATAAGCTATATTTGAAGCTACATAACCATGATAAGCCGACAAGGTAACATTGAGAGAGGTTTTCTTTGTTAATCGCCTTAAGACATAGACGAATCTATTAATTTTATTACAGACCTTATGCACATGAGTAGCGAAGCTTAAAGTTTCATTTAATTCTATTCCTAAGAATGTGATATTGTCCTTTCTTACAATGATTTTGTCGTTATAACATACATTTATATATGCTACTGAGCGTCCTCTTAATTTAAAATTAACAAAATCGGTCTTACCTAAATTAACATTCAAATTATTAGCATTAAGTTGTAGAATTATATTATTAACTGCCATATTTATGTCGTTTTCATAACTCTCTAAGTCGTCAGAATCATTTGATTTAACAATAATAGAAATATCATCAGCAAACATTAAACATTGATTATTAGTAATTTTTGGCAAGTCGTTGATATCTTTATTATTGAAATTTTGCATTCACAATGCTATATAGATAACGGATAAAATGTTTACTAGAAAAAAAATCAACCAGTCTCAGGAAGCTCGAGTGGGATTCGAACCCACGACCTTTGGATTGCTGGTCCACTGCTCTAACCGCTGAGCTACCGAGACCCCAGAAGACTCGCTGAATTTTTCCTAGTAGTTTGATTACGCTGCAAGCCAGCGGTATTTGATAAATACTTGCAATAGTATTTCTTTCGAATGTGAGGGTAGACTTCACAGTGACGTAAATACCGCTGGCTTGCAGCGTAATCAAACTACTAGGAAAAATTCAGCGAGTCTTCTGGGGTCTCGGTAGCTCAGCGGTTAGAGCAGTGGACCTGGTGTGTTTGAATGTTGTGGGGTGAGCATCCCTAAATATAAAATAATAATCCTTTGTGTATACACTTCACATAATAGACATGCTCATTCGTTTTTAACCAGACTAGAAGCAGTTATACACGAACTATTTAAAAAATACATGTCCTATAAAAAAATAGTAGCTGGAGATTTTAACATAAATACTTTGGTGGACTCCAAAGCATCTCAACACTTCAGGGACGTGTGCAAATATTTTGATTTAAGTATACACATAAATGAACCTACTAGGGGTAATAACTGCATCGACAACATTATAAGTAATATAAAATTAACTTCTGGTGTGGCCTTGCCTCTGTATTTGTCCGATCACGATACCGCGCAAATGATAACGTTTCCTATAAAAGAAAACAAGAGTGTCAGATATTGGTTCACACACAAGAGAGATTATAGTATTGAAAACCTATTGAAGTTTCGTGGGTATATGCGGGCTCTATCGTTTTCCGATGTATGCAGTGAAAAAAACATGAATGCAGCATTTGATAGGTTCCATGAAATTTTTTGCATGCTTTATGAGTCTTGTTTCCCAAAATTAAAAATTAAAATTAAAAGTATGCAGCCAAAACCGAAATGGATCTCCAAGGGCTTAAAAATTGGCTCAAAAGTTAAAAGAATGCTCCGTTTCAAATTTTATAAACAAAAAACCAGTTACAATAAACAAACTTATATGAGATATTTAAAAATATTAGGAAAATGTATAACAACTGCACAAAAAAATTACAACAACAAGTATCTTCAGCATAGCCAGAATATTTGAAAAGCGTCATGGAAATTAATTAAAGATGAAGCTGAAACGCAAATTCCGCAATCGCTTATTTCGAGCATAAAGCATAAAAATAATGAAATTCCTAACGGACATAAAAAAGCAGAAATATTCAATAACCACTACATAAACTTGACTGAAGATAGCTTCGCGTATGATAATATTAAAAAACGGAAAATATTATCCACAATTGACCCTGTCCCACATTCAATGTTTCTTGAACCGGTAACATTAGCAGAGACAATTAATATTATTCATTTATTAAAAAATTCAAATTCTTGTGGATATGATGAAATAACAACAAAGGTATTAAAGTTTTGTATTCTGTAAGTTGTATTCTGATGCTCTCAAACACTATTGTTAAACCTATTTATAAAAATAAAAATAAATCTGAAGTTGAAAACTATCGACCAATCACATTACTATCAATTTTCGCTAAAATATTCGAGAAGGCTATGCAAAAGAGATTGTTAAACTTCTATAAAAAAATTTATGTCTTGACTCCGGAACAATTTGGCTTTCAGAAAGGTAGGTCGACTTCTCTTGCATGCTTTAACCTAATTCATAATGTTATTTTAGGTCTCGATAAAAAACAGCATACTACTGTACTCTTTTTCGATATGTCCAAGGTGTTTGACTTTGTGGTGCATGAAGTACTACTAGACAAATTAGAAAAATACGGAATTCGTGGGCGTTGTCTTTCTTGGATAAAGTCCTACCTAGACAATAGACAACAATGCGTGGAGGCTAATAGCATGAACGACGCTAATGTAGCTGTAGCAGATCGCTCGAGCTATAAAATCAATAAATTTGGCGTACCTCAGGGCAGCGTGTTGGGCCCCATTTTATTTTTGATATACATCAACGAATAAAATGTTTACTAGAAAAAAATCAACCAGTCTCAGGAAGCTCGAGTGGGATTCGAACCCACGACCTTTGGATTGCCGGTCCACTGCTCTAACCGCTGAGCTACCGAGACCCCAGAAGACTCGCTGAATTTTTCCTAGTAGTTTGATTACGCTGCAAGCCAGCGGTATTTACGTCACTGTGAAGTCTACCCTCACATTCGAAAGAAATACTATTGCAAGTATTTAACAATCGAAAAAGACGTAATTGCTTATAAATATCTTTATTATTGAAATTTTGCATTCACAATGCTATTTAGATAACGGATAAAATGTTTACTAGAAAAAAATCAACCAGTCTCAGGAAGCTCGAGTGGGATTCGGACCCACGACCTTTGGATTGCCGGTCCACTGCTCTAACCGCTGAGCTACCGAGACCCCAGAAGACTCGCTGAATTTTTCCTAGTAGTTTGATTACGCTGCAAGCCAGCGGTATTTGATAACTACTTGCAATAGTATTTCTTTCGAATGTGAGGGTAGACTTCACAGTGACGTAAATACCGCTGGCTTGCAGCGTAATCAAACTACTAGGAAAAATTCAGCGAGTCTTCTGGGGTCTCGGTAGCTCAGCGGTTAGAGCAGTGGACCGGCAATCCAAAGGCCGTGGGTTCGAATCCCACTCGAGCTTCCTGAGACTGGTTGATTTTTTTTCTAGTAAACATTTTATCCGTTATCTATATAGCATTGTGAGTGCAAAAGGACAATGGCAGGGTACTATGGAGATTTTGTACAGGCCTACAATTTTCATGTTTGGCAATGAGACTTACACATTTGGTAGATTATATTATTGAGAATTACTATATAAATTAACAGAATTTTAAATGTTGGGGTTTAAAAGTTATATGTACTTGTATTTCGATATTTTTTTAAGGTCATGTTTTCCTGTATTTGATTGACATTGACAGTTGAGTGACAGGGAGGGACGGACAATGATTCTGACAGTAACAAATTAAATAATTAATCTGAAAAAATGTACGTTTGCGCCTTGATTGATCTATAGATCAATCGTGAATCGAACTAAAATAGGTAGGTAATTAAGTAGTGCATTTCAATATTAATTATGTAAGTACCTATGTATTGTTAAGCCCGAGTTATAGATTCTAGAAGATAGATAGGAATATAGGTTAAGTACCTATCAGGAACTGCTGCGACTGTGATTATTCAGATCTTTGTGCTTGATTATTTAAAACACAAAAAGAAACTACCCATCTGTGTTTTGATAAATAACAGCAAAATACTTAAAACATGATGAAAGTCATAGATGTAAACAATAGAAGTAGGTATACACGTTCCCACTTTAGTAGGTAGTTTAGTTAGCAACATTAAGTTGAAATCATCTCCTATCCTACATATTTATTATTATAAATGCGAAAGTGACTTGTTTGTCCTTCCTTTACGCCCTAACTAAGCTAACAATTGACTTGATCTTTGGCTTATAGATTTTGAAAGAACGAAAAGTAACATAGACTACTTTTTATGCCGATATTCCTATAGGAACGCGAATCACGCGGGTGAAACCACGGGCGGAAGCTAGTGGTTAAAATAATTATCTCTGAGATAGGAATGTTAGTCTACTAGGTACTGCTCAGAATGCATACTTACTTATATTTACAGTACAATCGAGGTTCCTTCCACTAGATACTACTAATAAATTACTTCATCAAAGGCAAACAATATAATATAATCCTAAAAAATATGATGAAAACATTTTAAATAAATCAGAAACTCGACTGGTCTTTCTACAGGGAAGTTTCACAATTGTACATACACACAGACGAGTAATGTTTTTCCATATTAGCATTTGCTCAGTGGAAATAAATAATAGTTTAGTTTGGTCACATATTTAATATTAAATTATAAAGTAATTAAGGGCACTCTTAAAATAAAATCATAGAAAAGTGGAGCAGGTCTAGTCATGCCTTCATGGCGAGCAAATCTGTGAGCAGCACCCAACAGTTCGTAGCCCCACAATGCAGTTAAAACTCTGGCTGTCCACTTCTACGTGAAGCTCTTTGAGCTCGGAGCCAGCAAGGAACACAAGCTTTATTTTCTGAAGAAAGCTGAAATAAACAATCACAATTAAAATACAAAAGTAACAGAGTGTAAAGTAAATATTTTTTAATCTTACACCAATTAGCCTAGCCCGCTGACCTCTCTATAATACAAGAATGCTGACCTAAATATTTACTATCTTGGGTGTCTAAGGTAACAAATTGATAGTTTAAGTAGGTCAGTGGCCTAGCCCCAAAGTAAGTACTGTAAGGCTTGTGATATGTTATACTAGGCCAATGGGCAAAAATGCAGTAGTAATAACAGTGGCGAGGGATGTGTTTGGGGAAATACGGCGCCTTCGCCGTTTAAGCCGGCCAAGAATTTACAAATCAGACAATAAAAAATATGGAATGTTTAACTCATTGGTGGCACTAATTACTGACATAATTATTAAGATCTGCATGGTGGATCCCTGGAGTGGGATTTCTTACAGGGAAGCCGATGGGAATCGGAATGTATGGTATATATATGTATTTAGTAGAATTATTATTAGGTAAATAGTCATGACGTCAGGTACAGGTACTGAGGGGCCTCCGGTACCCTCACTGGTCGGACGAAACACAACAGCACCAAGTGCCATTATTTCACGCCGAATATTCGTGAGAGGGTGGTATTACACCAGGCGAGCCGGCCCAATGCGTGCTGCAACGCAGCGTGGCTCTACCACTCAGTCAGTGTCACTCATTTAGCACCACCCAGGGATCACGTGTAGGGTCTCAAGGGTAAACCTACGGACGCGAGCAACTTTGACCCCCAAAATATATGTAAGGTGTTACCTCTCGTGATCTTATGTTAGTAATCCTTTATTCCTCTTCATTTGGCTCTTGAAAGACACTCTTCGTCTGCTCGTTCTTAAAATAGAACGTCCACATACAACACGTCATGGCGATGGCCAACATGCCTTGTAGTTTTACTTTCAGATGCAATAGAATGTGTTGCCAATTCCCAGGAAGCATGACAAATATAATCAGAAGGTGTTGCCTAAAACAATAAGAGCATGGATGAAGTTTATTAATTGATCAACAAAATAGTAGAACATTAGTAGTAACAGATACAGAGGTGCATTGCTGCACCACGTATGTACCATGTGTTCTCGGTTTAGATGTCTAAAATGGTTGACGACATATTTCGTACTATGTACGACTTACCTCTCAGGGATATGATCAAAAACGAATAGTAAGGCTTGACTCTCGTTCGTCAGTAAATGCCGCCTGATGCGATCCAATCGAAATGCATTGCATGCATACTCGACATTGTGATGGTAATGTATCACCTAATCAGACAATAAAGCTATCACGAAAGTGCAGTTATAAGTACTGCGCAAGCACAACACAATATTGTTTGTGTTCATTTCATTATCACATTCACAAAACAAAGCGGCTTTTCGCAAAATAAGTAAGAATAGGAAGGAACTTTTAAAAACAAGTTGACCAAAAGCTCAATGATTGACATTGACAGTGTTGCAAGTAGTTTCATTCGTCTTTTTACGAGAAACAAATCGATAAGAAAATCAATCTTATAAATATCAAAAGTAAATAATCAACCATTTTAAGATAAAAAGTGTGTAATTGTATAGGTTTAAGCTCGAAAATAGTTGCAGAAATAAGTTTTTAATCGAAACTAGATTAACAAATAAGACCTAATTAGCTATTTGAGAATCGATTTCAAAATCGATAAATCGATATTTTTATGCCAGGCAACTCTGACAGCAGATTTTCGTTTTGCGTATCGTATCTGCTAGTTGAAATGCGTTTCGTTATTAGTTTTAGTATTATTATTTCGCATTACGATTTTTCTTTTCCCCGGACTTCTAAAAATATAACATTTACTGGAAAATAATGAGAAAAAATTAAGGAACCAACTATGCAAAAATGGTTTCAAAACATGAAAATTGTGAGGTTGTACGCCAGTACGCGTTCTCCTTTCAATAATAAAGATATTTATAAGCAATTACGTCTTTATCGATTGTTAAATACTTGCAATAGTATTTCTTTCGAATGTGAGGGTAGACTTCACAGTGACGTAAATACCGCTGGCTTGCAACGTAATCAAACTACTAGGAAAAATTCAGCGAGTCTTCTGGGGTCTCGGTAGCTCAGCGGTTAGAGCAGTGGACCGGCAATCCAAAGGTCGTGGGTCCGAATCCCACTCGAGCTTCCTGAGACTGGTTGATTTTTTTCTAGTAAACATTTTATCCGTTATCTAAATAGCATTGTGAGTGCAAAAGGACAATGGCAGGGTACTATGGAGATTTTGTACAGGCCTACAATTTTCATGTTTGGCAATGAGACTTACACATTTGGTAGATTATATTATTGAGAATTACTATATAAATTAACAGAATTTTAAATGTTGGGGTTTAAAAGTTATATGTACTTGTATTTCGATATTTTTTTAAGGTCATGTTTTCCTGTATTTGATTGACATTGACAGTTGAGTGACAGGGAGGGACGGACAATGATTCTGACAGTAACAAATTAAATAATTAATCTGAAAAAATGTACGTTTGCGCCTTGATTGATCTATAGATCAATCGTGAATCGAACTAAAATAGGTAGGTAATTAAGTAGTGCATTTCAATATTAATTATGTAAGTACCTATGTATTGTTAAGCCCGAGTTATAGATTCTAGAAGATAGATAGGAATATAGGTTAAGTACCTATCAGGAACTGCTGCGACTGTGATTATTCAGATCTTTGTGCTTGATTATTTAAAACACAAAAAGAAACTACCCATCTGTGTTTTGATAAATAACAGCAAAATACTTAAAACATGATGAAAGTCATAGATGTAAACAATAGAAGTAGGTATACACGTTCCCACTTTAGTAGGTAGTTTAGTTAGCAACATTAAGTTGAAATCATCTCCTATCCTACATATTTATTATTATAAATGCGAAAGTGACTTGTTTGTCCTTCCTTTACGCCCTAACTAAGCTAACAATTGACTTGATCTTTGGCTTATAGATTTTGAAAGAACGAAAAGTAACATAGACTACTTTTTATGCCGATATTCCTATAGGAACGCGAATCACGCGGGTGAAACCACGGGCGGAAGCTAGTGGTTAAAATAATTATCTCTGAGATAGGAATGTTAGTCTACTAGGTACTGCTCAGAATGCATACTTACTTATATTTACAGTACAATCGAGGTTCCTTCCACTAGATACTACTAATAAATTACTTCATCAAAGGCAAACAATATAATATAATCCTAAAAAATATGATGAAAACATTTTAAATAAATCAGAAACTCGACTGGTCTTTCTACAGGGAAGTTTCACAATTGTACATACACACAGACGAGTAATGTTTTTCCATATTAGCATTTGCTCAGTGGAAATAAATAATAGTTTAGTTTGGTCACATATTTAATATTAAATTATAAAGTAATTAAGGGCACTCTTAAAATAAAATCATAGAAAAGTGGAGCAGGTCTAGTCATGCCTTCATGGCGAGCAAATCTGTGAGCAGCACCCAACAGTTCGTAGCCCCACAATGCAGTTAAAACTCTGGCTGTCCACTTCTACGTGAAGCTCTTTGAGCTCGGAGCCAGCAAGGAACACAAGCTTTATTTTCTGAAGAAAGCTGAAATAAACAATCACAATTAAAATACAAAAGTAACAGAGTGTAAAGTAAATATTTTTTAATCTTACACCAATTAGCCTAGCCCGCTGACCTCTCTATAATACAAGAATGCTGACCTAAATATTTACTATCTTGGGTGTCTAAGGTAACAAATTGATAGTTTAAGTAGGTCAGTGGCCTAGCCCCAAAGTAAGTACTGTAAGGCTTGTGATATGTTATACTAGGCCAATGGGCAAAAATGCAGTAGTAATAACAGTGGCGAGGGATGTGTTTGGGGAAATACGGCGCCTTCGCCGTTTAAGCCGGCCAAGAATTTACAAATCAGACAATAAAAAATATGGAATGTTTAACTCATTGGTGGCACTAATTACTGACATAATTATTAAGATCTGCATGGTGGATCCCTGGAGTGGGATTTCTTACAGGGAAGCCGATGGGAATCGGAATGTATGGTATATATATGTATTTAGTAGAATTATTATTAGGTAAATAGTCATGACGTCAGGTACAGGTACTGAGGGGCCTCCGGTACCCTCACTGGTCGGACGAAACACAACAGCACCAAGTGCCATTATTTCACGCCGAATATTCGTGAGAGGGTGGTATTACACCAGGCGAGCCGGCCCAATGCGTGCTGCAACGCAGCGTGGCTCTACCACTCAGTCAGTGTCACTCATTTAGCACCACCCAGGGATCACGTGTAGGGTCTCAAGGGTAAACCTACGGACGCGAGCAACTTTGACCCCCAAAATATATGTAAGGTGTTACCTCTCGTGATCTTATGTTAGTAATCCTTTATTCCTCTTCATTTGGCTCTTGAAAGACACTCTTCGTCTGCTCGTTCTTAAAATAGAACGTCCACATACAACACGTCATGGCGATGGCCAACATGCCTTGTAGTTTTACTTTCAGATGCAATAGAATGTGTTGCCAATTCCCAGGAAGCATGACAAATATAATCAGAAGGTGTTGCCTAAAACAATAAGAGCATGGATGAAGTTTATTAATTGATCAACAAAATAGTAGAACATTAGTAGTAACAGATACAGAGGTGCATTGCTGCACCACGTATGTACCATGTGTTCTCGGTTTAGATGTCTAAAATGGTTGACGACATATTTCGTACTATGTACGACTTACCTCTCAGGGATATGATCAAAAACGAATAGTAAGGCTTGACTCTCGTTCGTCAGTAAATGCCGCCTGATGCGATCCAATCGAAATGCATTGCATGCATACTCGACATTGTGATGGTAATGTATCACCTAATCAGACAATAAAGCTATCACGAAAGTGCAGTTATAAGTACTGCGCAAGCACAACACAATATTGTTTGTGTTCATTTCATTATCACATTCACAAAACAAAGCGGCTTTTCGCAAAATAAGTAAGAATAGGAAGGAACTTTTAAAAACAAGTTGACCAAAAGCTCAATGATTGACATTGACAGTGTTGCAAGTAGTTTCATTCGTCTTTTTACGAGAAACAAATCGATAAGAAAATCAATCTTATAAATATCAAAAGTAAATAATCAACCATTTTAAGATAAAAAGTGTGTAATTGTATAGGTTTAAGCTCGAAAATAGTTGCAGAAATAAGTTTTTAATCGAAACTAGATTAACAAATAAGACCTAATTAGCTATTTGAGAATCGATTTCAAAATCGATAAATCGATATTTTTATGCCAGGCAACTCTGACAGCAGATTTTCGTTTTGCGTATCGTATCTGCTAGTTGAAATGCGTTTCGTTATTAGTTTTAGTATTATTATTTCGCATTACGATTTTTCTTTTCCCCGGACTTCTAAAAATATAACATTTACTGGAAAATAATGAGAAAAAATTAAGGAACCAACTATGCAAAAATGGTTTCAAAACATGAAAATTGTGAGGTTGTACGCCAGTACGCGTTCTCCTTTCAATAATAAAGATATTTATAAGCAATTACGTCTTTATCGATTGTTAAATACTTGCAATAGTATTTCTTTCGAATGTGAGGGTAGACTTCACAGTGACGTAAATACCGCTGGCTTGCAACGTAATCAAACTACTAGGAAAAATTCAGCGAGTCTTCTGGGGTCTCGGTAGCTCAGCGGTTAGAGCAGTGGACCGGCAATCCAAAGGTCGTGGGTCCGAATCCCACTCGAGCTTCCTGAGACTGGTTGATTTTTTTCTAGTAAACATTTTATCCGTTATCTAAATAGCATTGTGAATGCAAAATTTCAATAATAAAGATATTTATAAGCAATTACGTCTTTTTCGATTGTTAAATACTTGCAATAGTATTTCTTTCGAATGTGAGGGTAGACTTCACAGTGACGTAAATACCGCTGGCTTGCAGCGTAATCAAACTACTAGGAAAAATTCAGCGAGTCTTCTGGGGTCTCGGTAGCTCAGCGGTTAGAGCAGTGGACCGGCAATCCAAAGGTCGTGGGTTCGAATCCCACTCGAGCTTCCTGAGACTGGTTGATTTTTTTCTAGTAAACATTTTATTCGTTGATGTATATCAAAAATAAAATGGGGCCCAACACGCTGCCCTGAGGTACGCCAAATTTATTGATTTTATAGCTCGAGCGATCTGCTACAGCTACATTAGCGTCGTTCATGCTATTAGCCTCCACGCATTGTTGTCTATTGTCTAGGTAGGACTTTATCCAAGAAAGACAACGCCCACGAATTCCGTATTTTTCTAATTTGTCTAGTAGTACTTCATGCACCACAAAGTCAAACACCTTGGACATATCGAAAAAGAGTACAGTAGTATGCTGTTTTTTATCGAGAGCTAAAATAACATTATGAATTAGGTTAAAGCATGCAAGAGAAGTCGACCTACCTTTCTGAAAGCCAAATTGTTCCGGAGTCAAGACATAAATTTTTTTATAGAAGTTTAACAATCTCTTTTGCATAGCCTTCTCGAATATTTTAGCGAAAATTGATAGTAATGTGATTGGTCGATAGTTTTCAACTTCAGATTTATTTTTATTTTTATAAATAGGTTTAACAATAGTGTTTGAGAGCATCAGAATACAACTTACAGAATACAAAACTTTAATACCTTTGTTGTTATTTCATCATATCCACAAGAATTTGAATTTTTTAATAAATTAATAATATTAATTGTCTCTGCTAATGTTACCGGTTCAAGAAACATTGAATGTGGGACAGGGTCAATTGTGGATAATATTTTCCGTTTTTTAATATTATCATACGCGAAGCTATCTTCAGTCAAGTTTATGTAGTGGTTATTGAATATTTCTGGTTTTTTATGTCCGTTAGTAATTTCATTATTTTTATGCTTTATGCTCGAAATAAGCGATTGCGGAATTTGCGTTTCAGCTTCATCTTTAATTAATTTCCATGACGCTTTTCAAATATTCTGGCTATGCTGAAGATACTTGTTGTTGTAATTTTTTTGTGCAGTTGTTATACATTTTCCTAATATTTTTGAATATTTCATATAAGTTTGTTTATTGTAACTGGTTTTTTGTTTATAAAATTTGAAACGGAGCATTCTTTTAACTTTTGAGCCAATTTTTAAGCCCTTGGAGATCCATTTCGGTTTTGGCTGCATACTTTTAATTTTAATTTTTAATTTTGGGAAACAAGACTCATAAAGCATGCAAAAAATTTCATGGAACCTATCAAATGCTGCATTCATGTTTTTTTCACTGCATACATCGGAAAACGATAGAGCCCGCATATACCCACGAAACTTCAATAGGTTTTCAATACTATAATCTCTCTTGTGTGTGAACCAATATCTGACACTCTTGTTTTCTTTTATAGGAAACGTTATCATTTGCGCGGTATCGTGATCGGACAAATACAGAGGCAAGGCCACACCAGAAGTTAATTTTATATTACTTATAATGTTGTCGATGCAGTTATTACCCCTAGTAGGTTCATTTATGTGTATACTTAAATCAAAATATTTGCACACGTCCCTGAAGTGTTGAGATGCTTTGGAGTCCACCAAAGTATTTATGTTAAAATCTCCAGCTACTATTTTTTTATAGGACATGTATTTTTTAAATAGTTCGTGTATAACTGCTTCTAGTCTGGTTAAAAACGAATGAGCATGTCTATTATGTGAAGTGTATACACAAAGGATTATTATTTTATATTTAGGGATGCTCACCCCACAACATCCAAACACACCAGGTAACAAATACTTATCGAATGATTTTATTTCCTGACAAGTTAGATCCTTTCTTAGTAAGATGCATGTGCCACCGCGGTTTTTCATCCTTGAATAATTTGCGGCTAATTTATAATTGAGGAATTTAGCTTTTTTTTCCTCACCCTTTTTTATGAGTGACTCTGTAAAGCACAGAGCATCAAATTCTAAATTATGATCCTGTAACTCAGAGATCGCTATTTCTACGAAATCCCTTTTAGAGAGCACACCCGCTATGTTGTGGTGTATCAATTTAAAACAGTTTGAATTTGTGTTTACCGCGCTAAGATTAGGTGTTTTGTTGTTAGGAACGAAAAAGATTGTTTTTGTTGTAGGTTTTTAGGTTTTCTTTTTGAGTTGGCCAAAAGTAATCTAGTATATATGTCTGCTTGTATGTAGGTAGCTGATACATAGCTTTGCTATCTAACTTCATACTCGGTTTACTACTGCCATGTATATGTTTTCTAATGAAGGAGTAATTCAAGTATGTTTTCTTATAATGCATATAATCTATTAACAAGTTAAGACCATAGCACATATTTTTTAAGGAACTATTGTAATAACAATAATATCTAGAAAACGGCAATTTTTAAATTTTTTACGTAGTATTTGTAGTTGCTTATTAAGTAATTCAGTATTTACATGTTTGCTATTGATAACGTGTATAACGATGACAGTTGTTTGTTGTAGCGATTTAAGTGTGTTATATAATTCTGATACAGTCACTATAGGGTCGCTATCATTTTCACCTACACACAGAATCACCTTGTCGTTCATGTTTATCTCTAAGTTAGTACATGTTTTCAGGATTTTTTCAGTGGGTGCGAATGGTTTTATAATAGCTGAAATTTGGTAGTCTTCGTTCCTTTGATTTATTCTCATTTTCTTGAGTTCAGCTGCCATACCAGTACATTGTTGTGTTCCTATAATGGCAATCTTCTGTTTAGAAAAGGGAATCGCCTCGTTATTGTTTGTTATGATTTCAGGAGCACTGGTAGGAGATTTTGGGTCTTTTTTCCTTAGCTTGATATTAAGTTCTTCAACTTGAGCTTTAAAATTATTAATATCGTTTTTTGCTTTCAATAATTTCTCTTGTGTATCTTTAATTTTATTTTGTAAAAACATGAGAAGTTCAAAATTCTTGTTTTCAGTGTCACTCAAACATTCTGGAGGAGTACATGATGTGCGTCTGGGTCCACGACTTCTCAATGGAGTGAAAGTTTGCACGTTTTTGGTACCCTTCTTCTCAATATTTACTTTATCAATGGGTGTTCTACATATGCTTTTTAGTATTTCCTTATTTAATCTATGTATTTCTCTCTTGAATTCATTATTTTCAATTATTGTATTTTCCAATTCAACTTGTGTACTTGAGAGATTAATCTTTAGTTCAGTTATCTCGTTTTTCATTTCTTGCATATCATTATTGAGTAAAGACACATTGAGTGTTGAAATGTCTTCGCTTTTAGATAAAAAATCCGTATAGGTATCTTCAAATGTTTCCTCACTGTCAATGCCGACAGATTTACACGATACTGGTGATGAAATAGAATTGTCAGCTTCTGTGTTGCCGGTTAAACTTGGTAATGTTATCCCTTTAACGATTAACGAGCGACAATTGCATTTCCACTCTTGTTTTTTTTTAGGTTCCATTAATCTATACAGTTTTTCCGAGTAACCTATACAATGGAAATCGTAGTTTTTTACACCTAGAACACAATATAGTTTCCCTTTGTTCCCTGCTTTTCTTGCACTTTTCGCATATGACAGACTTTCTGCTTTCTTTCACTTTGCTAGCCATTGTTATGGTTTAGTAGATCGTTTACAAAATATAGTTTTATTCGGCCAAATCAACTTATCTTTTGCACTTTTCGCAAATTGTGAAATTCATTAAATAAAGTTTAATTTATAATGCAACAAAAGTAGCACTAAATCGTAATGCCAAAGGTTGTGTTAAAATAAATATAAAAAGTTCAAAGACGTTCACTAAGATTTTTGTGCGATAGGCGAAACGAGTCCTTCTCTACTACTGTTGCACTTGTCACGAATAATAATCACTTTACAGTTCAAAATAAAATTACATAAAAATAAAAATTTCAAACTAAAAATCAAGGTTTATGTAAAAAAAAGAGAATAAAAAATTAAAAGTTAAATTTGTTCACTGAGATTCGATCCCAAGGATCGTGTGCGTGAGGCTCTTCGAGTCCTACGCTGTCACCGATGGACCACCGCAGCCTTTTTAACAGCGGCGAATTTTTAAGTTCGTATCCGCTTTGCGTTCTCAGTTTTACGTCGTCGTCGGCTAGTTGTCGTGATGAAGTATATGCTTCGATTGATGAAGAGTCAACAGCTGTATTACCACTACACTGTTTAAATAATTCACTGGTCACTGTTCTTAGTACAACAAGAATCGATTTATTTTTGTTGATATCACTAAATCGTTCATATATTTGAGCAAAATGTTTTCACAGTTCGATTTAATACACGTTTAATTTTCACTAGATGTAGAAATAAGTTTATTGAGGTAACTTTTTACTCTTACAATGATTTTTTGTCGTACGGAGCCACTTTTAACACAGCCGCTCGGGTGCGGGGAGCGCGGCGGAGGATCGTCTGCCCATCTTGCCGCAGAATGACCGACGTATACACTCACTCACGACTATTATCCTCAAAGAATTAAGTTACAGACTAGGCAATAAGGAGAGTCAATGCGCTGCCACAGTTCACGTTTCACCAAATATCGTCTCACGCTAAGCACATAGCGTGATAAGTGGTGGATTCATTGCCGCTTTTTGCTGTTGCATGTATGAGCGGTCAGTGTGGTCCGTAACTCGCCTTTTACAACACCCAAGATGAGAGCTGGGTTGGTAGCAAGATTATAATAATGACTCGCCGCTGCACAGCTATTTGCAAAAATACTTTATTTAGATCTCTTAGGATGCACAATCAGGGAGAAGAACGGAAGAGGTGGGTTCGACTCCTACCTGAAGTAGTAGATTTTTTAACGTTTCATTGTCTTTAAAATTTCTTTCATAAGAATGAACTTTTGACAAAGTTATTTGTCAGTCGTCAATATCTGAGCCCTGAGATTGTAAACTATATTTGTTCCACATACATCGAAATAAAAAAGTACTCGCGTTTATTAATTTTACTTTTTATATTACATTTCAATGTCGTGTTCGGAAAACAATAATTATAATAAAATAAAGTTGTGTTTTTGTCCACAGGTAATGGCAGTACGATAATATTTATGGTAATAGATTATATTAGCGCATCCGGCCACGGAGTCATTGACGGTAACATTCATCACATCAGTCATTTGTAAATAGTTATTATATAACATATTATTATATTATGAGAACTTATCCGTCGTTATGATTATTTCCTTACCGGTTATTTTTTTCCACTGTATGGTTGATTCATGGAGGGTTAAACCAATAAATAATACCTTAAGGCTGCTTTTCTGAGACTCAAGAGGTTAATAAACACTCAATTGATCGAATATAATAATGTCTTCATTGTTTGCTGTTCCCATACAATTTCTAAAGAACAATAACGTTTTGACAGTTGCTAAAAAGTTTCTCTATTGACTTTTATTCATTTTGTTGTCGCATCAAAAATAGTTTTTGTTTAAGCAGTTTTGATTCCATAATTTAAATGCTTAAGCCCAGTCCTGTGACATGTGACTTATTTTGTGTTAGTACCTATCCCATTGGTTTATTTCCTCATGGTGTTGTCGTGCAGACTAGGATGGTGCCAAGGTTTATTAATTTAGAGTTTTTCAACGTGGTCATTTTTTAATTAATTATGAAATTTAATTTTGTGTTAGTGACTGCAACGCCCATCTCATATACCATTACCAAGAAGGTTGTAAATCATCATGTCCATTTACACATGAGGCACAGTCGAGTTTCTTGTTGGAATTTTCAATTCAAGTTTCATGTGGTATAAAATGTTATCAAAACAATTTTCCTGTACATTAAAACAGAACTCTGCAAAAGCATTACAGTAGAGGATAGGGGCTAGAATAGGGTGTAGAATTTTGACTTATTAAAAAAGCTTTTGAGAGTGAACATCTCACATATAAACTGTTTTCCACTTAGCTATTTTATTTTCTTGCTAGACACAAATACTATTTATTTATATACATTTAAGGCAACATTAGTGGTCATCAGCGGTAAAATAAAATTGGATCTAACTTTTATATACCCTATTGTAGAATTACGCAAACTTTACAAACAAAGGTACCTATCTGTCCCTCATAAAACGGACACGATACTTTTTATCGGATTAATCCGACTGGAGGGTAAAAGGTTCATAAATCATTAATTTAATTCTTCAACGATTTACCTTTAAATTTCTACGATTTAGCAGTTGCTAAATGTTATCACTGGGGCCGTAGCCTCGCTCTAACTAAACAAAACAATTATGTTTTGATCCATTTTGTTCTCATCCAGCGACTACCAATAGTGGGCATAGTGAACTGAAGCCACCATTTTGAAAAGACATAATATGTTTCCAATTTTTGCCCGATCAACAGGCGCCAGCAGATCAACCTACCACAAAATGTCAAAATGCTACAGTCAATTTTGATCTCTAAACCATTGTATTGTAATAAAGTATTGTATCTTATAAGATTCTTTATGGTTTAGATTACGATTATTGTATCTTATAAGATACAATATCGATTGGAGAAATTTGACAGTTTTGGATAGGTTTATCTGCTGGCGTGCGTATACTAGCGTCTACTGTGCGATTGGCTGTTTGCATTATTATTCCTGTAAACTGCTAAAGGAATAATACTAGTAAGTAATTTACGTACTGTAAGAGTTAAAGGACTGATTTAGAATGTAGAGGGAACGCTGTGTCCTTCATTCTAACAACGTTTTACACAAATGAGTAATGCTTGTACACGTCCCGAAATAATGATGTCCATGGGTTTAATCTATTACAGTATCGATAATATTTAATATTTACTTGTTTTCTAAATTTTCCGTACGTCAGCGATGGATGACTGTTTTGATGTTTAGATAAGCAAATTGAAGTCTACATTAATCACATAAAGTTCATTTTACTTTATCGCCTAATTGACATCATTGTTATTGACACCACTTGATTCGATAGTCAAGTCCAGTATCGAGGCTTAAATCAATACTCGACTTTATCTCGGCGCCATTACGATTTAATACCAGGTAAGGGCCGAAATTATTAAATTGGAATCGAATGCTAACGCAACCTCTTGAATATTTTTAAAGTCATCATAGTGTATCAAAACTGGACTGAAATACAGTATTATTAAGCCAGAATAAAAACAAAATAAATGTTCGCAAAAAAATCAATTTCAATTTTAGCAGCCTTAATCTTTTCTACTACTGATTTAACAGAAACGTCAACATTATTAATTTTTGTAGTGTATTCTAGAAAACGCTTATGTCCTTTTTTATCGTTCTCTTCTTTGCGGAGGCATGTATGTACTGTCATGAGGAAGCCCGAGATTTCATCTGAGATGTCAATGTCCACCAAATATTTCGATAGCTCATCTTTAAGATTTGCTGACTTCAGACTACCAAGCTCTTCCATAATACGTGTCTCTTTCTGGCTCTATGAACAAACATGAGACCATGGCTAGTCTATGGCCTTAGAGTGTTTGAGTATTCGGTCCCTAGACGTCTCGAATCATCTCATGTCGTAATAATCTTGTGATCACTAAATGACAAATTTTATAAAATTACTGGTTGTATGGACACGTTCATTTTGTTAACCCTATCAACTTTGAACGCTAAAGTGTATCGAATACAACCACCATAACCTAATGAAAGAGCACCTGGATTGAAAGTGTAGGTTCCAGTGGTAGGTTTGAGTCCCGCTCTTAGGAAAGTTTTTTGAAGAGTACAACGCCAATATTACTCATTTAGTTATATTGTTATTACTTTGATTATTTTGTCTCTTATCTTCCTAGAAATAAGAGATAATTCAAAACGTTTAGTAAATGCTGAGTTCAGTCATCTCATCATCGATATAAATTAAAAAAATCAATCGTCTCGAATGTGTGTTCGCGCATTACTAAAAACGGCTGCAACATCTATATGGCTAAATCTTTTTTGTTGTGTTGTCTAATAATAATTGTCAGGACAATATTTGTATAAAAGTTTTTTGGGAATTCGTCTTGGGGTGTTCACGCTGACAAAGTCGCGGGCGGCCGCTAGTCTCTTAAAAAATGTATCACTATAGCGTGTCTAATTAATCTAGATCCATTTTGGTTCAAATAGCATTTTTTGATGCCATTTCAATACGTAAAAATGGTTTAGTTTAAACTTATGTTTGTCTCATACCTGTTTTGTATCAGTTTTACAGACACTCCCGATATCTGACAATTATCACAAAGGAGAATTACTGGTCACTGAACTTATAACTAATAATATGTGACAGTTTTTATTATAATAATATAATTTAAAGATATTTAATTTATGTTTACAAATTGTTAACGGGGATTTGTTATATTATCGTTTATGCGTACAACAATTGTGTTCGATTGAATTTAAATCAGGTTTATTGTCAAACTACCGGCTCAAAGATTATCTATTTATTGAATAGTACAGTCGGCCTCAGAAGTAGCATAACACTTTAGTGCTATGTCATAGGTTTTCACGATCTCCGTGCTCGAGTGGTTAGCGCGCCGGTTCTGTCGTCCTTATCTTTGAGGGGTTCGATTCCCGGTCAGGTTAATTTGGAAATAACTGTTGCTCTTAACTGATTTGGGGTCTTGGTGTTTTCAATGATTATAAGTACCTATGTTTATCCGTTATCTAACCAATTAATTAAGTTTCAAAAGGAGCTTATTTTGGGCTATCCCAAGATAACCCCAACCGTAAAATTGGACACAATTGAAAATCAATTGATTCGCCCGGCGGTCTTATGATCCTTGACCTATTAATAATATAATATAATTGGTGTGAAGTGGTAAAAAGAAAGTTATATTATTACCTACCAAATACTGCGTTCAAAAAATTGGTTGCACGAGCGCGATCACTCCGAGTGAGTTGGTGTGACATCCTACTTCTAAGGCCAACTGTTTTAATTTTTTTTTATTAATGGTAAGGTACAGTTGTATTCTTAATGAAACTGCGGAAAAAAACAATGTAGATATTACTCGGAAACTTTGTGTTGCTCACATATTGATGTCGAATTTGATAAGAATCAATTCAAAATATGGGAGGATCTTTTTATTGATCTGCTACTAAAATATTATTCAGGGCGTCTTATGGCTGGCCCACACAGACGGAAAGTGCTTTAAATATTAAAATAGACTTAACATGGAATTAAATTTACCATTTTGATTTTTATCATAAATATATATTGTATTTTTTACAATAATTAGTCAACCGAACCCATTTAACCGGGCGATATTTTATAAATCTCTGAAACGTAGTTCTTCTTATTTATAAAATTAAAATATAGTTCCGTTGATTGTTATATCTTTAATATTTAATGTACTTTCGCCTTGTATGTAGGTATATGTATAATATTATGTAAGTATTGTTTTTATAAAAAGTAATTCCTTAAGTAAATACTCCTACTTAAGTACTTACTTCCTTTGTTGTCTTAAGAATATCAAACACTGAAGTACTATCTAAATCCAGAATAAAAGCTGTTAGATTATAGGTAATATCAAGGACTGTAATATCTATATCTGTAAAGCCTTTCTATCAATCTGAACGTTTCTAATAACTATGTTTTCTAATTCATTTTCATAAATAATCATTAATGTGTCAGTTAAAGGATCATAGCATAACCCTAAATTAATGTGGGTGTAAGATCCAGTCTAAGATGATAAATACAGGTTGGAAGGAACTAAGGCTGGTGGTAGCGCTCCTATAAAGAATTCTTATTAGGTTATTATCTTAAATTAAAAGCAGACAGTGGGTAATAGTGAAATTAAAAGCAGTATTCTGATTCGAGGGTCACCATGAGGTAGAAACTATGTTCAATATGTGTTTTCCTGATCCGCAAAACGAGTGTGTGCTCTGCCTGATGAAACTGCCACCGCAGCCCATGGTAGTTAAAAGAGTCGAGCGTTTATATTGACTTTATCCATTTTAACCTTTGATCGCATATAAAAACTGATACACAATCCAATACCATAACGTACCGGAATTGTGGCAGCTTTACATATACGTTTGACGTATATGTGCCTTACTAATAAACAGAGAATAAGGTCGGAATAGTTATTCCGTATTTTATTTAACGCTGAAATTACGTTTACATGAGAGGAACAAAACACGGAATAACTATTCGTAGCCTAGTCTTTGTTTATTTGTAGGGCAGTATGTGTTTTGGCAGAATAGCAATATTTGAAGGAGCACGTTGTCGTGCTGACTCTTAACTCTACCAAACGAAAAGAGTACCGATACATCTCGCTCGCTAGATAAGCTTTCTTTTTATGCGGACGTTTTGTGTATGTAGTTTTTATGTGCGTGATCGTAATTTAAAGCTGTATATTCTAATAATTATATTTCATGTAACACTTGCCATTTTGAATATTTGTAGGGCACTTCAGAGTGGCTATATAGTTCTTTCCACCCTGCGGTATCATTTTGGGTTTAATGTGCTTCCGAAGGGATACTTTTATAAACAATAATTATATGTGTCTCACCTTATTTATGTCTTAAATGAGCGTCTTTCGTTGCTGACTGTATGTAAGCTATGTCTTACACACATTGTCTGCCACACACGAGAAATTTGCGCAAATCATGGTTGCGCGAATTTGCAGTGACGTCTGTTTAAAGAAATTCTTTACGTATGTTGTGTGGCCGCCATCATGGAAACAGGTCAGTGTAGGTTTTGAATTATATTTAATAGTTACAGTCAGCATCAAAAGTAGCTTAGCATATGAAATTTTCAAATGATTGTTACGGTTGAAATGACCAGAATTGTCTGATATAGCTGTTGAGTCAAAAGTACATGACAATATACTTTTGCATTATTGCCTTAACCATTTATTATGAACACAAAAAATGTCATATATTTCTGAAATGTTAAATGATGAGTATGTAAAGACACTTACTTACACGTGACTATTACTTTTGCCACCTTGTTTTTGTTTAGTTACTTTTGATGCTGACTGTACCTATAAATTGGCACGTTCTAACTTTGGTTTATTAAATCGATTTTTCTTAGGCATTATCATTATCATAATCAGTCGCTGTGCCTAGCTTAATCCCGTCAAATGCGATTGATAAAGTAATACCACTCAAATGGTAAACTGTTTTGAGTGTAACTTTTTCATTTAATTACTTTTGTATATGACTTTTCTTAAGCCACGGTCACAATGTATAAACCTTGACTTCGGCAAATTTATTGTAATAAAATTATTATTATATTTTATATAAGGATAAATGTTGTCACGGAACTGTCTTCGAAATTTATTAGGAATAAATTGGTGTAGTGCACCTAGGTATAGAAAGTCCTAACTTGTGCTCACACTCGGGTACCTAGTAGCCCAACATATAAAACTAAGTTAAGACTTAATCGATAAATGGTAATACAATTGATTTGTGCAAAAATGTGCCTATTTAACTACTCTACCATAGGTGTTTTATTTTGAATATAGTTTCAGTTCCTGTAACTTTAAGACACATCTTTTCTTCAGCGTTGTAACACGTTGTATCATACTGTAATGACTAATTGTATATTTTTAGGAAAGACAAGATAAGTAGTGATATAAGAGGAAAGACTTAGTGCATTCGCACACAGCTCGTAGTTATTATTATGTTGCACACTGTGAAGAGCCTATACCTACATTACTATGTAAAAACCACGTTGAGCTAACCCTTTATATTTGCGGAACAAAATGGGGGACACATGTCACTGAGGAAGCCTTCCTCTTCAGTGACATGTGCCCCCCAATTTGTATCCAAGGAGATACACGTGGCTTCTTCTTCTCTTTATTAAGGAATGTTTAAAACAAATAGCGACTAATCACAATTTGTTGTAGCAACGTTTTTTATTGAAATTAAATTTCATAAAGGTGAGAGTGATAAAGAGAAGTGGATTGTGTATTCTATAGAATAAGTAAAGCTGTTGTGTATCAGACGATGCGCTATGACACGTGTCCGTGTGCGAACGTCTAACCTTTTATGGATAATTGCATCACACGTTTCTGAGACAGTTCCATACTAACAATATTTCGGGGAGCGTCGTTCGGTCCGATTTGTACGGAAGGTCCGCTTCTCCCGATATTGTTGGTCTTTGATTTGACCTTATACGTTTTACTGTGATGCTCTATAACATTTTAACGCCTTAGAGTAATGTAACTTTTATTTACGAATAATAAAACGTAATTATTTTGTTGTAATCTTTATTTTGTTTATTGAGATTCCCTGTTATGCACAATTGCATGTAGACATGCGCAAACATTTAGTAATGTACCTACCAAGTTATAAATACAAACTCTGCAATCGTTCTATGGTCACTTGATAAGGGATACGCATACATAGAAAGTAGGTATGCATGTATTCACGTCATTCACGATAGGTACTAGACGGTAGTACCTATCCCATAGCGGAATAGACTTAGCAAACCGTTATCATAAATAAAAAAAACTGGTACAAGGCCCAGGAAAGAAGGATTTAATTAAGAGGCCAACTCAGCTTACCTAAAGATACCCAATTTTGAAAATGTGGTCTAGTTGTTTTAATAAATTAATCATAAACCTGCTCTCGTGTAGTAAGTATAACATTATTAGGTAGGTACATTGAGTATTTCATACTGTTACACAAAGCAAATTCTTTAAAAGATATAGAAGATTTTACAAAATAAACATAAAATTTTGAGCGCTTTATAGTTAAGTCACCCTTCACACTAAAATAACTAAGAGACAAAAATAACTATGTTTACAATCAAGAAATTTAAAAAGCAAAAATATTGAATAAATAAAATCGTTCTAAGTAACAAATACAAAAGTACAAATTCGTTAATAGTTAGTTACATTTAAGAATAGAACAAGAAATTTTATTGACGCTCGCACACAAATTCACAAAATACAACACAATATACTCACAACCTTATTTTTTTTAATACAAAACGGGCGAGCTCCACCCATGAAACTGAACAACTTTCCACAAGAAACCTATGTGCAAAAATGACAAAAAAATTCGACCTCCTCATACAAAACCGTCCGATCAGCTGACTACAATAGTATGGGAGATCGAAATTTTTTTGCCTTTTTTGCACATAGGTTTCTTGGGGAAAGTTGTTTAGTTTCATGGGTGGAACTCACCCCTAATTGTTTTTGTATTAAGAAAAATTAAGGTTGTTTATGAAAAGAAAAATAGCATAAACATAGAGAGGCCTATGATGCGCAGCAGTGGGCTGAGAAGGGCAGGAAATGATGATGATGAGATGAAAAAGAGGTTTTTTTAAAGAAATATAAACAAGAAACAAGTGATGATGATGATGATATAAAAAAGAGTTTTTTTAAAGAAATACACCAAAGAAAAAAGAAACTACAATTAAACTTAAAAATAAAAAAAAACGAACAAAGTAACTGATAGATTCGGTAGCTTTATACAATTTAAAAACTGAAGAACTAGTTATCTTCTCTTCTTTTGCAATACCTACTTTATCGGACGACCGCGTACGGGGAGACCTGGGCGCTGGCCCACATGTTTTGGACGATTCAAAGTGCTTAAATTAGTTTATTGAATAAATATATGTTTTATTTTCAATGAGGGTTGTTCTTCGGAGATCTTCATAGATACACTTGCTAGTAACCAGTAGAACAGCGCACCTAGGAGCGGGAACTCGTCCTCCGTTGGCGGAAGGCACGCCAACGGTGGTGGAGTTACCAAGCCCAGATACGACTGATGATGATGTGACGCATTGACTCCTGGCTCCAAGTTGTTGACGGGTGAATGTCTTCGTTAGCTAGGAGCTAAGGAGCGTTGCCTTCACTCTTGACTGAATTGTTTCACATACACACATAACACAAGATTCGCTTTCCAAAATATAATAAAATAAAAGTAGTACAGAATACACATACTTAGTCATGATTTTATGAAATACTATATTTTATATAAGTAGGTACATGGGGGAGGATAACGTTTAATTATATTTTTAAGACATACTAACAAGCTATTACTAACTGTTATAAAGGATTTTCAAAGTTATAGTTTTTTCTAAATTTTATTTGGCTGTCGCCAAATTCCGCTATCTGCCACGTGCTCGATGTGATGCTTCCTGGAACAAATAAAATATAAACTTTAATAAGTCGCAGATAAAAAAAACAAGAGTGATTCTGAAATAAATGGTTTATACGCAAATTGTCAGATTCGCAAATTGTCAAGTCTTCAGAATTTCTAGTTCTTTAGTTTTAATAATAATTAAAGTCAACTAATTAATAGGTAGAAAATATGCCTATATGACAATTTGCGAATAAACCAAATTAATGTAGAATTTTCTTTTCGACTTCGACTATATTATTAAAAAAGTTGCTACGTATTCCTTGGACTGCGATGCGAACTAACGTATCCATATTGAAAGAGCTCAACATCAAGACGCGGCTATCCTTAGTATGCCGGAAAAGAACCCTTAGCTTCTACGGACATGATTGGTGCGGTCCTCAAAACACAGTCTAGAGAACCAAGTTATTTTTCGGCAAATGTATGGCAGACGAATGGAGCTCAGGGAAGGGCACCTACAAGATGGTCTGACGCAATTAAGAAGGCGGTGGGCGGCAGCATGCAGCGTGCGCTCCACGCAGCATACAACCGCACTGAGTGGAGTTGTGGTCTCTGGAGTAATCTGTGGTCGCGATCCTCAGCAGTGAGGGAACGACTGAGAAGAAGAATAAAAAATTACAGCTTTAGAGTAACGCCTACAAATCATGTTTGGGCAACATTGCTATGATATTTATGAAAGGAGTGTGTGTTACCTTTTAATAGTAACGGCCTGCTTTAGGCCAGCTTGGTGGTTTATGGTCCGATCTCCCCATCCGATGAGGGCCATGTGGGAATACTTAAGCCCAGCAGTGGGACAGTTATATGCTGATGATGAATATGAAAACAAGACATCAGGTAAAGCTGTTAGAAGTCACACTCCGAGAATCGAACCAGATACTTCACTAACAAAAAGTATGCCGTAAGCGACAAGTTCCGGTCGGTAGCGCATTGGACCACCTCCGTGGAAATCGGTTAGTGCTTCCCCTTTAATATACTTACATCACTTTAATAATCAATTACATTTACTGACACGAAACACATGGCCAGCGTCAGACTTAGTTTAAAGGGCGATGCCTATATTTTGGAGGGGGTTAGGGGACTTACACCGGCATTCCACCACATTATAAATACATCTTTCTAAAGATTATTAATTAATTTGGTACTAATTGCTCGCAACCTCCTTTGGAGGGTTTCTTTAAACTGTGCCTGTGAGTTGAGAAAAAAAGGTTGAGGTTGAAGTAAAGGGCCAAGTGCTTATTTTATTAACCATAGTAGGTACCTACCTCCCTAGTATAAAAATGGTTGTGACTAACAGCAAAGACGGAGGATTACTTAGGTACAGTCACGAGCACTAATATGTATACACTTTCAATCTTATTCCATTGTATTAAGAGTATGTTATATTTATTCTTTATTTTTATGATTGAAAACATTTGGCTCGGTTCTTATTTTTAAATTAAATTAAGTAATTTTATTTTCTAATAATAAATTTAAGCAAAGGCAATAAAATCATGGTAATCTTGTTGTTAATAATTCTTCTTAGTGTACCTAAGTGATTAGATTGTTTCTTTTTTATTTTATCGAATTATATACAATAACATAAAATAAATAAGTACTTACTTATAACATTTCTGTGGCAACCACAACTAGGTATACCTAAGTAGTTAGGTACTTTACTATAATAATATTTACACCTTCTGTTTTACTAGAAATAAAGAATAGGTAATAACAGGTACTGTTATTACCTATTCTTTATTCTGTTTATCAAAATGGCAGCGTGCAATGCAAGTGCATTTTTTCCGTCAGTCATTTGAAATTAATTCATTTATTAATGATCGCTGATTGATAAAATTGTTCTATATTGTGATGTACAAGTAGCCGGCAAACTTCTTGAGTATTTGACCTTGAATGCGCAGAAGCGAATTTAAGGTCTCTTTGGTGGTGGGTTGCGGGGCGCGACGGCGGGGGGCATCGCACCGAGCGCGCGAAGCCACGCCATTGGTAAATCAGTAGACCTCCTCCTCCCGCACCGCGTCTTACGTCCCGCTGTCTACCGGATACACTTGCGTGCATTTAAATAGTTATTTTTATAGTTTTTGGTTTTAATTGATTTAATATTTTTTTTTCACTATGCAACGACAACATAACGTAGTTTTAAAAAGACAAGCCAGAAAAATGGTGTTTGATGTATATTGCTTCTTAGAAAGAGATGCAAAGTTAATCAAAGTCAAAATTAAAGTCAATTTTACGATGACGAAGAATAATGTCTACAACCACCTCTGTTTCTGCTGAACCAAGACCTAGCCCTAGCACCAGCTCTAATTTTGCTGGCTTCGACATAATAAAAGGAATATCTGTTTTGCCTCAAGGCTAAATTATTATACTTTGTAAGATTTCTAATACCGAATATTTATTCTTATTTAGTTAAGTAGTCAAATCACAGATTAAAACAAATATGAGAACATATTTACCAGGAACATGTAACCACTTTTTGTGCACGTAAGTGTACATGCGCAATTTTTCCCCCACTACGCCTCTCAATACCCAAGAAGTTTGCCGGCTACTTGTACCTAAGTAGATACTAAACATGCGCAATAGTAAATAGATACTGGAGACAATACTTTTACTTGTAGTAGGCAGTTAGGTACCTATCCCAAATATTGATAGCACAGAAGTTAAAATTCAACTTACCATCTTACTTCTGTGTTATAAATATTTTGGATTAAGTTATAATTAGATAAGATAAGTTAAATTTTAACTTACCTACTTCTGTGTTTCAAATATTTTGGATAGCTACCTAACTACCTACTACTTACAAGTAAAAGTGTAAGTAGTGCTACTTACAGAATTATATTATTAACTTAGTATTGTCTTCAGTATCTATTCACTATTATATGCGTAAGTTTAGTATCTACTTAGGTACATCACAATCTAGAACAATTTTATCAATCAGCGATCATTAATAAATGAATTAATTTCAAATTACTGACGGAAAAAATGCACTTGCATAGCACAGTGCCATTTTGAAATCTACCTCCAGCTGAAGCATATTAATAAATCTGTATTATTGATAGGCGATTTTTCAATAGGTCAAGGATCATAAGACCGCCGGCGGTCGCGAAACAATTGATTTTCAATTGTGTCTGGTTTTACGGTGCTCAAGGATTTAGAAGATATCTGATCTGATAATTCTGTCTGACATTCGTGTTTATACTCAATAAAACAAAATTAAAATCGATCCATTCTTAATAAGAGCAACGATGCAACACAGGTACACAATCACACGTTAGACTTAAACTATCCCTCTTTTTGGGGGGTTCCCAACATGAAATCGAAAATTGTTAAACCGAATGCCGGGACAGCGAAATGGTGTGTCGAATGTTCATAAAACCGATATTATATAGGTACTTATGTATGCCACATCGAATGTCGCGACATCGCATGGCTTGATGTCGAACAATCACTGAACCGAATGATTACACAGCGAATAACTTGAAATCGAATGGTTGTGATATAGATTAATCATGACGTTGAACATATTATAAATAAAGGTAGGTTTTTAAATTGACGAAATAACCAAAATAAATAAATAAAAATATTGATATAAAAGACAGGAAAAGTAGTTAGGTACCTAGGTACTTATGTTAAAAGGAAGCACCTTAGATTAAGCAACACCAAAAAAGTGGGAAAGGGGAGGGGAGAGGGAGGGAGGAGGAGAGGGGGGAACCTAAGGGAGTGGGAGCCAAAGTGCGGAAATACATAGTTCTCAAGATATTTTTATTTTGAGGTTATGTTAGGTTATTTTTTTCGCAGTCGCGACATTCGGTTTTTGACTTTCGATTACATGTAGGGGGGGAACCCCTTTTTGGGGAAAGGTTTTAAAAAAAATTTGAGAAGTGACATTTTAGTGCTACTAGAAATACCTCTGTCACCAAACTCAGTTACTTTTAAAATTCTGGTCAAATAAAACACGATTAGTAAACCAATTTAGTTTTGGTGATAAGTATGATATAGTAGTTACCTAAGTATTTTGTTACCTACTTTTGTAAATATAATATTTTATTTAAGTATTTACATTAAAATGGATAACGATAATAACTATAGATAGAAAGAAATGTTAATTTATCCTATTCCAGTTGACGAACACGACGTGAGACATTGTTAAAATATCAATTTAGCAGCAAAAAAACCACATCTATCTGTATCAGTTAATTTGTTTTCTTAAATTTATTTAAAATTAACCGTTAAGTAACTATATACCCTAATTGCAAGTGGAGTCACGTGAAAATTGCAGTAGGTTATGGTACTACCAGGGAGGAAACTTAATATATACTTCATTACATATTTTTATTGAAAATTATTAGGTACCTACTTAATAATTTTCAATAAAAATTAAGAACCTATTGAATTTCGGTAGTAAATTAGGATGATACTAAAGAATACGCTTTTATATAAGTAAAAGCCTTAATTTATTGTAACAGACACCAATAAGAATCTTATTGTGTAGAAAGTCCGTATCAGTGTAAGAAATAGACACCAAAGGCACTGTCAGCTCAATCACATCGGGCTGTTTATTATACATTGTGTTAAATTAAAAAGTAAAAAACATTACCCCTATCACTGCAAAATTTCACGAAGGCACTAATGCAGAAAACTGCGAACTACTTGTACTTCCGCTCAACCGTTCTGCTACACGGCCCACTGCGCTATCACTTCGATAAAGACAAAAAACTACCGGCGAACTCAAACTTTAACTCTGGAGGCCGACACAGAACCACTGTGCTACGCGAACAACTTAAAAACACTCTCAAAGGGCCCAGACACAGTGACTAGATGGAACACGCCACACTAGCCGTCCCACTTGCGCGTAGCCCGCACCACCCTCGGAAAGCGACTGCGGGAATGCTGGCTATTTGAAATTGAAAAAAGAACTAAAAAGCTGCGCCCGAGTTGGCGGCCATCTTGCTTCAACCGTTAATTTGAAAACTGGCCCTTCTACTGCACTTCGTAGGGCGTAAATTGCTTTAGGTTATTTGGACGTCTCATAGGTCTATCTTGTGGGAATCAAAGTTTTCAAGTTCATTTCTGCTAATTTAATTTCAAGGCGCCTCTTCAATTAGGGTAGTTCTTTGTGTCATTGTTCAAAACACGGGCTTTGATTTGATTTGTTTACGCAGTGCATACGAGTTCCGTTTTATGAAAATGCGATCTACTCGTATAAGTTTTGCAATGAATGACTCTCTTGAAGTGAATAACAAAACACTATAAGTAGGTCAGTACTTATTCATTTAAAATGCAACTACAGTGGCTAGGTTAGTGGCAGTTTATGCTTGTTTTGTATTGGTATTAGGTATTTCGAAAAAGGGTTTGCCGTATAACAACTACCTACATAGGTATTCCCAAGGAAGCTTATTCTTCTCATTAAAGTACCTCTTACATAAATTAAAAATAAACTTTGATTTAAGTTCATAAACATGCACTTTGTAAGACCACTCAATCTTAGAAGTGACTTTATTAAGTGTTTTGTTAGATATCGTCTGTTACTTATAACTTATTCTTAAAGATGTATATAAGCTTACTTTATAAAACATTTGTAAGAACAGTAGTATTATATGCACACTTTATAAGCCTAATTACCCTTGATTCTTAATTAACTTTTATGAATGCATTTTGTAAGATCACTCGATCTTAGAAGTGACTATTGTAAAAGATAGTAAAGAGTACAAGCACGTCAAATGTCTTAGAAACTTAGATAATTGCAATTAGAATTCTAATGCATTGCAAAAAAGTCAAAAGGTGGTCGACCAGGAACTTCCCTGTTTGTCTTTTAGCCTACTTTTACTTTAATAAGGAACCCTAAAGGTTATGAGCAATGGCCGCGTGGATTAAAAAATGTGGTTGAATTTGATTTTAGAAGTGCGGTGTAAATCTTAAACACTGGTAATGCACTTATATTGGTTCTGTTAAAGCCACTATAAGGCATGATTGGTGATAATGGCGACATTTCCATATTTTTCATTTTTTAAATAATATTTTTTATTATTAAAGATACATTGTTGAAATGGCCCGTAAAAATGTTGTGATTGTTATTTCAAAATACTCGATAAAATCGACTTCGCAATTAAATAACAGTTAGTAATGCGTAATAAACATGAAATTATACTTAAACATTTTGTAGGAAAGTGAATTAAACAGGACAGTACATAATGCTTACGTTTTTAATACTCTTCTTATTATTCAGAAAAGTTTCACGAGCACTTGGCAATCCTTTCGGCGGACTGTAATTACATCTGATTACATGTCTTACTAAAAGCTCGCAAAGAGCACTACAAGTAATATCACACTTATAACAGCATTAGTAAGGGTATTATAAGGGTAAATGCCCTTAAAGAATGCCTTTGTAAATCATTTGTAAGTCTGTTTGGTATTATTAAAGCATCAACAAGAATTTTGTAAAATTGAAAATACACTTCTCAAGACCATTTTAAGATATATTTAAGGGTAAATAGACTTATTAAGTGCGCCCAAATCCACACTTATAGCAGTCTATCGGAGTACCATGAGACTGGTAAAATTATACTCTTGGGATGTGTGTAAGAGGAAATTTTGCTAGTTGGGTATGTATCTCGAAATCTTCCGATAGTAAATTAATGGGAGTTCTACTAGAAGCTTTTGTTTGGCCCAGGCTATCTGTTGAAAACATAAAAAAGCATGGCCGCAACTCAAGCCACATCCCATGCATGGCGATCTTTTAGAACTTTTTTGCCATCACACATGGAACGTTGGATTCGTTGTCTACCGTATATTATAGCGTTTTGAATATGCTGTTTCAGGTTTGATAAAACGTTGGTGGCGCGACATTCTTTCCCAGCGCGTTGCTCGCTCATCAGATCACTCAATGAGTCGACTGTGCGTAGGAGGCGATGGTTTTTTATTTCCGATCGACAGTTCAGGTTTTCAATTATGCATGTAACAGTCTATGATGAATAAACGACGTTGGGTAAATAGATTCTATGTAGATGTAGTTACATTGCATGTGACAGTCTATGATGAATAAACGACGTTGGGTAGGTAAATAGATTCTATGTAGACGTAGTTACATTTTTCTCGCTTGTCACTCCTTAGGTTATGTTTCATTGGTGATTTTAAATGAAACATTAATATTTTACTTTGAGAATGTCAACTAAAAATGTATAGTAAACGACGATCCTTTACGGATACTTGTTTATAAGGATGACAAATCTTCTTCGTTAAGTTTGGATGATCGTTTAGCTGTTATTTCTATGCAGCATATTGCGAGTTGCAATTATTGCATTTTAGCGAACTGGCCTCGGTGGTTTATTGAGGTCTGACCTTATTAAAAGGTCCACTTTTCATTTAGGAATAAAATAAGTACTTACTAATGTAAGAAATAAAATATTGCTAACTACCTACTTAGTAACCTGTTGATCGAAGTTAGTAACTTTTGTTTTTACAGCAAAGTATAATTTTTACATATTTTTAAGGTACAGGGTGAGTAAATGGGTCAATGCGCAACTGTTTTTAAATTTAACATTCAACAAAGAATCAACCCTAGTCAATATATATAAAAAATTGCAATATCAACAAGGTGTATTATGAATCATTTATATTTTAATCGAATTGAATATGACAACAATGATATTTGTAGGTATATCATTAGTAGAATTACCAATTTACGACAATTGTAGGTAATCGCCAAAAATCTGAAAGAGTTCTAATAAAATATTATAATTTATTATTATTAGTTATTACCCACCCTTACTGTCCCACTGCTGGGCCAAGGGCTCCCTCCATTTCTTTCACTGTCTATGGGCCTTTGGGTGCATGGGAACGAGCCAGTCCTAAGCTGTAAAATTGTTTTTTTTTTTGTAGAATTGCCAGCACGGCCTTTTTCCTTTCCGCGTTCACCTGACACAACATTCCCAGAGAATGTTCTAAAACAAACACGATTCCAAAGGATTCCTTGAATCATTACAATCGTATTGTAAGACAATAGAGCGCGGTAGGTATTTGTATAATATCACTGGAATCATAGGCCAGCGAGTAAAAAGGGCGTTTGCGTCACTAACCGATCTGATTGTTGTAATGAACTTCAAACAACTCTGGCAATGATTGATTAAAACAGTAACAACGACATTTATTTAAAAAAAAAACAATATTAATGATATTAATCATGGATAACTTCTCATTTTCACCGCGATATTATTACTTTCAGTGAATGTGTCCCGATGTTACTAATTAAGATCTAGAATGAGAGACAGATAATACTTTTATTGCAACAGTTATAAACATTACATTATACACAAAACATAAAAAAACAGGTACGACACACAGTTACCATTTGGTGGTCTTATCGCTTTATAGCGATTTCTTCCAGACAACCAGTCGGATGGAGAGAACTTACACTTTAAAATCAGAGGTGCAAATATTTTAATTTAATTTAATTTTAAAAGGCTTTAATTAATCAAAAACTTCTAAGACTGTTTAGCTACTTTAAAATCAAAGGCGACTTTTACAATAAAATTATGTTATATTTGTATTGTTTTTATTTAGAGTACTACAAACACTCACGACTATTATTCCCTAAGGGATAATGAGGAACACGAACTTAGTCCTCTGGCATAGTCGACGTTTCACCAACTAACAACTGCACATGTGCTCAGCGTGATACGTGGTGAGCCCATCGCTGCTCTATGTTGTTGGATGTATGTGCTGCTATCTGATATTCATATTCATTTATTCACATTAAATTTATAGCAATCAGAACATGTTAGTATAAAATAGATGTTTTAGTGTGCTACAAATTTACCCTTTCAGGGCATTGTGATTTTATAATTAGGCGGTAATAATTATGGTGACAAATTAATATTATAAGCATTACATTAAGTACATTAATAAATTACATTAAAAACAAAGATAAACAATTCAATAAAATTATTAAATTAAAATCAATTAAAGTATATAAATGTTTTATATATTTTGTTTTTTTATAATGTTTTATAATTATTCATACAATATTTATAATTTTTTTCCAAAATATTCTTTTATATTATAGTAGGCTTCAGCAATTAAATTTTTTTTAGCTCATTCTCAAATTTACTGTCTTGGAGGGCTTTTATGTAATTTGACAAATGGTTGTACACCTTAAAAGCCATATAGTATGAACCATTCCTATAAATCGCAAGATGCACTTTGGGTACGACTTTAATATCATTCTCTCTACGGCGAGATACGTATCGACCTTGCTTGTCTCCGATCTCAGGAAAGTAGCGGGCGTGTATTCTGACAAGTCTACCTAACTCAAAGATAGTGAGATAGTGTTTAGTCTTTTAGTCGCCTTTTACGACACCCAAGGGAAGAGATGAGTTTGTAGTAGGTAAATTGTATAGAGGCGCCACTACACAGCGATTTCTTTAATTTTAAATAACTTGTTAATTTTAATATTTAAAAATACTTAAAAGAACCAGGAGTTTTCGTATTTAATCAGAGTTTTAACGCTCGAGGATGGATCATAATTCATAAGTTACACCAGCTATTCACTCATCCAAAGTATTTATTGGTGTAGGACTGTAGGCGTTACTTAGTTCCCGATAAAAATCCGAGCCGTAGAACCTTAGCGCGATTAGAAAGGCTTATCACCGGTGTGTTTGCTCGACTTATCTATTTTTAACAAAAAAAAACATTGGGGTAGGTCGCGACTCGTTGCAGCGTTGTGCCATGAAGGCGGTCGTAAAATAGATCTCCAACAGTTTAAGAATTTCTTCTTGGAAACGGTATAGAGTAAATGGAATACAACGCGACGGCTTGCATGTTCATGTAGGTATTTTGAACGCCAAAAATATGCGTTTACATAAGATAGCGTTAGAGAGCCATATATATTGGACATATAAAAACTACAAATATTTCACTGCATGAGTAGACATCTTTTAAAATATGCAACAGAGGGCCTATATTCTCTTTCTCCGAAACGAAATTTCGGTTATTTTTGTTTGCTATTTATAGCGCATTCCATTTGTAATTTAAAAAAATTTCAAAAATTTTATGTAATATAAATTTCAAACCTAATTTGTATGAACGTTCGGAAGGAAAGGAAACCGCTTAAATAGCTAACGAAAATCGGCCGAAATTTCGTTTCGGAGAAAGAGAGTAGGCCCTTTGGTTATAAGTTAAAAGTCATTTTATTCATTCATTACCATAGTCTATAAAATAATTACCATAGTCTATAAATCTTAATACAATTCCAATGCGATTAATATGTATCGATATTAGGATAAGTAAAGATAATTCCGGAACGCCATCTCGATAATAATTTTGTTCAATCAATTTCCACGCAATTTAATTCCAATGTGGCGCTATTGTCGCTTACAAAAGAGCCATTTGACAATTTTTAGATTTGTTATTGGAAATTGATTAATGCAATTCTGTTTCAAGAGTAGCCTACCTGGACACAGGCCTTTTTCCCACTTGGACCACAGCACATGGAAAGGTTGGGTTGTAAACCAATGGCCCTGTGGTCGGCGGTTTTGTATGGGTCAGTCAAGTTCTAAGTTAGCGCGTCAGGCTAAGTTTTCTTATCGTTTACTAACGCCCTTAGTAAGTAGGTATATAATTTAGATAAAAACGAAAATTATGCTATAACTTATAAAATATAGGGTTGTATTTTGACTAAAGACGATACCTAGTAATACACTTTTAAAATAATGCTGGAAAATTTGGATTTTTCATCAAGTAAATTTTTCGGACGAAGGAGACTAATTAATACTTGTGAGGTACCTACCTACTTTCCTATTTTCATTTAACATGTCATTCTATACCAGTCGATCAAGGGAGATTCCATATTTATTAAGCTTCCTTTTGACACGTTTAGACGGTAGCGAATTTCATGATAAAAGATTGAAGTAATTTTAACATAGGAAATGTCCGCTTTCAGGCCACCCTAATTTGATATTTATCAATCCGGTTGCTGGCCAACCATCCCGGGCTTGGTAGCCGTCCTTAAACGAAAGTGCTGAAGGTCATTTCAGTTCAGTATTACAGGCGTTACGATGACATACAACAAAAAGTAGCTTGTCCATGGCCTTGAGAGGAGTCAACGATCGGAAATGCTCGCATCCGCCGACTGCACTCCGACGTCTCTGTCTCGCGCGAGGCAGTCCGTATGGCCGTCCCGCTCGCGCGTCCGCCGCACCGAGCCGCACCAGCCAATGGGAGGGCGGCGCAGGCGCAGCGGCGCGCATCGTTTGCTCAACTGGATCGCTAGGGGTGTCAGCTTTTTCTAAAGCTCTCACGTGAGCTTTTATTCGTTTTTTGTTTTGAATTATTTAATTGAGTGCCGATGTTAACCTGCATTAACGACGAGCCTGTGGTATTTTAATATCTCATTACTGCGCACAGGTAGGTAAAACGCTCACTTGCCGTTTCTAAGAAAGCACCTGTTCGCTGAAGGCGTGTGATGTAACCCCCCTGTCAGCCCTGACTCAATTTTCTGTCTATTATTATCGGTAAACCATCGTGTTTCGAATGCATAATGATTTATTTTATGCGGCGGCCGCCCGACATAGTATCATCTCATTCGTATTCCGCCGCGGCCGCGTACTTTTGTTTTTCTTCCTCTATCCTTTTTTTACATTTCGAACTCTTTGTATAGACTATTTGCTTTTTGACAAGTGCGCAGGAATTCTTTGGAACAAATATTGTCGGTATGCTCTGAGTTTTTGTCAGCGGCGCGCGGAGGGCTCGAGGGCTCCGCTGGGGCGACACCGCGGCGTCGCCGTCACTACTCGTTTTTAAAAGTCAATGAAATAACCCGTTCCGTTAATCCACGAATACCTGGTGATAGCATTGCGTTCGTCGCAAAGATGGTGCACTGCACACGTCACGTCGTTGTGGACAAAAAAAATGGCGGGCCGTCGCTGATGGTCAGGTGACATTTAAAAAATCATCACTCATTGCAGTCTTCTTTTTAAGCAAAGTATTACTTAACTTTTTGTCGCTATGTATTTCTACTTCTTGTAGGGTCCCATACATAATACAAAACAAATTACAGTCAGCCTCAGAAGTAGCATAACATTTAACCATGTCACACCAACTCGCTCGGTATGTTCACGCTGGTAAAACCATAACGTATGAACGCAATAGTATGACATTGTAATATAGTGTTAAAATATTGTTGAGGTTGACCGCACTTGAATATAGTGAATCTTTCAGTTTTTCACGAACCCAGTAAACATTTAATAAAAAACTCGCGCTCAGAAAGTACTTACTTGTAAGTTGAAATTTTTAAGTAATGTTGTACCTAACTGACAGAAGTACCTATCTCTTAACTGAAGTTATCTATCACGTTATCAGTGATAAATGAAGATGCCAACAATTAATTCATGTATCACGTGACTAATGGCACAGCAAGAAAAGTTGTCAAGTTTTAGATTAATAGTAAAAAAACCGCTCTCATCAGTGGCTGAGACGAGCGTTTTTCAATTAAGCCTTTCCCTGTTTTAACGAATTATTACAAGCGCTAAAGAAATTCCTTTTTGCGAGATCATGCGATGGCGTGGGCCGCACCGGTGGGAATCGCGCACAATCGTGGGACCGCTCTCCCCTCCCCCCTCGCCCCCATGCTAATAATGCGCCAATTACACCGCTACACGTCTGCAGTTCACGTATTTTATGCAGACAGACTGTACTACGGTACAGTCTGCCAGCACATCGCCTGTGTCCTCGGCAGCCATTCCATCCTTATACATTAGCGACATTAAAAAGCATTGAAGAAATTTAACATTTTGTGTTAGCTTGAAGTGCTGGCGTCTGTACCATGTCATACTGACTACTTTGACTTTAGTTGTACAAGTGCGATCGCGATTATTCGCGATCATTCCGAGCGAGTTTGTATGAAAAGTTACTAAAGCGTTAAACTGCTTCAGAGGCCGACTGTACACTGCGGCGAGATACTGGGAGCTCACTTTACAGTGACGATTCCCGAAACCAATCTAGGTGTAAAATTACATTCCTGCACTCTTAATGATAACTGATAAGAGATAAATAAGAAAGTAAAATTATATCTATAATATTAACAGGTAAGTATACTTAATTAGCTTAAATATTCTTTGAAAATTTGTTTTAAAATGTCACGAAACCTGCACTAACAATAATTTCTTTCGACATTTTTCAAAAGTCCATAGTTCAAAAGTCCTCAAACCTCTCTTTGTTCAGGGTCTGCGCTTTGGGCATGCTCCGTCCTTTTCTATCTGTGTATGTTAAAGCGGAACGGCACTAGTTGTTAATGGCACCTGCCCCGAAATTAATTTTACATGGTGGTGTTAATTGATTCGTCAGACACGCACGGGAAATGTTATAAGATCACTATGTTCGACGAAGAGCCGTGCATGTCACAGCAAGTAGTTCCCAGTCATCTTAACAGAGGCCTTACCGCCAACACTTAGAACTGTATCTATTACTCTAATCTTACTATGCAAATTGCCGTACGAATTTTGAATAAACTCTAAGAATATGTATGACGAAAGGTTTAGTTTAATGTGCGGTCGCCAGTGCATGGAGCTACTACCTACATACTACATTTTCAATATTATGTTTAAGTAATTAGTCCTCTTTATGTTTAAGTTAATAAAATGCTGAATAGTGGTATGCTGATGAGCTGTAGACCGTACGCATGTAAAATTTATTTTGTTATCTAACGAGAACTGCTGCCGATAAACTGCATGCGCCGTTTGGCAGACTTTTATTATGTTATATTTTAAGTTTTTCTGGAATTAAAAAAAAGATCAGTATTACTTTAATCTTACTATGCCAATTCTTATAAGAATTTTGCATAAAAATATTAAAGTAAACAGCTCAAAGAGTTGATGGTAAGGAACCAGGTGGGGTTAATTTATCTAAAGTTGGCGGGAAGCTTTACACCGAGTGGTTAATACCACCAAAGTAGAAACGTTTCTTTTGTCGAATCACGGGATCTCTAGTTTTCTTTTCCTACATAATGTATAGAAGAAAAGCTGTTTCTTTTGTTATGACGTAATTCTCAATTCGTCGGGAGCTTTCTCTTTTGTAACATGGTCTTTAGACTTGCAGGATTTAACGTGAAATTGAATTGGAGGATTCAAAGCGTGAGGTCTTCAATATTATTATATTTATACTCGTAATGTTACTTTTGACATTGCGTAAGATACCAGTCTTTAATTTTATTTTGCCCCTGGATATCGAGAGTCGCTGTAGGTAGTTGATTATTATGTTAAATTTTCATTTTCTAACATTATATAAGATTTTTTTTTACTATTTTCTTTTACACTTTATTTTTCTTCTATCTAGTCGGTACCTAAATACTTGATATTAAAAAGCAAATATACACGTCTCGGCACTTGTATTTTACATATCGTGTTGGTTTCAGAATCATCATTGACAAAAAAAATACCTTACTTAAAATTACTTGTAAGAACATATAAAAAAGACTTAAAACTAATTGTAAATATAAAAACTATGAGTTACTTAAGTAAAGTAGGGTACAGACTACGTAGATCAAGTACATAGTATTATGTGAGCTGGATGCCTTTGTCGGTGAAGCCAATTATAATATCATGCCTTATTAATTCTGAATTATCTTGTAAAATAGTTTTAATTTAATCGCAATAAACGGATAATTTAAAATGATTTGCAGTTTGCAGTACATGTTTGTATGTCAAGTTGTTATGTTGATAATTTAAAGCCTCATTCACAAAAAAAAACTTTATAATTATTTTGTATTTGTATTAAACTCTGAAGAAAGCCACACTGATTGAATTGTATTCGTGAGTGCAGGAAACACATTTTTTTACATTATCTGCTTCCGATTTCACTTTTTAAATTGTGTTTTGTTGTAAATTCGATAGACGAATAACTGTTATTATACTATTATGTTGCAACACCATAAAAATGAAAACGGGTCGTTCCCATTCCCATATCGATAACTTCCCGTTTTGTAACCCTTGTGTAACACCTAGAAACAGAAGACGTAGTATAATCATAAACTTTTCATATTTCATACATTTAGTGTATTTTGCCATACTTTGCAGCACTGATCAGTGCGCGGACGCAGTAGAAAGGTTAAATCGATTACTTTCAGACAGCTAGTCAGATGGGACTTTACACACATAGGTACAAATGCTTATATCAATGTATGGTAGTTGACAGGATATGAAGATTGCACAAACGCAGATTGTTGTTATCGCAAGATGGCAGGCGTTAGCCCACCCGCACTCCGTCTGAAGTAATAGCTCAATCGATTTCAATTTAGATACTGTTTTGTAGTCCTTCAATTTATTTCCCGATACAGTTTTATGTAAACTTTGTGGAAAGTAGATTGAGTAATTATCAAAAATTATATAATTAACAAACTTAAATATAAAAAAGTAAGTGACGACCTCCTTGGTAGAGTGGTTTGTACACCGGTTTTCATGGTATCGCCATCTCTGAGGTCCCGGGTTCGATCCTCGGTAGGGTCAATTTAGAAATTATTGTTTTTCTAAATTGTCTCAGGTCTGGGTGTTTTCTATGTATAATAAGTATGTATTGAAGTATTTTAAGTATGTTTATCCGTTGTCTAGTAACCATTTAACGAGTTTCATGAACGAAGCTTCTCTTGGGCTAGATAATTGGTGTGAGTGTAGGAAGGTTTATTTATTTATTTATAATCAATCATCATCATCTGCCCATAAACGTATCAGGCGTCGGTAGTTCAGATGCCGACATGAGAAAACCCGATTTTCAGTGCGTCACAGTCCTTTATCCTTACATAAAGTACTTTATAATTATACTAGCTGTGCCCCGCGGTTTTAAACTCGTTATTTTGATAGATTCAAACATAGATTCGCGACTTTTATCCCCAAAGGGTTAGTGAGGATCACAGAAGCAGTCCACAGCTATAGTCCACGTTTCGCCAAATTACAGCTGAACATGTGCTCAGCGTGACAGGTGGTGAGCCCATCGCCGCTCTATGCTGTTGGATGTATGTGTAGTCTTTATTCCGTTAGTCGCCTTTTACGACACCCGAGGGAAGAGAGGGTTGGTAGTTGGTAGATATTCTTTCAGTGAGCCGGCCCCACACGGCGCAACGATCACTGTTGTTCTGCTGTAACCTTACCAACGTAATTACAACCACTTGCACTTAGTTATCAGAGCTACCTACGTATGTAGCTTTTTGTTCCATTATCACTGTCAGCATAGTTTTATTATATCATGTGCAGCTGCATCCGCCGCGCGATTTAATAAACAAGAAGTAAAAGATTTAACCGCGTCGCGTAGCGGTGAAACAATTCTACCACCCCCTCTAGACTAAAGACACACATACATACATCCAACAGCATAGAGCGGCGATGGGCTCGACACCTGTCACGCTGAGCACATGTGCAGTCGCTATTTAGTAAAAAGTGGACTATAGATGGCAGTAGACTGCTTTTGCGGTCCTCGTTGCGTAGTCTCTGACTAAGCCTTCGGGGATAATAAACGTGATTATTTGTATGTATGTATGTTTCACCCCCTTGATAAGGCCGCGAAGATGAAAGCAATTAGAAAGGCAGAGGAACTGCAGTGCAAATCTGTAAAAGCTCGATCCAAAACTCGATTTTGAATCTGCAGTGAATTATAAAATCTGAATTCTCTAAATTCGAATGCACGCTAACGTAACAAAGCTCACTTTTCGTTGAAACGTGAGGGTTACACCTTAGAGAATCGTCATGCTCGCTATTGTACCTACCTCTTAACTGTCAATGCGCAATAATGCTATAAACATTGTTTTCATTCATGGTCAAAAAAAGACATTTTTATAAGTGGTAGTTACCCTGACTAACTTACGACATGTCCTATCATATCACCAGCTAAACCGAGTGCATTCTGTCTTCCAGTTGGGAATCGAATCCAGGGCCTCTGGGTTCGATTCCCAGCTAGAAGACTATTTAAACCTCTATACCAAATAGGCGGTTAACCTACTCATTAATGAGAAACAGATGGCTAATTGACATTTTAATAAGACCTTTAATTAGTCCTACTACCGACTTAACTCGTCATCCACAGGCCGCAATTCAATAGGTCAAGTCGAAAGCGTTCGCTTAGCAACCGGCCAAATTGTATGTTTCGCGAGGCGGCTCACCCAGTTAGCCCCTTAATGGGCCGATGTGTTTTTCAACATGGCCTTTATATGGCGGGGTGGTGTGGACCTTGGCAGTGAAATGTCAAACCGGCTGCCGTCACAACACGCCGGCTAGTGAGGAGAAAGGGAGGTTATGTTATCGATAATACGGCAAAGAACTGCAACGGCCAGTGCAACTTAGCCGAAATGTGGGGTATTAATTTCACAAGGTTAGGTTAAACCTCGTTTAAAAATAAAAATATACTTAATGAAACGTGAAAGTTTAAAACTGAATGTATGGCGTCGGGTATTTCAAAAGGTTTGCAGTGGACATAATAAGCTAAAGAGTCTGCGATTGTTTGTAGCTGTAATGCGACATGAAAGATTATATATCGTAGAAAGCTTTTAAATATATAATTATTTTTATAACAATTGATTTTATTTGTTATAAATCTTGGACAGTAAACCTGTCAACCATACAATAAAGCAAATTAAATATTTTACATCGTTTTATAAAAATCACGAGTCCATCCTTAAAATATTAGAACTTAAGATATTAGAACAAATTTTCATAAGTACCAGAAATAGTGGCAGCGACTCGCTAGTTGCACTTTATCGACGGTCGATAACTCAACAGCTGACACATGGCCCCTCACTAGAGCAAAAAAAACCTGTCTGGTGGTCAGCCGCGGTGAACTCCAGGTAGCCCCGGGCCGTAACAGTCGCCCTATAACCCTACACTTTTACTAGCAAAGGGGACTTTTTGTACGTCCTCCATCTAATAGGAATCGACGTATTAGTAGACATGACATTTTGTTTCTGTGCTCATTATTATTTATTGAATAAGCTAATTTATTGCAACGCTTGTTAACACGATAGTTGTTATTTTTTGTTTATGTTCAATACGACACCTGTTGGCGTAAAGTAATTAGATTAATCATACAATGTTTTAAGCAGGTTCTTACTAGAGTTATACGTACGTGTACGTTATGGGTGGGTAAAACGGTAAAACATACAATTTTTTTTATCTTCCTTGCATGTATTGGAAACGTTTTGATACGGTGATGTTTTCTTAACTTTATTTGTTCTTTTATGTTACGTTTAACTTGGCCTTCCTCTTTCTTGAAATACTATTTTAAATACTATTTTATTTTTGTCGACCTCCGTGGTCGAGTGGTTTGTACACCGGTTTACATGGTGTCGCCATCTCTGAGGTCCCGGGTTCGATCCCCGGTCGGGTCAATTTAGAAGTGATTATTTTTCTAAATTGTCTCGGGTCTGGGTGTTTTCTATGTAGATATAATAAGTATGTATTTAAGTATTTTAAGTATGTTTATCCGTTGTCTAGTAACCATTTATCGAGTTTCTTCGAAGCTTCTCTTGGGCTAGATAATTGGTGTGATTGTAGGAAAGATTTATAATTTAATTTATAATTTATATACTAGTTTACTCAGCCCTCTTTACAGTCCTCACAAAATATATAACTAAATTGTTATTTCTATGCCTTGTTGTTGAACTTGTTATGTTGAGACAACATCTGCACATGTGCTCAGCGTGACAGGTGGTGAGCCCATCGCCGCTCTATGCTGTTCGATGTATGTGCAGTCTTTAATCCGTTAGTCGCCTTGTACGACACCCAAGGTAAGAGATGAGGCGGAAGTATTATTTTAATGAGCCGCCACTATACTATTGATCTCACGGGTATTTAAGTGAAACATATAAAATATATGTAAGTATATATAAAAAATATACTAGAGTGACCTCATTCAGCAGCTTCTTACTGAACAAGACATTAGTTTCATTCATGTCATAACAGCAGCATAATAATGGTTCTTGACCATAAACCTTAATTCAATGGTACGAAAAAAAAGCAGAAAAAACTAATTAAATGGTAATATTACTCGATACAAATCAACAGCTGCTGAGAGCCATGAGAAATAACGCAGACTATGGAGTGAAAAAAAAAACAACTATTCATGCTCCAACGAGCAAGCTGTCAAGCATGAGCTTAAAGTATGGAATAAATATGGCTGTGGCCTTCAATAAATATTATTAACCATAACTTATTATAATAAACGGTGAATTCATTTTAATAATAGAGAAACGGAATTTCTCTATGGAATTGGAATGTAGTTTATGTCACTTATTTAGTGTTATTATTACATAAGTTTTATGGAAATGATGTGTTCTGCAAAGCCATAGTACATTATTTTATTCTATCATCAATAGTTTTCTTAGCGCACGCGATGTAAGGAATTTATTTGAGGTTTGGTAAGGATCCCTAATTTTTTGAAAATATAATATAGCCTATGTCACCCGAAGATAGTGTGGCTTCCCAACGGTGAAAGTAGAAGTATCGGAGCCTATTCAATGCAAACAAACAATCAAATGTTTCCTCTTTATAATATTAGTATAGATAAAGTCCAGAATGCGGATTATTTGTAGATAATAGATTCTGTGATAATAGTCCTATACAATATTTATCTACCTTCCAATATACCAACTAATATAAAGATCAAAAATAAAAGAAACATATAATGGTTGCAATATACAATGAAATAAGCATGGGGTATTGTGTGTTTTGTTTATTTATTTAATAATTATTTTTTTTCGTACCACTTGCTCAAAAACATTCTATGCCACAAAAAGCGAATTTTAATCTGTTAAAAATAGGGAAAGAAAATTGTACTAAATTTCATTCATCCTCTAGGGGGAGAATGTTATTTAAATTTGGAATACTTACCGAAATTTATACTGAACTACATCTGTGTTTACACCATTGAGTTTGTATATAAAGCATTATACATCTTTTTGAAAAAGGAAATAAATCAAATAAAAAAAAAAGAAATAAAAAAAATTACAAATCAACTCATCAACAATAAATGTACCAAACAAAAATGTTACTCTCTCTATCAATAATTGGACCAATGTTTCGAATGTTAACTTTTACTTTTAATTGTCGTTATTTTTAATAAATGCTTATCTCATATTATTATTGTGTTAATTTTTTCGCAAATGGTACGAAAAGTAGAGTATTTTCCTCGGTGATAAAGCTGTCTTAGTCTTGGGTGAACTTAAATCCCTCGCTACACTCAGGACTCGTCTTAAATCCCTCGCTTCGCCCGTGATTTAAGTTTTTAACACCCTCGCTACGCTCGGGAGTAGACCTCGAGTCCTTCGTTACGCTCGCGATTTAAATCGTCACCCGCGACAGAAGACACTGCTTTATCCCCTTGTTTAATAATCTACTATTTTATAAAAGATTGAGGCAAATGAACAGGCGGGTCACCTGATGGAGAGTAATCACCGCTGCCCATGGACACCCGCAAACCCAGAGGAATCGCAGGCGCGTTACCGGCCTTTAAGGGAGGAATAGGTTTAAGGAAGGAATAGGAATTAGGAGGGGGAGGGGGAGGGGGGGGGGGAAGAGTCCTCCGGAACCCTCACTGGTCGCACGAAACACAACAGTATTACGCCGGGCGAGCCGGCCCAATGCGTGCTGCAGCGCAGCGTGGCTCTACCACTCAGAAAATTTACACATTTTGAGGTAATTTTGCAGTTATATTTATCGTTTTTATCGAAGTAGGATAATAAATTCATGATTAATATACAAATCTCCACTCTGTGAGAATAAGTTGAATTCGGACGACCGGTGGATCGCATTTTGCAGTAACTTTTCAGTTGTATTTATCGTTTTTATCGAAGATAAAAAATTAATTAAAAAATCTTTATTCCTCATGAAGTAATAATAATTCTGGTAATATTGTCATATATAGGAGAAATTCACTGTAAACTTTAAGCGATTTTCAAAGTTTTTTGATGTAGACTAAGATTTTTTTTCTATATAATATTAACGATATCAAAAAATTGCGTGGCTGCTACAAACATTATAAGAGATAATATCCTAATTTTTTTATTTCATTTGTTTAGAACAGTAGTTCCATCTAGGAGCTCAAAAAAGTGCCTTCGCGCATTTTATAAAAATCTTTCTCTGCAATTTTGGGTTTGATTTACAAAATCTACACTACCTATTCAATAATTTGTTTCTGAGATCAAGAACGCCAAAATTGGCCATTTTACGCAAAAATCACAGTCGAGATGTAATAGGGCTTATAAGTTAAGTGCAATCAGGTATGACGACTTCTTGTTTAATGTTTTTTCATTTCCACATTCCACAGAAACGCAGTCGAGTTTTTTAGTTTTTTAAATTACCGTTTTTATTTTGTTTGTTTTTTTTTAATACACATGACACGAAAATACTTTGAAGCTAAAATCCATCGAGCCTTTCAGGCTGCAGAGCGTGCCAATCTTATGAATTTGGCGCCAAAAATCCGCCAATTTGTATTTTTTTTATTTTGATATAGGTGCCCAGTGTCACTCTCACAGTAAATACGAATCTAACGACACCTAGACGCTGCGCGCATGGCTGTGATCTGCTGTCTCTTTCCAATTCTATGAATATGAAAGAGACAGAATTATTTCTCAGCGCTGCGGCAGCCGATGCTACCAAGGCTTTAGCTTAGAGAATCGCACGGCAGGCCAGAGCGTGCCAAACAATTATACATGCATACTCTAGCTAGAAAAACATAACCCTCTTTCGGGCGCAGTCGGGTAAAAATTAGAGATCGGGGAACGAGCAAATGAGTGGCGATGATGTTGAACCACTTAAGACTTCATGATGTTTTAATCACATTTTCAAATGAAATTCTCATTACTTTTCGGATTATTTGAACAGTAAAATAATTTCGAATGACATTTTGTTTGCATTAGCGATTAGCACAACCCAGGTATCAGGGCTAACGAACTCTTCACAAAAGTAATTAAGTATCGACTTTTATGACATACATACATTGTTGAGTTGAAATGCAAGAAACATTCTATTTGATATTAGGAAATTGTGAAAGAATCATCTCGTTCGAACCTCGAAAGATATAAAATGTTTTAAATATGATGCAACTTTGAAGTTTTTATCAGCTTCCAACTTGGCCTTACAAGGCCGAAGGTGGAAGCGCGCTGCACCCAGAATCCTCAACCACCGAGAAATATGTTATGTAATTTTTGGCTATAGGTACTCTCATGCATTAATAATTGGAGAGGTCACTCTCTTTCATTTAAGTATAGCCAAAAACGATAGCAGCTGCTTACATTGATTAAAAATGTTTCAATTAAGTTCAACAAACAATCGACACCATTATGTAGTTTATTTCATTGATGGTGTCACTACCAATTATTAATGTCGTCAACTTCAATTACAGTTCTTAAAAAGGGTGTGCTAAGGGCACAAACTTTTATTGTAAAACATATTCTTACACATTGTGACATGACTAAAAGTGCATGGAACTGGCCCGCATTGGGCCAGCGTGGTGGGTATATAAAATCTACTCTGTTCATGTCATTGTGGGAAGACAGTAGGAATTTTTTATATGATGATGATGTTAAATTTGAAAAAAAAATACTTCTTTGACAAATATCATGCATCCACGAGCCATTTGTGCATACACTTGTGTTTTAATTTTTCTAATTAAAAACATATGCAAATGCAATTGAAATATTCATTTTTTTGAAGAAAATAAAAGAGAGGTTCTTGTTGTACAATTATACAATTTGAAAAGAAGATATTTTTTAGAGATTTTCTTAAAAAGTGCCGACCAAGAGTTCTGTATGTTCTCTAAAGACGTATCTTTATAACTTTACTCTAAAAAAATAGTCAAAGAGTTTACGATAGCTTTTAAATAGGTTTCTTCCAACAGTTCCCTGGAAAAGTGTCTAGCAAAAGCACACACATTCCCAGATAACAATTAGAATTCCTCGTGGCGGGCGCGGCGGCGGTTCTATTCCCGTGAAAGTGCGCGTCCGTGACCGAGAGTATTGACCTGCGCCTGCGCCGCCCGGCACAGCGCACGCCGCGCTATGTTGGCCTAGGTTAGGAGTTCTAGGTGACGTGGCACAAAACTTTGAAAAAGTTTTTGATTTTTTTTTAAGACAAGTGATTTGGTACTTTATGCTGAAATGTTGGAAGGTCTAGAGTAGACCAACTATACAATGGCAGATTAAGACAAATTCATGCCACGTGGTTTTAACTTTTTTAACAATTTATGGCTCCCTTTAATTTACTTTTTATTTAAGATTGCGTAAAACGGAAATGACAATTATTAAAAAAACCACAAGTAGGTTTCTAATTCGAAAATTATATGAACTACATAGATCGAAAAAAGTTGTTAGCTTAAGTTAAATAGCCCATGTTAGTAACGCGACAAACTCGTCACACGATGTAAATTTACATTTTCATTAATATAAAAGTTCTTCGTTTCAAATACAAACTGTGATAAAGTGTTCAACTAATCAGATGAATGAAAAGAACATTTTAACGAGCTGTTTGCGTTTAACAGAAACTCAGAAAAGTTTAATAAAGTTGTACTTTTTAAGCTTAATACATTTTTAGTTTTATATAGAAAAAATAGCGTATAGTATAATGTTATGATATAAGATCTAAACATCTTAACTCAATAGATAGACTTTCTTTACATCCTAACTCAATAGATAGCTCATTGCGCCTGCGCAGCGTGGTAACCGTGACGGCTTGCCTCAATGCGGTTTGAGTCGTAACTTTTCGTGGCACGCTAACGTTATGTTGGCCTAGGTCAATGTAACCTATGCCTGCGTCTAGTTATAGTAGAAAAAGAACATGCTCGCTTAAATGAATTTTTTGTCAACATTCTGAAGCATTTCAAGTAGAACTGTCTGCTGCCTCTTTAGTGTCTGATTGGAATAAGTTAAAATGAGACGTCAAAAGTAAAATACTACGCAAATAAAATCAAAATGTTGAGTAGCACATGTACAACTTAATTACTATAGTTGATTGACTCAATTGTTAAAAAGAGGCAAGTCTTATCACGCGCGCGTAAGTTACAAAATATGTATTGATACAAACGCCTCTGATAATTTTATATTTTTTACATTCTGGCTTAGTTTAGAGCAAATGAAGTAAAGTGAAGTGAAGTGAATGACACTGCTCTGTCGCGTCGACGACGTGGAACGAGGCAATACCGTTTCAAATGCACTCCGGCCAACAATCCCTCTGATGCGAGCTTGGGATAGGATAAGACTCGTGTCCAAATGCAGTAAAGGAAACCGACTAAATATTTGAAACATCGTGGGAGTAACCGTTTATAATTATAATACCATACTAAACTTCTTAACTAAGAACTACCTAGATACATCTAAGTAAATAGATTTGAAAAAATAGTTACAAGCCCTAACATCTTCCTTTTATGGGGAACATTTTTTGATTTAAAATGTTTCAAGTTACTTTCAAATGAAATTCATATAGGATTCTATATCGTATAAGAGACTAATACGAATCAGTTGAAACTATAAAAAAGCAAAAAAAAATCAACTTACGAGTATCTCCGTAGACAGGCCACGTGCTCCGTGATTCGTGATCACTCTTCTGAAAACAGGTGGATTAGAAGGTTTTGGTGTGAATGGTTTTAAGGGAGCGGTGGGCGGTGGGGGTCGGGGAGCTGCGCGCGCGCCGTGCGGGGCGTTCGAGGGCTCGCCGGCCACTGCGCGCCGCGGCCGCGTCTCTGCGCCATTACGTCACTCAGCGGCGGCGCAGCGCACCCCTTTCTTTTTTTTCCCGTAATTAATTTCTTGTAAGATTTTTGGCAGACCGCGCGTGTTTTTTGTTTTTTTTTTGCGTCTCGTAATCGCCCTCGGTCATGCTGCAATTTGATTGATCGTGTATAGTGACAGACCAATAATTATAGTTCGATAACCGTGTGGGCTTCTTTAAATTGTATGTCTTGTTTGAAGACGACTAAATCGAGTATGGGTTACCTTCAAGCTTTATTTTAAACTTGAATTTAATAAGTATGTTATTTTTAATATTAACTAAAATTTCGGATTTACTAATATTTTACTACAAATCTTTGTTTATACTTGTCCATTAAACAAGTAAATCTACAACTATTTAGAAACTAAACTGCTTCACTTAATATTTTATAAAAGCAGCCTGCTAAGAATCATCTAAGAGCAAAATTCTAATACGCTCGGGAGCCGGCCCCTTTCCCGCCGATCCCGGTTACCTGCGCCCGCGCCGCACGCACACACGTACGCACGCACGCACACACGCACGCACGCCCCGCACACACGCGCACACGCCCGCACACACGCGCGCCGGCGTGACACAGACGCCGCGGGTCTAATGCTGCGGGCAACTCTGGGGGAAAAGGACGAAAGTGGGAGTTTCACCCGTGTTATTTTTACAACAATACGTGCGGTGGTACTCCATTTTTAGGGTTCCGTACCCAATAGTTGAAAACGGTACCCTATTACTAAGACTCCACTGTCCGCCCGTCCGTCCGTCCGTCTGTCTGCCACCAGGCTGTATCTCATGAACCGTGACAGCTAGACAGTTGAAATTTGCACACATGATGTATTTCTATTGCCACTATAACAACAAATAAAATAAGTGTTCAAGGGCTTCCATACAAAAAACGTAATTTTTGTCGTTTTTTGTTCGTTAAATGGTACGGAACCCTTCGTGCGCCAGTCCAACTCGCACTTGGCCGGTTTTTAATTCAAGTTACCGTACAATCTAGTACTATTAAAAATATACTAGTTGAAATTGGTTTAATGCGTAATCCACGAAGCTATAAATTGAGATATAACAATAATAACACTAAAGTGTCATAGAAGAGCTGTGTAAAAGCTTGCTCCGTGGTAAAAAACAGTAGAACACTTCTAAGTCCACTCCAAGGTGGAGACAAATTTCATAAAAATATAAATGTGTACACTAGCTTACAAGCGACCTTATTTTTTTTCTTTTGAGCGTGATGGACCCTTTCTCTCGAAAAAAGAAGGCGAGAGGTTCACAAGATGACACAAACAATTAATTGGAGAAACCGGGCAATATATAAAGCATCATGCTGGTTTGGAAGTTTTGAATTTTAAATTAAAACAACAATTGGAACCAACGTCTTAACGTGCCTTCCAAAAGACTAGACGATGTAAAATAGCTCGTGATTTTTTATTTTAGTTACGAAACAGCTAAAAAAGAATTTAAAAGGTTTATTGCGACAAAATACACACTTTTAACATTACTCTTATATTATTTGAAAGAATAGCAGAAATAATAAATTTCAAGGAGAGTAATATTTTAATAACAATTCAAACGCAGTAAAATATTTTAGCAGAACTTTGGTTCAATCTCAAAAACTCCACATCAATCTTTGGACATTGATATGCATTGTTTATGCTCGCTGTTACTTAACTAACAAATCGGTAAATTATTTAGTTTTTTAAGCACAATTTAAGGTTTCGAATCGACAGTATTTTGACATTTCTGCTATCTGTTATGCAGTATTTCGTGCTACATCAAACAAAACATTCAACTCTTCATTTGAGTTAGCACTTACGCTCCTATACCCATATCCCCAGTGCTAAGAAAGCATAAATAAAACATAACTATCAGGCGGTACGCATAGCAAGTTAGGTTAGGGACGTTGCCCGCGCCGGCGCAGTGTGCGTGTGCCTTTATTATGTGCGCTCACGTAACGGCAGCGTAGTGTGCGTGCAGCCTAAGTACACACTGCACACCGTCAATGGAACGGCCGGCGGCGGCCTTTACGCCGGAGCGTAACAACCCTGCGCATTGTAACGTATTTCTTGTACAAGTAAGGATTGAACAATATTAATCTAATCTCTAGAGAGCTAAATAAATTAAAAGCTATTTAAATTTTTATTTCCGATTTTAATTTATTTATTAATTCAATTTTAATATCATCTATTTTGATCATAGTATTCCTCCTCCTTAGTCGTTCACTCTTGACAGAGTGGTCGTGGTTGATGACGTTGCATTTTCATTGGCTAAAACAGCCCTCGCGATGCGCCTCCACTTGTTGCGGTCTTCAGCGTCTCGTGAACTCTGAACTATCGAGGTTTGCGTCGTTGCTTTGATGGCGTCTGTCCAACGCGTTGGTGATCGACCGCGTGACCGCTTGCCCTCCACCCGTCCCTGGACAACGAGTCGCTCCATGGAGTGTCTGTTTCTAACGACGTGTCAGAAATACTTGAGGATTCGTGTTTGCACAGTCGACGATAATCTCTGTTTGATTTTTAATTCTGCCAGGACCGAGACGTTGGTCCTAAACGCAGTCCAAGGAATCCGCAGCAGTCGCCGCCAGCACCACATCTCAAGTGCATCGATTTTCAGCCGGTCTTTAAGGCGAACCGTCCACGTTTCTGCGCCATAAAGGAATATCGGGAAGACTAAGCTTCTCATTAGGCGGACTTTCGTGGCTTTGGTGATATTACGGTTGCACCATACTCTTTTCAGCTTATCAACGGCAGATCGTGTGATAGCACATCTCCTTCGAATCTCGTCTTCAGATCCTCCAGTGTTTGTTATAGTGGAACCGAGGTATACATATGATTGGACAACCTCACAGTTGCCAATCGTAGAGATTTCAGGATGGTTTAGTTCAGCTCGGTCCACTATCATCATCTTGGTCTTGTCTCTGTTGATCGCAAGTCCGAAGGAGAGGCTTGTTGTTTCTAAACGTGTCAGCAGGTGTTCCATGTCTTCTTTCGTTTGTGTGAGAAGAGTTGTGTCGTCGGCATACTTCAAGTTAGATATCCTTCGACCTCCAACTGAAACGCCTCGGTCCCATTGTTCCAGAACTATTCTCATTAAACATTCCGTATAGATGTTAAAAAGAAGTGGAGAGAGTATTACTTTACTCATATCATAGTATTACTTTACTTTATTTTCTAGTCAGTAGTCAGGTAGATTCTTAACTGTTCTGTACTGTCCCACTTTTACAACTTATACAACTTAATTTTTTTTCTTGTAGTATTGTTATTTATTTGGTTTTAATTTAGTATTAGGTATTTACAACTTATACAACTTTACTATTAACGTGTTTTTCTATTTACAACTTTTACAAACTTAATTTTTACGTGTTCGTCTGTCCTAATTTATTTGTCCGTCCTATTTAAAACTTGCTACACGCACCTCTAAGGTGAACAGCAGGGAGGAATCGGTGGTGTACCAATCCCCACCTCCCAAGCCAAAGAGGAAACTGTCGCCGACGGCGCCTAAAACGACGGATTTGGAGTTGACGCATCTTCTCCCGGGGTTGTCCAATATGGACATCCAACTAAATGCCAAGAAGGCATCTCTATGCCTTGTCTCCAAGGCCTTCATCATTCTACTCTTAGAATGATGAAGGCCTTGGACACAAGTGCCGGTCATCGGTCGGTTACGAAGGAGGATAAGGCCACAATCCTAAAGGAGACCAACGAACTGGTAGCGATAGTGGTCGACTTGGCCGGAAGACTAGAAAGAATAGAAAGGAATAAGGAACAAGGAAAAGAAAAGACTGTCCTCACGAAAAATGTAAGTGACAGCACCGACTTTGAAAGAGAAACCGGGAGAAGACTGGGGGCCATAGAGCAGCTACTAGCGGACAACCTTGCGGCAACCGAAAGATGCAAGAAGCTGCAAGGTGAAAATCAGAGAAAGATAATAGAAGGAATAAAACAAGGACAGCAAAACAATGATAAGCCACAGAAGGCCTCATGCGCATAGGCCTAAAACATGCGCGGCCGTAGTGAGCACCGACCCCCCCATTGTCCCTGGTAAAAATAGCAGCAATTACAACACATACGATAGGTACACAAAAACACAAAAGCACACTATATATAAGCAAAGGTAACCGGAAAGGTTAATAAGAATAGGAATTTAATATTGAAAATAAAGTCATATAGATTATATTTTTAAGCATAGACCACACAAGTAGCAGGGTATTTTATTTTAGAGTAAATAAAGAACAGTAGGGAAAACAATTTAGTTAGAAATAAAAGAAGGAAGAAATGTAAAAGTAGGAAACATGTGAATGTACTAATTAAAATGAGCAAAGAAGAATGCCAATAAAATTAATGTAATTATGAAATTTAAAGAAATGTAATTTTAAATAAGATAAAAGGAATATAGATAAAGATATAAGAAAAGGAATGAAAAATAAAGAGAAAGAAAATGTATTGTAATAAGTATAGTTATAAAGTCGGTAAGAATAGAAATGTAATTAGAGGAAAATAAATGTAATAGAAATAAGAAAACTATATTTTATCGAATAAACTAGCAATAAGAAAGAGATGTTTACAATAATTAAAGGAAAAAAAATCAACAGAGTACAGCTCTTAAAGCTCATGTTTATTCAACCCTTATAGAAATGAAAGAAATAGAAATCAAAGTCCTGCAAAGAAGCGGGAAGCAAAAGCTTTAAAAAAAATCCTAGAGAGCGTGACCCATCGATGTATCAATATATCATATCATTTTAGATAGATTTCTGTGTAGGTTTGCTCAAGATACTTTACAAAATTCGCAGCTTTAAAATAGTAAACAAAGGTCGAATATATCTGTTCATTCTTTTAAAATTAATAAGAAATATTTACTTGAGCAGCAAATAGAACAGCTACTTTAAGCAGGCAGCTCATATCTACGTGCATACATAATATACTGAATTTAGTTTTAAATATTTAAACTTTATTATTCTTATATCACATACACATAGTATAAATATTTACTGAAATAGCCTACTTAAGGTTATAACTTCTCAAATAATATTTTTATAGCATTATCTACTTTTAATATCTATTTTTAGTAACAACAGTGGCACGCACACATACACTTCAAGAAGGGCTGCTCTGATAATCGGCGTTGCAGTTTTATATATTTTTAAAGCATCTTCATTTCCTTTTTGTTGTAGCAATGTATTAGAATTAAGTTTAGAAATTAAGCCTAATTGTATAGCTACAACGTTTAAATGTTTTGAGTTTGAATAAATAAACCTTTTGAGGTACGATTTTTGAACTGGTCAAAATCATTTTCACTTTATATAAGTATGTATTATCAATTACTAGTGCTCTCTTATTTGTATCAAGGACGATTATCTTGTATTCATTCCAAACCTAACGATAACTAATGTGATCCTAAATATTCTAAAACCGTATGTTTTTTAAAAGAAATTGTAAATAATCTAATAAAGCTTTTATTTTAGAGTGTATTCGTTGTGCGTTTCAATTTCAAGGTCAAGGCTCTCACCCATGAAGTAGCGATTGTTACAGCTCGGTGTGTAAGCTAGCCATGCTGCAGCGAAGCACAATGATCGAACGAACTACTCTCGCGTCGCGTCATCGGGTCTTTTTGCTATAAAGTTGTTACCGAGCATAGCCTATTATAAGCCTAATAAGAAATATCTTATATGATCTACGAAATCTACAACTTGGCCTGTGTACCTTAGAAAATTGCACCCGAGGAGAAGATGGCCATATCACTACGATGATTTAGTTTTTTTTATTTAATACTTTAATGAGCTTTTTCGTATCGTACTAGTTAAAAATACATGTGTCTTAACTTATTTTGCCACAAGATTCATTATCTAATATAATAAGTTATCAATTTCTCGAAAAAAAAATGGAAAAGGCCCTGAAAACTATTAAAATATGATTGAGGTTGACTGAACACTCAAGACAGGAAAGACGTGTTTAAAACAAATTAGCATTCTCGCAGTAAAACTAGCCTAAGTTAAGATTGTTTTGAAATAATATACCTACATGTTACAATAAAACTTACATTCTAGGTACCTAATTAATTCAGATTGTTAATTATAGATGTCTTAGTCGCACTTAATGTGGTGAGAATTCCTTCACGTAGCGGTTGTTACACTTCGGTGTGTAGGACGTCCGGGCTGCAGCGCAGACCTTAGCACAATGGTTGTTCTGACTTCACTCGTTCGACGTCTCGCTATAAAGCTGTGACCACGCTAAGCCTAATATCCTAATAGGAAACTTATAGCTTGTACAATCTTTGAGGACTTCATGAACAAAATTAAGTTCTTGTGATAAAATTATCATATTACATACCTAGTTAATAAATACTTCATCTTATTAGAATTTTTCAATTAGAATGAATTTGACCACAGGTGTTTCCAATTATAAGAAATAAATTACGTTTCGATTAAAATAAAATTGAAACTGTATATTTTTCTCTAATTATTCTATACTAGCGGCCGCTCGCGGTTTCACCCGTGTGGTTCCCGTTCCCGTGGGAGCATCAGGATGAAAAGTATCCTATATGTTAATCCAGGTTATAAACTATCTGTATGCCGAATTTCATCCAAATCTATTTAGTAGTTTTTACTATTCGCGTTTATAATATTAGTAGGATTCTATTTGTTGTTCCTTAACATAGAGTAGGCACCAAGTATGTTCATGTTCGGAGCTGTGTGGGGTCGGCTCATTATCTAAAGAATACTACCAACCTGTCCCATCTCTTGGGTTTCGTAAAAGGCGACTAACGGATTGAACGGATTGAATACTGCTCATACATTCAGAAGCTTGAAGCGGCGATGGGTTCACCAAAGCGATTAGCCCCTCTGCCAACGAGCATTTTTTTTGCGAATTTTGCGTAACATTGTTTTTTCAATGTTTCGTGATCCTCGATTATCGGAATTAGTTAAATAAACATAAAAGCGTCTAGTCTTATCATATTTTCTAAGCCACTACTCGCTATTTACTGATAGTTTTTATAGTAACTAAAATACATAATCGGGAACGTCCGAAGACACGCTGGGTTGATGACATCGACAGGGTCACTGGCAGCACCTGGATGAGATCGGCACAGAACAGAAGGGACTGGCACTGTTAAAGGAGGCCGGGTATAGGCCTCCTTTAACAGTGCCAGTCCCTAAGGCAGTAGATGGTGGCGGGCTGATTGATGATGATGATGATGATGATGATGATGAATATACATCATCATCGTCGTCATCATCATCATAAGCATTTTAACGTCCCATGACTGAGCTCAGGAGTCACAGTAGCACATGGGGACATAGGCAACCACGCTACCCGCATACGTGTTGATTCAACAATTTGAAAAAAATCATCCACATTTATTGAAAAGGATTACCGAAAATAGTAAATATTCACAAAGAGACCCTACTAAATTAAAAACAATCATGCAGAGATTTTATGCATGGCAAAAACTGCTACATTAATACAATAAAAGTATATATAACAAGATACCCCAAGGTATTAGAGAGATGCCATTAAATCGCTTCAAATCGGAGCTGCGCAATTTAGAAGTGCTCGATGGATCTAGTGACTTCTCACATAAATTAGATGTAATTAAAATAGATATTGACATTTAACTGACATTTATATTTTTGCATGCTTTCGAGTTTATGGCGAATATTTGTACTTTTAACATGTCACCTGTTTATGCTGTAAATAATGTTCTGGCAAATAAATGATTTGATTTGATTTGATTTAAACAACGGTCAAATATCAACGGGGACCAACCGCTTAACGTGCCTTCGGCATAGAGGAGCTCAAGGACTTGGTCACCCATCCAATAACCCAACATGACATTGCGAAAGTTGCTTAACATGCGGCAATTGCGACTTGCAAGCCGCATAACTATCGAGCTCCTCTATATTTTTGTACATAAAGTAATTTTAAATTAGCTTCTCAGGTCTATTTAGTAAAGCTGATACCACTAATTATATGTGCCCTTTTACGTCTGTACATGAGACAATTCATTTATATACTTACTATTATTATATACATATAAAACGTCGTGGGCAAGCTTTCCGATCTAGCTAATGGCGCAGATAACGTCGCTAGACCTGTCCACGTAACGACTTGTTTAAGCCCATCCATAATGATTTTGTTTATAAGCACCGCCTAAGAGGCCTTAGACGGAGCCATCTGTTACAATCTTGTATTAATCTTACGAGTATCTTATCTTTTAGACCCTGCTTTACTTTGGTGCAGTAATAGATATAAGCAATAGAGGAAAATACGTTAGGTACCCTCGTTCGTTGCAAATTGAGTGGCTGAGTGAGAGTCACTTTGTCGCGCGTCGTCAAACTTAGAGGAGCTTGCTCAGCGACACATAGACGCTGCGCGCATGGCTGTGATCATAGATGTTTCAGTCGTCACATCGTTCGCTGCAATCACGGCTGTGGTGGAAGTTGAGGCTGTTTTACTCACAGAATATCGGTTTTATACCCACAAGAAATGTCAAAGAAGTGATTCCCTATCACGCCGCTTACAGCCGCGCGGAGCTAGTGTCGAACAGCGTTGAAAATTATTTAGCAGAATACCAATGGTACGCTCACCGCTGTTGCAGCCGCTGCTACCAAGGCTACGATGTTTGCTCTTAGAGAATCGCACTACTGGCCCTCTCGCGTAGCGTTGTAATTCATCGCTCTGTCTTGCGCGCTGGATTGACTTGATTGACACTAGCTGTCACACCACAATACGTATGTACCGTATGTAGTTGAGTAGGACAAAATTAGTAAGACTATTTTTTGATTCATACTACTATGGACATGCCATATCTTCTTCTATTGCTTTATACCTATGGGTGCAATGCAATTTTTGTTTCAAGAATTTCGATGGCGATTGGCGCAGCGGCTAAGGCGTTTGATTTGTGATTTTGCCATTTAAGCAAATTTAGCAATGCCGAGTTACTGGACGGGTGACCAAATCAAAAAAGAAATAACTCTCGAGCTCCTCCATGCTTCGAACGGCGCGTAAACCCGTTGGTCCCGGTTGTAATTATCCGATATAATGGCAATCGTTAAACCCACACCAACCCGCATTGGGCCCGCGAGCTGTGGTCCATGGCCCAACTCCCCGTGTGTTGTTTTCCATGTAGGAAGGTGTGCCCAGCATCGGGACAGTACAAAGACCCTTAACGAAGCCGAAGTATACGCATAATGTACATCAAAACACGTAACTGGGGCAGAAATAATTGATATCATTATCCGTAACCAGAAGGTATGAGTGTGGCGATGACTTTCCGAAAATCGAATTTTACTGCAAGCGATTTTTGGCACATTATCCGTAACCAGAAGGTTTCCAGGTATGAGTGTGGCGATGACTTTCCGAAAATCGAATTTTACTGCAAGCGATTTTTGCATTCGCATAATTTTCCAATCGAATCGTTTCCTGATATTTTTTTTCCAGAGGTTGATTTTTTTAAAAGCTTTTTTTCTTTTGGCATTATTTTCCTATCTAATCTTTTGACGCTGATAAAATATTTTTTTTTAATGTTACCTACTTTTCTTTAAAATAGCATAGAAATTAGATAGGAAAAATTGCTTATAGTAATATTTCCTAGTGATCACGCAAGCGAATGTGTAAATTACGTGACTAAAAATATTTGAGAATGGATTATATTACTTTAAGTTAAAAAAATATTCAGAAATTTACCCTCCGGGAAAATTAACGCACAGAAAATAAAAAATTGGGAAATTATGCGAATGCAAAAATCGCTTGCAGTAAAATTCTATTTTCGGAACGTTAAGTCGGACTTGAACTTTCCGTATTTTGAACTTTCGGGATTTTGAACTTTCGGCATTTTTTAATTCCAGCCTTCCGTTCATAGGTCTTATAAAATTTGGTATTTTAAAATTCGGCATTATAATACGTACCCGGTGGAAGATATAGATAAGGTAAGGTAAGTATAGATAGATAAGGTACGCGGGCACTGAACCCAAGGACTTCTTTGTGGTATTCGGTTGGAATAGATCTGCATAAAATGTATGTAAAAAAATAAACACAAGTTATTCCGTAAAGAGGGTATTGTTACAATCATTAACAACTAGAACCTTTAAATGGAAGCAAACGCTGCATGCGTATTCCTTTTTCTATTCCTATTCAGCCGATATGGAAATCAGGGGTTGGTCCCTTAGATTCTGTTTTCTCACGCGTCCCGCAATTAGAACGCAATCTGGAGCCGCGGGAGCCTGCAAAAAGGTTGCTTTAATAACTTCTAATAAGCGGACGACAGGTTCTAACGCAACCGGTGGAGGGCGGTCGGGAGGTGACGCACACTGGCACGGAATAACGCTGGCGTTTTACATACGTTTTACATGCGTTTTACATACATACTTAGATACACTTACGAATATTATCCCCTAATGGTCAGAGACTAGGCAATGAGGATCAGTTCTCTGCCATAGTCCACAATTAACCAAATGACAACTGCACATGTGCTCAGCGTGATAGGTGCTGAGCCCATCGCCGCTCTATGCTGTTGGATAGTGCGCAGTCTTTAGTCTGTTAGTCGCCTTTTACGACGAAGGGAAGAGATGGGTTGGTATTATCCTTTTAGTGAGCTATTACACCACACGGCTCTTTTTGTTACATAATACATTACGAAAGCGGTCGATGTAACACGACTATTTTATTAAAGAGACACATTTTTACTTTTATTTTATTTAATTCAATTACATGCTGGCTTACAGGGTTTCGTCCAAAACACTAACATGTTAAAACACATACACATCGGTAGTTTAGAACACTTCTTTTCTGTAACGTTTTAACAAAAACATTACGATACCTTTAAACAAGCTTTTATTTAAGTAGTTTCACCTATCCCGGTGTCTCTTTTCTGTCTCATTACGCGGTTTAGGCGGAGAATGAGTAGCCACAGACTTATGAAACCAGTCTTTACTTAATAAATTATGATGTTATTAAACATTATACCTACGTAAAATAATAAAGTTTATATCGCAAGTTGGCAAAGCGAAATATAGTTATCGAAATCCAAAAGAAATCATTGTTAAGTTAATGTATAATCGGGTAACTTATGTATGTTACGAGAGAAAAAAGTCTAGCTGATAAACAATTAAAAATTACAATAAATTAAATAGAGTAAAATAAAATAAAACAAAAATCAAATTTAAAAAATCGAATTACATCTATTAAATAAAGTAAAATAACAAAACAACATAGAACAAAATGAAATAAAAATTTAAAGAAATCGAAAGTAGTAAAACCAGACACTAACTAAAATTTGTTATAAGCATTGAGGTTGTAAGTAAGAATTAAAAATAGTATTAAAATTTTGCACACAATAAATTCATTAATACTATAAAACATTTCTTACTTAGTAACTCATTTAAAAGGAAGATTTGAATTTCTTAATGGGCATGTCTTTCATGTCATTAGGTAGCTTAGTATACAATTTATTAGACATAACAAAACAATTTCTTTGACAACTGGTAGTTGCGCACGATGGCAGCAGCCAGTGTACGCCACTCTTTATACCTAGGCTTTAGCTGCAGTGTAAGAACCTGAGATGCTGTGGCTATTAATAAGTGATCTAAGATTATTAATAATGCATGCGAAGTGGAATATATTCGATAAGAATAAAGCTAACTCAACCGCAGCACGCAACATCGGAGGAGAACCTTTGTGATTTGCATTAGATAAGGTTGTTTGTTTTGTATGAAGCGGTTGGTCATGTTTAGTAACGGTGAGAGGAAATGATAATGGTGATAGTGAAGTTGGTTGACTCAACACATTGGGTAGTCTTAACCCCTTGAGGATCGCAAAACCAGACACAATTGAATATCAATTGTTTCGCGACCGCCATCGGTCTTCTGATCCTTGATCTATTAATTACTAGTTCGCATACAAATAGATACTGAAAAAAAATTGTAGTACATACTTACATATAATCACGACTATTATCCCCGAAGGGTTAGTCAGAAACTAGGCAATGAGGACCGCGAAAGCAGTCCTCTGCCTTAGTCCACTTTTCACCAAATAGCGACTGCATAATTGCACATGTGCTCAGCGTGACCGGTGGCGAACCCATCGCCGCTCTATGCCGTAGGATGTATGTGCAGTCTTTAGTCCGTTAGTCGCCTTTAAGACACCTAAGGAAAGAGAGGGGGTGGTAGTATTCTATCACGGCTACGCGGCACGGTTATACAAAAGTGTTAATAAAGAGTTTTCTTCCATCAGTCCATGGCATTTATTCTTACTCTTTGGCTGGAGTATAGGTTTGGGGCGTGCCACTTGTTTTTTCTAGTGGAAATTTTGTAGTGGAGTTACGAGTATGTAGTGGAATTACATAATAATAATAGTAGCAATGACGTTACCCTCGAATGTGGCGTCTAGGGTTTTGTTATCTGTGGTCCATGATAACGAAGTAGGTAAACAATGTAATTAAAAATCAGGAATGCGTGGGAATGTTTGTTCGCGCCTTACGGCTGCACTTTGGCAAATTCTTTTTTTTGTTGTTTTTAATTTTAACAAGGTCTGTATGAATTTTTTTTGATAAGTTTCACAGGAGACGGAGTTTTCATGCGGGCGAAGTTGGGAGGCCGCAAGTTACTAATAAAAGAACACGGTTATGAGTAAGTAAGTAAACAGCACAGCTACAGAGAAGTCATTTCAACATTTTAGTACATTTCCTATCTGTAAAAATATACCGGGGAATAGAAGACCAATGTTATAATAACAATCTTTATACTAGTGCGCCTGCATTATGAATTCGACAAAATTTATCTCTAGCTGCAAAGATAGAAAAACCTAATAAAAAGCATTATAATTATAAGTAAGCTATTACCCATTATCAAAAAAACGTGTTTATGGAAAAAAACGGTTCTAACTTTTTGACATTTGATAATATAAAATTTCACTTCGTATTATTTCCGTTCGTATAAATTCGTTTAACATAATTATTTGACCTCTTATTTATTAGGGATAATATTGTTGTCCTCATTGCCGTCTCTGACTTCGTGGATAATAGTCGCTATTATGTATGTATGTAATATTGTTTTGAATGAATGTTCATCTCTAATGATAAATCAATTGCCGAAATGTTTGTACGCGCATCGATTCAGAACGGATGAACCTATTGGGCTAATTCTTTTTTTGTTTGTAATTCTTAGGTTGATCTAACCTTGAGGTTTGCGTGAAGTATTTTTTTTGGAAATTTGTCACGGAATACAGGGTGGACGAAGTCGCGGGCGGGTGCTAGTTTTGTATAAATACGTTTCAGCTAATTTTAATTTTAACTATTACCGTAACCGTGTCGCATAGCGGTGAAAGAATACTACCACCCCCTCTCTTCCCGTGGTTGTCGTAAAAGTCGACTAACGGACTAAAGACTGCACATACATCCAACAGCTTAGAGCGGTGATGGGCTCAACACCTGTCACGCTAAGCACTGTGCAGTCGATATTTGGTGAAAAGTGGACTATGGTGGAGGACTGATTTTGCTGTCCACATCGCCTAGTCTCTGACTAACCTTTCGGGGATAATAGTCTTATGTATGTTTGTATGTATGTATTTGACAATTTGTGGCATGAAGCGGTAACCAATTAACCGAAGTCGCCTTCTATGTTTAAGCTAAACAGCCGATTACTATGTATTTAAACACTTAAACAATGTTTAATGCGTGTTGATCAGCAAAATATTATTATACAGCCCATTATGGTGTAAACAGTTGTTTAAAACTTTAACATCCTATTGGTGAGATTACGTATTTGAATGCCTAAAATTAAAAAAAACCTAACATAAAATAACCTTCGTTAAAAATCACTAAAATCTAAATACCTAATGGTTGTTTGACTTATATTTAAAATACCCAAAACCTTAAACTGTTAAATGGATATATTACTGAAGTTCATAATGATAGAACTTGAAATAAGTATGTACAAAGTCCCTGAAAAAGTTTACCTCACAATTAATTGACCAAAATAACAAATACCTACCGACGATTTTCTAAAACGAACCTATCACGTGACCTGCAGGAGAAGGGCAGCTAGTATTTCTGTTGTTAAAAAAAAAATAACCTCGATTATAATTATATTATAATCTTTAACTTAATTGATATTTTGAATTGATATAACTATAACTTAATTGAATTATGCGTTTTAAGCATGCTTTTTGTTATGTTGAAAGACAACAACGACGCGTTATTATTTGTGTCGTATTAATTGTTGGTACCTATATCGAACTTTGGTGTTATAGCTATAAACATTGTAAACATTAGGTAATTAGTCCTATCGGTATTTTAATCTTAGATATTTCGTTGATAGGTATTAGTTGCTTAGGTATTTTAAAACATTGGGAATTTAGATTTTAGTGATTATAAAACCTAGGCATAAAAATAATGTTAGGTTTTTTAATTTTAGATGATAGCCAGTTCCTCAGTTGTTGAGGATTCCGGGTGAATCTTCACCACTTCCACACATCACTTCCACCTTTGGCCTTATCGTCACCAGGTGAGACACGTTTACCCGTTATAGAATATATAAAAAAACTGGCTATCTTATCTCTAAACCGACGGAACACAACAATGCTATAAACATCGTTGTTATGGCGACAGACTTAGATAAGATGGTGGTAGCTAGCCAGGCGGACTTATTAGCCCTACCACCAACCAAATCAAGTACACAATGATGTACCCCCCGCTGGGAATCGAACCCGGGACCTCTGGGTCTGAAACCGGTGGCTTAGCCACTATAGTAGCGTAACCGTTGTTGGATGAAACACATGTTATATGAAATAAAAATTAAGTGAACCAAAATTATTATGTCAATTAATGATATACGAAACGTTGTTAGTCTAACTGCCGTACTCAGAGACGTCAATTAAGTTTTAATGACAATTAAATGTCTTTCCTTCTCTATTTATCACTATACATACGAAAGTGACAGCAGGAGACTTAATTGTCATTAAAACTTAATTGACGTCTCTGAGTACGGCGGTAAGTATGTGTTTACAAAATGTTGTTATGTAAAACAAGAAAGAAAAAAAAAACAGAAATAGAAAGTTTTTTTTTAAATTTAAGTTAAAAACTAGGTTATTTAATAATGTTTTCTATACATTAAATGAATACTTTAGTTTCAAGACTAATACATTGTTAAATTCACGATGAATTTTATTAATATTAATGTTAATAATATTTATTTGTCTACATTGCATGCCTGATCGTGGGCAAACTGTTGATACTATTTTTTTAAGAACTTGTTTCAATTCTATTCTATTCTATTTAAATTAGCAAAACCATTAAAGCCCTAATTAATTGATTACATCTAAATTACACCTATAATTCATGTATAAAAAACAACTTTTTATAGACACAACATTGTAAGTATGTGTTGTTTGCACCTGCCTAAACCTTTATTTAAGTGTCAACCATTTCTAATAAAAAATAGAAATTGTTACCGCAGATAATGACAATTATAAAAAAAACTATTAATGTGCCTACATGTCATACGGCTAAACATCCATAGGCACTAAGCAGCCTTATGCGTGCATTTAACTGGCCATATCAAAGGCATTAGTTTTAACGACCGCACGTAGCTTTGAAAACGAATTGGCATCTCAATGTTGCTGGATACATTTTTTCCCGACGCTTTTAAGCCCAATTTAACCGCGCCTAACCTACGCGAAGGGTCTAGGACCTTAGGAGACGAATGGCCTGCGTTCGCCATATAAGGGCCATGTCAATTTATTGAACGCAACCGATAGCTGCGTTCCATTGAGGTACTATGACTAGAGCAGCTATTCCATACATAAAATGTGCTCAGCTAGGTGATAGCGGGCCATGTGAGAGGGGCGGGGCGTAGGACGCTTGTCGTCGGACTCTCGTCGGGCGGGCGTTTACTTGTAGAACATGAAAAGCAACTCAGTGCGCAAAAATTTACTTCACGGTGTCTTCTCTAGTTATAATACCTCGATGCTGCCTTCCCGTGCATTCGTACCAATATGGCGGACGCGTCACCATTTTGTTTTCTTTTTCCCATGTGTTATCATACGTTTAGTTTATTATTGGACCTGTTTGATAATAATATCTTATTACTTGCGGTTTATGCTTCTTTTTACTGTCGTCTAGTTACCTTTGAATACGCTTTATTTTTTTCCACATTTTAATAGTATGGATAAAAGGCGTACTTAGACATTATTTAATTTTATCATTAACTTATGCCTCTAAAAGAACTGAACATTTTGTAATAAACTAAAAAGATATTTGGAATGGCTACAACAACAAATAATAAGAAAAGAGTAGTAGAAAATTAGTATAGGCAAATTGATTTTTGATGCAGACAGTTTGTGTACCTAGTTACCTACATTTAGTAAAAATAAAAAAAATATCTAAAAACTAAAAAGGAGTTTTTAGATTGTTAAAGAATTTCAATAATTGATTTCATATCTAGAAGTATTATTTAAGTCCTAGGGTAACTTACTAGTTAGTTCTTTAATTACACTTACGTTTCAAAATGTTTGAATTTTTTTTAAATATTTCTCATTTTCGCGATATAAACGACATCAACGAGCCACAGTTGCAGAGTAATTTTCACAATAAAGGAAATCTAATGCTTGAAACTTGGGCTTAAAAGGAATCCTTCCTTCGGTATTTCGGTCATCTACCAAATTGTTATAACTCTCCTGTCTTTAGAATTATAAATCAAAATCTACCCTTTTTGATAACTTATTTAATGCATAAAAAACAACAATTTTCCAAAACAATATTTTGACAAATTTACTCAGTAAAAATAAGTTAATTGCAAAAATCAAATTCCCAAGGGACCCTGAATCCGAGATGGAACGCTACTCCGCCTCTGCACCGCATGAATTATTGAACGCGCGACAAATGATATTCAGCGGCTTAGAACTTGATTCACTTCGGCTCACGCACTGTAACGATACCATTTGTTATTGCTCTTAAGAGGGTTTACGCAGTTCGGTTTTCCATACAAACTTCCAAGTCGACATTTTTAAAACCCGATAAGCCAATTTTGATAAAACTTTGCATGCTAAAGAAAAACACAGGGATCTAAATAGTTTGTTGAAAACATTTTTAAAAAACGTTTTTTTTAACTGAGTTATTGCGATTTAAAGTCCACTATTGAAAGTTAAAAATCGCAATAACTCAGTTAAATATACATTTTTTAAAATGTTTTTTAAATAAAAATTTAGATCCCTGTGTTTTACTTCAGGATGCAAAGTTTCATCAAAATTGGCTTATTGGTTTTTCAAAATTTCGATTTGGAAGTTTGTATGGGAAACCGAATGACGTAAACCCTTTTAAGGGAGAAGTATAAACATACATTTACAGCTTCACGACTATTGTGCCCAAAGGTTAGTCAGAGACTAGGCAATGAGGACCGCAGAAGCAGTCCACTGCCATAGTCCACGTTTCACCAAACTACAACTGCACATGTGCTCAGCGTAATAGGTTTTAAGCCCATTGCGGTTCTATATGCTATTGGATTTTTTTTGTATTCTTTAGTCCGTTAGTCGCCTTTTATGGCACCCAAAGAAAAAGAGGCTCAGTAGTATTCTTTTAGTGAGTCGCTACACACACGGCTACGGGAGAAGTAAGTAAATAATAACTTAACCTTTATTTGCATGAATTTTTGTTTATCACAAAAAAAATATTAATGGATAATATGCGATTCCAACACATCGAAAAAAATAATAAAAAAACTTTTTGCTTGAGCACTTTTTAATAAAAAAAATACGAAAAATCTTGAAAATGCTCTCCTTAATAATTTCATTTCATTTTATTTCATTCATGTTACTTTTTCACTTTATAATTGTTTAATTAACTACGAATCTATTTCAATTTACATCATTAAAATAGAACATAAAGAAGTATTTTTATTTATTTTTTTAAAAAAAGGTTGCATTTTCGTATCCAAAGTGGTTTCCGTCAAAACTTCCTTGTCTATGATGTTAAATTTAAGAAAAATTTTATATTATAATATTTTAAAAAACATATTTTAACAAAACAGAGTATCATCTAAATATTTTTTCTAAATATTTATTTTAATACTTATAAATATAATAGTATAAAAACATAACAAAAATTTTAAAAAGCAATTAAACCGGTTGATTGAAATTTCCATCACTATGCAAAGAAGGGTTAAGTATTTACTTAAAGGAGTCTTGCTAAGTATAATAATAAGGTTAGGTACAGTAGCGGACGCTACTTCTTTATATCGAAAGCAACAATCTCTTATAGATCTTTTATAAAGATAAGCTCGCCTTTGTATATGTCTTCTGTAATGTGTATTGCAATGTGTTTTATATGTACAATACTAGATTTATGTAATTTACCAATCGTAATACTAATCCATGAATGCCTCGATTGCTAGTCCGTGTGGTCAAGCACTCCGCCCGATACCCAAACTCAAACTATATTTATTCAATAAACTCAATTAATATGTACTTTGAATCGTCCAAATGTTTTTTAACCTACCACCCTACACCAACTACACTAACCTACACCATTCAGGACGTCATTTTTTACGTGGCAAAGAACGGGTGCAAGAAACCCGGAGGTCGTTCTTGACAGTGTATCCCAGTAGTCCCCTCTGGCGTTTGGCCCCTTGGGGGACAACTGGGATTATTTTTATAAAATCTTCCAGTTGTCCCCCGTGTCACCGGTGGAGGGGACAATTTCGACTTACATTTTTAAATATCCCAGTCTCACCCCACTTAAAAAATTATACGGCAACATCTCAAGTGGGGGAGACTGGGACATCTAAAAATTAAAGTCCCAGTTGTCACCCGTGTCGTTGGTAGACGGGACAACTGGGAGGTTTTTATAAAAAAATCCCAATTGTCCCCCAAGGGAGAAAAGCTATTTTTTTTTTAATACTAAGCTCGGCAAATGACCCCACTCCACCTGATGTTAAGTGAAAATGAGGTCCAGGCGCGAGGACAACTGGTGCAGCGTAAGAGACGTAGCATCAGTCATCCTCACTCTGCCGGCCCACAAAGTGCTTCTTCACGCCTCGTTTGAAGGACCCTATGTCATAGGTAGGAGGGAATACATGTGCTGGTAGACTATTCCATCTTTTGGAAGTGCGGCAAAGAAACGAGTCACCAAATTTCTATATGCTATAGGGGACTACTGGGATGTACTGGTTCTTGAGTTTAACTCCCGGGTCGGGCAAAAGGTGATTCCGATTTTTGGATGCATATCCCGGGTTTGTGATCACTAACTTGAATTTAAAAAGCGTTGTCCCAATACCCATTAATTGCGTTGATTTCAGTAATAGGGGCTTTATATTGTTTACTTCACTCTTTTACTCATCATATCTACCTTTGCTACTTGCTCCCTTGCCACAAGCCATGCGTTTACTTCGAGAGAAACTGACATTTTCAATGACCTCCTGCCGAAGATAATAGAAGTGTCAATTTAAAACTTTTATTAAAATGTTATTTATTATAAATTTTAATTGAATTTTTGTAATTTTTTTTTATTTAATTTGTAATTTTTTGTAATTTTTAATTATTATTGTATAATTTGTATTTTTTGTTATAGTTTTTAACTTTATATTTTAAACTTATAAAGTTTCTTATAACATCGCATTGGTGTAAGCTGTAAAGGTGTTGTAATGTCAATAAATAAATATCTTGTGTGTCGGTTCGACATGTACTCCCTACCATCAGGTAAATCTAGTATATTCGTTATTTCAAGGTAGGGCGATCTAGCGTACCAACAAGGCTAATAAGCGTGATCGAAGTATTAGCTGATTGGGTACCTAGCCTGTTGATGCACTGGAGGGACGAGATAAAAATAATGCAAATTCGAAGAAAATTAATCCGCCTACCACAAAATTTTGCCTTCGGGTTACACTGAATTAATACCTTTACGCGACCCTTAGGATTCTAAGACATGTGCTAGACTGTCCAAAACCTATACCTAATTAATAATAGTTAAATTAATTGTTATGAGCCTCATAGAAGTCACTAAATAGACAAATGGTGGGTACACCACTGGTGGCTACAGCCACAAGTCTGTGAAGGGTATGTGAAGGCAAAGTACTTATCCGCCAATTAATAAAAAAAAGAAGTTTGGTATAAGACATGACTCTTAAAAGAGCTGGTCTTCAAAAGGTTCAAATGGGGTGTAACGTAAACGTAAAAAGTACTACAACTCTTTAGTAATAGGTTTTACTTTGGCGTACCTTTTGAAATATTCGGCCGTGTAGAACCAGCCTTTATTCTAAAATTATTAACCGTAAACGCAAAGAAGAGGCAAATAAATACATAATTATGTATGATTAGGTAACATTGTACCAGGGAAGGTTAACCGCAGCGTAGGGTAAACATTAGACTTGGGTAACTCCTGATTCAGGTATATCCAGGTTGTATATCTTGCTACAGATATATATCCATTCTTATTTTGTATATTTCCTTAGCATATCAGGAACCAATCTACTCTTATTTCTCAGATCACTTGTTGCAAAGCGATTCTTTTATCGTGTAGTCATTACAAGGAGTAATCGAAAGCAGCAGCTATGTCCTACGAACGGCTAAAGTGAAAGAAATACCGAATGAACATTGAAAGGATTTTATTACGCCTTAGTTAAGAGTGCTATGCGTATATTATGAATGTGCTAACTGGGTAGTTAGGTACCTACTATTCTCGTGTTTTAACAATATATTAGCACAGATGAATCTGCTTGCAGGATATATATCTTTATCTGGAAGGATATATATCGTATCCAATACTTTTGCAAAGCCACTTTGCGCATGTCTGAACCACTCTAACTACAATAACTTGGCGGTCGTAGTTATACAAAAGGCTAGTTAAACTCTTAGTTAATGGGGAGTCATACGTCCCAAACGAAATGGTTCGACAGTAAAGTAACAAGTTTATGTCGAAAAATAAATTGGGATGCCAAGTTTTCTACGCTCTGTACCTACGGAGCGCCGGAGGATGTTTCCATTTTTAGTTTCAGTTTCGCGTGGTATATTACGAACAGAATTAAATAAGAAACAATTTATACCCTGCTGTATGTAATGTCGAAAATTTGAGCTTGTAATATTATTGTTATTTTTAATGCACTGTTTATGAAATTGAAAACATGAAACCACCCATGCTTACTTACTGGTCTTACTTGGGCTTTGTCTAATTTACACTGAAGTTCTATTTATGTGAAAAAGGTTTTGATGGAGTTTTTTTGAGCAGAGGTGTCGGGATTGATTCGGGCATAGATGTTACTGCGGTTGCTACTATGTGTGGCTGTGGTAGGGTTGTTCTAAGTCCATTGGTTTTGAAATTCATACATATACACACAGATTCAAGTCTATTATCCCCAAAGGATTAGTCAGAGACTGGAAATGAGGACCGCAGAAGCATCCACTGCCATAATAGTCCACGTCTCACTAATTAACAACTGCACATGTGCTCAGCGTGGTACGTGGTGAGCCCATCGCCACTCTATGCTTTTGGATATATGTGCAGTTTAATCCGTAAGTCGCCTTTCACGACACCCTAGGGAAGAGAGAGTTTGATTATTATTTCATTCAACCGCTATACCACACGGCTCAAATAAACACAAAGACTTAAAAGATTTATTTATTTTGTACAGCAAGCAAGAATGGTCTATGCCTCTACATTCCGTAGAGGCATAGACCAGAGTAGTACTTTAATAGGTACTAAAAGTATCTTCAATATCCTATAGGTACACCTATGTTATATATAACTCAACCAAAGATGGCGTCATATACCACGTCTCCATAGGCAGCAATGCGAACAATCCGTTTAGACTCTAGACGTACCCCTAACGTTCCCGGGACTCGAATCGCAAGAATGTCGTCCGAGTCTGCTGAGGTTTTTGCTCACTTATACCACGGCTACTGACGAGAAATACCAAAGCCACAAAAGGTAATAACTACAGGACACCACCACTTAAGTTTCGATTTAATGATGACGATGACAAGTGTGGTTTTCCTTTGAGATTGTATTCGGTTTGTGGTTATATAAATGAATGGTGGTGGTAGCTTTGGTGCGTTGACGGCAACTTAGTTCTTACCGATTGCGTTCAGGTAGATTGTGGTCACCAGTTTTGATTTGTTTTAGCCGCAGACGCCGAAGTGTCGCGTTATAGCGAACAGCTTCGTACAGTTGGTTTAACTCGAATATTCGCCTGTGGTTCAGAGTTCCTGTTGTTTCAGACGTTGATTTGTGTAGCTACATACATACACACGTATATTGGCGACTATTAGCCCCTAAGGGTTAGTCAGAGACTAGGTGATGAGGACCGCAGAAGCAGTCCATTTCTAAATTACGATTTACTAAATTACAACTACACAATATGTACATTTGTGTAGATAACCTATGGTTAATGATTCTGTTGGTATTTATAAAATTGATTTAAAAAAAATCAAAATCAAAATATATTTATTCAATAAACTCAATTAATAAGTACTTTGAATCGTCCAAATCTTTTTTAACCTACCACCCATTTAGGACATAACTTTTTAACTGTGGCAAAGAATGGGCGCAAGAAACCACAGCGCACAAAAGCAACGACATTTACAAACAAAAAAAAAGAATATGTCGTTACCAGGTCAATACAAAATAGGAATTTAAAAAATAAAAAAAATGATGCAATACAAAATTACAATACAATGTAGTATCAATTAAATAAAGACAATTAGAAATAGCTGTTGGAGTGCTTGGAGCATTTCAGATCCAAGCTGTTTTGTCTTCTGTATAATCTGACACTTTATAATAAGCTTTTTTATAAAGCTTTTCTTTGATTTTGATTTTAAATTTATTAAGATCTAATTTCTGAATATCATTTGGTACTTTGTTGTAAAATCTTACACACAGACCCTTAAAAGAATTATTTATTTTATGGAGCCTAGTATAAGGTACTGCTAATTTGTTCTTACTTCTAGTGTTTACATTGTGAATATCACTGTTTTTTGAAAACATTCCAGTATTTTTATGAACATAAATCTAATTTTCATAAATGTATTGTGATGCAACTGTCATTATATTTATATTCTTAAATCTCTCTCTGAGAACTCTCTCTCTCTCTGGCGACTCCGCCAGCCTTTAGGTTATAGATTGCTCTAATAGCCCTCTTCTGAAGCACAAAGATAGTTTGAATGTCGGCAGCATTTCCCCACAGTAAAATGCCGTACGACATTACACTATGAAAGTAACTGAAATAAACTAATCTAGATGTATCAACGTCAGTTAACTAACGGATCTTCATTACTGCATAAGCCGCAGAGCTAAGTCTATTCGACAATTTAGCTATATGTGGGCCCTACTGAAGCTTGGCATCTAACGTGATGCCTAGAAACACAGTGGTGTCCACAGGATTCACATTCTTATCTTTAATTTGTACACTAGTTGTTACTTGCTTAACATTAGGCAATACAAATCTTACACATTTGGTTTTTGTGTTTTTTGTTGTTTTTTTGTGTCGTCGTTTCACTTTGAATAAAAGTGAAGTATCTGATGATCTTTCTATATTGTTTGCTGATGCAAACAATATAGAAAGATCAGAAAACATAAAGAAACTACATAGGTAAAATAAAACCCTAACTGAAGTATAAATAAAAACTATACGGGAAGTTCTAAAAAGTCAAGTCAGGTACCGTAGACACGGTTATTGACCTTTACAGAAAATTGACGGTTTTCAAGATACGAGTATCACCATGTTGGCTTGGCTTGCTTTATTATTTCAGAATATTGTTGTTTTCTTACTTAATTACTTTAAATATCTAGTTGTTTTAGACAACTACGTAATTAGTAAGTATGTGAATAATAGTGGATAACTAGGTAAGATAACAGCATAAAGCGGCGATGGGCTCACCACCTGTCACGCTGAGCACATGTGCAGTCGCTTTTTGGTGAAAAGTGGACTATGGCAGAAACCGCAAAATCTGGGGTTGCGTTAGCATAAGTCAAAAAAAAATTGTCAGGTCTAACAATGCCGCCAATGCCTTGGTGGCAAAGTGGTCAACTCAGCCGCACGGATTGCGGACGACTTGAGTGCGATTCCCATCTGAGGAAGTCAACTTTTTCAGCGATTCAATGTTCTAAAGAATACTTGAGCGTTAATAACAATGGTTTTTATGCGGTTATCACAATCAGAAAGAGAAATGACTGAGGGTGGTTTTTGTACACAATTTTTTTAATATTTTCACTGAATTTCACAGATAATGACGGAGTTTCTAAGTTAGCATGGACGGAGGACGCGGGCGGGCCGCTGGTTCTAAATAAATAGAATTTGAAATTAGCATTCAATTCTGAAACGTGCGTGCGAAGAAAGATAACTTAATGAACCTGTAATAAACTCCACGCCTCTTCGCCTAACCGTAATGCCATGCTGTAGATAGGAGAACACTATTGATGCCATCGATATTGTGTTTATAGTACAAGAAATAGGGCTTGTTTTCATAAATATTTTTGAAATCATTTTTTTTTACATTTTTTTGTTAGAAATATTTAGCAGTCTATCTATTTCAAGGTTAGTTTTGATAAAGACAAATCAATGAGCTCAAATAAGGCGAGATTACCTTGTTTTAATGCAGAGTTCTTATGACCACCTTCTGACTGCATCATCAGCCAGCTCCATGGTGCCATATTTTTGTCTTGTCATCGAAGTTACGTAGGTATACCAAATTTTAGCTCAAATCGGAACCTGGGAAGTGGTTTTAATCTTCTTTGCAAGATTTGACCCCAACATATATACATACATTGCAAATTTTAAAAAGCTTGTAATTAAGAAAACGAACTTCTTGCATTATGATTATAAATTGATTAATATCAAACATGAACCCTGATCATTTCTTTGGCTTATATACGTTTCACAGGGCACCGACCAAATTAAAAACATGTCGAGCTCCTCCATGGTTCGGAATGCACATAAAGTCGTTGGTCTTGGTTGTCAACGAAAGATGGCAGTCGTTAAAACCCATCAACCCACTTTGGGTAATGACACGTTTATTAGGCTGAAGATGATGAAGTGACGTGACATGACGGCATAATTCCAACTCGTTGACGAATAAAAAAATAAAGAAAGTCCTCAAACAAGGAAACTGCAAAGCTGGTTGCTTCAACTTAGGACAGTCCAATTAGTTTTCTATAAAATTTTACCTGGAACATCAACCATAAACCTTGAACTACCACAAATCCTGTAATAGCTCCACTATTACGTTTGAAAAAGTCGATTTTCCAGTGACATCGTTAACATGTAATTTTTATAATAATACTTAATAGGTATACAATGTGTAAAGGCATGCACTGTACAAACTTTAGGGGTGGATTCTAAGCTCAAATATACATATAATACAATGTTTAAAAAATTTAATAAAATAGGGGAATTTACGTGGTAAATTGGTTACTATGTGTTTTTTTCGTCAGTTTTGGTGTTTAAAAACCGACATATTTGTTTTTTTTCTACTGATGTTCAAACTTTTGGCTACTTTACTGATTGTTTTTTACTTGCGACTAGTTTCACCTTTTATAGATTTTTTTAAAGTAAATATAATTTCACCGTGATATTGTTTTTTAATACACACACGCAAAAATCAAAGATAACAAAATAAAAAAGGCTCCCATTTCTAAACTATTGAGTTTAGAATTTTTTATGAATAATGTTTTATTATGTGATATTTCTGTACTTACCCGTGGTACTACCAATGGTCCTACTGGTACTACTATCCTGTCTGGTAGTACCACGGGAGATTTTGCATTACCCGTGGGTACTACTTATCAATTTAATATTCCCTACAAACGTATTTCGAGGTATACATAAGCTTGAAAAATCGAGTGTTGTAGAACCTTTTTTTTGTTTTTTGTTTTGTTTTTTTTGTTTTTTTTTTATACTTTCACAGCTAACCAGTACCTACATATTTGAAAAAGGTTCCTATCACTCGATTTTTCAAGCTTATGCATACCTCGAAATACGTTTGTAGGGAATATTAAATTGTTAAGTAGTAATGTAAAATCTCCCGTGGTACTACCATACAGGCTAGTAGTACCACGGGCAAAAAAAAATTCCCGTGGTACTACCAGTAAGACCATCGGTAGTAAGTAGTAAGTAGTATAGGTATATTTGTGTGTAGAATCCACCCTTAAAGTTTGTACAGTGCATGCACACATCGCATAACTTCAGTCCGCTAGTTACCAAGTTTGGTGTAACGTGACGCGAATTACACTGCATGTAAATAGATGTTACGATGTAGGTAATTTGTAATAAGTCTAAACTTATTATAAATGTATGTGTTTGGCAAAATAGGTGTAATTATTTTCAAGCAAATGGGCCATTTTTTAAGAGAATAGAATAGAATAATGTATTTGCATTAAAAGTGGTAGTTACAGTTATTTGATGGCAAACGAGCAGGCGGGCTACCTGATGAAAAGTAATCGCCACCGCCCATGGACACCTGAAACTCCAGAGGATCGCAGATGCGTCGCCGGTGTTGAGGAAAGAGTATTATTATGTTCCGTAGTTGTATTTTAACGGTTTTAGAAGAAGTTAGGTAGCTATAGATTTGAAAAATGCCAGTAAGAATTATTGATCATAATAAACGGTGGTAGTTCTGTGTTTAGTAAATTGTATTAGTGTTTTCTTTTGCTTTGGCTTTACATTAGTTATTACTTTTAAAGCTATCCGCCTAGCCGTTGCAGGTTTTTAAACTACCAACTGAGCTATCTTTTCCCCTTGTGCCAGCTAAATTTTGTAGATTCCTTCCATCTATCACTTGGAGTGCCTTATAATCCGTAGGTGTGATAATGTGCGGGTACTATCAGGTTCTCCTGGAGAAGAGCTTATCATAGATTGTTAGGCGCGATGCGATTTCAGGAACACCCGTGCCGGGAGTACTTTTACCCTCAAACCGGTTCCCTGGGTGTTGATCCGATCCACTTTTACCAAAGCTGAAGCCTGGGCCAGAGCAGTCGCCGAGTCGAGTTGAGTGAGAACTCAATACTCTTCAATCTTAGAGAAATAGGAGAATGCGGTATTTCTAGACCCTGGATATGATGCGTTTTCTGACCTTGGCGACCCACTAAAAAACCCGACCCCACTTTAATTTGTTCTTTATTAGGTAATTTTTATTGTTCTTTATTTTTAACTCAATAAATTTTGTAAAACTTGCCGTATTTTATTTTATATTTTCCTAATTCATGCGACAATGGAACTTTGAAGAAGGTTATAAAAATATGAAACTTGCCTTTGTTGATATATTATTATACTATGTATAACTATACTAGTTATACTACTACACATACTTATTAAAATAGTATGTATGTATTATTAAAAATGTTTGTTTCCCTAATAATAATAAATAAATATATAGTGTATTGTTATAAAAAGGGTTTGATATTATGTGGCCTGTTGCTAACCTGTGGGTTTGGTATACACCCTTAATTTTTATTCGTTTAATTGAAATAAAGGGTGAGTTCCACCCATAAAACTGTACAACTTTCGCTGAGAAACCTATGTGCAAAAATGCTGACGACGTGCATATTCCGTGTTTCGGACGGAAGGCAAAGCTTTGCCCGGTTGTTATCGTAAGATGACAGTCGTTAAAACCCACCAACCCGCATTGGGCCAGTGTGGTGGGTTATTGCCCAATATAATGTTGTCTATGTGGGAGGCCTGTGCCAAGCAGTGGGACGTTTATACTCGTAGGCTGATGGTGATGATGATGCTGAATAAAAATTAAGGGTGTATAGTCTAGTTTTGTTTTGCTCGATTATATTATCCCACTGTTGTGTAAGGGCCTTCCCCATGTCCTTCTATCAGCTATCTTTATCCTGAGCCACCTCACGACAGTCAGTCTGGTGAGCGTCTAGATCTTGCCACCTCTTTAGTACTTTAGTGTTAGCTTAAGTATTGTATAAGTCACTTATTTGTTTATATTGTTATTTTACGAAACTAAATTTGTAATACGTGAGAACAAAGGATGGTTTGGTTGTATATTTTATAGTTCTTTGCTATCTGGTGAAACAAAACGTTACCACATACTTAACAAAAATGATAGCTACAGTGACACTTGTCTTGAGAGTCGTGAGTATTTGATACTCACGAGGGTTTTATGAAAGAATAACTAAATTAATAAGGAATAAAAAGTGTAAGAGAGGTGTAAATGCTCGCCAAATAAAGAAGTAAGAATACAGAAATATTGTTTAATTCAATATTAGACTATTATTTATTGTTACTTGCTTCGGCTATATTATTGTGTTTATTAAATAAATAAGTAACCTAAACGTTTTCTTTTAAGACTATTTCTGTACACTCCGCACCTCCGTCTTATTAGTGCATCCAAGCGTGAGTGGCGAGGGGGGAATTGTTCCAAAGCTGCGCCTGCGCAACTTGGTCGTGCCAAAGTGTAGCGGCCCTGTGGTAAGCAGAAATCATTGGCTGTTATAACTAGAGACGAACACAGCAAAACAGAATTCATTGAGATATTACAACTAGAGACGTCACCGCGAAGAAGCTACCACTAACCAAACCAATTACACAAATATGTACCCCCCGCTGGGAAACGAAACCCGGACCTCTAGGTTTGAGAGCGGTGGCTTAGCCACTAGACCACAGATATTGTTATACCCCTCAGCCCCCAATCGGTCGCATGAGACCGCACCTACAAAAACACACTTGACTTTGTACCGTGTTTTCATAGACTTACAGACTACTTTAGTATGAACAAGATTGATTATTTCGGTTCTGTGGTACATTTTATGCATCGTGATCGCAAAATATCGCATAGTCTATGCTCGATTCTGTCAAATTTGACGTTGACAGTTGCGCTAATTTTTGTGTAAGAAAATTGCAACGAGTGAGTGGTTAAGTTAAACTTTACAGATTGCAATCAAGGATTCCAGGGCCATGTTGGAAACCATAAATGATACGGAACACGAAGATTTACATGAGTAAGCCGTGAATGCTTAAAGGCGCAGCTTTGAAGTAAACTTTTGCGCACTGAGCTGCGGCCAATAATACCAGCGATTGTGGAACTTGCGGCCGCAAATTAGTGCACAAAAACTTGTTTCGCTGTGTTGTCTCTAGTTATAATACCTCAATGCCTTGGATTCGAACCACCACATTCTTGGAGAAAAAATTAAAACAACCTATTGCACTCGTATTGTTTTCTAAAGCGTACGGACCGCAGTACGTGGCAGTACTTACTGAAATGAAGTACCTATATGTACTATTTTATGTGTGGACCTGCCTGCGTTTCTTTACATATTGTGTGAGTTTAATATTTTGAACTATTGGCAGGTCCTTGGCGTAGGAGACTGACCCTGTAAAAGGTGCAAAAAGTCGTTAAGATAAAATTAAAGGCAATATATGTTTTATATTTGTACACCACAGTTATATTAAAAGGACATACATAGTACAAGCAATTGGTGGCTTTATCGCTAATAAGCTATTTCTTACAGAAAACCAAGTTGAACTAGATAGGTAGCAAAATAATTTAATGGCCGTTATGGTGTTTAATAGTGTGATTAAAGATTAATTTATAAAAACCTTCAATTCAAAAATATTGTTATTACAGATTTATTATAAACCCACTCCCTTTAACATGCTATACCCATTATCTGGTATAGTACCGACGCAAGTTCGCAGAGGTGTTGCTTGCTCTCTGGAAAAGCAAAAACAGGAATCCAACAACAGGCACTCTCTGTTCGAGCACGAACCGCCTGAAAGTCGCCTCAAAAGTCGTAGGAGCTTCCTGAAGTCCACAAGAGCTATAACAGAACACCCTAGAGAGGTCCGCTGCAAACTATGGCAGGAAATATGTGCCCCACTACCTAACTCCATTGCACCTTCCGAAAACCTTCCCCCTGGCAATGAACTAGCGTGGCCCATATGATGCCGGACCCAAGTGGGCCGCTGCAGATCGAATATGGCCAGGTGGGGTTATACTGCTCTGAACTCTGCCCAGTGCGAGTGTGGCGCTCCCGAGCAAGACATGCTGCATCTGCTGTCATGCCCGCGTTGCCCTTACACCTGCACGTTGAAAGATCTAAATGAGGCTTCTCCTCCTGGATTGGCAACAGCGGAATATTGGGCCAAAACTATTGAAGGGTTTGTTGCGTGGATGTTGAACCATCGATACGACGAAGAAGAAAACAGATTTATAATGAGCTGGGGCGGCTTATTATTTAAAGAATACTACCAACCCATTCCCTTGGGTGTCGTAAAAGGCGACTAAGGACTGCATATACTACCGACAGCATAGAGCGGCGATTGGCTGACTACCTGTCACGCTGAGCACTTAAGGTGAAAGGTTGTCGTTATTTGGTGAAAAGTGGACTATGGTAGAGGACTTCTCCTGCGGTACCCATTGCCTATTCTCTAACTAACCCTTTGGGGAACAGTCGTGAGAGTATTATGTATGTTATGATCGTCTATGAACTGCGGTGGTTGCTTCACATCAGGCAACAATCATTAAACGTTATTTCTCCTTTATGAGTTAAAAAAAAGTGTTTATCCTGGTTTATCCTAAGCTCATGTGAGTAACCTTATCAGCAAAACAGCATATCGGTAGACGTTTTTATTCAACTACATAAATATAATCGTGACTATTATCCCCGAAGGGTTACTCAGAGCACTTTTTACCAAATAGGGACTGCACATGTGCTCAGCGTTACAAGCTCATCGCCGCTCTATGCTGATAGATGCACAGGTTATGCTTTATCGCGCGGCACTTGCTTGCGCGCCGTGTCCTTGGGGAGAAATGCGCGCAACGAAAGTGCGGCGACGCGCATGGCGGCTCGCAGCGGCGGGAAACGATCAAGATTGCACATCCATTGCTTTAAATACTCGAATTTATTTATTACTAGCGGCCGCTGCGGTTTCACCCGCGTTGTTCCCGTTCCCGTGAGAATATCGGGATAAAAAGTATCCTATGTGTTAATCCAGGATAAAAAACTATCTGTATGCCGAATTTCATCCTAATACACTCGGCGTCAAAAAAATCGCACCTTTTAAAAATCATCTTTAAAAATTCTTAAACCTTATGTAGAGGATAGTGTTGGGTATCATTAGAAAGGTAACAAAAAGGAGTATCAAAAAACAATTAAATTTAACTTTCTGTTTAATTATAATTATACAAACAACATTAAAATTAATAAAATAATAAAAATCCTTAATTAAGTCCTAATTAACAACAGATAATTTACAAAGAAAAATGTACAAAAAGTGTCTTAAAATTAACTTAAAATCTAGTGTTACCCCCCCTTGCCCTGATCACGTCTTCCATACGGTCCCTCATGGACCTCACCAACTTCAGGAGCTCTTCTTGAGGGATAAGCCCCCATTCTTCAATCACCGCGTCTTGGAGCTCCTGTAGAGTCGAAGGAGCTGGATCCCGAGATCGAACCTTACGTTTAAGATGGTCCCAGAGGTGCTCTATAGGATTCAGATCCGGACTTCGCGCTGGCCACTGCATCACAGAGATTTGGGACCTCTGCAAGAAGTCGCTCACGATGCCTGCAGTGTGAGCGCGAGCGTTGTCGTGCATTAATGTGAACCCCTCGCCAAAAGATTCGGCAAAGGGGACCACATGCACTTCCAGGACCTCAGTGACATAGCGGCGAGCAGTCAGCGACCCTTGTCCGCGAGCACCTCCAGTCCGGGAGACGCAGACAAGGTCGGTTTTGCCGGCAGCAGACATACCGCCCCAGAACATGCAGGATCCGCCACCATATTCCACCGTCTCCTGGATGCAGGCTTGGGCGAAACGTTCACCCTGCCTCCGGTATACTCTTCTCCGTCGGTCGTTGCAGAAAAGACACACTCGCGTCTCGTCTGAGAAGAGAACAGCTCTCCACTGCTCAAGGGTCCAATCGACGTGGTCACGAGCAAACTGCAAGCGGGCTCGCCGATGCGCTGCAGTCAATTTTGGACCCGTAGCAGCTCTGTGGGCCGCTATCTTCTTCTCCTTCAATCTTCTTCTAACCGTAGATACGCTTACGGTGCGTCTGCGAACTGCCTGGAGCTGCTGTTGCAACTCAACAGCGTTGGAGAAACGATTTCTCAAAGAGTTCGACACAACGAACCGGTCGTCTCTTTCCGAAGTGCAGCGACGTCTACCCGAACCGTGTCTGCGGATATAGCCACCGGTCTCTATGAAGCGCTGGTACACTCTTCGAACGGAATAACGGCTCAGGTTCAGTTGCCGGGCGACATCACACTGCCGCACCCCTGATTGCAGTAGTGCAACCACTTGAGCGGCTTTATCAGCTGTGGTATCCATCAAAATCTGTGCGTGTGTCCTCTTCAACGGTTGAATAGCGAATGACCCACATTGAACCCGTGTTGACCGTTTTATACCCACAAAGGAAGCGCAACTAGCAACTCTCACGGGTAGCAAAATTTGCATCGAATTTTTGTGACACTTTATTTGTTGCATTAGGTTTTATTTGATAATGAAAAGTAATGTTTTTTATTAAGTTAATTAAGTAACCTTGTAAATAAAATCATAATTAATGCGACTGCATGTGCATATCAAGAGTAAATGACATTTGAAAGTGATTTTCTAAGAGGTGCGATTTTTTTGACGCCGAGTGTATATTTAGTAGTTTTTACGTGGAAGAGTAACAAACAAACACACTCACAAACTTTCGCCTTTATAATATTAGTGTGATTATGCTGTTTATGCTTAATTATTTAATATATATAACAACATAACTTAGCTTAATTACACACAAAAAAAATAACAAATAAAGAAGAAAAGATTACGTTTATAAATCAAAAATTTCAACTAACTCGCCTACGCCTGTTCGAGGCAAGTTGCGTTGCGTCAATGCGGCAGGGGGCCAAAGTATCCACACATGCCGCGTCCCAAATTAGGGTCCTCCCCATGCTCCAAGGTACAAGCGACATTCCGTCAGGCCGCCTACCATCCGATCGCAAAACCCCGTTCGGCTCCAAAATTGCAGGCACACCAGCGGTCACCAAAGCTCTGCGAATGGTGTCGTTAATTGTAGCATGTCTGCTAATACGCCCTGCGCTCCTTTGGCACGAGGGACCGTGGTGGCCCAGCTCATTCACCCCGTGCTGTTTATTAAATATAATTGTATGGCTAAAATGTTTTACAATATTTTACAAAAAACATATGTACAATAAAAAATATTACAAAAAACTTTACACAGTCTGCCACCGGAGGCAGCGAGGGTTGACCCAAGCCACCGGTTAGGGTTGCAGAGTGAGGAACCTCCTGACAATACGCGCCTTTTGATCCAACCTTACAGCGAGAGCATCTCTTAATGTTGATCGAGTCGTGGCTCTTATTATTATTGTTACTATTGCCTAATAATTTTAATTATATATTTATCCGTGTCGCGTGGCGGTGAAAGAATACTACCACCCCCTCTCTACCCTTGTGTGTCGTAAAAGACGACTAACGGATTAAAGACTGCACATACATTGAACAGTATAGAGCGGCGATGGGCTCACCACCTGTCACGCTGAGCACATGTGCAGACGCTATTTGGTGAAAAGTGGACTATGGTAGAGGACTGCTTTTGCTGTCCTCATTGCCTAGTCTCTGGTAACCCTTCGGGGATAATAGTTGTGATTATAAGTATGTATGTATTTATTCGAGCTTAGGATCTCGATGACGCAACAGCTAAGGCGCTTGGTTCACGATCTTTCCAGCTAAGCAACTTTCGCAATGTCGTGCCACTGGATTGGTGACCGAATTAAAAACAACGCCTCAAGCTCCTCCGTGCTTCAGGAGACACGTAACGACGTTGGTCCTGGGTGCTGTCTGACGAAATAAAAATTGTTTTGTTGTTCACGATTAATGTGTACTTTTACACTCTTTCCTTGGGTGTCGTAAAGGCCACTAACGGACTAAAGACTGCACATACATCCCTCAGCTTAGAACGGCGATGGGCTCACCACCTGTGACGCTGAGCACATGTGCAGTCGTTATTTGGTGAAAAGTGGACTATGGTAGAGGAGTGCTTTTGCTGTCCTCATTGCCTAGTCTCTGACTAACCCTTCTGGGATAAAAGTCGTGTTTATAATAAGTATGTTTGTTGTTCACGATGACGCGCTTATAAAACTCTTAATTTTAAAACTCATCATCATCAGCTTCTAAAAGTGCTTCTGGTAGATTTAGGCCTTTAGGTCTTCCCGCTTGAATCTATATAAATACAAATGAATTGCCACAAATGTCGCGCGTCAATTCAGGCTGCACTTATTTGGCCAATTCTTTCTACCATTGCGCATTGGTCATTGGACCAGTATGGGGGGTATGCTCCGATCTGTCCGCCGAGCTGCTCTTCCATGGGCGAACGCTACTCAAAATACTGAATTGAAAATAAAATGTTATGCGTCAACTCATAAATACGATATGAATTAAAAAACACCTTTTTTTAAAATTACATGATTGTGTCAAGTTCAATTAAAATTCTTATATAAAATTCTTACAAATATTTTTATGTAACACAATACATGTTGATGATACAATCATATCATATGGAACAGTCACATTCTCTTAAATATCTAGTAAATGTTTAGGTATGACGGTCCTACGAGCCTGCGTTTATGAACCAAAAGTATAAAGCATTTCGCAGAGCGTTTCAATGTCTTAAACGATTTGACGAGTACGTCGCTACTTCAGACATTTCTGCTCTCCAACTGACCGGCGGCGGCGCGACAGGCCAGCGCATAAAGCTGAACCCCTTCAATGCATTAAACTAACTTTTTCACTAAGACACACTAGCGAGCCGATCGGGCGCTGCGAATACAGCGATTAGGAACCGGTCCCGTGGCTGCATGAGGCGAGCGATGCACTCTGCAACTTCTAAACTGCTCCCCCGCCCGCGTTCCCGTCCGCATCCCGCTCACAAAAGCCTGGAGCGAAAACGCAAACCTACGCGTAACAGCAATACCAACATCCAGACTCCCGATCTCATGCCAAGTCTGTTAGTTCGCCAAACGCGTTTTTGCAAGTTACCACAACGTTTCCTATACTCTTTTTGATTGCCAACTTGTTCTAAGGTTAGGAATGCGCGTTCCAGACTGCCATGTTAGCGATAAAATAAGTAGGATTCATTGACATCGGTCACGAACTTTAGATATGCTGTTTAGACTGGATTAGGCGAAGCTAGCTTTTTCAAAGCCTCTAGCTGGGAGTGACAAGTCTGTAAACATGGAATGGGAAAATTAGAAAAAATAGTACCTACGAGTATGTGAGCGCGCGAGCCGGTTTCGCATTTAAATAAGTACATCGAGTTATACTCGGTTGTTATAATTGAAAAATGCTGGGTGGTTTGCGGCGACGCGTCTTTTTTTTGTTATAAATCCTTCTATGAAAATGGATGGTTTCCAACCACTTAATTGGACGTTGAAGTACTTGAGTGCCGTGATGGAATAATAAAATTGCTGGAAATAAGTAAAACTAACGATGTCCGTCCTAAAAATACTTAGCCCATGTGTTTAGAAGTGGGTTGTTTTAAAGTTGTGTGTGTCGACTTAGTTAGAGGTGGTTGGAGCGTTGGTGATTCACCTTATTGAACTCAGTTAAATTACTTTATTACGCCTTTGAATTCTCAGTGACAATATAAAATTTATAAATGTTTTACAACATTCTGTAGCGTTCTTTTACAGTTCGGCTTGATATTTCTTCAACAAAAAAAGTAGTAGTAGTAATATATTTTTTTAGTTAGGAAGCTCGTGTAGTCTTTATTTTAATTGATAGTAAGTAACAATAAGCCGGAGATGAAAGCGACTTCATATAGGGATACCACAACCACTGAGAAACTTACTAAGTATCTCAAACTGTCGAAAACGGTTCCTTTTTTTGTCTCATAAATCTTTTATCCATAATCTAACGTGTCATAATGTTTTGTGACATAATCATCATGTGTCCGAATGATAACTTGCTAAAATATAATGTTACATAAAATTTTAATCCCTAAATACAGTTGCCCTAAAGTTGTAAAACGCTTTTCTATAGTAGTTTCTTACTTTCTAACCTATCACGTGACCTACAGGAGTAGGGCAGCTAGTATTTCTCTTGTCTAATAAAAAATAACCTTGAAATTCAAGACCATTCGGACTAACATAACATTATACAATATAACACTTAGGACATGTGACTTTATAGCAAGAAAAATAAGGATATCTAATTATTATAGCACCCGATATTATTACTCATTAGAATTAAAGACGATTAGCTAAAATAAAATTTCGTATACGTACACGAACATTATGAATAGTGATGATTACGGCAAACTTGTTAGGGATTTTGATATTCGGAAGAACGATATTCGGAGAAGAAATTAAGGGACTACCTACCGTCGAAAACATAGGGTGTTGATATATTTGCAGTATTTAGTCCTGAGTAAAAGGCGACTAACGGATTAAATACTACACATATATCCAACAGCATAGAGCGGCGATGGGTTCACCACCTGTTACGTTGAGCACATGTGCAGGTGCTATTTGGTGAAAAGTGTACTTTGGTAGAGGACTGCTTTTGCTGTCCTCATTGCCTAGTCTCTGACTAACCATTCGGGAATAATAGTCGTGATTTGTATGTAGATGCCACCACACAGTTCTTTATCTATTATCTGTCTAGATTAAATTGTGCTTGCCTTAATTTAATTAAATTATTATTACCTGCCCGTATTTCGGCAGGCTGGATAAGAGCCCAGGTAGCTTAACTGTAAAAATACCTGACTCGGAATGTCTGAAGGGTGCGAATTCAATTCCTGCTTGTGGATTTTTTTTTCAAAATTTTCCAATTTGTAATTTGTTCGCAACAAAAGTTGCGTTTAAATTATATTAAGTACAAGCAGCCGCTCGCGGTTTGATCCGCGTGGTCCCGTTCCCGTTGGAATATCGGGATAAAAGTATCCTATGTGTTAATCCATGTATCAATCTGTATGCTGAATTTCATCCAAATCCATTCAGTAGTTTTTACGTGAAAGAGTAACAAACATCCATCCATACGTTTCCGTGGGAATATCGGGATAAAAAGTATTCGATGTGTTAATCCAGGTTATAAACTACCTGTATGCCGAATTTCATCCAAATCCATTCAGTAGTTTTTATGTGAAAGAGTAACAAACATCCATCCATACTTACAAACTTTCGCGTAGTACTAGTAGGATTAGAAATATTTATGAAATGAAAATTTTTTTACGAATCAAATTCGCTTTTAAATTATTACTACATTACATAGTTTTTATAGCTGACCACGAACCCTTTACACGGTTAGAAATGGTTCGAAACGTTTCATTTCAATTTGTAGTGTTGTAAACCTTAGAGAAAACAATAAATATTTATGAATTACGCCTGTAAAAGAGGCCTAAGCTGGTTCACCCGCATATCCATTCAGCCTAACCTTTCCCGCGCAAAGGGCAGAGATCGCTTTTGACATTTATCATCAACTTGGTCTAATTAATAACCCTTTGCTGACCTTTGCGGGCCGTTACGACCTCTTTGTGTGGGGCTAAGTGACTGAGCGATGGACGAGAATGTTATTATTTCTAGGAATTTTCAAACAAAAAGAAATACTTAGTTTACTTTATTTTTATAAATATTTTTAAATGGTTTGATAAAAGGTCAATGGTGAATGTTTGACGATCTCCGTAGTCGAGTGGTTAGCACGCCAGTTCTGGCGTCACTATCTCTGATGTCTCGGGTTCGATTCCCGGTAGGGTCAATTTGGAAATAACTGTTTTACCATATTGATTTCATGTTTGGGTGTTTTCTATGTACAATGAGAACGTTTATCCCTTATCTAAGCAACAATAACAATTTTCCTAAGAATCTTAAGTAAGCTAACATTATTTAGCCCTTACTTGGGCTAAATAATGTTAGCTTACTTGACAGTCACATCTTAGTAAACTATTATTAAGCTATTCTTTATTCTATAGTTATTCTATAATCAACATAATGAAGTATCAACATCTATGAATTTAATTAAATCCAGGGTGTTTAGTACTAGGTATACCTAGTACTGCCGCTGAAGTGGTTTAGGGGGCTAAACCTCCTACAATTAGTATGTAGCGGTTTAGTCTCTGCTTCAGAATAGGAATGAAACAGCGAATAGGTAAACAAAGTTTATTCCTATTCTTTTTAAAAAGAAATTAACAAAACTCAGGGAGGGTACACGGATCGCTCACTCTGCCCGCTTGAGTAGGACTTAAAAGACTTAGCTTTAGGCTAATCTTCTTCGTAGACTGCAACTACCCGGAACCTGGAACCGGCGGGATCAGTCTGCGCGCAGGGACGAAAGCAGCGTCGTGTACGCCAGGCAGCTGGTCACGCACAGGCTCTAGCAGGCAGGCAGGCAGCAGGCAGGCAGCGTACAGGCCCAGGGGTGTACTCAGTGACGGATTAAGACTACTTGATGCCCTAAGCAATCCACGCCTGTGGGCCCCCCTTCCGTATGTCAACTAGCACATGTATTTAAACCTTTACCATTATATTAGTTTATATTAGCATCATAACATTAGTTTTTTTGTAAAACAGAAAATGACGAAGTCGTCCTGAGGGGATGTAACGTACCTTAGAAATGGAGTAGGTGCGACAACGATAAAAACCAGAGTATAATTTATTTATTTATTGAAATGCGCCTTGCGGCTTTTTTAGGCATTGAATTCACGCAAGATAGTATTAACGTCTAACGTTTTTAACATATCGGACTCTACTCTATGTATAATATTGATAAATGATCGAGCCTTTCTTGTATCATCTTTGGCCTTTTTATATTTTTTATTATTTTTAATTTTGAAAAAGAACAGTTTGATGTAAACTTGTGCGAGCCGAATCATTGGGTCTGGAACTTATTTTACCTATGACATATGAATGAAACTGTTGAATTTCTGTAATTAATTCGGTGTTAAGGTCTTCTGGATAATTATGTATTTACTAGATTTTTACTGTACTGACTGTATTCTGCAGTTTGATTGGGACACACAATTTTACCGGCATCGGGTATTTTATTCAAAAATTAGAATTTGTCTGTTTGTATGTTGTATCTTTGTATATCTCTCCTCTTTTTCGTATCTTTTTTGTCATATCCTTATAGTGACACTCGCAAGGTTAAGATAAACCTTATTATTAATACGGTGACGTGCGAATTATCAAAATCGGTAAACGCGTTTGGTCTGTACAATGGTACAAAGGAACAAACATACATACATACATATATAGACTGACAAACACATTACCCTCACGCAGTCGGGTAAAAGTAAAAACAATTGACGAATCGGGTAAATGCAGCTCCTTCTCTAGACCTGCGGGTCTATCGGCTAAAAATATGTAAATGGACATGGGCTTCATTTGACATTTGAGGCCCATATTTTCTCCTTAAATGGCATAATTTAGGCTTCAGATGTCAAATGAAGCCCATGTCCATATTCATAGTTTTTAGCCGATAGGGTAGCTGATCATCAGATCAATATCAACTCCATTGTCACCGGGCGGGAGGGAATACAGCCTAATACCTTTGAGTATTTATTGTCCTTCATACCCAATAATTACCTAATTTCAGCTCAATCGGACCGCTGGAAATCGCTCAAAAATCGATCACAATATTTCGCCCGTACAAACTTATAAACTTACTTGACGTGTAGTGTAACAATACCTACTAGCTTTTAAATTAAATAAACACGCCCGACCGCTAGATATTGGTACCTATAGCCTAATTAACGTAACAAAACTTCAACGACATGCAAGCGATTTGATCGCTGAAGTCACTTTTCATATTTACGTATCAATCGCACGATTTTGTTTAAGTCGGTTTTGTGTAAGCGTATTCACGTGCATTAATCGAAGTTCGATCGTTGCCTCCGCGGTATTCACCTATTATTTTGACGTATAGTTTTATCGGATTTCAGCGATTACACGTCTAATTAGACAATTTTTAAGTCATTGGAAAAAAATAAAAAACATTTCTGCATGTTTTGCTGCCAAAAAGTATTAGAATTTATTTGGTAGAATTTTAATGGCAACATTAGGTTTAAATAGTTGACAAATCGCTGAGTTGCGATCCTATCGAGTAATCGTTCTATCGAAATGACAGGTGAATACGGATATAAGACTGTTTTTTAATAGGACGACTTCTAAACGTAAGCGACATTTTGACTATTACGAAATACGTGAATCAGGCCACTAGTCGTCTTTCGGTAGGTATCATTTGACGCGCGTGTCATTGACCTCTCAAACTAATTTACCTACCTAGAAATAACTATTTCGGAGCTTGCAGAAACCTTCAGCTTCGACTGGTGTAACCCCTTAGTCTTGGATTTTTTTACAGTTTTTTGACACAACTGTCAACGTCAAATTTGACAGAATCGAGCATAGACGGACGGATTTTTTTGTGCTTCGTCTGGTGCCCTCCCAGACGTGATGCCCTAGGCAATTGCTTAATTTGATTAAGGGTTAATCCGTCACTGCGCTGAGCACATGTGCAGTTGTAGTTTGGTGAAACATGGACTATGTCAGGGGACTGCTTCTGCGGTCCTCATTGCCTAGTCTCTGGCTAACCCTTTGGGGATAAATAGTCAAGAGTCTATGTATGTACATATATAGTCCACTTTTCATCAAATGGGGACTGCACATGTGCTCAGCGTGAAAGGGGATGAGCCCATCGCCGCTCAATGCTGTTGGTTATATGTGCAGTCTTTATAGTCCGTTAGTCGCCTTCTACGACAACCAAGTTACGTTTACGGTTATAAGAAACAAAATTTGAAAAACAATAATCTTTCATTTTATAAATCCTTTCCCATTAAAATTACGGATAATATCATTAGACTTATGTTTTAATTTATATGTACCCGTGCATTATCTGTAAATAGCGGTTATTACAATAATAAGCATAATTCGTTGCGTGCACTGTCCAGCGAATTAGTGGCTACGCTATAAACTTTGTCGCGGCAGTGCGGGGACAAAACAACGAGTCCCGGGTTCAGCAACCGGTGGATCACACACCTTATTTGTAAACATTGGTATCATCCAGCGCTAGGCGTGCGCTCACTATGGAAGCTATACTATCATTTTGTAGCTAATAGGTACTTAGTTTTTATTGTTTTCTGTAGAGCACATGGTGCGGCTTATTCCCGCCCGCTCCAAGAGTAAAATTATATAACTAATTAATTAATATTATTTTGTAAAATCGTTCCCAAGGGCTCCAAAAGCGTATGAAAAAATATTTCTTCAAAACCTGTGATCTCCATACATTGATTCCCAGGTGAGAATGGTTGTTTTGTATTTTTTTTTTATTGTTTTGGAGCTGTAGGGAATGAAATTGGTAAACGTGGTTTTATTTATTATTTTAATATGACAATCATTGGAGCTCTTAGGAATGAATGTATAGAAGTTGAATTTTGGAGAACAATAGATTTGGAGCGCATGCCATTTGGACTAAGCCGAACTACACCCACCAACCCGCATTGGGACAGTTGTGGTGGCCAACCTCCCCATGTGCCGTTGTTCATGTGGAAAGGCCCTGTGCCCAGCAGTAGGACGTTTATAGGCTGACAATGATCACGTGAAAATTACACATGACGAATACCTAACACTTTTTATTAATTTACTTGCGTTAACTTTAACATAATATCTTGTTATTTTACCCTGACGTTTATAAGCCCTTACAGGGTCCGTGGTTCAAGAGACGCTAAAATGTGCTTCTTCTCATAAGTAATTTGGAATAAGCAATAAGCATATCATCAATAGTGTAACTTAAATAAACCCTATTGTAACGTCAATAACGTAACAGTGTGGTATGATTGGGTTAGAGGTTCGAAAAGAAAAAGTAAAGTAGGTTTAGCCTATTTACTGTGAATGCTGTCCCACTGGTGGACAAAGGCGTCCATCATTGAAATTAACTTTTGGCTACAATTGATGAGTATTGGTTTAATTACCACCAGAACACACTTTGCCAGACCGGGTAATCAAACCCTGAGCCTTTAGTTATCTAGCCGAGCGGTTAGTCTAATAATAAATATATCAACGCAAGTTTTGTAAAAAGTGTTTCAATATAATGAACAATTAGTTTTCTTTACGCGCTTTGATTAGGATTATTTTGAAGGGCACTCGCTACAAAGCTATGCTTTTGAAATGTCTGCTTGCAGTGGACTACAGAATACTAGATGCACTATTTGCTACGTTCTTTTTGCAGTGCAGCAGGTTGGCCATCGCAATCGGAACCAGTTGCTTGGGGTTCCACAGGGAGCTCAACTAGGACTCATATTTCTAATAGTCCAGCGTTTGCTTAGTTTTAAGTCAGTAGTTATTTAGATTAATAATAAGTTATTTAGATAATATTCTAATATAGTATTTGTTAAGTTAACGCAAACCCTACACATTGAAATGAAACGCTTTATATACGAGTTTACTCGTCAGCTTTTCGTATTGCAGTATCGGGCGTTTGAGTGAAATCATGTGTTTTTTAATAAATAATAATAAAAAAAAATTTAACCGTCACAATTTGTTTAAATTCTTTTAAGGTCATTTATGCGCTTCATAATTCATAATACGCCGACCGGCCAATACTCTAAAGCGAACTCGTAATTGATAGTGTAATCTTATCCCATGTTAAGCTTGATTGAAACTTTTTTTTATTGGTTTATTAAATAAAGGATAAACATACCAGACATACCTACTTAAATAAATATAAAAAAACAGACCTGAGACAATTTAGAAAAACAGTTTTTTCTAAATTGACTTGGCCGGGAATTGAAGCCAAGACCTCAGGGATGGCATATTGGCCTAGAACCGGCCAGGGGCGTGCTGACCACTCGAGCACGGCGGTCGTCAACGAATTATTGTCACCGATTCCAAATTAATTAGTCTTTTATTGTTTTTTGATGTTTAGATACGCGAAAGCTACAAAGCGCTTGCTACATTTTTTTTATAAAATCTGACCCTTGATTCTGAAAAAACGAATCATTTCAGAAAAAGTTTGTTTCGAAGTTTTCCATGCGTACCTTGGGTTTGTGATGACCAGCATTTGGCAAGCGTCCAAAGAACTATCAGTTGTAGCGAAGACTTGATTTCGAATGATAAACTCGTAGACTCGTAATTTTTTTTCGTAAATTCAGTAATTTAATTTAATTCGTTCTTATTTTTTGTAAATAAATTTATTTTGTTTTGTAAACAGTCATTTAGTTATCAATTTAATTTAGTTTAATTTAGTACTAATTTTGTCTGATATTTGTTTTTTACCTACTTAGTTTACTCGCTCATTTTTGTTGCATGTAGTCCGCACTCGGACCAAATATTACACCGAGAGTCCGCACCTATAATTGCAGTGACATTTGGCTTTTATTGGTGTTCATTGTGTTGGTGTTCGATTAAATAAATAAATAAAATAATAAATAGACAGAGAAACGGATAAACTTCTTTGACTAGCATTGAAACTTTTTGGAAAACCTTTGGAAAATCCACGGGGCGCTAGAATCGAGTAAGATCGCGGGCGGGCCGCTATAATTTTGAAAATGTTACAAAGTGTTTAATTGTACCTCAAATAATAAACAAACCGTGGCTCTATCCAGAACCCCAGCGCAATGCCTAACGCTTCTACGACTGGCTAACATCTATTCCTGTGACAACCGGTTGAAAGGGATCGTGTGAAAATCTCGAGCTCCCGCGGGATGCATGCCCATTACTCTTATATAACTCAGTGTCCGGTCGAGGCATTCGTAAAATACATATGTAACTTTTCCACTATCACACCAATTATCAGCCCAAGTTAGCTTTTTTGAAAGTTGTTTTTATTGAAGACTAGCGGCCGCTCGCGGTTTCACCTGCGTGGTTCCCGTTCCCGTGGGAATATCAGGATAAAAAGTATCCTATATGTTAATCCAGGTTATAAACTATCTGTATGCCGAATGATATTAGTGTGTCGTGATGTGATAACGAAACTTTGAAAAACAAAAAAATGTCTACCTACCTCAGGAGTAGGGGAAAGTCGGTTATATTGTACCACTTTTTACTTCGACGTCAATATTTAATTTACAAAAACGCTTACACATATGAATGACTCTCATAATACGTCTCATAATAATATATGTAAAAAAAATGGTGTTTTAGATTGCAGTTAAAGTAGCCAAATATGTGTTTTTACGGAGGTCTGCTAACGGTACAATTTAGCTGTTAACTAACTAGTTGTTTAAATCGTACTACAGGTATTTTAAATCGTACCGTAAAAATAATATTTATTTAAATGAAAATATTTATTTTTGATGTGATTTACTGAGTGAGTGAGGTGGTGACCATAATTACTTAATGTAACAGACATGCCAATTATGTCTTAGATAAACTGTTAAATAATAACAAAAAATATGTATTCTTTATCTATTTAAAGACTAAGAAAATTATGACAAAATATATTTTCGTTCTGTTAAATCAGGCTTTTTTATATTGTTTGTATTATAGCAACGTAGAAACTAACTAATATAAATGATATAATCGTAATATCTCTTTAACAAATAAAGATCCAAAATGTCAAAATCTCATTTCTTTTTTTCGTAGGCCAAAAATGCTTTCTGTAGATCTTCTTTGCCCAATTTATAATATTTTCGTTTATTACCAGGGTTCGTCATCTAAATACGAAAAAAAAAACAAATAAAGATATGTTATTTTTTAACTGTCGGATAAATTGTACCGGTAGGTACAATATGCCCACCACACTGTGGTACGATTTAGCCAACCATTTATTAAAAAACAAAACAACTGATAGCTACATAAACTTCAAACTTAAAGACTGCGAAAACAATATTTCAAAAAAACTGTTTAGTTTGGCACTCAAATACTATCGATATTGTTACAAAAACTCACTTTTTCTGTGAGTACCTGCCTTACGAATCAGCACGAAAATTTAGATCAAAGTTCACAAAAACTTTTTTTTTTTCACTAGCACTTAACGTTCTCAACCGACGCCATTACAAAATGGCCGAGCGTTGGTGGCGCCACTGAAGCATAGTTTAGTGATTCCAGCGTTAAAAATATGTGTTGGTTTGTGGGTAATCTAGAGGTGGTACGATTAAAACGCCGGTACGATTACACCGACTATCCCCTAAATCATGCCCTCCGTCATTCAGGCTGCGTTGTCCACTCCGTTACCGAGGTATTATATAATTTTCAACATTTAGTTATCTTCGAGTTTATTTTGAGCGTTATTAACGAAAATAATCAAATAGGTATTGTAACTATAAACTCAATTCTTCACAATTACCTTTTTTATTTATATAAAAAAAGGTAATTGTGATATTATTTCTTGAAGGACAACTTGCAATAAAATTATTTTTGTATTCTGTTCTTGTTTTTTGACATTGTTCTTTTTTTATTTTAATTTGCCTTTGATTTTTTAAGATTGACATTTAATTACCTTAATCGCTTATTGACATTTACTTATTTTAACATATTATTAAATTCAATAATATTGTAGATGTAAATTTTGTATGTCTTGTTGTACAATGTACTGTATAGAATGTTATGTTATGTAATTGTTATTGTCTTAATTCAATTTTTAGTATGTTTATGTTTTAATTTTTTTGATTTTTTTAATTTTTTTTTATAATTAACAGTTAATATTTGCACACCCAGAGGGTAACATGTGAAAGAACCATATTTATTTTTTCATCTGTTATGTACTATGTATGTATGTATGTATGTATTATGCAAATAAATAATCTGAATTTGAATATAAAAGTCAGAATGTCTGATTTATAGATTTTATAGTTAAGTATGGGGCTCATGATAAAACGAATGCTACAAATCCATTTATTATCTTGGGTGTTGTAAAGTCGTCCTACGGACTCGACAATATATCCAACGGCATTAACGGCGACGTGCTCATCATCTATCCCGCTGAGCACATGTGCAGTCGCTATTTGGTGAATCGTGTGGCAGTGCCCTGCATTTGCGGTCCTCGTTGCCTGGTCTCTGACTAACCCTTCTGTGATAATTGAATATAATATGCGGAGATGTACAAAATAGTTTAAGAAATATATTTAAATACAAAATGCAAATACTTTTTGATTTACTATTTCAAATGCAAAAAACCAAATACTTAGTTATGCGTTTTGTATTTTAAATGCAAAATAGGTATTTTCAAAATATAAATACCTTTTGTCTAATTCAATTCTCTTTATTTTCATTTATTACACTTTTTAACAAACATTTTCTTCTGTGAGGTTCATTTAATTAATTCATTTAATTTTGTTTGACTGGTAGGTAATGTTGGCTCAACTTTACCACCAAGAAATTTTGCATTTTAAAATTTTAAGAATGCAAAATACATCTCGATAAGTATATCAAATGAAATACAAAATGTTTTTTATTAAAAGGCATTTAAATGCAAAATACAAAATAAGTAAGTATTTTGTATTTGCATTTTAAATACAAGTATTTCAAATAAATCGCATCTCTGATAACATGTATGTATGTATGTATATAATCAAAGATGTATGTATAGTCCATTGCCATTTGAACGGGCCGAGTCCCAGCTCGTGACCACGACCGATGCAACTCGGTCAAAACGTCAGGAATATAAATATATTATTATTCGGAAGTAAGCAGCTTCGCGTTAAATCCTGTTCAAATATTTAAAGAGAATTACTATTAGTAAGAAAAAGTCGTGGGTTTTAGAGGGAAACACAAAATACTGAATTCATTATTATAGTTTATTACATCAAATGCATTGCATTATGTTATCATGAACAATAAATAAACTGGTGTGTTACAATATTATACCTTGTATATAACGTTTTAACTATTAAATTTAATTACAACGACTGTATTACAGGCGACACATATTTACATTTAAAAAGAATTGCTGAAAACTATGATATGCGCAACATTTGTCATCATAAACATTACAATTAATTATAGGTTATACCTATAGTATTAATACGAGTATATTGATATCATTGATATGATTAATTAATTATAATGACTTGTTGCAAGAAAATAAAATTATTAAACTGGGTATAAGTGCTATATAATTTAGTTCTGGCTGTTTTAAATAATAAATATGCATCGCATAGACATACAGTTATTCGTTTAGATATTTTTGTATATAAGTAATCTGTTCTATAGTACAAGATGAAGCAAAAAAATAAAACAGTTAATATAAAAACAGTAGGTACGTATAATTAAAAATAGAATGAAAACGGTCTCTGTTCTTTGGTGCCCATTATAGCTTTGGAACGTGAGCAAAAATAATAATACAAATAAAAACAAATAATTGTACTTAGCAGGCAAAGTGTGGTAAATGTTGAAGATTAGGACCAACCTATGAAGTACTTACTTTATTGCATTGCAAAAACAACCTTATTGTTAGGTACTTATGTGGTAGTTCAAATCGCTGGTGCAGATCGTTTGAAATACGGCATCAATTGCAAAATCAATGTGTGTGCTAACCAATCATCATACAAAAACGTACACAATCTCCTCAAAAATAGCACCAATATCTTGATATCAGCACATCGCATCGTGTGTACCAAAATGGATCGCTGGCAATATCATTAATTCTGAGCCACGAATACCTTCACAACACTAAACTTTATTGTTTTAATTTTATAAGAACAATACAAATTGAAATATAACACTTCATACACATCTATATAACCCATCACCCCGCATTGGGCCAGCGTGGTGGGTTATGGCCCAGTCTATATGCTGTTTTCCATGTGAGAAGGCCTGTGCCCAGCAGTGGGACGTTTTTAGGCTGATGTAATTTAAATCCCAGCACCCCTTTGTAAAAAAATCTAAAAAAATGCTAAAAAATCTTGCTTTGTATGAAATGGAATGCACCCGATTAACATAAATTTTGAGGGTAGCTTGTTAATGTTAAGCTCGCCGCAGTCTCCCTGTGAACACAGTCCTTACAAAGGGTTTTTAAATAAAGTAGGTAGTATGAAGTGTTTAATTTCTAGAATGAACAAAAATTTTCAACTACAATTAATATAAAAAAATATTTATAGAAAGTTGTTAGTACACAAAAACAACAGATAATCTGATAATTTTAAAAAGTTACACGCCAACATGTTGATGTTCTTGTCATAATGTGAGGTATTCCCTTGCCTCAGAAGAAAAAAAAACAATTTTACAACTAGCAACACCAAACTTTTTACAGCGCAGCAAATACAACAATGTCACGTACTTAAAATAACTGCAATTAACTATAAAACGATTAGAGATATCATGGTTAGTTAGACATTTAGATATGATTAGTTCATAGTGTAGTTGCACCCTAAATCCGATCACACATCCTTATAGTAGAAAATATACAATACTTTATATAAATAGATATGTAAATCTATGTAAAATTAACTACTATGGTAACATCACGGAATCGTAAGAGAATGTTTTAACCAGATAAAGAAGTAAAATGAAATTTTACTTTTTAGCCAGATTAGAAAGATACAATGTCACATTATTTTTTATATGTTGTGATTATCATAATAATTCTACAGATGAAAATATAATTTTCACTCCAATTCTCCGAAGATTATCACTAATGATCCGTAAAAAAGGTCACGACGAAAGAAAAGTTCATCTAACAACAGTTAATCATAAACATTAACGCATGTTAAAAATTTACAAAACTATAACTAAAATTAACACAAAGTGTTGTCATCTACAATAATTATACAAACGTACCTAATTTTATTTGGTCTCATTTTAGTAACGGTTACATTTCAACAGAAACACCTAATAATAAACATGAAAACTATTATGTACTTTTTTAAACTACATTACGGTTGCATAGCTCGTTTTGTTGGGTGAAAATATGTTTTTTATTCTATGGTCGCGTCGTGAGCGGCAAAACGCGATATTGGGGATCTGTGCATTTGTTTATGGTGAAAAGACTCTGAGGCTTCTGAGCAATGTGGCCAGTACGTTAGCTAGGCATTCGGCTCTGAGAGCCAGTTGTCCCTCTAGGGTGGAGTTTTCTTGGCCCTGGCCTGCAGCCTTCTTGGCGTTGTGCTCGTGTATGATGTGGGCCATTTCGGCGCCGGCGAGCTCCTTGAAGGCGGCGGTGACGTCATGGACTCGTAAAACGAGATTTCTGGTTTGCAACGGCGCCGACGTGTGTCTGCAAAGTGCCTGGAGAGAAAACAATTTGTTGTAGCGACAACCTTATGAGGTTTATATTAAAGGGTTGATGATTATTTTCCTGACGGTGGGACTGCATGACTTCCAGTAGGTAACTTAAAGTTCCTCAAGCCGTAGTGACCGAATAATCCTAAGTTAGTGCTGACTATAGGGCATACGAGACGTTCAAGTAAGGTGAAGAGAGCAGAAAACCCTTAGGATGCTTTAAAGCCTACAACATGTCTAAGCTTCTGATTTATACACTAAAATTTCGTTTTTGGCATACAATTGAAATTTGAAAAGTAGTCAAGATAACAGTATACCACTATCAAATGTCCCCAATTCAGATTCAGATATCAAAGATACTTTTAGTAATGATGATGATGATGATGATACACAAAATGACTTTGATTCAGTTGGATTTATTACTACGTCCAATGATCCCCAACCATCAACATCTTCTTCGACCAATCGAGAATTAGAATTCGTAGATGTTGCTACCTGTTGGTACCTCAGTGATGTTGATGATGACTGAAGTTTCCTATATGCTGGTATTATTATATTTTTTAAAGTTAAATTTATGTATTCTAGTTTGTAATAATGGCCTCGATTTCATGTAAATGTGATAGACAATCCAAAAGTTGTACCTTTGTTAAAATGTTGTACTATCATTTAATGTGACTGTGATTAGAACTTACAACTATAATTCGTTGATGTTGCAAACAACAACCTTAGTAATGATAATGACTGATGTTTCCTATTATACTGATTTTATTATAGTTTCTTAAGTTTAAGTTCTTCTCTATCGATTCGCTCTTGGCAGAACGGTCGTGGTCACTTTGAGTCGTCAAGTTTGGTGATTGATGCGGACACAGCTCTCCTCACGATCTCCCGCCATCTCTCCCTGTTGGTAGACTGTCTGACACAGTCTGATACACCGTCCCCTATTACGGATTTGACTTGGTCAATCCAGCGCATAGGTGACCTTTCACACTTCCTTGTACTACCAGCCGCTCCATGGAATCGGCATCCCGCCGAGAGACATGGCCAAAGTACTGCAGTATGCGCGACTGTACTACGGTCGACAGACGCTGTATGATGCCGAGCTTCTGGAGTAAGGACACGTTGGTGCGGAACTCTGTCCACGATATCCCAAGCATCTTCCTCCAGCACCACATCTCCAGAGCATCTATCTTTTCCTTTTCCAACTCACGCATTGTCCACGTCTCTGCCGCATAAAGAAAAATGGGGAATATTAGTGTTCGCACAAGCTTGATTTTGGTGGCTTTAGTAATGTTGCGATTCCTCCATACTTTCCTTTCCTTAGCTTCTCCATCGCAGTTCTGGTTATGGCCATACGTCGTTTTACTTCATCTACGCAGCCACCGTTGTTATATAGTATAGTATATTATACGTAGGTTTGAACCACGCCACAATTCGCAATCTGTGTCACCTCGGGCGAGTTGTCGTTGGCGCAATCCACGATAATAATCTTGATCTTAGATCGGTTTATTTTCAACCCAAACGTAAGTCTTATGCGCTCCATTTTGAGAAGTAATTCCTCCATAAGGCCAGCATTTTTCGCAATCGCAAATAAGGTGGTGTCATCTGCGTACCGCAAGTTTACAATTTTGTAGCTACCATTCACAACACCATCGGTCTAGTCTTCGAGAGTTATTCGCATCTCTAGCTCGGTGTAAGCGTTAAATATTAACGGTGATATCATGCAGCCCTGTCGCACGCCCGCACTTGGGTGGAAACTATCTGACAGGAGGTTATCTGCTGCTGTCCGTACTAATGCTGTTCCCCCTTTGTAAAGATTCCTGAGCAGATGCACGAGGTGCAGTGGTGTGCCCATGTCTAGTAGTGTTTTCCACAACGTTGGCCATCTCACCGAGTCGAACGCTTTGGATAAATCAACAAAGCATATGTATGTCGGCTTTTTGAATTCTCGAGCCTTCTCAATGATTTGACGAACGATGAGAATTAGTTCTCGGCTTCCTTTACCTTTAGACAAATATGCCTTCAGCCTCTCGTTTATGATATGTAGCATTATTTTGCTAGCGTGTGTAATGAGGGCGATAGGTCGAAAGTTGCTACACTTCTTTGTGAAACCCCTTTTGTGAAGAGGAGTAAACACTGTGTGGCCCCATTCGGAGGGCTATTTGCCTGTAAACCATATCTTGTTACAGATGATGTGGCAGATATGAACGCCACGCTTTCCCAATAATTTGATATTTTCTTTGTAATTTCATCTTTTCCTGTGGTTTCTCATTTTTTAGGTGTTGAATAGCAGCTCTTACTTAAGACTCAAGAACATCTGGCTCGAGCATGCCACTGGCAGGCTCCGTAGGTGCGTAGTTTCGTGACTGAGCATATTGAAACAAAGACTGGCAGTAATTTCTCCATGCTCCAGAGATTTCATCCAGTTCAGTGACTACTTGGCTATTCTGATCTTCGATGGCCCAAGTCTTAGACGGCAGCGTTTTTGTGATGAGGCGGATCTTGTGATACAAGTCTTTCGACTCATATCTGCCTGCATGAGCCCCAACTTCTTTGCACATATTGCTCAGGTAGGCATTATGATCGTGTCTGCAATGTAGTTGTATCAGGGCTGATATTTTATTCAGATCCTTTTGATCGGCTCCCGCTGCTTTCATCTTCCGGCGTTTTCAACAAGCTCAAATCCATCAGTCATCCAGTGCTGCCTCTTGCCTCTTAAGTATAACTACGCATAGGTAGTAATTTATGATCATCATCATCATCATCAGCCTATAAACGTCCCACTGCTGGGCACAGGCCTCCCACGTGAACAATAGCACGTGGGGATATTAGGCCATAACCCACCACGCTGGCCCAGTGCGGGTTGGTGCGTTTTAACGGCTGCCATCTTACGACAACAACCGGGACCAACGGCTTAACGTGCCTTCCGAAGCACGGAGGAGCTCGAGATGTTTTTAAATTTGCTCACCCATCCAGCGACCCGGCATTGCGAAAGTTGCTTAACGGGCAAGATCGCAAGCCGAACGCGCTAGCCGCTGCGCCATCGAGCTCCTCGAGTAATTTATATTGGTTTAAAAATGTGATAGAAAATACAAAAGTTGTACTTACGTTACGTAAAAACCAAAATATCTTGAAATACTTGAAATATTCTTAAATATTTACGTCAGATTTATTTAACATTATAAATTTAAATTATTGAAATGCTCAACTGCGATTTAATATGACTTGAGATTATTTTATGACTACGTTATTTGATTAAACTTACATATTGTTACAAAATATCAATATTTAGTATTATTTTAAAAATATCCTTATCATTATATAATTAAAATCGGAACTTAGGAGCTTTTTTTACAGAATAAAGTTGTTGTTTTGTTTTTGCCTAGTGATCGGGCATTTATTTTGGCGTAAACTAGTTTTTGCTCAATATGCCCGTTTCTGCCCTATACTGTTTTTGCCCTCGACCCATCACTAGTTTGGAGGTATTTCTTGGTATACAATGTGTAATGGCATTGGAAAAGTTATCAGAAGCGCTGGCCACCAGAAAGCTAGACGGATGGATGAATGACATCACCAAGTTCACGGTGAGAACTGGCTGAAAATACCCAAGACCGTAAAAGATTGCGTGCATATGAGATATACAAAGAGAAGGAAGAGAAGATTGGAACAGTCAGGATTCAGGAGGGACTGCTAAAGTAATGTCGTGTTCAAATCGTCTCCAAGCCTACACTCAGATATGACTACAGGTTGAAGAAAAAAAAGGGTAAATTGGAACAGTCAGGAGGGGCTATTGAGGTAATGTCGTGATCAAATCGTCTTCTTACCTGCGCGAGGTCAGTGAGCCGCCGCAATGGGCCCAGGCAGTCGGCCAGCGCGGCTGACGCCCCCACCCCCGCCGGGCCCCCGGCGCCCGCGCCCGCGCCCGCCCCCGCCCCCGCCCCCGCCCCCGCGGCCGCCCCCGCGGCCGCCCCCGCTGCGTCGGTGCCCGTGCCGAGCGCCCCCACAAGTGTCCGTGACGCACCGACCAGAGACACTGCGCATGCCGTCAGTTCGCTGCGCGCGCGCTGAGAAACGAATGCGGTAGACGAAACATTATTAGTAGTTCTGGATATGTTATGCCTGGATTTAATGGAGAAATAAACGAAAATCGCGGTATCCTATGAGATTCACTTAAGGCCAATAAAGACGAAAGTCAATCAGCATACAGTTTTGTACGTTAATAATACACTAATTTTCACTATTTAATAGTCTACCTACCATAACATTGAATAAAAAAAAAATGTATTTAGCCACTCGTTTGTTTCGCGGCCGGCGCTCAATTTACCTTGTTTGTCACGCAGTTTTGCGTTACCGTAGTGCACTTAAACAACTGCGTTAAAACCGCTTTTATGACTCGATCCTGTTTGTATACGAACAAATGATGTTCTATTTCGTATAGCCTATAGATGAAGCTGAGTATTTAAAAAAAAAACGAGTACCTGTAATGGTAAAATGATTTATAAGAAATTCGGGAATTTTGCTAAAGAGAAAATTCCGACTTGTAATAGGAATTGATTTATAGTATTAAATATTAATCGATAACTAGTGTTTATTTTTACATTATTTAAAACTAGAATAATATCCCATTAAATTTTTTATGATTTGGAAGCAATTCAATAGACTTAGTATCAAAACAAACCACTTCACACACAAAAAAAAGTATGGCGTTAACTGACATAAATTCTTCAAAATTATTTCTACAACCAATCACAGGCCTCTTCTACTTTTTTTTGATATATTAGTGTTGCCAAATTCATAATCATCATCCCTAATGCCCTCAAACAAACATGGATTCTGTTGGTGGTATGTGCACAAAAAAGATAATAGTACTACGTATGTGAGTCAAGTCTGCCTCCTATTGAACACAGAAATAAATACGTCAATCAAAGCGTATAATAGTTACAAACCCGTGTGGGATTGGGGGACTCCAGCCTTGAATAGAACACGAGTTTGGAAAGGGAGTTAGCTTAACAGTCTGCTTTGCAAACCCGTTCGCGATTGGAGGACTTCTGCCTTGAATTATACACGAGTTTGAAAAGAGAGTTAGCTTATCAAACCCGTGTAGGATTCAAGGCAGTGTTGCCTCCTACTATACACGGGAACGGAAATACGCAGCCCGGTCCTGTGGCACCGCGCGACAAACGACCGTCTTTTGTTCGCGGTGCTATAGTACCGCGAAGCAATCAAGTGTTTATATAGACTGCAAGTGGTAAAATTAAACGTGTTTTCTAATTGCATTTTTTTTTATAAGAGAAGGAGGCAAACAAGCAAGCGGGTCGCCTGATGGAGAGTAATCACAGTCGCCCATGAAATACCGCCGCCGAGAGCTGGTTCCACAACACTGTAGTTCGAAGTAGGAAATTTCGTGAAAAATGCACAGTAAGGTGATGTGGATGGAATGACAGTCGATTGCGTATCGTGCGGCGAAGGAAATCAGAGGCAGGAATTAAGCCGAACAAATCCTCAGAACACTCCCCATGATATATGCAGTACAATATACAGAGAGACGCAACGTCTCTCCGAAGGGATCCCTTTTTTTTCGCATATTTTTTTGGTCCTAATTTAATTTAGCATACCTATCGAGTTAGGCATATATTTTATGTCATAATAATATTTTGACATAATCGTTTTTTGGCATACTACACAGAGTGCCTGCAAAAATAAGTATCACACTTTTAAAATTTCATTTTTTCCTAAACTGAAATTTAAAATAAAAAACGTTTTATAGCAATTTTTATCAGCTTTCTTTGAAACTATGGTAAATTATACATTAGTAACATTTAAAAGTGTGATACTTATTTTTGCATGCCAGTGTATTTCAGTAAGCATAAATATGTTTTAGGCTAATGTTTTTTGCCCTAATTTTGATTTGCATAAGGCATTTGTTATAAGGCGTATTGTTTATTCGTCTAATAGTTATTAGGCATAATGATAGTCTGGTAGATTAGACAAGACAGACGGTGAGGTTATAGTATCAAAATCCGCTGTAATTTGGATTGGTTTTTTATCAGGATTTGTCTTTGCAATACTTTTTATTTCATTGATAGCTATTTGAATCTGAAAAACCAAAAGTAGGTATTAGGTATATAAAATATAAATTGGATACTGTAGTGTAACAGTAGGTTAGGGTGCGGCGGGGGTGGCCCTTGGGTCAGGGTCTGACACTCTAGTTCGAATGCCACCTCTTAGCCGCCAACAAGTTTATTTTATATACGAAAAGTATTTTATTAAATGCAAACACAAAGATTCCAAAACTTACATTTTCCCTATATAATACTTATGCTTATCAAAATTATGCTTAATATCATTATGCGTAAACAAATTTAGGCTATAGAATAGTATATTTAACAATTATTATGCTTATAGTAGTTATGCTTACAAAAAAATGTGCCTAAAAAGTTATGCCTAATTAATATTGTGCGTAACTATTATTAGGATAAGTAAAAGTATAAAAAAATATGAAAAAAAATAGGGAACCCTCTCCGAAGAGAAAGAAATAACCACGTCACGTCGTCAACCATTCGAGCAGCTCTGCGTTGAATACGGTCAAATGGAAGGAGTTGTTACTGGGGTGCTCCAGCTCAAAGATGGGAGCAGTATTCCATATGCGGCCTGACCTGTGCTTTGTACAGTTGTAAGCGGTGGGCCGGCGTAAAATACTGACCCGCTCTATTAAGCACACCCAGCTTTTTCGAAGCTAATTTAGCTTTACCTTCCAAGTGACCTCGAAACTGAACGTCACTCGAAATATCGACGCCATCTTTGGCGTAAATAGTCCTAATAGACGGATTGGTATCGAGGAGAGCTCCTGAACTGAACTGAACTTTGGTTCAGAGGTACGACGAAGGGATGTTTATTTCGCGGTAAATGCGCAAACTTATGTTTTGGAGGGGTTAAAACGGACTAGGTTATGTCGGCCCCAACTCGAGACATGACTTAACAAGTTCTCCGTGTCAGTCATAAGTTTATTTCGGCTTTCGATGACGCTTTCCAGATAAATATTAGCTCGTCCGGTGTAGAGCGTATCCCCAGTACTGTCATCCGCATAGCAATGAATGCTGTTGTTATACAACATGTCAATGATATGCAGAAGAAACAGAGTAAGGCATAACACACACCCCTGCGGGACTCCAGCATTCACGGGCTTCATGTCAGAGCACGATCCGTCGACAACGACTCTGATGCTACGCCCAGAAATAAAGCTGGCGACCCACGAACACAATTTCTCAGGAAGCCCGTATGATGGAAGTTTAAAGAGAAGAGCCCTGTGCCATACCCTGTCAAAGGCTTTCGCTACGCCCAAGCAAATTGCCAGTGCCTCAACTTTACTCTCGACTGCCTCCACCCATGGGTGAGTTAGGTACACGATCACCAGCCGAACTTGTAAAATTAAAGGTACCGATAGACATGCTCATTACTAGCACGAAAGCATGCCACTATTGAGCAATTGCTACTTAGTAGTATGTGAGTCAAAGCGTTGCTAGTAATTAGCATGCTTATTACGTATACGCTTGTAATAAGCGTGCTAACAAGCATGTCTATCAGTACCTTTAGAGTATTTTTAGCCTAAGTTTAAAGCCCATGCTTGACTCTACTCGATGTCAGAGTAGAAATTGGGCAGATTGCTTTGTCTTTTCGTTTTGACGTCAATCCTGTGAAGGCTTTATTGAATAAACTATTTGACTTCGACTTTGAGTTGCGTGCCTGTTTACCTGGAACTTGATCTCGTCGATGTCCTCGCCGCCGCCGTGCGCGTGCTGCGCGCGGCAGGCGTGTTGCGCGCGGTGCAGGCGCAGCAGCAGCCCGCCCACCGCCGCCTCGGCCTTGCACAGCAGCTGCTCCACGCACACGTGCCCGTTGTTGCCGGTGAAATCGGGGAACTTCACCGTCGGCGGCGAAGGGGGCGTAGGAATATCGTCCATAACATCTACAACATCCTCCTTGAAACGGACGTGGTTCTGAACTTTCGGCGGCGGACTGGCCGCGTCTAATCGAAAGGATTTGCGCTCCGAAAGAGGGGGACTGAACACCTTTTGCTCGTTCGTGGGAGCGCCGTTCAATAAATCCGGCCGGTTGCTGAACCGCCTGCTCATCTGCGGCGAGCACAGCGATAGTGCCGTCATCTCCTTGTTTTTCAATATCGTGTTTTTAGTTTCCGAATGTGATCGCACGTGGCGACTCTGCAGCGTCATCGAGCTGTAGTTCTGCGACGATCGGACGTTCAACGCCTCGTCGTCCGTGATTCGGTGTTCGTTCTCGAGATTTCGGTATGTGTTCAAATTGCGCTGAAAGTGGGGGGAGCCGATACTGGCCAGCCGTTGCTCTGAATTTCTCAGAGGTGACAGTTTCTGTGCGTTTTTAAGCCGAAGAACCTCGATACTCGGCACTGGAGGTAGCGGGGGCTTCTTTGGAGGCAGCAGTATAGGCGGTGGGGGTGCTAATACTTTGTTTTCTATTCTCGGTGGGAGCTGCGGTGGCCCGCCCGCTCCCTGCTCGTTTATTTCGCAAACAACCTTGTAATTGAGTTTCCTATTATTCAAAGTATTGAAATGGCTATTGGGTATTTCGACTGCGGTCAGTTCGTTATTCAGGCACGTGAAGGAGTTGGAGCGCGGCCGGGGCGCGGGCGCGGGGAGTGGTCGCGGAGGCCTCGCGGGAGGTTTACGTATTTCGGAGCTTTTTCTTCTCGGCGGCGGTCTTATTTCGCAAACGTCTGGCATCGAGTCGGAATTCTCAATGTGACCTTCCATTTTTTCCGATTCATCACAACTGTCGTCGCTCTTGTTCTTATCTTTACTACAACACGAGAACATGCCTTTTCTTTCGACCGTCGGATATTCTATAACGTGTGCAGTGCCATTGGATTGCTTATCACCTGATACACTTTTCCGTTTTCCCTTCGGTGAATCCGATTTACTCTGTGCTTGTGCTTTGCTCTTATCTTTCAGTAATAGACTATTTCTAGCGTCACTAAGACTTTTTGCAGTAAACATATTCCTAATCTCACTAACACTCAACGTTCCTTTCACAACTTCACCGTTGCTCTGTTTAATGACATTTTGAGCATTTTTAGCTTCCATTAACTGCGCTTGATTGACGTAACTGACCTGGTCTCTATCCAAAGTTGATGAATTGGATCCAGGTGGTGGAGGAATAATGTAAGACAATATTTCTTCAGGTGTCAACTCTATTGCAGGTGTTACTTTAACAGTAGGCGGTTGTAATGTCACGTTAGCTATAAATTCCTCGAACTCATTCGCTTTTGGTGCATTTGTTTTATCATTTTGTATGCTTTCCCTTTCATCTGCAAATGAAGGTGGTACAACAGGCAAAATTTGAGGCACTTGTGTGGCACAATCTAATTCATCGGGAGTTTGGGGTGGAGGTATTAGTGTTAAGTCTATAAGTTCTGCATCATTATCTACCATAGTCTCTTGAAAGAAGAATGGAATGTCGGCCGCCCTAGCGGGTTCATGATTACTTTTTTCCTTCAGCTGCTTCAAATATTCTTTTAGATTCGGTTCCTTATTGTCCTGATTTGCGTCGGGGCTATGCAAACCAAAGCTAGTTCTAACTATTTTATTAGTTGTGGTTTTGTTCTGGTGTTTTCGAATAGGACTATTTGTTGGCGTGTAAAGGGAATCAGTATCACTTTCGGAATGACATATATCACTGTTTAAAGCTATTAAAGCGTCGGTTAGACCACAGTTATTTAATATAGCACTTAGACCTTGGGACTGTCGCGTAGTTAAACTACTACTGTCGTTGCCTTTCTCGGCTTCTTGAACAGATAGTATGCTTAAACCTTGATTTATAGTTTCCGTTAGTAGCAATAAAGAATCGCTATGTTTCAAAATACCGGGAGCGTCGTCGGGAGCTGACATTCTACTGTTATTCGATTCCGTATCGCTTTCTAAATTATCTACACTTGTTTCTTTGCCTAACAATTCGTCCCTTAAGATGCCATTATTATAAATGTCATCATTGTAAACATCACAATTTTCAGTCAAATATTGTTCGGAGTTCTCGACGAGCTTCTGCATTTCCGCTACCCTGCGCAACACTTCCTCGTTCTTCGCCTCGACCAGCCTTGGGTTATTGGTTGCATTCTCTAAGAGTTCCATGGATAGAACACTCTGAAGGTCGAAACCCATGCCGTCGTCTATATAGCAGGCGTCGTTGGCGTCGAAAAGTCTGAACTCTTCGGTTCTCTTGCATTTGTCGAAGTGTATATCGTGGCCGAGCAAGCCAGACTTTGCGTCGTAGCCGATGAGCGGGCTGGAGTGGTTGCTGCCGTTCCTGTTGGTGATGGCGGAGTTCATGTTGGTGTCGACGCTGGCCTTGTCCGGCGTGGAGTGGTACGGCGGCGGCAGGCTGAAGATAGCAAAGTGCTTCTTATGGAGGATGTTCGGGTCGTCGAAGTGTAAATAGCTCCATTTCGCTGGTACCACGTTATGTTGAGATAAGTATGGTGGAGCTGGAAGCAGTAAAAAAATTAAGTTAGTTTGGTATGTTTTTTTTTTAATTGGAGTAGGTATACAGGTTTTTAATTTTTTTTTGAGAATGTTGCTTTGTAGAGTTTGACCAACGAAACGTGACGCGGTCTATTTTTAAAAGTTTTATTATGGCAATAATTTTAAGCTAAAGGTATGTTTTGTGTACTTGAATTTATCATTTTGATACTTAACTTATCTTCTTTTTTTGTTCTCGTCTATTATTTTACATTTTACTCTGAACAACTAATACAATCGTAAATAATTCTAGGTTAATTCTGTATACTTACTTTTTCCTTTCATTAAAAAATTACTCATTGAGTTATAATGAAACCTTGAGAAACTTCAAGTAGGTACTAGTGAGACAAAACTAAAATATAGTCAAGAATATTACAGCACTTGAACAAAAGGAAGTTTTATCTAGTGAAACGCAATATTTGGAAACAATATCGTCAATGACAGACCCATTTTCCAACAAATAAAATTCTTCTATTCTACTTTGTAAGGTGGTTAATATTAAATTATGGTATTTCATTATCACAAATGCTTCTTCAATTATTCTTAAGATTTATTGTTATTTATTGATACTACAAATTATTTGTTTGGTTGATCTACAGTTTAATAAAAAAATACAAGTATCAACGTCGTTTTTTCAGAGTATACTGACTGTTGACATCCCAAGAATTTTTGAATTTGCCGCCATTCTTTCCAGTCACGTTTCGTTGGTCAGACTCTATTACAATGTGAACTATTTTTACCTATGTCTTCGGTGATAGGCTCTCTTTCCAGCTCCACATTCAAATCTCGCCCCGTGGCCAAGCGGTAGTATCTAAAATTACACAAATTATTATCTTATAATAGTGTATCTCTGTAAATAAATATCAATTGCTACGAATGTATGTTCGCGCATCACTCATGAACAACTGAACCTATTTGGCTAATTATTTTTGTGTTCGTAATTGTCAGGAGAAGGTTTGTATGAAATTTTATTTTTTTATTTTTTCATAGGATACGGAGTGTTTACGGTTCTGAAGTCACGGGCGGGCCGCTAGTCTTTTAGTAACAGTTAGACATGTAGGTACTTTTATATAAGTGGCGAACCAAACAACAGCATTTTTTTTTTAAATGCAGCTTTTTTAAAATTTAATCCTAATTTAATTATTCAGGTTATTTAGGAAAAGGTATATCAGAGCAAATCATAAAGTCAAGTAGGTATTTGATGTAAGTTTTATATGAAATAAAACAACAGCTTAATCAATAGGTCGTTCCATGTCTTTTCGGGTTGTTCCTTTCTCGGACAACAGGTATTACAGAGGTACTAAGAAGAACTTCGATATTATTTAGCCAAAGTGCCAACCACTTCGACCCATTGAATAAAATATAGTTTCCCTTACCCAGCGATAACCAGCGGCATCTCAGCAGCGTCACGCTCATCCATCAGCAGTGCCAACACCCGCTCGTGCCTGAGGAACACGGCTACGTCAGCGCCCCCGCCCCCGCCCCCCGCGCCGGCCCCCGCGCCCCCACACGCCTTCACCCTGATGCCCTCCACCTCTTCGAGGGTGGCGATCGACTGCGGCTGCAAGGGAGATTGCTTTTCAC